>OX392407.1:2970696-4170696 GCA_947623395.1 Synanthedon tipuliformis
GCCATTTACCATTAAATGGAGCGTCAGCGTATCTGTCGACCTTAATATTATAAAAAAATAACTATTGTTTTTTTTGTTACAGAAAAAGACGCACTGAACGCAATTTTGTGGTCAAAAGATCTCAATGAAATATTCATAAAGAACTATCAGTCCGATCCTTCGTTGGCGTGGCAATACTTCGGTAGTTCTCACGGTATATTGAGGTTTTACCCGGGCATGCCTTGGAATTTGAACGGTGTTGACACATATGATTGTAGAATCAAGTCTTGGTACATTGAAGCAGCGACTTGTTCGAAAGACGTCATCATCCTCTTTGATGTGTCAGGATCGATGACTGGATTTAAGAACTACGTCGCCAGGCGAACTTTGCGTTCACTTTTGGACACGTTATCCAATAATGATTACGTCAATGTGTATACATTTAAGAATGAGACGAAGGAAGTTGTGAAATGCTTCATCGACTTAGTACAAGCGACGCCTGAGAACTTAGAGACGATAAGTAACACGCTAGAGCCAATGGATAGTGGAAAGAAACACAAAGTGCCTCTAGAAGGTTACGCCAACTTGACAATAGCTTATAGGAAAGCTTTCACTGTACTCAAAGAAGTAGGTTTGTCCCACAATTATCTTATCATATTTAGACCAAACAAATACTTAAAGCAAACCATACTAATATTATAAGGAGCTTATAATAATTTTATGTTTATTTTAGAATCAATATCCCATCTACTTTAATCGGAATTTTTACTATAACACTTCCCATTTCCCTATCCCAATCCAATCCCTTATCCTCAAGTCCACTATGGGCGGCAGCTCATTTAAAAGGGGACCGTCAGCCTGTCTGTCGACCTTAATCTAAAAAAATATCTTATAAAAGTAAAATTAAATTTACTAATTTTCAAACCAATCAATCGCTTTGCTAGAGAAAAAAAAGTTCATTTATTTGTTAAATATAAATGAATGTTCAGTCTCACTGAACCCAAAATTTAATTTCAGCGCTTTAAGCTTTGTATATCTTTTTTTTATTTCAATGCTCATTCAATATTTTTCGAATAATAGTTTTATTTGATGATAAAACCGAAAAGTATTTACTTTTGCAGTCTTGAATTGGTTAGAACAAGTTTAGTGTATTTAAGTCAAGAGAGTTTTTAATGAAATCATTTTTTTAATTGAAAATTTAAGGCCGAGAAATTTTCACTTTCCCTATTACTCAAATGTTTTTTTGGACGAAGTCGCTAGTGAATAATGAAGCAAAAATTGAATATTATTCAACTCAGAAATATCTTGAAATAGCCTTCGTTATTACGCAGAAAGAAAGTAAAATGTGTTTACATTCAATACACGAAGTTAATAATTTCCCTTTTTTCAGAGACGAGCGAAATGTGACGTCAGCAGCACCCAGGGCTGTAATCAAATGGTAATGCTGATTACGGACTACGTACCGGGAAACCTTACTGAAGTGTTTGACGAATATAACAGAGAAACGGTCGGTAACAAGACGTATATACCCGTCAGAGTGTTTACTTTTCTGATTGGCAAAGAAGTAACGAACGTACGCGAAATACAATGGATGGCGTGTTTGAATAGAGGTAACATTGATTTTCTAGTATTATATCAGAAGATTTACTATGTACTAAGAAAATTATAACTTAATGATCGGAAGTAAACACGTATGAAAGTCTTTAACATAACTCTATAGGAATAACTTAAAATATCAAATAAATAAATATTAAAAATCCGAATATCCTACACTTTCGTTTGAACTATATTGTTACTCCGTGCAGGTTGATATTATTTTATTTCGTTTACCTAAAAGATAAAAAAATAAAAGAATATAACAAACTCGAAACTATAATAATAATTAAATTTATCTAACTTTATAAGTTACTTAACTCTTCTGTGGGAGTGTTTTGAGTGACATTCGCTCATGTAAATGGGCTCTGACATCCCAGAAACTAAAAAATGAGTTCTAAAAATGAGAATTAATATTTTATGCGGTATAAAGGGGTATGAAATAAAAGACTTGACAGCTAATATGATTTTTTTTTATTTGAACAGGTTATTTTGTGCACATTCACTCTGTGGAGGAAGTTCAGCAGCAGGTCCTGAAATACATTAATGTGATCGCACGACCAATGATTTTAGCTGGAGAGGAACCTCCCCCAACGTGGACACATGCTAATATAGACAATACGGTAAGTGTGAAATGGATCAGAGGAATTATACAAAAAATGTATAAAGGCCAGTTCTCTGAAGCACATAAAAAAATGTATAAAGTGCTTATTTCAAAAATGGCCGCTTGGCGCGAGCATCGTCGCCCCAGTCGTTCAATCAGATCGCACGCCAATCTTCGTTTAGTCATTAGTCTATCATTTTTCGAAGGGAAACTCTCGCACACGTATCAAGATTTTATACCATTCAAGTACCTATTTGTACGGTTTTATTGAATACTTTTAAATATCCTTAATGCACTAGACATATTCTTTTATAAATATAAAAAAATCTCCATTTTTCCATCGGAATCTTGTCGAAATCCTTCTATTTAGGACCAAGCGCTTTATAATATCCTTTATAATGCGCATTGCCAAGGCCAAGGTTTGGAACTACCTGTCGGCGTCTATTTTTCCCAGCTCCTATCCCAAATATTTTCAAGATCGAGTGAATAGGCATCTCCTGGGTGAGCCCGCTCCATCATAGGCCTCGTCTTCGCTACAGGATCGCAGTTGGATGCTGATTAAGAGCAAACCCATCACTATTAATAAAAAAAAATAGTTATGGCGCAATGAGTACTAAGACGTCTCGCTAACGTACTTATACATTGTTCCATAAAATATATAATAATGAATTGGAATGTGATGATGGAGGATATTACATTTTCCCGCGTAAATGGGTAGGGGATTAACCTTAATATAACCAGGGCAAAAACCAATATACATTATTCATAAGGAGTTTGTAGGCGTTCGTAAATGGTGTAATTTTCGCAAAATAATATTCTTTTTTTGAATTTACTTATCCCTTTCGTCAGTCTCTATTTCAATTCAAGTTCGCTGCTATCTATATATTTCAGAGCCTAAGACAATGGGATGAATTGATATGCTATCATTCAGGACAAAATAATAAAACAGAAGTAATACGAACCCCACCAAGTGCATGATTTCCTAGCGTTTCAATAAGTTTTGTAAGAAAGAAGGCGAGATTAATTTTTTTATATTTATATAAATAATTTTAATAAGTAATAATAATTTTATAATTTTTTATATAAAGTGTATTTTTTTTAAAGTATTTGCGTCTTGTATTAGTAAAGTATTAAAATACAAAAAGCAGAAACTAATTAATTTCAGTATATAATATTATATGTCATGAATTGATTGAATTCATATTGGCACCGTATTGAAGTGTATTGAAAGCTGAAATCGTAAAATTGCCGTGTCAACCGTTTTCATATTAGATTCCATTTTCTACGGCACTTTATATCCAATTGGGACTTGTGGAGAAACACGTTCGTTTTCGGAGAGTGTGCAGAAAACACTCACGAACTTTTTGGACGACACCATTTTCTACTTAAGATCTTTGCCTTCGAGATGCCTTCGGTCGGACACCTGTCGAGAGCACTTTGCTTTTATACGTCTCATCAGGAAATTAAAATATGAAATTTGACAGTACGAATTGTTTATGAAACCATTAGCCGGTGTCGGCTAAATGAAAATATGTAAAGCAATATTAACGCCTGACTTACATTGACGCCTCATAATATTATATACTTTTATCAAACGTTGGATCTTTATTTTTAGATAGCTAGTGCCCGCGGCTTCGCTCGCATGGAATATTTAGCTTATGTCCATCCTGAAATTCTATTCTAGTACCTCTTTATAATATAAGTTTAGATTTTTCGAAACAATCAAAAATATTATTTTTTATTATATTGCAAGACCCACTACTTCTAATAGGGTCCGTTCTAAATGAGATAGGTACCTAAATTTCCATACATTTTCGTTTACATTAATATTATATCATTACTAGCAATAATGGTTCCAGCTATTATTTTGTTTAATAAAAAAGCTTCACTTTTAAGAGTAACTCAATTTAATTTTTATTTAAAAAGCCACAAAGCCTACATAAGGTTTGCACATTATACTTATACTTACTTATACAGACTCCGTATCGCCCAGTTAAATAACCTACCTTTTTCGTAAGACAGTATATTCGGAAGGGGTAAATTACAGACCCGCCGCAGCTTCTTCAAATTTTTTCGTCTTAAATGTGGGAATCCTTTCTTGTTGCTAACCTCTTGTTCTTGTTGCTCTCAGAAAAAATTCCAACATTCAATTTCTACCATTCTTTTTTATCCCTTTGTGGAATTAAAACAAAAAAAATATTTGTGCTAAATCTTCATTAAAAATAATGTGAAAAAAAAAATTATTTTCCTAGTAAATAATTATAATTATGTATTTTGATAACAATTCCCTTTGAACTAATAATTAATATAATTTCAAAAATATCATCTTTACAAAATAAACTCCCGATCTTAGTTAAGGATCTTTTAAACTATGTATAAAATGACGGATACAGGACTCTTTGCCGCTTTTTATGGGTTAGCGTACCACTGGTCAATTTCCTTACTGTCAATTTCACTAATTCTTCATTTGACAGTTTCGGTAGGTTGACAATTTCGCTAGTTAGGCATTTATACCATTACCAATATTTTATATTCATACTTTTCTTTCTTTGTAGAGAACAAATGAGTGGGGTGTCAGTCACGACGTAGCAAAGGTAACTAAATAATTTTTATAATAAATTAGAAAGAGTAAAGTTATGCAAGGATATAATTTTGGTATAAAATTTGAGAAATTATTTACTATTTTATAATGTAATCACAGTGATTAACTTTTCAAAATCCTACCTCTAAACGAAAAGGGCCATTTCAAAGTTCATTGAATGTCATTTTCTTGATAAAATATAATTAATTTTCTTTACAATAAATAATGGTATGATCCTATTATCCTATTTCGAATAAAATGTTTTGAATTTGAATTTGGAAAATGCATCGAATTTTCTTACTTCCTTTGTATTTTTGTTTGCAGCCCGACCAAGATAAACTGGTAACATCAGTGGCAATTCCTGCTTTCGATTACAAGTATAATGAAGAAAAAAATGACGCCATCCTTTTGGGAGTGGCCGGCACCGACGTACCCATAGACAGTATAGCAAAACTTGCCCAACCTCACCAGGTAAATTAAATGTTGTATTTTGTTGATGGGGTGAGAAATGCCACAGCGAGTAACTTCTTTAGCCCTGTCGAGGTCAGCAACGGACTTGGCATCTTAAAAAGAACTTTTAAGATGAAAACTTAAAAAGAAAATTTGTTCAGTTAGAAACTATCCAGTCAAAAAATAAAACCCTTAATTTTTTGTTTTGTTTTAGCTTGGCGTCAACGGATATTCTTTTATCGTGAGCAATAATGGATACCTTTTACTGCATCCTTTGTTGATAACAACGGTAAGTCCAGTTAAAATCTACTACCATGTCACTAGAAGTACTTTAGGAGTCGTACAGTTACAATGTTTTAGTGTCGACAAACTTAGCACGCCCGCATAAGGAATTCATGACAAGACCAGTGTCCTTGTAATTGAAGTAAGCGATGGAAGCCAGAAGGGACAAATGTTTACGACAAAATCCAAGTTGCGACATAATGCCCCTTAATACGCAACCGTTATAGACATAAATAAACCTTTAAATTCAAAGCAATATGTCATTTTAAAGGTTAAAAATGTCGTTATCCATAAAGTGAATGATACGGAATAAGGGAGAATGTTGTAATGTCTCGTCACATATTTCTGACTTAGGCGTGCTACGACTACAGTGGGCGGCCTATAATATCCTTTCACTCAAAATTTACGTAAAATTCTGAACAGATTTTAATAAAACTTCAAAATTCTTGACAAATTAAGAAATAAAAATGTCCTTTATTTCACTCGACCATCAAGTATTTTTACTTGATCTCCGATTACTTTATTTATATATGTACTAACTTTCTCCTATGAGTTCGTTCGCGTCCCTCGGGTACAGCATTGTTGTTTCTGAATGAATTGTACATATACCTAACCCATGTCCTTTTTTGTACCCATGATAATTTGTAGTTAAGGCGTAATTACAAATTATAACTACAATGTGATTTAAACTTGTCTGAATAATTATTCAGTCGAGCTTTTGAAATGAAAGCTTTTGAAGCTTTTTTTGTAATCTCCATATTTTCTAGATAAACGGCAAGCTGCAAGCAAACTACAACAGTGTTGACTTTGTTGAAGTAGAACAAGTGGACGATGGGAACAGTGCACGCGTTCTCGGGGAAAAGATAAAAAGATTAAGAGAAAACTTGGTGGACGGCGTTGACGGCGACATGTTACATGTTGAAGTGCTTTATCATTACGACGACATGAGGTGTGTAACTAGCTTTATAAGTGCGTGTGTTGTGTGTAAAGGTGTCCCTAGACGATCACGCGGCATGACATGCGTTTATGTGAAAATTGACAAAAGGCATGAAACAGTTTTAATTTTACTTTTTGTTCTAGGAGAATAGCGCGCGTGAAACACGATTATTTTTTCAATAAATTAGAAGGCACTCCGTTCTCTATGGGAATATCTCTGCCTCGAGGCTATGGTGACACTGAGTTATTGTTACGAGATAACCCCCTTGAAGCTAAAGCTGGGAAGAAACTGACAGGGATTAATGTCACTGACTATTTCAGATCTAGTTACAGAGTACATCCAGATTGGTAAGTATATAAGTGGTAAAGGAGTTTTTTTTCTCAGAATCGCCATCATATAAGCAATTTTTTCCTAATCCTGGTAAAATTGACCAATAAAAGAGTTTCATCATTTTTAGGGTATATTGTAAATATCATTATTTGGAAGGCCACGAATCGGATAATCCAGAGGAGGAAATTTGGAAGTTTTTAGTTAACATTTCTAAAAACGAAATTGATATAACTAAGAAACAGTATACTGAAGAAGCAGACAATCTTCCATTTAGCATAGAGAGTAAGCATGAAAACTTTTTTTATGTTGTATGCAATATATCTACATCAACGTTTCATTGTATGGAGGGCATTTACCCGTCATGACCTTTTTTAATTAATTTGCATTTTTAACATGTTTTTTCAATTTTCATTAACACGTCACCATTTTGAGCCCTCGATCTGTTCAATGAACGCCGTTGTAAAGGTGACTTTCTCAGTACTTGGATAAAATTCGTCACATTTTGTTTAGCCATTGTTTTATTCTTGTATTGCCCGTGGTCCACCCACTTTTTTTATCTGAGTGAAACACTTTATTCATTGTTACAACGTGGCTAAAACACTCTGACAATTTCTAACATATAATTTTTCAAAAGGCATTCAATAATAAAATATAGCACAAATAATATCACTGTTTATTAATAGCACACTGTGGCAATGCAACGACGCAACTGGGCAAAGACGATTATTACTGCAATGAGGATTTAGTCAAGCAATTAGTTTTTGATGCGAAGCTGTCTAACCCCTATTTCAAGAAATGGTACGCGACCGACAGCGATTGGGAACTCGCCAAGAAATATAATGTCAGCGTCAGGTTCATTGCCACTTCCAGTGGGTTGACTAGATGGCATTACATTTTCGATGAAGAAAAAAACGAGGAAGTTGATGACGAAGGGAATAGGCATAAATCATTTACAGGAAAGTGAGTGGAAAGCATTTTTCATCATAAATACATTTTTTGTGTGAGACAGGCTATCTGGACAGTATGGAGTACACTGTCCAGATTTATAGTACACGGGCAACGTCAGAGCAAGTCATGCTGTGTGCGTGACACCCTCATTAACTTTTAATTGTATTAAATATGAGCTATAATAAACTTAACTTCGTCAATAATTTGATTAGATATTAATAGATGACGGAGTTTTCATTTCTGACACGCAGTCCTATGACTGACAGTTTTCACAAATTTTACGATAATCGGTTGAGTAGTTAAGACGTGAAAGCGAAACAAGCAAACAAACTATCTTTAGCATTTATTAGTTACGAAGGATATATTTATTGAATGAAAATTAACCTCATTATTTTTAGCGTCTTTGGAGATGATTACTTCAACGCTATAGAAGAAACTTGGTACAAGGCAGCAGTATTACAGCATTTGATCAACAAAGAGTCTTTGGTGGTGGCTTCACCACTACCGATATTAGACGAGACTATAAAAAATCGTCCACCTGTAGAAAATGAAGATGGCGACATAACGCTGACTGCTAGTTATGCACTGTTCTACAAAGATGGAGACTCGGAAACTCCAGCATCTGTTGTTGGCTTTCAGTATTCTTACTTGCATTTCTTTGAAAGATTTCTAGAGATTACTAGCACTGACCGAAACGGAGAAAAGGTATGAGTTTATTTTTTTTCTAAAAAATAAAATTTTGGGGTTGTCCACCCTTATCACTTAGGGGTATAAAAAATAGCTTACGACCTATTCTCAGACCTACCAAATATACACGGAGGAGTTTGGTTACAAACACTGTGACACGAGAATTTTAATATAGAAGATAGGTGTAGTACAGTAAAATAAGAATAAATATTTTGATGATTTATTTAACACTTTTTGATTACCTTCCAGGAATTAACATGTGATAACAAAGACTACGATTGCTTCTTGGTGGACAGTTCCGGTTACATTGTACTTTCGACGGAAAAGTCCGAAGTGGGCCAATTCTTCGGCGTAATTAAACCCAGAGTACTTCAATCTCTCATTGAGAAAGGAATATTCACTCATGTAGAAGTGTACAACTATCAAGCTCTTTGTCCACTTTCCACGTTGAAAGAACAGAATAGAGGCTGGTCGCTTAGTACGGTAAGTAAACAAGGTAGCTTTATCATAATTTATATTATTGGCAGGGCACATTATGTGCTGGCGTACCTCCACTTTCGGGTACGCCGAGGTTCGTCGAGGAGCGTAGCTCTCGGCGATGTCAGAGTCCATTTAACTTAATCTTGTTATACTTAATGTTATACTTAATCTTTCTGAGATTGGTACCGCGCTTGCATTACCTGTGGCGTTGCTTGTTTTTTGGCGACGGTAGAGAAAAATGTGAGAAAAGACTAAATTTCGCAATGATTAGGGTTGAATTTGAATGACTTATTTAGTATTAATATATTTCGGCAATTGACTGTTTCAGCCTTTTAATTTAGCGACAAATTTAATACGCTGGTTAGTGGCAGAAGCATTTTTAATGTTAACAGACGTGTATAATTGGAATCAGTATGCTTATGCCGCAGCAATTGTTGAAGATGAAGACGATGGTAAGAATTTGGTTATAATTTATCATACTGTAGTAAAATGTACCTACATCGCGTCGCTGAAGGACTACAGAAGTAAGCCCGTATATTTATCAAAGATAAATAATTGCTTTTGTCTCGACACAAAGTGAATACCAAGTCACTACATGTAAAGTTTAAAGAATGATTTGAAAGTAGTCTATTTGAAATAGTCTTTTAACAGCAGCCATTAATAACAATAGAAAAAGTAATAATAGAGGAAACTTTTCTAGATACGTAGGTTCTTCGCGTCCTGGTTAAGGGTTAATGTCTACTTACATTTTTGCTGCAGCTAGATTGTTTGTATGTACTATCTCTGCTTTAGTTGTTGCAGTAAAACCTTATTTTGCACTTAGTATGTATGGTTCTTCAGCACAGTAGCAGGCAAGTGGCATTCTAATTTTTCCGCTTCATTAACCGCATGTATATATTATTATGTCTCGCAGACTATTTGGAACTAATTAAGAAAGGTCATACAACAGACTTCACAACAACGACACCGACACCAGAAAACGAGACAATATCGCCAAAGGATGACGAAGACGAGACCTTGTTTTCGTGCGACCATCAGATAATTTTATACATATTGAATCAGACATTCTTTCTGGAAACGATGGGCTTACCTACAGCTGTGTTTGAAGATGTGGCGACTAAGTGTAGCCAACCGTATTGGGCGTCGTACGTCATCAAGTCGAATCTGTTACTGGTGGTGGTAGAAAAGGGTGAATGGAATTTTGACGAGGATTGCGAGTTGCCCCCAGATACGAAACCACTTCCAACAGTAAATTCGACTACTAGTCGTGAGCCTTGTCACAAACTAGACCTGAGTAGATTGCCAAGGAGGCGGTTGGAGGGATGTTTTACTTATCATGATAAGGTAATAATAACCTTATAATTAAATGAAATTTTGGGACAACACTAAATTAAAAAATATTTTTAATAAATTATTATTATTACAAAAATTTATTATTAAGATAAAGATACAACTCGAGATGATAAGAAAATATATTTTTATTCAATACTCGACGGTATATCGCTGGTATAACTTAATTTTAGTTCTGCAATTATTTGTATAAGGGATCGTAACACTCTGGATCTGCCATCTCTTACTGACTAACCGAAACATAATAGCACACATGTGGTTACACTACGAAATGCGGTTAGCCCTGCCACTACTTGCCAGACTAGAAGCAACTATGAAAAGTTATTTTCAAAATTGGCCTGCCGGGAATCGAACCCAGGCTCCTGCGGACGTTAAAGCAAACATCAGCTTTAAATGCTTAAGGATAATACTAACAGAACTAAGTCTTAAAGAATTTATTTATTTTCAACTAGAACCAGCCCCCAGCTTTGCAATTTTCAGAAAGCCTTTCTTAGCAGATGCTTACGTTACACTATGCGTTACGTTATGCTACGAAATAGTAGTTTTGGCTGTGCGTTGGTAGCCAGTTTTATATGTATCTTAAATGTCTACTAAATCAGTAAATATGATTTATTTTTTTATAGGAAAGAAACATAACGGCGTGTGGCATCGGAAGCCTGACTAGGGGTGATGTCCTGGTGTTCGCTGTAGCAATTGTTTTCACGTTTCTAATTTCGAACCTGTTTTATTAATTATTAAAGCTGAGTGTATTCTATCTTTGTTATTTTCGCAGTAAAAATTGTTGCTCTCTTGTGTGTTTTTTTTTTATTTACGCAATGATAAACTTATATAAAAAATACAGAAGGCTTCAGAACCGTGACCTACTGAAGGAGGGGGTTACGAATCGATGCGCTCTGCAGGTAGCGAATAAATCTAATACACCACCACCAATAAAGACAAGGGCAAAACCATTCAGAGCCAGTAGTTATCGGGCACGAAACCTGTGCGCATGTGTAGCACGCGTTTTACGCCTGCGCACTAGTTTCTTATCAGAGCTTGTCAAGCCGACTTAATAAATCTAATTCAAGTTGTAGTTGTACGCATTTAACGCTAACATTTAAGTTCGGACCGTCAAAATGTTTAACTAACAATAGTGGTATATTTGAATTGAGGGCCAAATTAGATAAGTGTTTCTGATGTGCAAGCTGTTTAGTGCACTCGTGTTATTGATACTTTTGTCCCTCGATTCACGGGACTGCTCAGTCAGTGCTCAGTATGACGTCGGCGGCAAAATATCACTTAATACGTAAGTTTAAACTTCCATCCGAAGTAGAAAACATATAAAAACTACATGTGTGTAGAACAATTTTTCAAATTACTATTAAATCGGTTAAACACTAGTAATACTCATTTTCTTAATTTTGAATTAATTTAATTATAGTAGGTACTGTTGAGTTTCAGTAAGTGAGTAAGGGATGCCAGAACCCATTCAAATTCCTTTATCCCTTATCCTTAATCCTTCTAAGGTCAGTAGCACACTTGCAGCACCATGGCATTACTTGGTTTATAGGGGACGATAGCCACCTACCATCGAGTGATGCCGTCAGCCTGTCTGTCGACCTTAACATAGACAAAAAATAGTTTAATTAAGCGTAAAAGTAATGAGCATATATATGTAAAAAGCAGATTCAGCCACGTTGTTACAAATGTCCATAGGCTAAGATAACGCGTCTTCTGTTTATGTGACGATTCAAGCGGATTCAAATTGATAACATTATATTTAAATTATACAAACAAAATGTATAAAACAGAAACTAAGTAGATAATTATTTACTATGTTTGAAATTTTACAAACAGTGTGCAAGCATGGGCAGTCAAACTCGGCACAGAACTGTATCATTTCGGCGAATTCATTACTAGAAAGAAAGAAGTACAAGATGTAAGTATTAGACTTATACTCAAAAGATTAAACGCTTGACCCTATCTATAAAAACAAATATTTTTTAGAGTTTTAAGTCTGCTCAAATCGAGGCACGGGATGGGGAAAAATTAGTACAAAGCATGGCAGACGACATCCGGGCTATGATGGAACTTAAAATTAGTTCAGTTAAAAGAATCGTTGAGGCAGCAGAAAATATGGCGTTTGACAAGCAAAACGATCCGGTTCCAGAAGATTTTCAATTTTATAATAGCAAAGAAATGGACGAACCATACGAAGAAGATGACGTGACTACTACAGCTGAGCCTGATTTCAATTCAGAAAATTGGATTCCAAGACCATCTACAAAAAGCGCTCATTTACAGCAAAATCCACATTTTTCTGGAATACCAGTTAATGTTAATTTTACGAGTGTACATGTTCCAACTAATGTGTATGCTTGGGGTAAGTTTAAATTGATAAAGTAATTGTTCCCTTAGCTGCTGCAGAATAAAAACTTTTTAAATCATGTAGCTATCCTCTAGAGGTTGCTAATGGAAAGTCCTTTCGTTATCCTGTAGTTTATAGTAAGAATTATTTTTAAAAGTCATTTCAAAATGCACAAGTGGGTCCCGGTAGAAAGAAGGTATAAAAATGATCCTCTTAAATAAGCTTTAATAAATGTATAAGTATGTTTTTGCGTGCAGCTCCGGAAGTCATAAAAGGAATACATTGGTCTGAAGGACTGGATACACATTTCATAAATAATTATCAAAGTGATCCCACTTTATCTTGGCAATTTTTTGGTAGTTCTACGGGATTCATGAGACATTATCCCGGTAAGAAATATTTATTTTGTTGTCACTGGATGAATTTTTTATGAGACTAAAATTTTACCAAAATTGGAGCTAATTTTAATTTCTGTGCAGCAATGAAATGGAGGGCAGATCCAGTTGATATTTACGATTGTCGGACAAGAGCATGGTATATGGAGGCAGCTGCAAGCCCCAAAGATGTAGTTATTCTTGTTGATAGAAGCGGATCAATGACCGGACAACGTCGTGATATCGCGAAACACGTTGTCACCAATATATTGGATACCCTAGGGAACAATGATTTTGTTAATGTAATGACGTTTGCAGACACTGTTGAGGAAATAGTTCCTTGTTTTGAAGACTCTTTAGTTCAGGTAATCTTCCTTACTTAGGCAGTAGTAGCGCCAGGTTAATATTTTTTAAACAACGGAATTATCTTATTCTAGGCAACATTAGGAAATCTTAGAGAATTGAAATTGGGTTTAGACAATTTCGAGACCATGGAAATAGCAAATTTTTCAGCAGCATTAACCCGTGCCTTCGAACTTCTGGAGATTTATAGAAATAATAGCGGTGGAGCTAACTGCAATCAGGTAATCCAAGTGTATATCAGTTTAAATGTTAATACAGTTATTTGGATGCCTCTAAAATTACGTGAGTTGGCAATGACGTTTTCGTATTTTTATTTTTAGGCTATAATGCTGGTTACGGATGGTGTGCCCTACAACTACAAAGAATTGTTCGAGAAGTACAACTGGAAATACGACACGCCTGTCAGGGTGTTCACATACCTGATAGGGCGTGAGGTAAAGGTAGTACCACTCCAGGTATTACTGTGTGTCGTAGTCATTGTGCGACCTGCATAATGCCTTCCTTTCTTACCAGTACACCTAGAATGTGGTACTCTTCTACTCTTTGTTCTGGTAACTTATGTATTATCGCATGTAATGTGACGTCATCGAAGACAGTTGATGTGCCCTCGTCTTATCTACATTTCCTTCTTAGACCATCATTACGCTTATGCTTTTAGTGTAGTGCTTTCTGTTTGTTATGCTTGTTTCTCTTTTTATAACTTTAGTGTTTTTTATTCAAATAAATTGAAGAGCAAAATTTTGTTCAAGTTGAACGGTATTTGTTGCTGGGGGATTCTATTTTCTGTTATGTGCTTTTTTTTTCAAAAATTTAATTACGCTATTAATAGATTAATTTATTATTGTCTACTAACTACCCACCGCATCTTCGTGCGAATGCAATTTTTGCTACAAATTATATGCATAAACCTTGTGAAAATCGTATCAAAATCCGTTGGATGATTTAGAAAAAGTTAGCTGAAAAACATATTATTTTATAATAATTATGTTGTTTAGATATAACAGTACAGTACCTACTTTGAATTCTATAACACGATATATATTAACCGCCAGCTACAAATACGCTTGGTCGTTATGAGTATTATTATTTTATTTTATTAGTTTTGAATCTTTTAGTTTTGAATCAATCACTTGTAAAGAACTTTTCAAAAGAGCGCTGCTGAGTTCGTTTATTATTATGTAGTTTCAATTGTCAATTTTACTTCACAGCTGCCAACAAACCGCTTCACTTCGATTTTAATCAAAGTTCACTATACATTTACATAGGCACGAATCAACCGAATATTCATCATCAATGTTGGGAAGTCTGGTATTGGAATAATATCGGTTATATCGATTCTAGGTCGCGGATGTTAGGGAGGTGAAGTGGATGGCCTGCGCGAATCGAGGCTTCTACGTTCATCTGAGTACATTGGCTGAAGTACGAGAGAGGGTGCTCGAACATGTTAATGTTCTGGCTCGCCCGCTGGTGCTTCAACGGGAGAAGCATCCCGTTGTTTGGACGCCAGTTTATGCTAATATTACGGTAACATAACTATATACTAATATCAGCGACCTTGAACTTGAACTTGAACTATGTATTATTTCAATGAATAATATAAATACCTAATAAAGGTTATTAGGTAGTTTTCAAGTTATTATTTTATTATTCTGAGTTAATTATTTTATTTATTTATTTTATTAATTTTTGGAACACAAACATAAATTAAAATAACAATAAAGAAAAATAACAATTGTGGTTCCTTCTATAATAAAAAAACAATACAATAATTTATTTATTCATCGGAACAACAGGTTGATTTTAAAATATTATTAAAAAATTTTTATTCGATAACACATTTGTGATAAGTGAAATGTTTAATGAAGTTAAATTTGTTAAATCTTTCAATGTGTTAATTTCGACAAATAAATGCTAAAAACTCGTAGAGCTACATTGTAATATTTTTACTTTAAAAAAAAAGTAAAAAAAAAAAATATTCCTCACGGTTTTTTTCTTCACCGAATAAGTTACAACATTAATATTATTTCACACAGAAAAAACCAAAAACATTAATGTGCAAGCCTGACCGAGCTTCAAACCTATGTCTATCGTAATGCAAAGCGGTCTACATAATCGCTGATATTTCAGAGGCTCATAGATCATATATAAGGCTATGTTGTTTGATGTTAAGTCAATACATATCTGGATTCTTTACACGCAGGATCCTAAAGTGGCTGACTATTTATGGGAGCAGCGAGAGAGAGCAGAGCAGAAGGAAAGATTTATGAGTCAACGACAAAACAAAGCACTCTTCAATTCTGAAAAGGAACAAGATCGTCGGTGGAGAATTACCCAAGTAAATATTTGTATTACTATCTTGCTTATTTGTAGACCGTACTAAGGCCTAAAGCCAAGAATTTACTAACCTTTCTTCCATTATACCGTGACTTGTGTTTCGGTACGTCTGTGTCTGGATGAAAAGCAACTTACATCAAGTGTGCTGTCAGTCTGACTACGTTACTATCTACTGGTGTTTACACATATTAAAAGGCTAGATGGGGTAGGGGAGAGAGGGGCTAGTTGTTACGGGGGTAAGTATTAACATGCCCTTTTCACCAGGATCTTTAACTTTATTAACATTTCTCTTTCACTCAATCATACCTTTATATTGCGCCACATCATGTTGTCATTGCTAATGTCCCGTAAGAGGGCCCAGTAAGTGGCTGTGTATACGCGCTTCTTTTTTGCCAGGTGATGTAAAATTACCTACACTTTCGAAAAAGTTTTGGTTGTCGTAACTATAATAGAATAATTTGAAAATTTCTTTATTTTATTTATATTCAAATTTATCTATCTTTGATATTGTGTAACAGTTTTTAAGATTGATAAGTTAATTATATAGTTATCTTGATAAATGTTAAAAATCATACAATGGGGTTAGTTGTAACAAAATCTTGGGGCTTGTTGTAACATGTTACAACTTGCCCCGAGTATTATCGGTACCGTTTTTTTAAGATGTTTTTTCTTATTATAGAAAGATAGTGTATAAAACATATTAATTCCTTAAATGTTCTTGAAATAGATATAAGCCCCACAGAAAAGATTGAAACTGCGAAAGAACCAACTCCAAGTTCCTCAGGTGTACAAAAAAGTTTTTCGCCATCAGAGATTAGACCATTATCGCCACCGAGGCAAACAAAGAAAAATATTAAATGCAAAAGAAAATCCACTGTTTTAACAGATACTCCTGAAAAAGAAATTTACGACTGGAATATGAAGAATAGCTAAGAAAAAACAGAAAAAAGATGACAAAGACAAGAGTAAAGGAAAGGGAAATATTAAGAGAAAGGTAAAAGGAAAAGGTAAAGCAACAAAAAATAAAACCGAAGTGGACAGGTTTAAAAAAAGCTTTTATGTTCAGAATCTGAATCTGAAGAGTGCTATTGTCTAAAATGTGGTGGAGCTTATAGTGATTCAAAGAAAGTTAATTGGGTAGAATATATCGTTTGTACGATGTGAGCACATGTGGGATGTGTCACAGGAGACATTTCTTTTATTTGTATTAACTGTAACTCAGATGAAGATTGAATTTGATTATAGAAAACTTATCCAAAGACTAATTAATATATATAGGTATATATACGATACTTTGTTAGATGTGAGGTTTTAGAAAGAGATAGTTACGAGACTTAACACAAAGAATTTAATTTACTGTGATTTTAAAGTGCCATTTTAATCATAAGTAGTGTCTAACAAGTTAACATTAATAGGTGATTAATAGCATACACCTTTTGTGTTAATTATATTGCCTAAAAAATATATTTCTGTAGATTTTTTTGATTAAAAATTACGTAGTATTTATAAAAGGATATTATTTTTGTTGCCAACAAAAAATCAATGATTAATAAGTGTCATATTTTTGTTTTTTTAATATCGTTACTACTTGCCCCAGTAGATGTTACAACTAACCCCAAGCACGGGGTAAATTGTAACACCGCACTTTCTCTAGAAAAATGTTAATTGTGAAATAATAACCAATAGTTATGATATTATTTTTACTTGATTTGATAGAGGAATAGTTAATGTATAAATCTATGTTTATTTAGTAGTAATTAAATTGATGGTTCTCAAGATATATTCGTTTTTCTGAAAACTGTTAGAACAAGCCCCTCTCTCCCCTACTACTTATATATGTCGGTGACACGTCCGTGTGTTTTATGTGAATACATATGTGTGTCGTCTATTTTTTTTGAGCCTACTACATGTATATATCCTACGAATTTGAATATACCATTATAGGTATACAAAAAAATTAAAAGACGTATTCGTGTCGAAACATAAATTATGTAATTTACAACAATATAATTTACAGATGAAACAGGGTCAGTACAGTGAACTGGGAAATGCTCAATATCAACTAATGACTTCAGTGTCTATGCCGGTCTATGATTTGCGTCATAATGAGGTGCGTCTGAAATTTTGTTTTATAGAATACCTAATAGTGTGTTGTCTATGTGTTTATTAACTCCTTAAAGTGTTTTCAATTTTTGAAAAGGGAACAAGGAATACATTATCGATGACCATAGAATAGAACACTGCTGTAGAAGTATCGTGTTTGGATTACCCCTTGATTTTTGAAAGTTGGTTTTGCTTGGTACTGAAACATGTTTTCATTCAGAACACAGCCCTATTCTGTGTTGGTTCATTAATATAAGTCTTAAACACAAACAGTAAGCAATTCGTTGTTCCCTTTTATAATTGTACCTAAATTCAAATAAATCTATTAAATTCTCAAATCTTCCCTGCATGCTTGAATCAAAATTTTCCTCACAATTCCCTATAAATTGGTTAAAACTGACTATAATTGTACAAATTTTTACATTAATGTACCTATTGTTTTTTAATGATTGCCTCTTTGACTATATTTAATAATACTCTGTTTTGTTTGACGGTTGCCCCTCAGAACATCACAGAGAATGTACTGATAAATGAAGCTTACTGGGTATCAGTTACGAAAGAGGTATTACATTTAGAAGTTTTGATGATTTTAATGTAAAGTTTTTTGCAAGATACAAACGAGTTTTTTATGATTTAGTTTTTTGGATTTCAGTAACGATAAAGTGTTTTTTGGCCCCGTTAGCAATGCATCTGTCCCCGATAGATGTAGACTGCGCCGGTGGAGGCGTAGTCGCGGCCGTAACCGGCCCACGACCGATCTTCTTCGACCCTTTGGCTTACTGTAGTGTAGTTGTATTTTTATAGATCGTAGGCGTAGACCAATAGGGTGTTAACAGTTTTTCTATCAATTATCAAATTCATTTCTATGCAAGTGTTATGATGAACTTTTAACACACTGTCTAATTGACATAAAATTTTGCCTGACCTTAGCTATGTCTTCGTAGAGACATTTTTAATGATTTACCATTTAATTACACGAATTAAATGTAAATATTTATAATTCAGCCCGAGACCTGACCTGTATGGGGCTTTTGTTATTTGAGTATCCATATATTTTACAATTTTCTTCAGAATGACGAGATGTTATCAATTAATTTTAGTGTATATTATTACCTCGTTGATTGAGGTGAAATTTTCATTTGATTGAGAGAATTTAGTTGAGATTGTATGTTACAATGCATTTACCTTATATGTTATTAATTTTATTGCATTCGTACGTCTACAACCAAACGCAGTCTGTTGAGGAGAACGGCCAGAAGGAGGTAGGGGCAAAATTCAACATCTACCTAATTATCTACCTAATTAACTGCGACCTAATGTGGACGGATGTATGGCGAAGAACGACCAGGAACTCTTATTGGCATTTGCGTATCACAAAAAAAAACTTTCGAAATTTTACATCTTACCTACTCACTTACTTTGAACTGTTAATATTACCTAATTATTGGCAATTGCCAGTAACGGTTTGTATGTCGAAATTACTTTCAAATTGCTTCTTCTAAATTTATTTCTCACTCTTCCTGGTCAGTAATATTTTATTCATCGAACTATGAGGCTCATTTTATTCTTGTCGAATATTTTCTTGTCTTAATTTAAACTCTTAATTAAATAATTGAAAAAATGTCAACAGATTCTAACTACATGGATTCCTTTGAAAGGGTCTTATAGCCCTCGCAACAGAAACGGTAGTTGGTTATAGAATATTAAAAAGTAGAATTTAATTTTTCATACAAATATAAATAGGTAATGTTTTTTGTAGACTTGCTAGAAGTTGTAATGTTGAACAATAAAACTAGAAACATAAATACTAAGTTCTATAGTACTATACTATATAGAACTTCGCCTAACGGGGCGTAGTGGCTAACGTAACATTACTTAACTATTGCTAGTTGTATAAACGATCTAACTTACATATATTATAGTAGAATATTATCGCTATTACAGTGCCACAGTTATTAATTACGTAGCTAGATTAATTTATGAGCTGTATGGAAAGTAAAATTAAAAGTTTATTGGGTTTGTTTTACATTGTAATTAAAATTATTTGTACTTAGATTTTTTGATATTGACAGTAGAATTAGTGGATATATTATTGTTCTGTTTCATATCTATATCATTATAACCATTTGACTTAAAACCTATGTCACCATTAACATAATTTAATCTTGTTTTAATATTAGTAGCGACATATAAGTACCTATAACAGATTACTCATACCTACTTAACGAATGATTACAGATGCGTATAGCAAGACTGTTAGGAGTGGCAGGAACAGATGTAGCACTCTCTGAAATACAAGCTCTAATGACTCCGTACAAGGTAATTTTTTTGCTTATAAATTTAAGATGTTATATATTACTAGCTGACTCGGCAAACGTTGTTTTGCGAAAAAAAAATAATTTTTGGGGTGGACCACCTTAACATTTAGGGGTATAAAAAATAGATGTTGGCCGATTCTCAGACCTACCCGATAATAACACAAAATTTCATCAAAATCGGTCCAGCCGTTTCGGAGGAGTTTGGCGACACGAGAATTTTATATATTAGATAATAGTAGATATAAATTATATTAGTATACAAGTTATATAGGTTATAAATCAATTTAATAATCAATTTCAGATCGGAGTAAACGGTTATGCTTTCATTGTGACTAACAATGGGTATATATTGATACATCCGGATCTCAGGCCAGTTGTGAGTACTATTTATAAAATAAATGTAAAAAAGATGGAATATGTAGACGAAAGCATAGATAAATATCTCCCCCAGAATTTTCCTGTAGTGCCGGTCAAAAGCAGCTTATATACAAGAAGCTTTGTATGTGTTATCTTTATCTCCGGACCCAAAGGGCGGTCACTTAGTCTCTCATCATTCCAACGGCTTTAAAAGCCCACACGACATACCTACGACAAGAGCTTGATATGAGTTGTCGTATCTTTATTTTCAATTTAAGTGTTACCATTCAACAGCCTTATTTGTTTTTTTTTTTACATTTTAAATATCTATTATATAATAAAAGTTTAATTTTCTGTAATCCTCATGCAATGTATTTGATGTGTGAATAAGATTCTTAAATATTATTAATGTTTTTTTTTTAATAAAAATGGGGTCGAGTTTCGCGTGTTCCCTTTTTATTTCAGTAATGAGTGTTACTATTAAATCAAATAACTGGTTCCTGTGTATTACGTATGAAATGCTGTTAGATAATAATCAATAGAAAGAAATGTTGCTGAAAAAAAACTTTTTGAAAAGTGAGCTGCAAAAGCGTACGCAGTAGATGTTTTAACCATATACATTTATTTAGTTTCAGCAAATTCTAAAACCAAGCTATAATAGCGTCGACATGATAGAAGTAGAACTTTTTGACGACGACCGTGGGCCCAGAAACTTTAGCAAGGAATTGACCGCGGTAAGTAGGAATTAACCTATATGGATAACTGTGGTTTCGTAGAAAGAAAAACAAATATTGTCACGTAACTGGTTACGTAGCGTTGGTTTCGTAGGCGGTCGAAGCGGGATTAAGATAACAAGTTCTATTTTAGAAGTTATTGTTTGTACTTTATTAAATAGAATATAACAAAAACTAAGTCAAAGGCAGCACTTAGATTTACTGTCCTTGCCTATGTTGTTATTTTAAGATGGTTTCTGTAAGAGGGTTATTACTGTCGCCAGACGAGCTGCCCAAATGATTGAGAAACATAGTGTGACCTGCCACTGATTAAATATTAAAAACAATCTAACTAAATGCATTTTATTTTATCATTTCAGTTCCGAAAAGAAATTATTGACCAGAAAACTGGAAACAAAATGATGCTGGTCAAATATCATCTGGACGACATGGTATGTATGATTATGCGATATTAGTGATAAATATAAGTAAAATTACTTTTTTATTATAATACCAATTTATTTATATTTAATTTTATTATATTTTTTATTTAATTATTTAATAATTAATATATAAACAATTATAATTTATTATAATAAAAATAATAAGTAAAATTAAATATTTAAGAAGAAACATGAAAACCAATTCACAAATGAAATTATTTTTCAGAAAAGAGTATCACGCGGAAAGCGTCATTATTACTGGACCGGTATCACAGAATCACCGTTTACTCTGGTCGTGACCCTCCCGGAGAACTATGGTCGACATAGAATCACTCCTCCGCCAACTGACGACATTCACAGACTCTCGCTTACGTCCAAAAATATTTCTGCAAGACAGTACCTCTCTGATAAGTGGAGTGTACAGCCAGACTGGTAAGCGGTTGCTTTTTAAAAAACGTTAAAGTATGAAACGTAACAAAAGTAACTTACTATCGTAGATTGAATTCTTAATTAATTGAAGAATCGAAAGTGTACGTGAGCGTCAACAGAATCGGCATTCTGTCTGTATATATTTTTAAAAATTCTGTAATCTGAACATGGTGTGCGGTGAAACTTAGTACCTACCTACCTACTATTTAGTTTGTGGGTGAAACTCTAATCAGTTTGTGTTTACACCAATGTTAAATTAAATGTAACATTTTATTGTAATATTAAATAAATAAATTAAAAAAAAACGGTAATAAAACAGCGTGTAGTTTTTAAACACAGGAAAACCATAAATATTGAACTAATTCCATTCTAATGAAGTGAGCTGCGAATGGCTAAGTAACCAACTCACTGAAAATTTAATTCTTTCAGGTTGTATTGTCGCCATTACGAACGAACATTCTCATCTCCCGAAGAAGAGTTACTGTATTTCTTGGAGCGAGTGGCGAAACCAGGTTGGCGATGGCCTGCCAAACCTCGACCGCCTGAACATCACAAGAACAAACCTACCCACGAGAGGCATAACGGTAACTGCTCTCAAAAGTCAGCTTATATTAATTTTGTAGTGGCATGTCTGAGCAATTATTAACTGTGTTAAAAATTCAATATATTTTGTCTTTATTGAACAGACACTCTTTATAAACAGGTACTACAGAAGCTAAGGAAAGAAATAAAGTTTCCAACAGTACGCCGAGGAACGAATACTATTGTAAGTACCCACACAAGTACCTCGTTTTCTTTATTAGGAATACTTACCCTAAGTACGGGCAAAATAGTAAAAAGTACTGAAATAAAAACTAACTAGGTACTAAAATAGAAAGTTGTTTCACAACAAAACTGTCTTAATTTTTTTTCCTATTGCATGCAAGTTTAACTTATCCATTATCAACAATATGAATATGAAATTTAAATTAAAATTAAAAAAATACTATGTACCTACGTATTTTTCAAAATACCTATGTATTTTTCAGGTGACCACGGCTTGATGCAGGCTCTTGTGTATGACGCACGAAACACAGCTTGGTTTAACAAAAGCATATCAGAATCTGCTTCGGACGAGAAAGCGTAAGTATATTTTTTATGGATTTTTTAATGGAAATTTTATATCATATACATATGAAATAGCTAATTATAGGAAGATTGAAACAATATTTTTTAAAGTGTAAATTGATTTTTGTTCGTTAAAGCTATGGTGGCGATTTCTATTACTAATATAATCCGAAAATGTCCAAAAGCGAAGGTGGCTGACATAATTAGTCTCCATAGTCTCCATCGCATAACCATTGTTACCAAAATTTAAATAATTAATTTTTTCATCATTTTTCTTTTTAAGTATGAGCATTCATAATGTTAGTACAATTCAAAGGAACATTTTCAATCGTGTTTCTACTATAGAAATATTTTATTTACTATGTTATAAAAAGTATGTAATCTAAAATAACTTATATTGTGTGGGGATTTTATGTTCATTTTTGCCTGGATAGCCCATTGACTAAAGTAATTGGATTATTGCCGAGGTAAAGTACACAAAAGCGACAATCATCGTTTATTGTATCTAATGCATTATTTTATACATTAAATTATAACTACATAGATGTGTTATAATTATAAGTGTATTCTTTAAAATGTACATAAGAGAAGTTGGCGATTATTTGCTGGAAAATAAACTTATGGTCGTGTAAATTGACATATTTACAAGTTGATACAATGTCACATTCAATTGCTTAGAGAAAGAAATATGCCAAAAAAGTAAATATGAGATGGTATTGTATTAACTCTCAGAATAAAATAAACCGTTTTATTGAATTTTATTCACAATTTTTTTTGTGAATATTTAAGATGTTTCAATAGTTATTCTTCAATTCGGGGCGGAGAACGACTGGACCGTTCTCGAGTTATAAATGGTGTGACTAACATGACTTTCTTTTACGTGTAGAAGATTTTGTAATATATACGTAATAGTTAGGCGATAATTTTATTATTTGATAATAAAATGATAGGCTTCAGTGTTTTTATGTTTTTCTAGATTATGCAAGCGAGGATCGTAAGTATATAAGAATGTTGTGATGGAGCTTTTGAGGAATGCGAAATTTGTGATTATTGATGATTTTTTTATATGAGTGCAGAAGTAAATTAAATAAGATAATTAATATTATATATTATTACTTTACTATATGTTATTAATTTAAAAAAATGCGAAATTTAAGTAAAAAAATTCTTTCTCGGACTTCAACAAACATTTGAAAGAAAAAGTAGCCGATTTGGTCCAGCCGATCACGAGTTTTGCACTTTGCAAAACATTTACGGTCTTACTACAAAAACATTAAACACACTTTAATCAGGCTTAAAACGCGTGTTTAAAAAAAACTTTACTACAAAAGAGTGTCTAGGCATTGTTTAGGGTTTAACAATGCTTGAGCATTATTTAAATTTAACCACCGCCATATGCTAGTTTAATGAGTGTCTATCTAGTTAACGGCCTCTCTTCCTCTGACGTATTGTGTCAAATTTCGTTTTGCGTATACTTAATAGTTAATATTAAAGATTTCTTTTGATTTTATAAATGAGTATGGATATTTTAAATTTAATTGACATGGAGGATATGGATTACATGGATAATTTTTGAGATAGAATACATCGTGAGAGAATTAATCCATTCGAATATATAACTTTGGTAACAAGATTATTTATTTAATAAAGGATGATCTACCATGTGATGCTAGAGGTGGATCCTCAAATAAAAATTTTATTTAACAATTTTAACAAATCAAACTTTACATTTGATCACATTTGACAATTACGTCAGTGTTAGTTACGTTCCATTATGCTCAATATTTTTTGGTATTACGAAATTTTATAAATAATCTAACGTATTTGTTGTAATTTATTACTTATTCCAATCTCATAATTTGCTGATATCATTAATATAGTCCGTAATAATAGATTGTGAAAACCAAAATTCATCATTATACGCCTATCAGATCTGCGTAAAATGAAAACGACATGAATGCAGGGCGAGTGACTGAATGAATGTTTGCCAAGGTTGCCATAATTCAATAACATTCACGTACTTTAACACTGTCTACCGAAACAAGCGCTAAATAAGGTTTTGTGGTAGGGACATTTTAAACGCTCGCTGACCCATGCTTAAATGCTTAATGCATGTCTAACTAAGCATGTGTTTGAACAGTGCTTACTGAATCTTTTGTAGTAAGACCGTTAGACTTAATTTTTATTGATTCACAATAATTATATATTAATTTTATTTTATTAAATTACTTATTTTAAAACTTTTAGGGCCTCTTTCACAAACTACAAGTAAAGTGTTGATTAGTTACTTTTAGAAATAATTTTATGTTTTATTAAATTATTTTAGTGATCCTTCGATAGGCGAATATTTTTTATTATTTTCTTTTCAATGTTTGGGACTTTTACCGTACAAACAAAGGTATGCCAGCTAAATTACAACCCGGTGACAGGTGACTTTAAAGCCTACTTGACAGATGGTGAAAGAGGCCCTTATTGTAAAATCCCTTGGTTTACTTTTTATGTTTATGACAAGAAAATCTTCATTTTCATCCCCTAAAAACTGTCCCAAGTATCTAACTAAATTTTTCAAAGTTGTACATTAAGTATATAATTTTGGCTTTAGGGCGGAATTCATTCAACGATTTGGATACATCGTGGCATTTTTAGCAACGCACAGTGGACTGACGCGATGGCAAACGCATCCGCCGAAAGAACACGATACGGAGAGGTAAGTCAAAGCACCATCAGTTTGTATTTAAAGCCTAGCCTAGTTACGAGATTTTTGGAATTTACTCATATAAATATAAGCCCGCGTGGAATGAAAATTTATGGGAGTAAAATAAAAATTGTCACACGCATGCGTTATGTATGCGTTATAGTTACGTTCTATTTTTTTTTTTTTATATTTTAGAATATCTGAAGTTTCATAGATTTGCTCCATCTACACAATATTACTTAACAACAATGTTCTTTCAGCGTGTTCGAATTGTTTACCAGTCGTGTGTCGGACGGAGTTAACACACACATTTTTTTACTTTTTGTCATAATTTTTAATAATTCCTCATGAACTTATATTACTACAAAAAATATCTAACATAACCATTTCTGACTTGATCATCATCATCTTAGTCGCATGAAGTCCACTGCTGGACATGACCTATGTCCCTCACATTTTTCCAATAAGACCAATAAGACCAAACTGAATTAAATATTAATTTAATTCAGTTATTCTAAACAGACAATAATATTCTAATATTGTTTTCAGACAAGAATTTGGTAAACAATACCCTCGCGCTATAGACGAAGTGTGGTATCGAAGGGCTGTTGAACAGCATTATGTGGACCCAATGAGCTACGTGTACAGTTCCGATTTAAATACAGATAAATATCCTTTGAACGTGTCTGCTGCGATGGTCACAGCGTCTCATGCTGTGTTCCATGGCGACGGACACAGGAAGGCGCCAGCGGCGGTTGTAGGTTTCCAATTTAAACATGAAAGACTCAGTGAATGGTTCGAAAATATCACTTCATCGGTAAGTTAAAAAAAAATACTATTTTTTAATATTTTTAATATTTTTTTAACATAGATATACCGGTATAGACAAAGAAAGGGACGAATAAATAAAGTCTGATAACAATTCTAAAAGATATATTAAGTGTTCTTAACAATAGTTGGGAAAAAACATAGGGTAGGTACATTTAATTCCAAACAACTTCGGTCATCAAAAAAAAAGCCTCTATTTTGATCTAATTCGATTGGGCTAGAAATCTAATTTTAAAGATCACGAAAAGTATCCTGAGTTTCTTTCGGGGTTTATTTTGAGGATTGTCAGAATTAATCTTGACTAAATTTTTTCGAAACCCTGGTATACTGACTTTAAAAATGTTTCTTTGAAACCTATTTAATGAATAAACAACTGATTTATTCCTTTGTTTTATTAGTGTGAACACAACAAAGAATGTGTGACGTGCCTTTCGGACTACTGGGACTGCTACTTAATAGACAATAATGGATGGATTGTTGTCAGCGAAGACGGAAACCAGACTGGAATGTTCTTTGGAAAAGTAAGAATCTACACGTATGTTGGAAGCGCGTACTAGTGAAATTTTAATATGCCAATGAAATTTCCAGATACGGCCAGATATTATGATGCGTCTTGTCGAAGATCAAGTTTATAGGACGGTGCACCTTATAGATTATCAGGCAGTTTGTTTTCGAGAGAAGAAAACGACAAACCCCGCCACTGCATTGCTAACGGTAATATTATTACTTCATTATAACATTATACCTACTATGATTTTATTTATGATTTTTTTTTTTATAAGAGATGGGTTAGCTCTTGGCCAACAACAAGCCATGTGGCAAGGCCTCATCCTAAGATGGAGCGAGCTCACCCAGAAGATGCCTATTCACTCGAACCTTGAAAAGATTAGGGTTATATGTGCTCGGAAATACAGACGCCGGCAGGGAGTTCCAAACCCTTGCAGTGCGCATTATAAAGGATGTTTCAAAGAGCTTGGTCCGAAAAGGAGGGATTTCGACAAGATGAGGATGCTAGCCCGCCGTACGTCTGTATGTCCGATGGAAGAAAGGGGAAGGCAGTATCAGCTCATTTATGATTTATTAAATGAGAATATCTTATTAGACTCTCTTAGACCACATTTGATCTTTACCATTTGCAATTTATAATCAAATATTTTCGACAGCCTTACGAACACTTGCGTCTAGTTATTTCCTGGTTCATTACGACGACAATTTGGCTGTTCAACTCTATAGGGTTGGGCTCAGCACAAGAATCTGGTTTCTCATTGTATGAGGGTGAGTGTTAATGTATTTTAGAGTGACATTAAACGTTTTAGGGATTAACATAATACCAGTCTCTGGACAAAATATTGTTGAGATGTTTATGTTGTGAATGTATATAATGCAAATAAATGTTGCTCTATGGCGAGTTGTCAGCATGTTCTGTGCAAATTTCGCATGAGAACGAGCACTAACTACGAAGTCAATGTGCGTTATGACAGGTGCCAATGTGACAGATATAATGAGAAATTAAAAAAAAAAAACAGAAACAAAGAGAACAGATTCAAAAAATTCATAAAGATAATGTCGGCGGTACTTTTATAGAAAATATTTTAAAAAACTCTGCAGACAACTCTGTGTTTGTCTGCGTTTCTTCTGTGCATGATATTCAGACAATTTTAGAAGAATATAGCAACTATATTGAACTACCGTAGATCGAGATTTTTAAGAATTTCAACACTTTCGAAATTTGATTAATAAAATCTAATTCGAGTTAGGTAATCAGAAAAATTACAAATATTAATAGATATATAGCCATTTAATAACACTAAATATTTTTTCAAGATGCATGATCTACCTACATCTACTATGACAAAATCTTTAGCAGATGTTTACACACACAGAGTTTTTAGAGTCTAAATTCAAACATGGAGTCTATGATTGGATAGTAGTTGATGATTTTTACATCGGTAGTAATGACTCCATCTTGTTTTCAGAGTATGTTACACCCACTGGTGAGTTACTTAGATCGAGCACAGTAGTCCTAAGTCCTGAGGAGCATTTATTTAAGTGCCATAATTTGTCAATATATAAAGTTTCCGTAGTCTAGGTCTTTTGAATGCGCATGACGTTAGGATTGTCAGTAGACAACTTGTAATTTTTAAAATATCTTCAGATTCTTATTAATTTGTAAATTCAACCTGTATCGAGGACATTTTGATGAGCGTTTGTAACTTTGTGTTGCATATAAATAAGCTTCAGCATGATATTTGTATTTCAAAAAATGCTTGGCCTTAAATGTTGAGATTCCATTTTAATTTTTTATTGTTCAGATCTTATAGTTTTCCTTTCATGTGTTTTTTTAGGTTGTCTGCGTCGAGTTTGAAATTTGAGAGGCAAATGAGTTTCGCGACCAGTTTTACGATGTTAAAAATCTCCTGAATATATTTAATAATAAAACGCATATTTTTGGAAATTGAAATTTTGAAAATATTACTGAAAGTTAATATTAATTATTAATAAACAAAGACCGAGGAATATAACAATTATTCATGAAAACATTAAAAAAAACTACAAAAATCCTATAATTCCTTGAATTAATAGAGTTCGTAATATTTTTTAACTCTATTGTACCTATTAAGTATTTTATTTTCTCCCAAGTGCCTAGGAAAAATATTACCGCTTTCGCAACTGGTTTAGAAACTCAACAGCCAGCGTTAAGGATGTAGATATGTTATGCATTTATTATAGTTGAATTTCTTATATAAAACTTCAATTAGTAGGTAAGTATAGGTAAATGGCTGCTGGTTTTCAAAAATATCCCTAACCTGTATATATTCATTTGAATGTTTCTTTTCTATCTCATTCGTTACGTTTCTTGATTCGTTGCATGCTTAGAATATATTTCGTATTCTTTACTGACGATCACTGTTGTTTTGCACAGTGGCTTACCAAAACTACGAGAACGATGAGGGCACGGATGACCCGTACATGTCAAAGCCTTCGTCGCGTTTGCTCGAAAGGGATTTTGAGAAACTGGTCTTAATAAACCGCACACGACCTACACCGTGTGACAGAGAGATGTACCTTTATCAACTGGAATACAATAATATAGATGAGAAGTTGAACAAGCCCATTAAAGATTGCGAGAGACCATTCTACGCGCAGTTGGTGAACTATACGAATATGCTTCTGATTGTCGTCGACGCGAACTGCGCGAGGGAGGAAGTGCCCATATTGCCTGTGCAAGCTACCGAGGTTAATTACAACGAGTCATTGCCGTGTTTGAAGCATATGCATCCACTTTACAGGAGACAGCCGAATTCGTGTATTAGGAATCACTCGGAGGTAATGAATTCTTACTCTCAAATGCTCATAATACCTAAATTAAGCCATTTATCCAACATAATAATCATTTATAATATAATATAATGTAATATAATTTGATTATTCTCTGATAATGTTGTGCTTTCCTGTAATTTAAATTCATACTTGTAATTGTCCTTTCTGAGTGTTGTATGTTGTGATTGAGTATGTCTTTAGTTGGTAAGCCTTTTGAAATAAATAAATAAATTATAACAACATTTAGTTAAAGTACTGATAACTTGCATTACTATGGGGATAATACTTTAAAAACATTTCACATTCAAATAATAATGAACCAAAATTAAAGAATAAAGGTACTAAATGCCTTATATATATATATATATTTACTGTGGTTTTCAGGAAAGCAACATAGACATGTGTGGCCGCGGGAGTCTACCTCATATGAACATGTTCTGGACACCACTGGCAGTCCTATTTGCTGTATGGTACCTTTAAAAGGCTTTTAAGCAAATTTAGCAAATACAGTATATTTTACGTTTTCTGACAAAGTTTTGACGATTGTATTGACTACAAAGTAATTTGTAATCAATATTAATATTCGATTTTCATACAACATACAAACACTTATCGTCAGTTTAATTGTATTTCACAAATATAATATTATTACCCACTTCTGGGCACGAAAGCCCAGCAACATAGGAAAATATTGTCTAACAAAATAATAAACAAATTTTCGCTATTTCCACAATAAACATTTTTTTGAGTAATGAAATTTGTATGTCAATCATTAATAAATTATTTTGTAGAATAAATATACTTTCATCTCTATTGGCACGTTCCTATATCATATTTACAAGAAATAATAGTCAAATTAAGATTTTATTTACTTAGTTTTTTTTTTTATATAGGTATATGTATATTCAAATTAGGTTATTCTGAATGTTCAAAAAACAATAACATGTCGTAGCTACATATCGAAAATGTTTTTAAAAAAAATTCCTTATTAATATTATACATTATACAAATGCTCCCAAGGTGCCATTTAGGTATTAGGAGACATTTAGTACGCATATCAAAAGTTAAAAACTTAAAATATTTAAAAATTATACAAACATTCTAAGTAACTACCTATATGAATCTAATGTCAAACAGTGAATCGACTATCTATGTCTGTGGAATCGACCAAATAGTTCATAAACCGTGTATTGTTTTTAATTTTTTACTACTTATTATTTTAACATATAACTTCTAAACTAAAAGAATTGCCATTGCCAACGGAAAGATAGGATTGTTGCATTGCCTCTGATGCAAATTACTGAGGACTGTTAAGTCGGCTTCCTTCAAAAATTCATAGAAAACATTCTACCATTCTTAGTATTGTTTTAGCTTTTATTTAGATAACATCCCTGTCAATGGGGATAGGTCTCTTCTCTGGCAAGATAATGCCACCAATATCAGAAATAAAAAAATTGTTATTTAAAATTTAATTTAATTTGTTTAAAAGCTCTTCAACAATACACAGTTTAAGAACTATTTGTGGTAAAAACATAAAATAACAATATCATTACAACCAAAACTAGTGTTCACTGGAGTTATAGATCAGTGGAGTAATTTTAGTGTCTAGCAATATTATATTGATATTCATTAGTTTTATTTTAATTGTTATATTGTTACTAATTATATTTCTTGGCGTGATTACAATATTAATATTTAATTTTATTTGATAGTTGATTTTATTGATAAAATAGGTGTGCCTTTTCTCCAAAGTATCAAATTAATATTTCATATTAAAACTTCTAAGTACATATGGATTGCAGTGTTATTTTAATATTTAAATCTGTATTTATATACAATGTACCTTCAACATAAAAAAATGTTTATGTGCTAATTTTCTCTGAATTTATGCAGATATAATTAAAAGAAATAATTTATAATTGATTTAGTACAAAATAAAAAAACCTTTTTAACGTTAAATGCCTTTTATTGTAATTAAAATAACAACAAACATATTTACACTTTACACAAACATTAGTATATACTAATCTATACTTCTATACTAATATTATAAAGAGAGAAGATTTGTATGAGTATGTTCGTAATGAATAAACTCAAAAAGTACTGGACCAATTTTGAAAATACTGGACCACCCAGATATTGACAATACAATGTAATATTAGGCTAATAGATATCAGACACACCTTAGCTCAAATAAGCTAGCATATGGTGCAATCCAGCCTTAGTATTAATCAAATAATTACAATACTAATTCCAATAATCTACTCTACATAAGCATAATTTTTCAAAGATAAATTTTATGCAGAAGGCTCTACTTTATGTTTCTTGATAAAGTCATGAATTTCATTCATAACCTCCTGATACCTGTGCTGCCTGAGGAGGTTCTCCTGAAGCTGTTCCAACTGCTTCGTACCTTCCATAAATACTTTGAGGCTTAGATTTTTTCCACCTTGTTCCGATACTTCTCTATGTTCCGTCACTCGATCCTGAGGATAGTTGTATGTTCTAATTTTTTCGTTTCTATTTGCAGAACCAATCTGAAATAAATATTTCCATTAATATAATATTTTCATTTATTAAGAGAATATGAAAAATTACGAGTACAGAATAGATAGATTTAAGATTTATCCCATTTAAAAGCCTACAATGATGTAAAATGTAACAGAGAACACAAGTTAATACACACCTGTGACTTTCTTTCCTGTTTAATTTTACTTGTTTGATCCTCATACTGCCTTTGTAACAATACAACCCTCAATTTTTGTAAGGCAATCTGTCTATTTTTTATTTGCGATCTTCCTTCCTGACATTCAACTGCAGTTCCTGTTGGAACATGAACAATTCTGACAGCACTATCAGTAGTGTTCACATGTTGACCACCGGCTCCGCTTGCCCTCTTTGTCTCTATTAATAAGTCACGTTCAGGTATATTCAGCTCTATTTCTGTGGGTTGCGGAAGAACAGCTACCGTTACAGTACTTGTGTGAATACGGCCACCCTTCTCGGTGGCTGGTACCCTCTGAACACGATGCACCCCGGCCTCCATTCTCATCAACTCCGGAACTCCAAAACCTTGGATCAACATAGATGCTTTTTTATAACCACCAATATCGGATTCTTCTATACCTGCCACATCCATTTCCCATTCTCTATATTGCGTGTATGTAGTGTATAATTGGAATAGTTCTCTGGCAAATAGCATTGCCTCTTGACCACCAGCACCAGCACACACTTCCAAAAGAACACCACCGTCTGTCAAACATGGTTCCAAGAGAATCGCTTGCAAATCTTCATCAATTTCTTTCACTCTTGTCAGATATATTTCTGCCTCTTGTTTTATCATGTCCTTCATCTCATTGTCTTGACTATCTTTTTTGTTTAACTCTTTAAGAGATTCGATGCTGTCGTATAAGGCTATCCTGTCTTCGAGGACTTGAACAATAGGTTTGATTTCGCGAAGCCTTCTAATCTCATTTTCGTCACGTTTTGTTTTTATAAGAAGACTTTCATGCTCAAGCATCAAATGTCTCAAGTAAGTCTGAACGGCTGGATCGGATAAGTTTACACTGCTCTGGGAATAATGTTTTAGTGAAATTTGTGGATAAACTCTTTTGAAGTTGTTTACGCACCGATGCAACAGAATTCGTGTAAAAGACATTTTGTGCAATCTTTTTTGAAGTTGATGATTTATACTTTGATTTATAATTGAACGATTTTAATTTAATATTTAATATACTAACACCAAACCATTTATAATAATAATAAGTTAAGTAACATAACCTTTCTTTTATTATTATGATTAATAAATAAAATACTTTGATACTGACTTTGACACTTTTGATATTGACAGTTATCTACTTTTTCTGTGGGATTTTTAACTTGGTTTAAAAAAAAGGAAATAGAGAATAATATAAAAGATGTGTTAATTATGCATCGGAAACATAAGTAATATATAAAATTTTATTGCATACATATTTCCACAACCATTTAACTTTTAATGTAGGTATATCATTCTTTATTACAGTACCTTTTGGTCAAAATCACATTACACCTCAATAACAGTAATTAAAATTTATATAAATTAAAAAGTAAAACTTCATAAAAAAAAATTAATTAAAATAAAAAATTAAAATTTTTAAATTAAAGTTTCACCAGCAAAATGTAACACCAATATGTATGCTGTGCCAATATTATGTAATTGAACGCCCCCGCCATCTGTTGACGAGTAGTATTATTAAATTCAGAAAAACATTTTAATAATGAAACTAGATGGCAAGGTAAACCTCATTTAAAAGGAATAATGTACTTTTTATAATTATAAAAAGTATATAATTGTTTATAATTGTTAAACAATTGATAGTATATAAAAATACAACTACAAAATACTGTTAATTTTTTTAAATTATGACCACGCTATTTTTTAATGTGAAGGTCATCAGATAGGCTGACAGCCACTCGATGGTAGGTAGATACCATAGGAGCTGCAAGCGCGGCGCCGACATTTATACTTAGTATGAATAAGAAAGGATTGAAAGGCATGGGAAATATGCTCTGGAATCACAACATCAGACATGCTGTAGGTATTTCACGATGGTCTTTCTGTTACAGAGGTGGGTAACAAAAGGGTTTAACCAAATTTAACAAAGATTTTTAATAAAAGTTCTTTGATTAAAAAAAAACCTAATTACTATTTTTACTAAAACGTATGAAGAATTAATTACCTATCTATACTTATGCGTTATTAATTTTTAGGAGGTAATATTGGTTGATGGTTCCTACAAAGAGAGGAGATCTCAAATCAAGATATTATTAAAAAAAGGGTGGCAGGCAAGCACGCGTTCTACTTGATAGTAGGTAAGTGACTACCGTCTTCTAAGGATACAAGCTATATCAGTTGCACTGCCGATCCTGCAAGAAATTTTTTACAACACGCCTGAAAAAGCCTAGGTACATTTCGATGCGGAAACACCTCAGGAGACAATGTTTCAAAGTTCCGCATCTGCAGAATTTACCTAAGTGTAAGTAAGTATATCTATATATAGGTAAATATTATAAAATAAAGACGCTGTCCGCGCCTCAGTCTTTTTTTCGCTAAAAACTCTTAAACTACCCAACAACGGATTCTTTGATATGATTTTAACTAAGTAAGGATAAACGAGAAAGGTTGCGAAGCCGGAGGAGGCGCGATGGTTTACACCAAAAATAGTTGAAAATACCTACCTACATGAATAAAATAAGAAAATTACAAAATCAAATCAATTCTAGTCACTCGATACTAAATCGAGCCCTTATGCTTTGAAAATCTCTGAAAAATAAATTGAAAATCTCTGCATTTGATCTCTACATTCATCTTGTACCTACCATAATATCTGACTGAACAGAAGTAACGAATATATCTCTTTTTGCTATGTTTGTGAGTCTTAACATTTAACATGTCTTTAACACTCCATTACACTTCCTGTGCCAATTGGTGAAAGGTAAAATTAAATGTAAAAAGGGAGACAAAGTAGCCGGCCACATACCAAACATTTTCCTTAGAGGCACGATTGCCACGTCGACCGCAACGGGCGCGCCTATTGATAGAATTATTAGGGAAGGCCATACGACAAAGAGCTTCCTCCGTGTAACCACAAAGACGTCACTTTTGCCTTATTTTACATTCTCGCGGCGCGTGTATGGAGTTATTAGTGCTAATGACAATCCGACTTTACCTACGGACGCTCCATTGTCTCGCCGCCATACCACGCCATACCGCAAAGCAACACGCTTCCTTTCTATTTTGTAACGTTTGGTGAAAATTGCAAAGATCATGCGATTCATTTTTTTTTGTGGTACATATTTTAGAGTGGCAGGCAGGTTGACTGTCTACTCGATTGATTGGTGCAATGCATATCTACTTAGTCCTATAAAAAATTTAAAATATTGAATTCTAGTAATTACAAGTAGGCACCGTATGGCTGCTAAGTACCTAACTCCTTCGTTTTTCACTAAGTAGCAGTTAGATATTTTTTACGGAATTTTTATAGGTAGGTACCTATATATGTAATAATAATTAGGTAGGTATATACCTATAGATAATAAAATCAAATTGAGTTTTTTCAATGGCGAAGCCGGGAATGGGTCGCTAGTCAAATATAAAATCATTTAAACCAACCATTGCATTGTAAAGATGCTAAGTAGATACCTAAATGCCACTTTACCTTATTACCTAATATATAGATAACGCAGCAAAATGCGAAATTGTCTAGTAAGGTAACTAATTACTTACCTCGCAGGTAGGTACCTACTAGTATTAATTATTAAGACAGTCATATACCTATCTACTATTTTTTCTTAAATATTGTCATCCTTTTAATAATTACGCAACAGAAGTGCTAGAACTAAATTTCTTGGCTTTCGACCTTCACCGCGATCCTATTGTGTTGTTTAATATACCTAGGTGATGGTGGGTAAAGGCTTTGTGTAAAAAAAGTAACAGATAACTTCTTACAAAGGAGTAAAGGTAATGAGCCGCGTTTTGTTATTAATTATTAGGTAGGTACATACCAGCTACTTGTTCCTGTTTGCACGGGTAGGTACGAATTACTTACCACAGACTGCAAAAGGGTATGAAAGAATAAAGGGTAATTAAATACCCATAAAAATTAGGGTTAAGCATTGAAACCTATAACAATTATATTTTTTATTGATTGGTTTACAAAGCAACGACTTTTCCAGTATTTATAAATTTAAATTAAATGTAGCCATAAATACCTAAACGATATTTACAATCAGAAGAAATATTTTTTACTTATTTTAATTTATTATTATACTTTTTATTTTTTTTATATATTAATTTTCTATATATAGGATTAGCCCATGTAATAGTGTAGGTGTACCTACTGATTATATAAGTTATAGGTAAAAACAATATTACAGTTCAGCTTGTACAAATTGCATTTAAAGGCTACCACAGCATGCATGCCTATACATTTTATTTATAATACATATACCTATATAGGTAGGTATTATTGCAACAATTTCGCTTTTCCTAATCACGTTAGCTATGTGCTAATTATGTACTTTACATATTAAAGCAAGAAAGGGAACAGTAGCTAATACCATTGTCTTCAGTGGTTTGCTCAAACGGCATTGAATTAAATTGATAGCATACTGTATGCGATAATGGAAACTAATGCTGCGTAATTATAGGCAACGCGTACCGACGTTTCTAGTACCTACCCGTGCTTGCCTACACTCATTCATTAACTTAATGAATAAACTTGTCGGTTCGCTGTAAATGCATACAAAGTAGCGACATTCAGATGACCGATAAACTATTATGACTCCTATACTATATCTATCTATGTCTTCTATATTTAGATATCTAAGTAAAGTACGAAAACCTTCGTCAGTTTTCAAATTCGTTCCTTTATCAAAATCGTAGCCTTTGAAACTAAAGTACAGTCGGGGTAAGAAAAGGTTCGTCAACTTAAAGTCGACATTTGATTAAAGACATCAGGCCAATCAGTCACGCCAAACTTTCATTTCAAAACAAACATTGACGTTTGCTGGTTGCTTTAGTTTCAAAAGGTACTAAGTATCTACGATTTGATAAGGGAATGAATTTGAAAACTGACAAAGGTTTTTTACCCCGACTTTACCTAAGCAGGCAACTGACAGATGTTTGAAATAAAATTTTGTCATGACTGAAATATTAGAATATAATATTAGAAATTAATATTAATATTAGAAATTGAATACGCTGTCATATAGTTTTCACCAATGACAAGAACGATTAAAAGTGGCGGGCTTGTGTAGAATAATTTGCAGAAAAAATACATCGGTGCAAAGCCGAGGACGGTTCGCTAGTTCATTATACCTAACTATTATAAGAGAAATAATCGACAAAGTTATTACTTAATACCTATGTGAAAAGCCAAAAAATATGCGCTAACTAAGCCGCTCCGGAATTATTGACCTCTTGAGCATATTATACCTAGCCGAATTTAACTAAAATATTACTTACCTATAGGTATATCATATTAGTTACCTTCTAATAACATTATAAAATGAAATCTATGTATATGTAAGTACCAAAAAAAGGGACCATTTTGGTACCTACACTTTTTATATCAATGTGGTGTAGGTATTTTTTATTTATTTTTAGTTTTTAAATTTAAATTTATGTATGAAATGTACCAAATAAACATTTTTTATTTCTTTCTTACTTACTAGCTTGTTCGAAAAGTAACTCGTATAAAAAGTACCTACTCGTAAAATGTGTGCAATTGATGCCGGGCGGGCAACCCCGCATTAGTTCTGGCCCATTTCGGTCCGGAGTGCAGAGTTTGCGTTGCCAGGACTAAGAGCCTCTTAAATAAATACCGCACGTTTGCACAATAACCGCTAACAACACTTCACACTTTACTTATGCCCGCAATCAAATTTATTACACCCATACAAATAAATCTCTTTGTAACTTAGGAGAAGTACACTACTTACTTTTAACAGTAGTCCAAAAGTTTCTGCAAAGAAGGTACAGAGCATAAATAATCCTGTATTATTGTTCTAATCTAAAACATGCACAAATTCTACTAGACCAATTCTTAGGAGCTGTCTGTCTGTACCTACCTAAATGTCCATATTTACATCACATCAAGAGCAAAATTCCATCATATTTTAATAGTTACCTGGCATAAGTGCTTGCTTGCGTTACATATTTTATAATAATAGTCCAGAACTAAAATGTTATTATTTATAAACCTACGAAATAAATACCTACTAGACTATATTTCCTCTATTATTTACCAGGAACAGTTATTAGAACTAGAGGTAAACCTAATCATAATAATGTTATACTTAAATGCGAAAGTTTAATATTTGGGTTTTGTTAAGTACCTACTTATTTACTCAATCACACAGAAACAGCTGAATGGATTGTGTTGAAATTGGGCATGTAGATAATTTACTACCTGGATTAATATTATTCGATTATCCTGGAAAAATGTAAAAAATGTAACGAATTACAGCGCGTATAATTATGAAGTCGCATACGCGCCAAATTACGTGTAACCAATTACTTTACAATCCTCCGTCCGCAGAATTTTCTTAAAAAAGGATTCAAACTTTTCAGACACATTAATATAACTATAGAAAAAAGTATCCCAAATAAGATTTAAATTCTAAATTAACCGAAATTTGTAAAAGATTTAGGTAATTGCCTATTAGTACTGTTTTTGACTGTAATTTTTAAAAGACATTAGTTGTAGTTCCGGCGAACATAGCCAGCATTTGTATATGTCTATTAGATTCATAAAGAAAATAGAAAATTATAGCTTTCTTAATTTTCTTCATGAATCTATCCTTGAATCTTCATGCAGAAAATCCCATAGGTATATATTGTTCCCATCCATTCGACATGGCCTCTACACAAATGTAATCAGCAAAGAATAGTGTGCACCGATAATCCAGGTTGCGTGTCTAGTCTGAAGTATAGAGGCGTGTTAGCATAGCAAACCCGACCGGCTAATGGCCTATTACCGCGCCATGTAAATAGGCAGATTGTTTTCTGTCGTGCCGGACAACTCGACTTGCTCGCTCGCATCACTGACATGCTAGTGAGTGTGCAATCACTTTAATTCTGTTTGCAAGTGAGATGCCCACTTAAAAATACATCTCGAGATATTATTAGATTTTAATACAATATAATGTTTCAATTAATTGTAAGTTAATATATATATATATATATATTGAAGTACATATTATATAATAATAAAGCTTCGGTCCCCTAGGCAGGGTCTCAAGCATCCTGGCTGCATTACATCGTTGTATGGCAATGCTAATCTGAACCGAGGTTCAGCTCTAGAATCGCCAGTTATGTCGACTTATTGAGATTTTCATTTTTTATTATTCGAAATATTGAATTTACATTATTGTAAGTAACCTTTATTTTCCCCGGCTACGATGTGTTTCTCATTAATAACTATATATAGGTACCTACTCGGCTTCGCACGGAAACAATTTTTTTTTTGCAAATTATACGCATAAAATTTTTTCCTCATTTATCGCTATTTCTATGAGTGAAACCGTATTAAAATTCTTTGGGTGGTAGGTACAGAAGAAATTCATATTTTGGGCATATCTGTCTTACAAAGACAGGTCGACCACATCTTCCCCTGATGAGCTTAAGTTTTTTTTAATATTACATTAATTACATTAGAAATTGTTATCATAAGAAGCAAGCTTTTTGTTTTTGGATGCTGCTTTTGATTCTTCATTTATTCTCATATTAATAGGTATGTAGATTGGACTTAACGTACGCAATTATTACAGTCTACGCTGAACTATTAATAATGACTAAGTACATGATTTCTATTTTTTTTTTTGCAATAAGGATAATGTCCCTTTTTTTCTAAATGGTAACAAAGAGTTACAATACAATATTTTCTATAACGAATTTGTCTTCCCTGTGCGGGATGTAATACGATTTATTTATTGCTTACCGAAACATTTACTCTCATTATTATTGTTGTGTTGCTATGAACGTATTAAAATGCGATAAAATTTATGATGCTATAGCAGATTGGTGCTAGGTTTGTGAATTTTATGAATTCACAACTGCATAACTGATTTTGAAATTTACTGCAGTCCAGTTACGGTATGTTTTCGTTTGAGCGAAGGCGAGAGAACTGTTTCGAATTGTTTGGGGTAAGATGACAAATGCGTAACGTCCCCCTCAATTAGAGGGGTAAGGCGACAAGTCGCGGTGACACCGATTCAGCATATTGTGGCTTTGGAAGGGGACAAATGAATAAAAGGGTTGTAATGGAAACAGCGACACAAATTGATTGTATTATTGTACAATACATTGTACTAAATTGAATTAAATTTTGTGTCATCAGTGGTGTAAAAGGTTTGTTAGTTACGGTTGAAAATGTTTTGGACTTGTTATGTTTTAAATGTTCATTTTTTATTTAAAAAGGGCGCTAGGCGGCTTGGCGGTTTACTTGATAGTTTTATTGGTAGGTACAAATTTCGAATAGGTACCTACAAAAAATAAGTAGGTAATATGTTGTGGGATACAATAAACAGTGGGGTCGGATGGGATAAAGGATTAGAGATTAAGTTGCGTGAGTACCAACAGCAAATTCATGTTATTGTTATTTTGTTTGGACAACACGTTTGGTCTAGTGGCTAGTAACTCTAGCTGTTAAAAACGGTCGTGGGTTCGAATCCCACTAGGGGCAAATGTTTATGTGTTAACATTTTACCTTTGTGCCTGAGTCATGGATGTTTGTAGATATTTATAATATGTATGTATTTAAAAAAAAAGTAATCTATGTAGTAATATAGTATCAACTGTCTGGTATCCATAATACAAGCATTAGTTCCTTAGTGTGGAACTAGATGGTGCTGTGTAGAATGTGTGAAGATGTTTCACAGTGGTCTTCTTTAAGTTTCTAACACCTGTATATTTATTATATATTAATATATGTTATTTATAACTGACATTAGTATTCTTATAATTTCTTTCATCGTTGGGTACCTTATGCCCCCGAGAGTGAAACTTCATTTTCCCTCTCGCATCAGCTTCTATAAACTAGCTTTTCCCCTCGAGGATGGAGAACCAAGGTAGTCGTAGCCTAAACAATTACCTACTCAGCTGAAGTGGGAATTGGTGCATGAGATATATCTGTACATTAGGGTAGGTACATAAGTCTTGACTTTAGTAAGCCGCTGGCAGTGGATGTAGTAGGTGCGTACTGCGTAGAGGGTGAAGAACTGAGTTTTGTAGCGTTTAATTAAAAAAAAACCTTTGTCCGCAAGTGAGTTTATCTTGGCTAAACCCATTAGTAGGTACAATACCTCTATAAATAACAAATGAACACTATAGGTTCTTTTTAAAAAAAAATAGTTAGATAATTACATGTAATCATTGGATTAATAAATGCAATAAAAACTCTTGTAAAAGGTTATTAGTGTCCAGACACAAATGAGACTGCTCAAAGCATCTAATCAAACAAATTTTCAAATCTCATCCATCATGTCAAACGGAAAGCGTTAATCTAAGAAGAACTCATTAGGATCGGACGGATCAACGCTCTGAAATTTCGTTTAAGCAGCGGTTTACGGTGATCAACCTTATTTAAATCCACTTTTCATTGGGTAGTTATTAAAACAATATTCAAAATTAAATCTCCAAAAAAGGGCTCGAGTGTGGACTGTTTTGTTTATTTTTCTTCTCTCACTTGATTATATTGTTGTCTCTCTCTGGCTGCGCCGACACGTCTGCGGAGTGCATTCGTGTTTGAAACAACCACGGCTGCGCTTTTACGAAATATAATTCAACATTGTGAATTCTTGTTACTTTTTTACGCAAAAAATTATTGATTTGATGAAATTTTAGAGTAAGATAGTTTGTACAACAGAATAACAAATGGGCAAAATAACATTAGATTAACATATAGGGAGGGCGGCAAAAAATTATATTTGTGTCGAGTTGTAGATTATTTCGCTATATTTTTCATACATAAAAAAGTTTGGTTAAGCAATTGAATTATATTTTTATATACATAATAGGAAAGGCTTAGATTTTAGTAAATTTGGCAGGCTGACCGTTCACTTGATAGTAGATAGCTTCAATCGCCAATTATTATAGGGCTGCAAGAAAAACTGAAATGGCTGCGACTTTGATAGGATAAAGAGAAAGAAAAAAAAAACAAGATACAAAACAAGAGATATGGGAATAGGTCTACACTTCAGATGAAAACAATTTTTAAGCATTCTTAAAGTTCACAAGCTCAGTGAGAGTGAGTGTATGTGTTGAACAGGGCTTAGTAATAACGCCTCCCAGCTAAAGTTAATTATGTTCAAGTTAGTGAAGATTACGGAGCCGCGTCCGCATCGGCCGCGCTAACACGCCAATTGTGCACCAAGCACTACACACCGCCAAACATTAACTTATACTTATTAACATTTTCTGCTCGCTGAAAACCCGTTTAAGTAGGAAAATTGTTTACCACGAAGAAACTTTATGTACTTTACATGGAAGTGTCAATTATACCTTTTATAACTTAATTTTTTTAGTACCAATGGACGTGTCTTTAAATTTAAGAAATGTTTTATCTATAATTCTATACTAATATTAAGTATAAAGAGAAAATATTTGTATTTTTGTTTGTAATGAATACCTAAACTCAAAAACTACTGGAGCGATTTTAAAAATTCTTTGTATGGTAAAAGTAAATATTAAAAAGACAATAATAAAAAAAATAAGGAACCACTAAACCGAGTGTATAATTTAATAAATTTACACATTATATATTATAAAGCATCGGTCCCTTTGGCAGGGTCCCAAGCATGCTGGCTGCATTACCTCGTTGTATAGCAATACTTATCTGTTGACCGAGGTAATAGCCAGATTTAGAATCGCCGGTAATGTCGACCAAACGTTTCGATAAGGTGTTAAAAAATTTAAGCGCGTTGGGACCCCACGGACCCAGAGATTCGACACCGAAGGGAATGAATATGTAGCCGGTGCCGATATCTCTGTATTTGTAAATTTTCCGATTTTCGGCCGCCTCCGCAGTAGCACCAGCTGTGGCCAGAGTTCCATGAAGGTGGGACGGTACCAAAGTGTCGACACAGGTGGCTTCCCACACTAGTGGACGACCCATCCTCCATGGAACTAAGGACATCCCATCAGGCCTCTTGCCATCATCACGTACGATACCATTTGGTTCAAGAATAGAGGGTACATTAATGGTGGCAAGAGACCGATGTATGATGTCATTTATGCTGGCGTGCCTTGAAATACGGCCGGCGCTATTAACACAGGAAAGTCCGTGATGTCCCAATTGGTCGACATCCCTACCACAGGGACAAGTCGTGTGGGGGATACACATTTAATAAAATTTAATAAAACATTTCTTAATAAATTACATTTCTAAAAGTAACTTCTTTACTTGTAGTTGGTGAAAGAGGCCCTAAGTATAGATTAATAATAAGTTACTATCGTAACCCTAAGCACTATTACCTACTTATATGAAACAATTGACACTTCCTTGATATAAGTATATTAGTGTTATTATGCCGTTAATAAATTAAAAAAATGAACTAAATGTATGTCAGTGTAGTTTATTCCGCGTATCGTTTTCTCGGCGCGGCCGGACCCTCGTTCGTTCAATTGTTAACAGCCGACACTTTCACCCGAAGTTTATGACGCCGTTTAAGTGAAATAAATAAATCACTAGCCGACTAGTATCGGCTCTTTACAACCCGCAGTGTGCGGTGTAATTTCTCAAAGATTCGCCTTTAAACTTATTGATGTACAGCCTGCCTTGAGCGATGTTTAGCAGGACTTCACTTATCTGCACTCGGTTGCCTATAGGTTACTTACATTGTTGGTTATACATATAGTTTTGTTAACATTAAATTAACATTTTAATCCTTCTTGCAAATATATAATATATTACTTCGATGATCCTACCTAATATTATAAAATGTGAAAGTACCTAGGTAGCTAAGTTAAAAGTTAAAAACTTAAAATACTCAACCTAAACCTAATCATAAAAAAATTTGCATTACATAATATTTTCAGGGATGAAGAAAAGGATATTAGTACAAATTCTAAGTTTAAGTATAAATTTATTTATTTAATTCACATATAAATAAAAAAAGTTAATTTGAATTAATCTTTGTATCTAAAACTCCAAAACAGCAATGGGGGACCAAAAGAATAAAAATAAAAAATTAAAAAACTACTATTTCATGACAAAATGAAAAGTAGGTATCATTTTTCGAATATTAAATTGTACATTAAATTGAATTTTAGTATTTATTAGTTCATAGTTTGAATGACAGCAGGTCACAGTGTTCAGTGGTCATCTACTGATCACTTTATTAATCTGATCTCTACAGTCTTTCTAATTGTAGGTAGGTAAATTTATTAGACTATCTGCCTGCTTGTGAAACTTTCATATAAAACACGGTATATTTATAATATATGTAGTTAAATAGCATTTACAAGTACGTCGTTACATCCTATGGTTGCATGTAAATTAATTTTACGCGTCGAGGTGTGATTTTTCACGTTTTCTCCCAAGACGCTAACGTGACTCGGAGCTGGATCCATTTATGATCGGGGCACCGAAATGGCCGACAAATGAGAGGCTTCGTCCGCCGGTACCGGCCGCAGCTCCTTTCAACTGCCCGCTTTTTTAAAACACACTGCAGCGACTCCTCGCTTAATTCGTGATCCATTGACGGCCACCTATTTAAATTTCCTGTGACACATGTATCCAAAGCAGCAATGTATAGGCCTCTTTATGATTTAGTTCTGTATCGGCAGAGGTAGAAGTGTCCTGAGGCACATTTGATTATACGTTGAGAGAGGGCTAATCGCGCTCGACGGGCGAATACCTCGAGATCAAACACGAGGCGCGCCGCCAGATATTTTTGTTTCTATTAAACAACACCCGACGTAATAATGTTTAACAATCGTGCAGCGATAATTCGAACAGAGATTATTGTAGAGACTCCTTCAAACATTAAATATATTAAGTTTTAAAAGTTAGAACTAAAATATTCTCGAAGTTCTCGAAGCTCAAACTACGTATTATGGACTATCTATACATAGTTACATAAGTAGGTACATAACATAATGGACTAATGTACTAACTTGCCTCTTTTGTCCCATCATCCAATAAAAAAATAGTGAAATCTTTCTTGAAAATATACCTTTCATTCTAATAGTAGGTATTAGTAAAGTAAGATAAGTTTCGCCAAAATCTGTAAAGAATAAAAAATTGTTATTTATAAATTCAAAAATTACTTGATTTTCGTTTTATTCTTGTCACTAAAATGTGTTGTGCATTTGTCACATTATAACTGAATAAAGAATCTATTAAAGCTATGACTCTACGTCTACGGATCGTAGCAGAGCGATGAGTTTCGTAGAAAAGATGGTGAATAATTTTATTTTAAGTATTTAAGGGATTTACTTAGGTAAATGACATTGACGATTTGACCTTTTTAATTTTTTTTTGTAGATTTTCTATTACTTTAACAATTGTACGTGTCTTTCACATTATCACATATTTATAAGTATCATATATATATATATATATATATATATATATATATATATATATATATATATATATATATATATATATATATATTTAAAGCAATCACGTCAATTTTTAGTAAATTCTTCATTAAACAGATTTGTCTTTGTTTCCATCTTAGTACCTATATTTAGAAATAAATCGCCGACGCCACTCCATTGCTTTTACAAAGCGCGACGTTGAGATAAGTGGTCGTTTCAGTGGATCTCAGATTGTTATTAAATATTTGTGTTGTGGTGCGATTAGCGAGCGGCAGCCTACTGACTGGCTAATTTATCGTCCATCTTCGCACTGCAACAAGTCATTAACTAATACCATTTAACTACAGTACTGATGAACGTTCACCAGTAAAGAAATTCGTGCCTAAGGTGGCTTTGCAAATGTGAGTTTGCCTCTCGCATATTATATTATGTGAGCTATCATATCAGAATATTTAGGTCTGGGAAAAAGATTTTTCATATTTTATGTACAAATTTAAGATATTTTTAATCGTAATTTATTTACATTTGATTTAATATATAATTGTGCCTTTCGATAACATTTTGTATAAGTAGTGACACCATTGTTTACAGAACACCTAACACATGTTTTTTAAACCAGCGTTAAGTGTAAAAAGGGCGATTCAAAATTTTTGTTTAGAACACATTGCTTACTTTCCGACGAGTTGAAAACACGGCACACGTTCCTAATAAGCATTGTATGTTATTACAATTTACAAATTACAATTGTTATACAAATTTTCGGACTTTCTGATCATAAAACTGATGCTATAGTAAGTAGTTTTGACAGTCCTCTATTGATTTGGTATTCTAATGTACTATTATGGTATTCCGTGCCTTAAAACTACGTAAATAATATTGAGGAGACCGAAACAGGTGAAAATCTGACGGTGCAAGGTCAAAGCTGTATGGTGAACAGCTGCATTAACACTTCCTAACCAAGCTCTCCCATTACTTAATTTTGCTGAGTGGCTAAAGATGTGCTTTGAAGCAGTATGTAAGTAGGTACCTATAAGAATTTTTCAAATAGATGCAGTTGTTACGGAGATTAGGTAATATCTACAGAAGTATAAATAAACATAAATGTTCCTTTCTATCGCCCTCTTTCTGTTTATAATCCTGCTAAAAGAATTTAACTGTAAACTAATGCTTAAAATTCATCAAAACATTTTTCTAAGCGCCAGATTTACAACTTAATTATAGTATATTTAAAACTTAAACTTACTTAGTATGTAAACATTTAAAAATAAGCAATTTATGTATCGGTAAACTAATGTAGCAATATTTTTAATTTAGCCGTCCCGTCCGAACGTGTTTAAAACCGGTTTAGAATATTAAATTATAGTTAATAATTGGTATCAAGTTGTGTATAAATTAATTTAGAAGTGGCTATTCACAATATCGGCTACAATTTTCGCTTCGCTTGGTAATATATCTAGACTTAGTAGTTTTGACCGTCTTTTGATATGTCAGTCAGGATAATAATTTTATAAAATGTACCTACTCTAAGACGCGCAATTATAAAAAAAGATAACATAAAAGATGAACGAATTTGATAATTTCATCAATTCTTATGTTCTTTATACAACAAGTAAAGATACCTAAGGAATGCAATTTTGTGATTTCTAGTATAGGTACCTATTAGCGTTATGCCATCTCATGTCTGCTTGTTCATTACATTTTTCCTTATAAAAGAAAAGAAGTATTAACTGACTCAACTAAGTATTTCCAATAGCGATGATAAATATGCTGACAAATGCATTAAAACACAGTCATTAGCGTAGTCCGTCGGTGTAGAACAAAAACAAAGGCGCGTGTTGCCATTGCATTAAGCGGTTGCGCGTTTCATTGTGCATGATTTAGCCCGATCCATATATCTCCCGCAAACCGTAGCATTGTGTTACATAAATAAAAGCGCTAAACGTTTGGCTCATTGTCTATTAAGAATTACTTTTCTCGGCCGCGGCGCGGGCGCGCACAATGGTCGGCGAATACAAAGAGCCCGAGATGGTTATCGTTTGAAGGTACATTAATACGCAATAGACACGCCCCGCTCACGAAATACTAGATCCGTTTGTGTTGTGATATGATATGTATTCACGGTTCGCGTTGTCGTCTCTCAGCTCAATGTTTCTACATTCAAATGATTAGTAGGTAGGTAGGTATATAAAAAAAAACTCTACTCGCGTCTTTCCCTTTGATATGCTTAATAGGCAAAGGAAGGCTGCGATTTTCACAATCATTTTTCTTTAATGTTAAGATCGATATACAGGCTGACGGTCCACTGTTGGCAGGTGGCTACCGTCGCCTTTAACTACCGACCTACTACTTTTGTACTATTTATTCTCCGGTAAGTTTAATAAAATTAATGTAAACACAGCTGTTACTAACTTCCAATTGGATAAATTTATCGTTAATTTGAAGTTTATTTAAGTAATTTTTGCTGTAACTTTCGTTACAGTATATACTTATGGGTAATTCAATGTTTCTTTTAAAGTTTCTTTTAAAATTGAATCGGGTGAATGTAAATGTCTTCGTGTTATTATTTGCGTAAGTATACAATTTTCCTTGAGACAGATTTTAATGTAACGTCCTGCGACATAGTAATTTTATCGGCGATTTACTGTATTACTTATACGCTCGATTTCCAATTCGAGAGAGGTTTAATGCAAATAATTGAAGTCTGGCGATGTGACTACAATTTTACAAAGTTCTTTTGCGTTATTTGTGTTTTGTTATGACTCAGCTCCAAAGTGTTACCTTCGAATATTCTCAATAGCAAATAATCTAGGCCAGTCCTAAAAATATTGTTCAACGGCTACCTACATATCAAACTGAATAACGCACTATGCGATTCGCAGTCATTTGGGCAGTAAGCTTACAGAAGAACAATGTGAAATAACAGCACGTATGCTGTTTTGTTTCGGCGAGTTAGTAAGGGATGCCAGAGCCCATTTTCCTATCCCTTCCTATCCCTTATCGTCCATTATATACGATTTAATCCAACCGGAACCGTTCCACTTGCGGTCCACGAGGCGCGGGCGGGAGTTTCATCCCTTCCCTTCGTGGTTGAAGTTCCTCGGTCACGCACGAAGCGTTACAGTTCCACCTTCCTTGTCCGAACTGCTAAGGAGTGGATCTCATTGCCTGCGTCTGTATTACTCCAAAATTGCAACCTCGGGGTTTTCAAATGTAGGGTAAGTGGGCACTTACTAGGTAAGCGTGGTCCACCTTCGGCCGCTCTGCACCTTACATCAAGTGAGATCGCCGCCAAGCGCTGCCTTAACTTTTATAAAAAAAAATCCTTAACCATACCTACCTACTATAGTCGGCCACGCACTAGCAGCACCTGTGTTGTTGCTTATGTTATAGGCAACAGGTAGCCACCTACCATCAAGTGGACCGTCAACCTTTACATAAAAAAGTAAATAAATTAATAATTATTTCATAATAACTACATTTTGTGTATGCAGTTTGTGAATCCTGTATAAAAAAAGGTCCATTCAAGTTTTTTAAACTTTACTGTTTAATTGGTTGGGTTTTATAACGATCCTCAATGAGTGTTCCTAGAATTAGGAGCAATAAATATGTAAACGATGCCAGGGAACTTCTGTACGACAATATAGTTGTAATAACATACAATGCTTATTAGGAACGTGTGCCGTGTTTTCAATTCGTCGGAAAGCAAGCAATGTATTCTAAACAAACCTTTTGAATCGCCCTTTTTACACTTAACGCTGGTTTAAAAAACATGTGTTAGGTGTTCTGTAAGCAGTTTATGGGTTTATGAGAAATTGCACCTCGATGTTTATGTTAGGATACATCCCTGCTATTAGTTGATTCATGAAAAATAATTAACACTTTAATAATTGTACATATAAAATGAAGAAATTTGTTTCAATCGATGGAAACAATATTAAGAGGGTTACCTAACCTATTGAAGATGTTTGTTGGTCTAGCGCAAACAACACTTTGGTCTTATTTATTGTGCTTGAAGCAAATGTAAAAATAGTCTTCGGAATAAACTTTGAAGGTCTTAACCAAGTTTATTTAAATTATAAATTTCTATCTATCATATAATTTAATCTAGTTTATTTGTAGCAGTTAAATACATGTGTATTAAAATCACAAGCGGCGGTAAAAGACTGTTTTATTACACAAATAATACATGCTATATCTACATGCCACATACTAACAAAAATAATACAGCACAAATATACCTATTACAATGAGGACTTAAGAGTGCTATTAGGTAACAGTTCAACACGTTAAAATCTAACACAGTAGTATATAGTATTTCCATTCCATTTCTTGGTTATCTTTTATAGTAGAGCGTCAAATTTTATTTTTCGGCACTTAAGTAATTATGACCTAAAAATAGTGATTGCTGCTAGTGCTAGCTTTACCTACTTACTTACACTACAGACTACAGAAGTACAGTACGTAGGTACAGTAAGTAAGTACAGACAGACAGACAGACAGACAGACAGACAGAGACACACAGACACACAGACAAAGACAGACAGACAGACAGATCAGACAGACAGACAGATCAGCCAGACCAGACGAGACGACGACCGTCTGTCTGTCTAGTGTCTACTGTCCTTTTTAATTTTTTTTTGCCTTGCCAAAACAAAAAGGCATGGCTTCAAAAATTCATAGGAAAATAAATCCTATATGAAGTAAAAAACGTCACGAAAAAACATTAATTCTTGAATACGAGTTATCAAACTGTTACACATGCGAATCTCTATAGCGCGATATAACCTTGCGATACAGCGACATCTATTAAACTTTTTTGGAACTACCCCTATTCTCTGATCTCCGTTGACTGAGTTTAATTAAAAAAGTAAAACCAATTTAATTTAACCTTTTTAAATATAATTAAGATGGTTATTTACTTTTAAAATTTGATTAAAAATTTTTCTTTCATAATACCTCAGCAATTTATCATAAGGAAGGAGATGATAACAAGTAACAACGAATATTATTCATAATACTATTTATTTATTTCTGCCCCGGTTCGAAAAATTCGTAGATCGTTTACTAATTAACTAAAATTAATTAATTAAAACTAAATTTGGTCAATTAGATTCGTTAGGTAGGTTTATAAATGTGAATAAATGTTGATTAGATTAGAATGGATGTTTGGACGGATTTGGATGAAATTTTGCACACAGTTAAGTATATTATTTTATTACCTGGATTAACACATAGCTGATACACGACTTCGTCCGCTTAACTTTATAAAATATAGCCTATATTTTACTCGCTGTTAATGTTAGTTTTCTATGAGTGAAAGATTTTTTTCAAATCCAGTCCAGTACCTAGTGTTGAAGTTCAATTCATTACAAACAAAAATACAACTCTTCTCTCTTTATATATTAATATATATATTATTTAATAAGATACACAAAACAGGACACTGACAATAAATACATTGAATATATACTATTACAAAGAAGTGAGCTAGACAGCGGCCTAAACTATGTGTACACAGCATGATCAAACAAAACAGTGTTGCTTACATACTTAATTCTAAAACGAAACAAAAGAAAAGAACAACATACATGCGTGCACATATACGCATATACACACATATACATACACATACACACACAAACATATACATATATTTATTTAAGTTATTTAATTACATTCGCAGCCACAAGGGCCGTATTATATTAATATTAGTAAAGGTAGATACTTTTTTTCCAAATTATCCATTTGGTACGAAGTGTCGACACAACATATTTAAACGCGTTAGCAGGTGCAATGCAATGCAGCTTAAATGGCTGCTCAAATAACAGCATGCGATCGAGCTTAAATAATAAATAAAAAATGGAGAGTGGACCCTGAGTGGGGCAAACCTGCAATTTGAGAATTAATTCTATCAGATTTTGCCGCATCTCGACCGATTCGCCGCCGTTATTGCTTTCCTGACACCGCAACAGCTGATTAACTATAAAACAGTCTCGCCGCCCGCAATCTCACGATATTATCAGCTTAATCAACATTCAACCTGTGTAAACGCTCTTTGCTATTTCTTGCAACATATCTTGATATTTATTTACCAACTAGATGTGCCAGCAATTTTGCGAATGCTTGATATTTCAATATTCGGTAAGTAGGTATATAATTTTATAATTGGGGTTGCTCCTGTTATGATTTACCTGTCTGTGTTGAGATAAATTAATAAAAAATATTTTTTGTTTGTAAACACTGTATGTTATTACAAAACACATTACTTCTCACGCAAACAGACGAAAATGCTAAAAAGTATTTTTTATAATAGTTTTGCAATCACCTTAATTCGTTCTCTATGAATTGTAAATCAGAGTGGTTGAGTGGATGAGTACTATGAGATGCGGGACTTATTTCCATGGCCGTTGCATTTCTATGTCTTCTTTTGCTATATTTAATATCCAATTCCCTAATATTATGAGTTTATTCGTTTGTAACGTTTTCACGACTTAACTATCCTGTCACATTATCAGGCAATTATCAGGGGTACACAAAAGGACATACTTAGTTTTATCCAGAAAAAAAAAACTGCTATCGAGTAATCATTTAAAAATTAAATACAAACAAAATACCTTCTCTCTTTATATAATAAGTAATATTAGAATTAGATTATAGATCCATTTTTTGTACCTATTAGATATGATAATTTGTGTAATACCTAGGTACCTCTGGGGTAATAGGTACTTACTGAACGCTAATATTTAATTTTTTATTATCTTTTCAGAAGATCATTTCATTATTTTACTAGGTAGGTATATAATCGCTATCCTGCTCTTATGTAGGAACATATTACGGCTCATACAAGTTATAAATAAAATTATAATAACCCCCGGATTTCTATTGTTTAGTTCATAGACAAAAACAAGTGATGAAAACACCAATGTAAAATACCATAACATTCCAATGTAACCTGCTTGTCGTTAAGGATCCAAATCGGTACAAGGCGTGTCTAAGTGCAATTCGTTGCAAAGGATTAATTCAATCAAATCCAACTTCCCACGTGAGGTCAAGGACACATCTAAAACAGTCTATACGACTGAACGTATTAGGTACGAAGCTCATAAATTATATCATTTGATTGGTTCCAATCAACCACGGTTCGGTTCTGATTAAAATATTAGAAAATTTGAGGTCGTATAAGATTTTATGGATGCTACGATCAATTTAACTTATTCTCTTTTTGAAATTCCTCGTCATTGTAATCAATTCGTAGATAAATGACTTAGGAGAAGTTTATAGGCTAAGCTCGTTGCTTATGTAATATATTTACTGTTTTCATCGTCCATTTAGTTTAAACTAGCGTTTGCTCACGACTTCGTCGGCGCTTCTTTAACTTATTAGGTGTTAAAAAAATTCAATCTTTGTATGGCGTCGAATATTTTTATCTCTAGCTAAACAGTACTATTTTCTGGATCAAACGGTAAGTACCTTAGGTATGTCTTTTCTTGTATATGTATAGTAATAAGTAATTTATGTCGTCGACTTTATAAATAAAAATGAATATCTGAATGAATACTAACTATATCTGAGCGAAAACTAGAGAACGGATTTCTGAAAATTTTGCAATTTTTTTTATTTTTTATTTATTTGTTAAGTAAAAATTGGAAAAATTGTCTTAAAAATGTAACAACCCAATTTTCCTTTTCTCCTTCTCCTTTCCCAATTTTCCTCTCCATACCTACACAGTTCTTATCTGACAATTCAAACATTCGACACAACTGTGTGACTGGTCAGCTAGTAAAATGAAAAATTTTTAGAACCTACATTTTATCGATATAAATGTATGATTGTATGTTAGATACTATAGATACTATAGTTAAATTAATTAATTGATACTTACGCTTAATCAGCACATAAGTATATGTACTGTAGTAGCCAATTAAGTATAACAATAGACCACAGAACACAACGGAAGCCATGGAAGTGCTAATTCGAAAAATATAAACCGCAGCGTAATGAGCGCAGAGACGTTTCTCATACTGTGCGATGAAATGACTACGAAGGGACCTACAATTAGTGGACGAAGCAAAATGGCTGCCTATACGACCGTTATAACAAAGCACACCTCGGCTTCAATACTGACCTAAACTGGATCGTTTTAAATATAGTTTACACAAGCCGATGGGTCACCGTTGACTGGTCAGCGACCCTCAATGAGTTACACGATGTTCGTGTATGTTAATTTAATTTTCTACTTGCAATAATTGCAGTGTGTGGCCTCGGGACAGACGAGGGTTACTCCACATTGTAACGAGTTATTTGTATATTGATATTTGCATGTGTTTTTTGGAGTTTACTCCTTAAGAATCGATTTGTTACGCGAATGCGTTACGTTATGCGTTATAGTTACGTTCTATTTTTTGAATATTTTAGAATATTATTTTTTTAAAAAAAGAACAATGTCCTTTCGGAGTGTTCGAATTGTGATTTTTTTTTTGTAATCGTTCGTAAGGAGTAGGTAAACTCCTGTCGTCTGTCGGAGCTGACACACATAATTTTTTTTTATGTACAGAGGAATTAATGGAAGGCTAAACAGTGCGAGATTTTCTCGACGAAAATAATTTGTTTGTAATGATTGTAAATTGAAGTTTACTGCGGGCTGGACATTTTATTGCAATAATATAGAATAGATGGTTGATAGATAGTATCCAAGTATGCACCCATGTATCAAAATTTGAACTATATATTTTCAGTATTGTAAATCTTTGCATTACATGACGTTATAATTAAAAATTCTTCCTTTCTTTTTCTTTTTGTAAGAGACAACTCAACTAATATGTATCTTTTTTTTAATCTTACAATGTTAGGTAGGTACTTGAGGTAAATATCTACATATTGGAAAAAGTCCTTTCATTTTAAATGTATAATTTTATTTTTATTATTATAACAATATTATTCCATCGTGTGGTAATTTCATCACAGTTCCGCCCACATAGTTTATAACATAGAATTTACTAAATATTTTACCGTCAATATCCGGTTTCGTTTTGTACAATGTCAAAAATAGGGGGAACTATCAACTCCTACTACGTTGCCTTTAAATTATTAAACATAGCCATAGCCACCTATTCCTACTGTCAATTCATAAACGAATTTATATATTATGTCATAAATGATTTGTGAAATATCTACCGTAATGAGGCTTTTTAAATGTTTTTTTTATATGATATTTTTATATTAATTTTTTTGCAAAATAATTCATATAGGTACTCTAATTAGTTCTATCATTAAAACTTAGGTTTTTAATGTCAACAACAAGTTTTACATTGTTTGTCGCACCTTTGTTTTTGTTTTTAATCAAAATCAATCAAATCAAAAATAAAGCAATACCTAGCATTTTTTTTTTCATCTGAAATTAACTAATCTATATATAATTGGGCCAACAAAAAAAAATCATTCCAAAATAATTTTTTGAAGTTACATAGGAAAATTTAAGTGGGCTGTTAATTGTGCCTCTGAGCACGTCAATAATACGTATTTACGGGGCGAAATTTTAACCACCATTAAAAAATGTGTAGGTATTAAATGTATGTAAGTATTATAATTGTTATGAGCATCGAAACCGTGAACATCCGTGAAGCAATTTAGAGGCTAGAGTCCGGAGCGTGGCACGAGAAACAAAACGACATGGGACCGGTAAACAAGATGAACCCCGTATAACAATGATCAAATTTTAAATTCGTCACGGATTAAAATAAAAACATTGTATCACATTTAATAGTCGGTTATTGTTCTTGGCACGAGTGTGATAAGTGCCATGAACATTTCAACGGTACCAATTGATACGATAATATACCTTTAACGCGTTTTTTTCTCTTTTGTTTTTAAATATGTATAACTCTGTCGCCGTGTCGATATTGTTAAAACAACTTGTTACCTCGCAATGTTACATGCTACTCGTGATCAACGATTTGTCAAGCATAGTTTCGATTAAGAAAATAATTACAAACATTTCGTATCATACTAGTTGTGCCCAGCGACTTCGCGCGTTTTGAAAACTGTCAGCCGTCTTATAATTGCACTCTTTTGTAAGTATATGAAAAAATACTTAAGTATATGCTAATTTTATGGAAATGGAAATACTAAGAACGGTAAAGGAGATGAAGCTGCAATATGTCTTGGATGTACCTAAGTAAGTAAGTAAGTAAGTAAGCTGCAATACTTTTCAAAAAAGACTTAACAAATACAACACTAGAAATAGAAATATCATTGAATTGCCTAAAATTAGAACACAGTACGGTAAAAAAAAAAAAATTGTATGAGGAGCACATATATACAATGCATTGCCTGACAGTCTAAAAAAATTGTAATAGCATGTGTAGCTTTAAGCTTAAATTAAAAGAATATATACATACCAACACCACATAATCTTAACTAAGCTATCTCCGATGGACTAAATGTTGTTAATAGTTCTCATAGATTAAGTGAACAAATTATATATTATTTATATGAGAATCAAATTCTATAAACTGAATGAGGCATGAAGTATAGAAGAATATTATATTCGACTACTTACTTAGTGATGGAAGGAAAAATACAAGGTAAACTAGCAGAGGCCAAAGAAAGAGATCCTGGTTGAAGAATTTATGAATTTTTCTTTATACTTTATGACTTTCTTTCTTTGCATCGCGTGTACAAATTTAATTTTTAAACGTCACGTTCATTCGCACGCCGCTGGCAGCTCTATTGATTTCGCGGCACATTGCCCGCCTGAGTTACGATCTCTGCGGTAACTCCACCGCATCCTCCCGATTTATTAGATCGTTATACCGCATCGGGGCAGAATAAATTCAATTCCGTTCGACTCTTGCCCCGTATTTCAAGCCGTGACAAATTCCACACCGGAATAGCTCGCGATGCGGGTTGCCTCTCTCAGAGTATGTGTGCATTTGCTTACGTTGGTAATTTTTTAACAGAATATTGCAATCTATCGCTTCAGAAATTGGAAAAAGTAACTTTAAATGTTCATAATAACTGCTAAATTACTAAATTGCTAAGTTGTGATTCTTTTTAACTAGCCCATTTACTAAAATGTAGGTAAATGTTTTAATGCCCTTAAAGTCTTTATTGTCTTGTCGCTTATAGGATAGAATAAACAGTGACCAGAATGAGGGTTGGCTTTTTGTACCTACTCCTTAGAAATATTCATGATTTCTTCAAAGATAATAATTTTATCGACTTAGTAAACAAGTATTTTTATTTGCATCCAAATTCATAATTTTGTCCTAATTTATTATCATAGGTACATTTAAAGTATATCTTTATATTTCAACGGGGGTTAAAAACGACAGATATAAATTATTTCAGTCACAAAATGCCATTGTGAGTCCATAGACCGTTATTTTTCATCGCATGACTATCAACATTTATTTGCGGTTTATAAAAAAGCCTTCAGATTCTATGTATTTTATTTGTGTCAATATTTTTTCTGTAACACGTAGGTACTTATCTATTAAATTATTTTAACATTATGATGAACGTAGGTAATCATTGAAGAATATGAAAAATAAAGCCCTTTTTAAATTTATATCTAAGTAGGTACACTAGCCTACATCGTTCATCTATCTTTCTATTAATGAAAACCGTATCAAAACCCGTTAAGGAAGTTCGTACAGACAGAAACAAAAAAGACGTAAAAGAAATTAGAACAGAAAGAAATATACTTAGATAACCTACTTATTTAAATATATATGTAGGTATGTAGGCTTAGATTGATCACTTAAGTATGTACTTAATATACCTACATGTCTTTGTCTAAACACCATTACCTACATAAGAATTGTATTTAAGCGGAGGTATTTAGTAAATTCAATCGTATCGCCACATTTTTTCTTAAATTTAATTTCTTTAACGTCTTTTATATCGAAATGATGTGTAGGAATAAGGTACGTTAACCTATAATAAATGTATAAACTGTTCAACTTTCACAACATATATTTTGAAAGAGTAATTTCAACAATATGACACGGCCATTAAACTGTTTACTACATTGTTGTCTGGAATAAATGTACATGTTTTGTGATGCGGGAGCGCTGTCACAGCAAACATTATTAGTATACTTTATGGCATTTTAAAGCGCCTTCAAGCAAAAATAACATTTTGGTCGTCCCTAATAAAAAGGTCCTTTGCAAAATTATTTTGTTTTCACAACTCTTTCGGTATAGCTGTTGTTGTAACATTAAGTAGTTCCTATCCTACATTATATTTTGTTGTAAAAATATCTTATTAAATTGACGAATTAAGAAAACTAATGGAAAGAATTGTAGGTATTTTTTACATACCTACATAAGTAATAATTATGCAATAGTTTTTCTATTATCAAATTAGGTATTGTAATGTAACCTAAACATAACTCTTATTTAAATCTGAGCATAAACTACCTAATTTCTAAGATATTAAGTTTAATGTACCTACTCCACGCGTTAGGAGAGGTTGGAGTTTCTCTCAAGAAATGAGAAGACCCGTTGTGCAACGAGTCACACACAGCGTTTATCTTCCGCTGGGAACCTCATACTTGGCTTCGAGCCAGGTATGAGGTTCCCATATTCGAGAGATAGTCGACGGCAAGCGCATGTAAGGATGTCCACCCATAAAGATGCACTGACTTCCTAATAAGGGCCGTAGGTCGACTCTACATTATAATGTAGGCTGCTTCCGACCGGCTCCTTAGAAAATTATGAGGAAACCCTATAGGTAGGTATTGTCTATCAGTGGACGACCTTCGGCTCTGATGATGAAAATAATAAAAAATAATTACAAGCGTTAAGTAACATGAATAACATAGGTACTTTCTCTGAGAAAATTTTGATCAATAAAAATTATTGGTAAAAATTTTAATCAATAAAAATGTAATAAATTGACGACGTTTATGGTCCCTTAATTGGTTTTTTTTTTACTTAATTAAATTAATAAATTCACTTCATTACCTACTCTTAATTAGTTGTTAAACAAACTTTGTAGATAGGTAGGTAGGTACCTATACCATTATAGATTTAAACATAGGGATCTACTTACTCCACCATTGATTCAAGGAAAGAAGTTTCAACGTGAATTAATAATGTTTTGGCAGCAATCAACAATAAATCACTATCGGATTACAAGCTGTCAATACTGAAGTGATTTCGAGCGCGATTCGAATAAACTTAATGGAAACATGCCGTGTAATCAAACGGCAAGAACAAGCATAAATTTATTAACGACGCTGAAATATCACCGCATAAATCGCTATCTTACCTGTCAGTTTATCGACAATTATTCTTAATTGGATTATGAAAGCGGTGCACAGTGTCGTGCCGATGTGGTCCAAGTGACAAGCGAAGTTTACTTTGAATTTTAAACTTACTTAGATATTTTTTGTTTATATTATTTTATCTTCTGTATCATGGTGTAAAATAAAGTCCCTTTATTTATACATACCCAACCTATACCTTTATTTATACATGGTGTAAAATAAAGTCCCTGCCTGCTTTTATCTATTTCTCAGCTAACTTCTTCTAAACCACCAATACTAAACCAGAATTCAAAAGTTCTAAGATTTTTATATACCTAGTTTTCACTTAATGGAAAGAGCAATAAACAAAACATCTATGAAAAAAATCTGCATACAATATGTTGTCACGAATACAGAAAACTACATAGAAGAATTTTCTTCCAGCAAAAAGTACTGATCTCGACAAATCATCTAAAAATTTTAAAATATGTGGCGGCGCCACTGTCTTCACAGGAATATAGATGTTATATTTAGTTATACTTCTATATTTTCTCATGTGTTAGTTTATTGTTCAACACATTTGCGTGAATTTGCGTGCAATTACATGCTAACTAACTACAGTTAGCATGTAATTTACCAAAAATTTGAACTTTGTGTTTTTATGTTTGTTTGCCCTCATAAGAAACCCGCTATCACTTGTGAGTTACTCCGTATTCTAATCCGGTCTTGCTTTCTTGCTAAGTTGTGGAGACAGCGCGGACTCATCTCATTGGCGGAGTGGAAAGGGGCGGCTCCTCTGTACCCGCCTTTATACTGTATTCATAGATTCATAGACTATAACAATTGTCACATTTCATATCAAAGACAATAAAATATATTATAATGTTTTTTATGACATACCTACTTACCTCCTACCTATATAGATATTGACACGAGCTTACAATTTGTGTATTACAAGTATTACAACCCAAGGAAACTTAAATACCGAAAACAAAGAAGTTGATCAAAACAATATGCAAACAGCAAGCATTAAAAACTAGGTATTTGATATTACTATAACTAATATCAAATAGGTACCTAGTTTGTAATAAACTAGATATCAATTTATTTGTTTATCAACCATAATAAAAAGATAAGTTAAATTTATAATTAAGTATTAAAGATTTTACATAAATTTTGTATAATGGGAATAAGAAAAAAATTAAGCAAACTATACCTACTAATTATAGGTACCTACAAGTAGCGGAACAGGTAGATAAATAATATTTCGTATTCAGGAAAGTCGATTAGAATAAAAACTTTCTAGTGAATTCCTACTCATTTCCTACCTCATATAAATAAACTTTTTCTAAATAATTTAAAGTAGGTAGGTATCGTTCACAATTAATAGGCGAGCAATAAAACAAAAGTGGAAGGCAGCCGGCATCGTCTGAGACGTAACATTAGTTCACTAATGGGTTATGATTATGATATTTACAACTACATGCAACGGCCTTAAGCCGCAGTTTCACCAAAACAGTTCTATTGGCGATTAAATTCTGTCATAGATCCATTCGAATTTTAGTTTGATCTAGGTAGGTCAAATTTTCTTGTTTTATAGTTAAACTAACTATTAATTCCTAGACTTTTAATTTGTTGCAGTCCTTAAACCTAGGTATATTACCTACCTACTTTTTTTGCAGCATTATAAATTTTTTTTTATTAATTTAAGTAATATGATAATATACTTACTTTTTTTCCTGTAAATTTGATGAATTTGCTGAGATTTCAACAAATTAAAACGAAGAAACAAATTCATTACCTACTTAACGAGGAAGGCAAAATAATATGCAGAGAAATTATATATATGGCGCGTGTAAATAATATTGAGCAACTCATGTTATGAGATTTGATCTAATGACGGCGCGCTTGTATTTAACGAGTAGGTATATTTCTGTTATTTATTTATTATTATTTATTTGGCGTATGAATTAGGGAAAAACATTCTGTTCATAATTATGTAGATACTTAGTTAAAATTAGTTGTAGGTAATTTTAAATATACCTACTCTATGGGTAGGTTCTTATAGTCAACTAATTTTCTTTTTTAGTCTTATGAGTGGGATTGCACCTTATGCAAATGAAGCGGCTCCGGGCAAAGCGTTGCCTAAATATTAGTTTAATATTTGGAAGATTGTATCACTGCTTCACACTACAAGGGTTGTAACTCGTTTATCTATTTTTAATACCAAAGAATGGAGCTAAAATATTTTACTAAATAATATTCATAAAGGTGTAGTAATGTTCAATTGATATTGGATTTGAAATAGAATAAATATCAATTTGTTTCATTTTACCGTATTCTGGAAATTAGGATACAAAAAGGATTTCAAGCGTAAGCATAGGTAAAGATACCATATTTTGTAAACGATTTAGAAAATTTGTTAAATATTTATCAAATTGTATAATTATTATCTACCACATCCATTCCAAGGAATTATTGAGAAGAAAAGTACTTAGTTACTTTTATTCTTCTGTTAAACATTATTCTTGCATAAAAATTGCTTTAGTGAGATTCGTATTAACTACCAAAATATATTCGAATATCAAATGTGTTTTTCTAAATAACCCAAAAATATAATAGATTCAACAATTAGGTACCTACTTAATATTGAAAAGGAGTTGATGTATTTGAAACTGTGTATTAATGAGAGATTAGGTACCTACATCTTTTTATACTAACTACGAATTATGTGCCCAAAATATGACCCACAAGATGAGATTTTATACTCTTGTCATAATACCTCCATGTGAAGTTTCCGAGTTACAACCTTTGTCGTGTGAATTGAATAAATTATGTAAATAGTACGAGGCGGGTCTCGCTTTCTTGTAAATGATTTGCCGTTTTACTTGTAATAGCTGGTTTGATCCACGCACCCGAATCTACATATTAGTGCCACAAATTATTTAATTGCTATTTACAGACCTCATGCTATGTTCACACGCAAACTTTAAATGTCAAACACAAACTAAACAGTACATCCCTACAGCTTAATAGCTAATTATACTAGCTATTTTCATGTAGCTTTTATTATTTTAAAAGTTATATCTTCTACGACGTTAAGGGCCTCTTTCACCATCTATCAAGTAGGCTAACCGTCATTTAAAGTCACCGGTCACCGGGGATGATGGAGCTGATATAGGTACCTGCCTTTGTTTGTACGGTAAAAGTCCCAAACATGAAAAAGAAAATAATAAGTAATAACAATTCGCCAAGTGCATAATTTAATAAAACATAAAACATAAACGTTTCTAAAAGTAAATAATCAACACTTTACTTGTAGTTGGTGAAAGAGGGCCCTTAGTGTCTTAATTTTTACCCATTTTTTAGTCGTGGCAGGGCAGTGCGTTTTGCAATCATGAATTGGACAGCACGTAAGTATGGTTGCTACCATACTACTTACTTCTGTACTACTTACTTCACCTTAAAAAAAACAACATGTGCGCGTTATTGAAATACGAATGCCAGAAAAATAGAAATATACTTACTTACTTAGATTTAATTTATTCCTCGCTATCTATTCGATAAAGGATCAATCTTGTTGCATCGGAACTCTTTGAATATTAAGACCTGCACAATCTTTTTGTAATAACATATTTTAAATGACTTTGAATAGCAACTTAAAAGGTTTCTCGAGGTTTTCATCAGTAGGTATTTATATTGTCAATACGCGGTGAAATGGCGAATGCAAAGTTAACGCGTTTTTTGCGACAACTACCCAACATCGTCCAGTACCTACACGTAATGTGTCCTTAATTTTGATGACGGAATGATTGGCTATGGTCTCAGAGCCGAAACCATTAAGTTTGCATTCCACTCGATAAGAAAAAAGAAAAGTCGTCCAGCGCGAGGCTGGCGAGGTGCAAACAGGGCGGGCCCGCCACTTTACACAGACACCTCGTTCCGAAACTAGTGACAAATGGTGGCGGCATCTTTCATCTCCACACACCTCACACGACACGACAATTAAATATGAAACTTTTCAGTTCGAACATAAAGCCTACTTTACAGCGGCAAAATATTGTGATTAACGAAATGATAACGCAGTAACGAAATTCGGAAATAATCGCAAATAGCCTTTGAATGCCTCGAGGCTCAACACCTACCTGAATTGAAAAGGGCATTGAGATATTACAAATAAATTAAACATTTTTTTTTTGTAAGTAGTACGGATGGATGTCTTCAAATAATAATATGTCAATGTCGTGTCAAAAGACCTATATAGGTGGACCTAATCACGCGAACAGAACAATATGTAAGCCATTAAATCCTAATCAAGTTGTAAAAGTAACAATATGTTTTCACGACAAAATCGAATCCTAATTAATATTATAAACACGAAAGTTGGCTTGTTTGTTTATTTGTTACACTTTCAACCGATATGATGAAATTTTACCGTTTGTCAGGAATAGAAAAAAGGACATACCTAGAAAAAAGTACGAATAGAAAAAAGTACCTACTGTTCGCTAGCTAAGATCCTATATTATTCTAGGTAGTGTGTGTAGGTATATCAAAATCTATGGATATTGTCAAATGCAGTCCTAGCTGTCTCTGTCTGTTTATAAGCTAACTTTTTCTGAATCAACCTAAGGATTTTTATATTTTTTTACTGGGTGAGCGATAAAAGAGGATATAGGCATTTGTGTATAATTTGCAGGAAAAAATATTGCATCCGTGCGAAGCCGGGCTGTTAGTATTAAGTATATAAAGTCCTAACTATTCTTATACCTAGTCTTACAACTATTTTCAGCCTCAAAATAAATGTATCAATCGATATTAGGTACCACTTAGGTATAGGTTTGATTAGGTTAGGTCAATTTGATATGTCATAATCTATCAAACAGCACCAATACAAGTTCTATGAAGCCTTAATTATATGATTTATTATTCTGTGCTATATTGTGGATATATAACCTATCATACAGTTAACGATTATGAAATTTTCTTTATATTATATTCATAAGTTAATTCTTCTATGAAACTTAAGGTACAGTCGACGACACGCCACTAATCAGGCTCATGTATCATTCATGAAGACGTTGTTTGCAAAATTTTCAATACAACATAATGCGCGGACCGACCGGCTAAGTATTGTCTTGGCGATTATCGAAATGGCGACGCATTAAACTGATAGCGAATCATATGCGATAATAGCACCTAATACGATATAATTCTAGACCATGGAATTGTTGAACAGTAGTCAATAAAGACATAATTCTTCTTTGAATTAATGACTGCAGTGTCTACGCATGATACATAAGCTGTCGCACTGTTGGTCGTCTATAATAACTCTATTATTATTTTAATGCAAATTTACTTGTCAATGATAGGATAATTTATGTCTCTATTGCTTCGATGCGGGTCGTAATTCCGTTGTTAACGGAATCGGTTATATTTTTACTAAGTAGTAATTTTTTTTCGTTAGTTTTGAATTTATTTGAATTTTTTTTATTTTTAAAATTTTTCAATAAATTTGGTTTGGTTTGGTTGAAATTAATAGCACAGCATACTTATTTCTTACAGTAGGCCGACGCCTTTGATGTTGGGCGATACCGCCGCCTGTGTAGGTATTTAAAAATTACGGAAGGGTTGACACAAATTAAGTAATATAAAATGTGCTTAAGTACCTTTCTTCATCGTGCGGAAATTGATGAAAGCTTAGTTCTTTATTTATGCGAGATAAAGATTTGCATGCACTTACAGCACATGCCGTATGCACCATTTTGATTTATATAATAAATTAAAATCTGAAAGACGCGATATCCCTAGAATATTTATCCCAAGCTACTAAGAACGACGAAGTATGCAGCTTGGGCACGTCCCACTCGCGCCTCACCCCTCACGCGGCCTACTGTATGAAATAAGTATGCTGTGTTAATAGTATCTCCATGCAGTTGGTTATGTCCTTCAACTTGATTTAACTAACTTAAACGAACTCTTTAAATGAACTCTTATTTTTACTGATGGAAATGGGCTGTAGGTCATAGTTGAATTGAGGATATTTAAGATTATTCATTCATTGGAACACAACAGCACACATACTGTGAAATAACTTTTCTTTTTTCTTATCGAGTAGAATGCAAACTTAATGGTTTCGGCTCTGAGACCATAGTCAATCATTCCGTCATCAAAATTAAGGACACATTAGGTACGTGTACTGTGAAATAACAGTATACCTATGTGTGTATTTTAGATTAAGTATGTGGTGACTGTTGCCCAAGACCTTCCAGAACCAAAACAGAGCCAACTTTGAAAAGTTCATTTGAGTTTATTTGCGAAATTGACCTTGCCGGGAGTCTAACCTAGGACCGATGGAACAGAGCACTTATCCTATATACGCGCCCGTCAAAACCACGAATGTCGGTACCCGAATGTTCGAGGGTGAGAAGGGTATGAAAGAAATAAATAAAATCAATAATTACACCTACTTACACCTAATATTATTTTTAATTAAATATTAATATCTATTTAATGTGATAAACTATATAAGATGTTCATAATAATCCTTCAAGTCTATGAACGTTGTTTGATAAGCAATAGCCATCACTTCGTTTAATCCGACAAGAATTACATCTACCGTGGTAATATAGTAAGGCTGAATTCATAATAGGAGCATCTGTAATAAAAGAAAACTCTTCTAAATAACTAAACTAGATATAATCTAACACATTGAGTAATGAATTGTTTATGTTATTTTATATTTCATTGAGATGAACTCTACCACTTAAATATTAGTTCAAATCAAAGCAGTTTGGCTAGCATAAACGATTATATAAAAAAATACTTATAGGTACAACAAACTTCATTTTTATGTTGTTTTTTCGGTAGAATATTACTTATGCAACTGAATCAAAAAAAAAGCTATAAAATAACATAAGCCTTTTCCATAATTTGATAAGCGACATTGAGGTTTCTGAAGAGGCCTAATTTTTGTATACATTTTGGTCGTAAACTTTTGTTTCAAAGCATTTAAGTTGTACCTACTTGTCTTATTTATTTTTTATAACAATTAATGTTATCATCATATTTTTAAAGATGAAAAATTGGTAAGTGTCATGCGGTAAACCGATTTTATACAGACTATAATTATATCGTCTCTGTTCTGAATTTCCTTGTAATATTTATTTTTATATAAATTAAAATAATTGTATCTCCATCTAGCAAAAAGCTTTCCAAGGTCAAAGTGAGCTTAAATTTTTTTGAAATAACTAGGTATTTAATATGAATAAGTACCTACCTACATACAATAAACGAAAAGTTTCCTTCACATTATGTCCCAGCCCTTAGGTGAGTCTCAACGCGTTGTTATTAGTAATTATTAAAGCCGGGCCCTTTGCCTGGTGTATCGCGCAATCTGCTTGGTAATTGCCGCTTTACCGAAGACGTCGAAATTTTAATTAGTTGGCGAATATGAGCAAGCGGTTGCAGACGGTCATCCATCAGACGATGGGGTGTCATGTGACGTGCCCAGAGCAATCTCTGTATATCGTCATAACTATTATTTAATCTGTGGTATCGCCTACAAACTTCAATCGTGATATTAATAGACATTTTTTTTATTAACAATAGCTTTGAATCTTATTTTAAAAATAATCTTACTTTATAACTTAAAATGCAAATAATTAGAAAATAAAATGGCCAAGGCAAGAATGTCGACATCCAATGAAAGACCAATTAGTTATGTGTAACATAAAGACGCTGTTTTCTGTCTGTTTTTCAACTATTAACTTCTTCTAATCTAAACCAACCTTCTAGGGATTTTGATAGGGTTTCACTTATAGAAATAAGCAAGGGTTGTGTATACTGTAAGGCTTGTGTGTAAGGTTACTGGTCTAATACTATATACTTAGGTACTGTAAATTGTATCAATTGCACATCAAATATTTTGTGGTCATGATTGCTTTTGTCGTTTCGGGTGGTTATCAAGAGCATCAATGTATAGAAAATATACATTGATGCTCTTGATATTCTTGATGCTTCTTCCCTTCGAAATCCTTTTTTTTCCTTCGTTGTAGATAAAAAAAGTGGCATCAGTTCTCTGTAGGTACCGTATATAATATATGTAGGTATAGACATGCCTCCAAACGCAGATTAAAAACACTACTATGCTCCTATACAAGATCTCTGATCTGTGTCAAGAGGAACCCTAATCGGTAGAACAAAAAAAATACTAGACCATTAAATTAATACTTATTGCAATTTATAGTAAAATTATAGTTCTTTAATAAATAAATTGCAATAAACTTTAAGAAACATTTGTTAATTAATTATACCTACTAGTTTCTATTTAAAATTCGCAGAAAAGCCGACGTGGAATACCAAAGACATTAGCATTGATGGAGCTGACTGGTATACACCAGCCGCACCTGTTATTAGTAAGTTAATATAAGTGTCCATTAGCTACCTGCACAAATGGTTCCGCAAGTATTCTCTTGCCCTACGGACATCCACTAATAAATATTACGCCTTGCAGCTAGTAAAGGCAATTAACTTTATCCTTTAAACAAGCAACGGACCCACACTTAATAATTCACCGCGACGCGATGTTGCCTATGAATCTGTAATGTACAGAACCTATATGTTAATGTTATTGATGGTGGACATTATTCGCGCTTCAAGAATCTAATAATAACTCCGTTTATTGCTGTTCATAATATAATAAATCATGTTAGATAAACCCGCAGGAGAGCCGTCGGTTTTGTTTGGAACGAACTAAAGTAGGTAACTGATGTTTGCGACTTCGTCCGCGTTGAAAAATCTATACATTTCAAAAAAATAGTTTTTAAGATTAGGATTTGTCTGTTTTTGCGTGAAGGAACTACATGAGAGTACCTACACTCATATATCCATAATATATTATTTACTTGCTGGCGCCGGCGACTTCGCCCGCGTAAAAATGTAACCTATCCTTTATAACTTGTATATCTACCAAGTTTCATGAAAATCAGTTAATTCGTTTAAAAGTTATGGAGGGACATATAACATACATACAGAAAAAATTCTAAAAATCGTCAATTTAGTTTCAGTATTTACCTATATCATGTATAGAGCCTATAAGCACGATATCTCTGAAAACATAGTAATTTACTCCTTGACCAACCATGTAGGTGTATTTTTTCATAATTCAATATTTGTTTAAACATAGGTTAAGAGGGCTATTACATTTCGGCGCTGAGCAAGTTTAGGTATTTGGCGTAGAGCGAACGAGCGAAGGGTACGTTGAGCGATATCCTCTCACAAAACTCGCACTGTAGCGTGACTAACGATCTTGATAGTCGCAATATTTTTCGATAATTTTTTTAACACTAGATATTGAAGCAATAATATTTCTCGAGTGCCCTCGTTTTTTTATTCTAAAATAATTAAAAACCATTACACATTTATTATTTATTTCTATTCTTAAGTAGATATGTTCTTATTGTGGCTCTCTTATATACAAGGTCCTAATTTATTAGTGTCTTTCCTTTGACTTTGACTTTTCTATGGGAGATCAAAAAAAATTTTTCGTTTGTCAACTTATGTTTCTTTGGGAAAGTTGTTCAGTTTCAGCAACATTTTCACCACCTTAAAGTCTCAAATAAATTAGGACTATATATTTATATAGTACATATAAGGTTAAATAACATTATGAGACGAAACTTTACGTGGTCATTTTTTAGTTGAACGTTTGTATTGAATTGCATCGTCCAGTTTGATGGTCTGTACAACCATACATTCGGTTAATTACTAAACATCACCTTGTATTTGATGATTGCTCTAAAACTTGTCGTAACTCGATAACGGTGCGTCTTAGAGCAAAAATAACGAAAATTTGATCCCCCTTTAGTACACCCCAGACCAGAGAAAGCTATATCTACATATGACGTTTAATTGACCTTGACTTCAAGTTCATGGTTGAAAATTAATTTCATCAAATTTTAATCGAAACTAATTTATCAGCTTTATATGTATACCGGATACCGGATGATTTTTTACCGAAATTTTATGTATTTTTGGTGTGTGAAAAAAAATGACAATAATGAATATACTATCTAATATAAGAAGATACGATATATACATTAACTAAAATGTTCTGTACGAAAGAAAATAAATACTTAGAACGTAACGATCAAAACCCTGTCCTCATACTTTACAATGTTCTAGTACGCACACAATAGAGTTTACACGGCATGCAACGCACACAGCGATAATATCGACACGATAACGGTCTGTCCTCGACAAGCGCTCGCGCGATACTAAGCGCACATCGCCGGCGCAGTGAATTATATAGTACTTTTATTTAATTTATTAAAAAATTATAGTAGTTATTTAAAAATTAAAAAAAATTGTATAATTTCAGAAAGAGTTGAAGAATATTTCAGTATAAAAATTACGTAAACATGACGTAGGACTTCGGAGATATTTTGACTTGTTTCGAAGCCTTTCGGTCGATGATTGAATTACGTGTAGTTTTTTTTTCTTTACATAAAAGGCATATAACGAAAAAGTGTTTCATAATTATTAAAGTAGAGGATGCTTATAAGAAGAACATAATTTTTGTAATGATCTATAGTGAACAGAATCTCCAAATTAGACCTCTCAAATAGAGTCTCCGTGAGTTTTTGACAAAACATGCATCGGGAGAATGATTATTACTAAATAAATAAATAAGTTATCTAAAATTCGCTTCGAAGTTATTAAAGAAGATAAAACGAACTATTATTATCACTTAATAGTTATTTCAAGCAACCAAGAGAAGTCGTACAATTTGAACGAAGAAACCTTACATCCTTGCGTTTTTTTTTAATAGCCCTCTTAAACAAAATCAGAAATCAAAATTTATTAGAAAAAATTATCCAATCTATTGAGTAATTCGCCAAAAGTATCGTATAGTTACTACACAATAAGTAATTTAACTTAGTAGATATTGTTTTACATTCAAATTAATAACAGTTATTTAGATTCATCTGAAATTAATTAACGTCGAGACGCCTTTGTTACGCAGAATGAATGTATTACGACTTTCAATTTATCAATCTCAACGAAACAATGGAAGTGAATAATTATATACGAGTGCAAAAAATCGTGACCGCGTGCTGCCGCTTATTAAAAAAATCTTTCTGTGCGCGTAATTCGATTACATATCGCTGTAACAAGCTAATTACACCGCGGGCTATCAAACGCATACCTTTAGTTAAACTATATGGATACGAGATCAAAACAATGAGTTGATGACCGATTTGTTGTTTTGATACAGTTCAAGTGGCTGTATTACCACTCTACCTGTTTCAGCCCATGTTTCAGAAGTGAACTTTGTACTCAATATATTGCAAGGCTCATTATTTCTATGAAATTATGGGCTTCGCTGTTCTACTATGTATGTTTTGAGTTAAAGAGTGGCAGAAAGGCACTCTTTAAATATAATAATTAATTAGTAATGAATGTTTACACATCACCAATAGGGGGTTAATTGCGCTGATGAGATTTATTAGATAAAAAATTAAATAATAAAAAAAAAATAAATTTAAAAAAAAAATATGAAAAATTAATGTCACATGTTTTGAGGGCAATGAACTTCTAAACTACTGAACCGATTGTGATAAAACTTCGTAACTATATGTGTAATTTAGTCCAACTTAAAAGATAGGATAGTTTTTATTTGGAACCCGAGCGAAGCCGGGGGTGTGCAGCTAGTAAAGTATAAGGTACGGAAATGAGCTAGGGAAATATCTCTCATCTCAAGCATAGTAAGTATCATAATATAAGCACAAATGTTGTTATTTCATGCTGGTCTTCTGTAAGCAAACTAATAACTGCCGCCAGAGGATTTTAGTACTTACTTTCGTTCTTAGTTACGGTCGAGATTTGAACCTACACCTCGTTGATCAGTGCGCGTTCGTGTCATGAGGCTATCACTTATTTTATAATGTCGTTTGTTACGATTCAAACGCGACGATATCATGACACGGTGTCAATCCACGCACGATCCACCTCTGAACATTTATAGGCAGATAACACGATCGGCAATTTACATAGAAGCCAAACGCATTTATCGAGACACGGTGCCGCGTCTTAATTAATAGGTATGATTAATGATCCGAAGCAGCGCGGCGTGGTTTTGAACTCACGTTATTGTTGTAATCGAGAAATAAATTAATATTATTACTCGTCCTTTCTAATAGAATACCACTTAAATGTATAAAGGCAATTGTGTCATTCATTTAAAACGGAGAATGGGCTCGTTTTATCGCCCCGTTGCTTTTCTTGTAGCATAAGCTCAATTAATTATATTTAATTTATAATACCTACTTCTTTTTCACCCTAATGTCGACAGACAGTCTGACGGTTCACTTAATAACACAGACAGATCGCCTATAAAACAAGCAAAGCCATAGGCGCAGCAAGTGAGGACAAGGAATTGGAAAAGGGATAAGGAAATAGCATCTAGATTCCTTCTCACTCACCCAAACACAATTATTTCACATAGGTCTTCTGATTACTGGTTACTGGCCGCCAGACGCCAAATGACTGCGAAACGATGTGCCTCAGCTTAAAAGGAATCTAGGTAATCTTCAAGATCTCATTTTAAAAAAAATACTACCACCAAAAGAAAACCAAAAGAAGTCTTTGAAGTAAAGTAACTGCTTACAAAATTGTTGTTTGTCTATTGGTGATTAGATCTAGATCTAATTATGGATAGACAAGAAAATTAAGGTTTTACTAAACACTGGGTAACACAAAACAAATAGGGCCGTGTGCAAACAGCACGCTAAAAACACTTCACGCGAACGTGTTACCTTTTTTAAATATATTTTTTTCACGTTTCTAACACTAAAGTTGACGTGTGTCGAGTTGGAAACATTTTGGACTTTGTGGCTTTGCGTTAAGGGTGTAGTTTGGGCTGTGTTTTAATCGAACGTTCGATCGCGCCTCGGGCCGAGATCGTGGCGGAGATAATTAGAGGCCGCAGCTCTGTGGGAGCCATAAAAACGGCAAATTGACCATCGCGCGGCGGGATAACCAGAAAGGCACAATGTGTTAGATAATAATTTCCAAATTATAGGTTATGTTGGTTCGCGAGCGAGACTCGGCGAAGTCTTTTTCTCGGACGCCGGTCGAGGTGCTAAGGGCAGGCTAATTATTATTTGGGTATCAGAGCGAGGATTTTAGTGCAGCTGCTACCTGTATAAATATTTATTATTAAAAGTCCAAACGCCAATTTTGATGGAATCCAATTTCGGTCGGCTAATTAAACTTGTTATAAACTTTATAATTTTTATTACTTAGGTATGCACACCTACCTTAACGAATACTAACAATAAAATTGTACCATTATATATCTATGAGATGGTAATGTAATTTAATGCTTTTATTGTTTCGAAGCAGCTTTCATTTCACTAACATGTTTTTATTGTGTTTTAGTAAATCTATACAACAACTAGCTGGTGCCCTCGACTTCGTCCGTGTAGAAAAATATAAGATATAACGCCTGACATTAATATAGGTAATATGACGTCTGTGACAGTAGGTATACCTATATACCTACTTTTGCCAAAGATCTTTATTTTTACATAGCTGGTGCCTGCGGCTTCGCCCGCGTGGAATTTTTAGCCTGTGTCTATCCTGAATTTTTTTTGAAGTCACATAAATATAATTAATTGAAATTAATGTGTTTAAGAAAAGGAGCTTCTTTTACGAATTACAATATATTTCATCAAATTAACCACACAATCCAGCTTATCGCATTTTTTTTAAATTTTGGTTTGCTTCAAAAGGCGGCTGTAGTACCTACACCTAATTTTTGCTGAAACAATTTTATTTTTGTTCGTTTGTTTGTTTTATTTATTTAAATTATAGAAAATGAAAGTAGGTAGGTAGGTAATTTATTCCTATTATTAAGTAGGTAGGTAGGTAGGTATGCATGTCAATAATAATACATTGATGATCATATTCAAGAAAACGGTCTCATGCAGTCAGCTAGTCTCATAGAACAAGGATTTTAGCAAAAACTGTCTCATTACCTAAATTATTTTATAACCAATACCAATATTTACCTACCTACATTTACCTACAATTTACCTTAATTAAATATTGCGCTAGTAATTTTTTTATCTTTATTTCGCTCAGATGTAGCTAGTTAAAGTCTGGTGTAAAATATTAATTTGGATGGTCGCTCGCGATGCATAACAAACTAAGGTTACAAGACAATCGATGTAACCTACACACCTGGCGGTCTGGCGGCTGGCGAGGGGCGCAGGCACCTCCGCGGGTTCATCGCGATTGGCTCGGCCTCCGCTCCGGGGCGGGGCTCCACTCACGCCTCCGACAACACTCGTGTGGGCCACCAGATCCGTCTGCACTGTCGCACTCATCTTTTCTTTAAACACTGTTTAACCACTTAATTGCAAATAGTATTCAAATAAATTGTGTAGATATCCTAATTATAATATTATAGGTATATAAGTAGAAAAATTTGTATGTTTGTGTGTTTAGATAGGTATTTGGATTTGGATTAAATTTAGCACACATAATTTAGGTATTAATACCTGGATTGACAATATACCTAGGACATTTAGCGAATTTTTCCCAAAAAATTTTTAACTAGGTAGCTACTATGCCTTCGCTCTATGTTAAGGATGTTAAAACATTTATTTAATATTTATTGCTTATGATTACATATTTTTATCAGGATTGGCTTCTCTATTTATTTTTAGGTAAAATAAAAAATGGAAACTCGGGAACAATAGATACCTACCTACTTCTTTTTCTGGATATGTCCTTTTCTGTAACCCTGAGCCTATGCAAAATTTCATGATGATCGGTTGAGTAATTAAGGCGTGAAACCAACAAACAAACTCATTTTCGCATTTACCTCCATATTGTTTGTTAGAATAAAAAAGTTGTTTCTGCAAATAATATAATCCTCATTTCTTACATAAAAATAAAAAGATTAGACACCTCCTTTGTTTTCAAGAATGGGTTAAATTCTGTGGTTAGCAGGTACCTATATATAAGGTTTGAGGAGTCAAAAGTCCATTAGGTCAGGTAGGCTGGTGGTCCAGGGCTTCGCTGCCAACGAATAGCTCTGAATTCCGGTTTGTTTGTCCACCAATTTCTCGAGCCGTGTCCCAATACAATTGTGTTTGTCAATGATAAATGGTTGCGGTGCTTTTCATCTCGCGAAGTCAAAGGCGCCGCTGACAACGCGCGTCAGGGAGAAATCTACTTTAAAATTATTGACGCAGAGTAGCTTTCATATCGCACCTTTATAATTACAACACAGGACTAAATGATACGGTACTAATCAAAGCTGGGAATAAACGCGGATAATGCGGTTTAATATCGTTTGAAAGGAGGCTTTCGGCGGGTAGTCGTATTCAGCTATAATGAGTTTATTCAGGGTTTTAATCGAATGAATCGTGGTAAGCAAATAGTACTTGAGAGGTGCCGAACGTTGCTTTAGTTGGCCGTCGCAGTGGGGGGTTTTGCTGAGTCGTACAGATTTATACGTGGCAACAATAACAGTAAGATAATTAAACAAATATTTTTTTTGTAGGTCCTATCTCTTTCATTACGTTTTATACAATTAGAATTCTTAATATAGAAGATAATATTTATTATTGGTCATGCTTAATACAGACTTCTACTATGTTGAAATACTAAATAAATAAATAAATAAATATATTCACACATACCACACAGCACCATCTAGTTCCAAAGTAAGCAACTTAATGCTTGTATTATGGATACCAGACAGTTGATATACTACATACATTACTTTTTTTAAAATACATACATATTATAAATACAAAACATCCATGACTCAAGTACAAAGTTAACACATAAACTTTTGCCTCTAGCGGGATTCGAACCCACGACCGTTTGGTTAACAGCTAGGGTTACTAGCCACTAGACCAAACGTGTCGTGTAACATTGAAAGAAACACATTTATTTATAACTAAGTTTGTAAATCACGATTTCGGTTGGTTAAGAAAGGAATACCTATCTATAAGTACCTACCTACTTACATAATTATAAAAAAATCGTAAACGACCGTCTGAGAAGCTTTTTAATGACAAAATTTATTGTCATACAATTATTTTATAGTTCTTGCGACTTGTCTGAACAAAATCACGATTTTAACATATTAAGCATACATTAGCGAATCTGAAATTATTCTTACACATCACGGAATCTATTGTGACAATTCCACATGGAGAGCGAAGAAGAAATTAGCGGTCACATTAACAACAAAAAGCCTCTAAAGCCGTGACACTTTAGTAGGTAATGTATGTATTCTGAATCAATGCATGAATTATGCTTTTTATAGTAACACAATGGGGACAAGACATAGTGACTGTGCGGAGGAAACGATCGATTGGCTACGGGTCGGACGGTACTGAGCGATGTCAGCATACTTAGATGAAAGATTAACAAGACCACCTATTAAGACTGTATTAATGTTTTTAAGTCGATAATGTGACGGACTAGTCGACGGTCCACTAAAAAGGATGTCGCCTAGGTATATAAGATGAGTCACGATAACGCTAACTATGGAGTGGATAGGGAATTAGGAGTTCGTTACTTATTTTCAAAGACGTTTTGTATGTGACTAGAACTGCAATTAAGGTAAACAGTTCATCTGAAAATTTGGACAAAAGTCAAAGTATTGTTTTTAAATATCATTGAAAAAAGCCATCAACTTTTGTGATTTTTGTGTTTCCAAAAAGGGAGTAACTTAATATGTCTGTTTAATGATTTTGCGCCAGTTATAAGAAGGCCACCACAAAATACGAGTAGGTATACCTACCTACATACCTATAACTAAAATTTTTCATGAAGAAATTATTCTCCATTCTTCTCTCCCCCCGATACATTGTTATGTGATCGACTACGCCTTTGATATACCTACTATCTAGCTTCAAACAACTCTCATGCAAAAGCTTGCTTCCTTTTGCCTTTATATTTTCACATAATATACTGAGCCATAGATAGGTATAGGAAAATAGGAGTGTTGGTATTTCTTAAACATCTTAATCTTACAAGAGAGACATTGTTTGTCGCACATTCTAAATAGTCATAAAATGTAGTCAACCGAATACAGTAAAGTTATTAAAGGACTGTGGAACCCGCATCTTTGACCACAAACACAAGGACATTAAATTTTACCACCTTCAATTTGTAACTATATTATAAGATAATTTCTGAGACCCCTCTACGAAGAAAGGCAATGTTTTATTCAATAAATCATTTGAATAAAACATTGCCTTTCTTTTTTTTCTGGATTTCTGGACTTTTTTTGAAAGGATGAAAGGTACCTACCCTATGTCCTTTCTGGTGTCCCAGTCCACGTGTATGCAATATTTCATTTTGATCGGTTCAGTAGTTTTTGCGTGAAAGAGTTACAAACATCCATACATACCTACATCCATACAAACTTTCGCATTTATAATATTAGTACGGACGGATAAGTAGGTAGCTATGTACTACAAGTGCGATGAAACCATAGTAATATTAAAGATAGGGATCCTTGTAACTAGATCAGAACAAAGCTATTTTACTTACCTAACAGTTGCTTAGAAAAAAAATTAATTATCTATATAAATGTGAATGAACCTTTTATAATTAGAGCGCTCCCACTAACATTCGACGATGAACGCCGCCAAATGGTCTGCCGGCAATCAATTAAAACAATATTTAAAATGGTAGTGGCTTCAAAAAATTTAAAGGGAAAACATTCCGTATTTTGTCTGAAGGTTTGTTGTTGTCTCGTTCTTATGACATGCGCTGTCTCGCTTACTCTGCGCCGATGTGTCTATAAAGACTATAAACGTACTTTTATAGACAGACCTTATTATAGTTTATTTGTGATAATTAAAAACAATAATAAATAATTTATGTTTAATAGGTAAATACTTCTTCAGAATTGATATTCAGAATTTTATTTGAATTATTTCGCACTTATTGCATTTTATTTAAAAATAATATATATCTACTAATAAATAAAATTGTAGGTTCTATTTATATTATCAAGAACTGTTTTTATCAAAAAAAAAAAAAAAAAAAAAAAACCAATTAAAAATATGTACCTGTTTGTTATGTCTGTTTCTTACGACTAAACTTTTTAAATTACTGTTACGACTTTCATTGGCAGATAACTAAACATTAGTTAGTTAAAGAGTAACTTGGGTTTCAATTTTGAAATGTCCAGTATTAAGCTAATTTTAAATTAGATTTAAATTATATTGTAGCTACCTACATTAATTTTGACATTCATGTAGGTCTACTAGGTAGGTACTACACATCAAAGTTTAAAAATAAGTCGAAAAGCCGAAATTTTAATTACTTAAAATATAAAATGTATTGGTTCAAAAATCTAGACATACGAAGGTATAAACATTAAAAAAAAACATATTATGAAGACGATGCGCGTTTAAATGAATTATGACCGAGTCGAATTACCTCCAAAACTTCTTGTTTGAGAAAGCCGAAAAGTAATTAACTTCGACTTAGACCATTGACCAATATTGAAGTATTTTTTTTAAATATTTGTTTCCAAATATAAACCTATAATATTAAACTACCTATAATATACAAAGTCTTTAATACTATAAGTATTAACTAGGTAGTACCTATAGGGTTAATTTTTTTCCAATCTTATATTCAAATCTAAATTTCAAAATATAATATTAGAAAATATGTCTGGAAAAAAAAAGTTCTTTAAATCATATAACTTTTACAAATTTTATTTAATTACGCTTACAACACAAAGTAACTTTTCGTAGCATCAAACGTAGCGCGTAGCAAATTAAACAAAAGATGTAGGATGTAATAAATTCATTCTCATACTTTATTTGCATAATTAAATATGAAGATATGAATATATTATATAAACCTAAAATAATTGTATGGATGATGTCTTGTTAGATATTCGTAGCTCATAAATTCGACAACAGTCGGTAACACCTTTGTGTTTGGTGTAAAGCAGAAGCGGGAAGCGATTTAACTATATTTGAGGAATATTTTAGAAATAGGTACATACTCGTACGTATATACCTATGCTGTGAGTAAGGAAAAGAAATTTGTCGTCGCTTATTCACGCTTGCAAGATAGTTAGAATTAGCTATAGATACACTTCCTGATTACACTTTAAGCAAAAGAGTTTCATTGGAGACTAAAGATATGTTTTCTGTACGTGACAATGAATGCTACAAAACTAAGTAGGTACCTACATCTCTCTAAGTTTTAGTACTAAGTTTTTTCTCTATGCATTATAGGTACACTATTTCAGTCCCAACATCCCAAAAAAGTCCCCACATTATAACATATATAATTTAATATTTAAAATTGTACCACATATAAAATGTACATTTCACCTCAAATAAAATTCCATCGATATCAAGCAATAATAACAACCACTAAATTAAAACTTAATTTCCACTTCCACTTAGTTCTACAAAATTTAGATTAATGAATAAGTTATTGCTTAATATATTGAAGCATTAATCGAAACAATAAAAAATAAATGGTACAATTTATTTTATTTATACTAACACTCTAACTTTTCTAACTTAGACCACACCTAAAAGCACCATTCGAGCCGCTAATCGAGTTTGTCGGTTGATTGTATCTCTAAACCATGCGTTAATAGTACCACCGTCTTCGTTCCCTTGAATCCCTTCCCTCCGCACTTCACGTCTACCTACGTCCTGCTCTCTATGAACGAATAAGAAACCAAAATAAGCTTTCACTCAAACCACTGACATAGGTCTGTATACCGAGGTGTAAACATTCTTTATGAGTGTTTATTTCTCATGTCATCCTAAATCTTTAAAGGGCAGGGATGACGAAATTTCTTACATATTAGTTAGGTAGGTACTATCATAAACATTTTTTATAAAACGAAAAATCCAAGAAACATCCATGGACATGGAAGTACGAGTAGGTACACTATCAAAGATTAAAACCCAAAGAAAATATAATACATTAAAGCATATTTTTCAATAATTAATATAAACGAAGTTATGTAGCATCTTTAAAATGAAAAAAAAATTGATCTATTAGGTATATGTGGAAATATGTGGAAAATAAAATATTTATCCTCGAAAATTTGAAGGAACATATTTGTTTTCTATATTAAATATTTGTTCACCATATTTATTTTAACTAATGTAAAAAGAGCTTTTCCTTTTTTAAATTAAATATAAGAAAACTTTAGTTATTCGAGAATAACTATCAAATTACTTGAGTTAACCAAAGGTTACATTTTTACTTAGTTTACGTAATTTATAAATTGCTTCGAGATTTTTTTAACGTATAAGCTCTCAATAAGACACAGTGTTTGAATCTGTGGGCGAGACGTTCACCAATAACTTCCTGTATCAAAAAAATCTCTTGCTGTCAAGAGCAAAACACATTTAATTTTTTTGATCTGGAATCCCAAAATTTCTTGTTTCTAAAGCAATAGAATTTTCACTCTACCCACAAGGCTGTAATAATTAAGTTGTCGAATTAACTAATAATTAGTGTATGTATTATATACCTACCTAAGCTTCAGAAACTAATTGTATTATAAGAAACCAATATTTATCTTTGAAAACTTTGCTATGATACTATTACGATATTAATTACTTGATTTATCAAAACCTTTTCTATTGATACAATAAAATAAATACGTACCAAATTAAACACCGAAAAAGTAAAATATTTCCACATCAATCTTAATTAGATGTAGTGTAAAAAAAACCCGACTTAGAAATAGTTGAAAGCGGAAGCAACGCTTTACTGTTATGGCCACAAAAGAGTTGGTTTGCCTCGAACATAATAGCCATTGTTCTAGCAGTTACAATAAATAATAACTCAGAAATGCTACCTTCATATACAGGCTGTAGGATGAATTTGGAAAGCGCAGCGTGGGACGCCCTGCGGCTAGTTGGACAGATGACCCGAAAGACTTTGGAGGAAGCGACTTGATGTGAGGGACAGAAGACCGTGTTTTGGCGAGCTTTGTGAATGGCTTACATCCAATAGTGAAAAGACACAGGCTAATGATGATGGTGATGACGATACAAGCTGGCTTCGTAACTAAAAATGAACTGGTTTCGTAACTAAAAATGAACTGACTTCGTAACTAAAAATGAACTGCTGGCTTCGTAACTAAAAATGAACGAGCTATTTTATTATGACGTCTCGCTTTTAGATCTTCAGTTATTATTTGCGCATTACACATTTGAATTCGGAATTTCATCTTTTCTTAAATAAATGAAGCATACTGTATATTATGTTGGTTCGCGGAGAATGCAACGGCATTGATAAGTAGGTACCTACTTCTATGTGGTTTGTGATATTTTTAACTGACTTCTAGTAAGAACCTCACTTGATTTAAAATATTATAATCAACTTACTAAGTGCATTACCAGTACATAAGTAAGAGATGATTTCCGCATGCGAAATAAGCGAAATCACGATGAAATCGCTAGTGTGACGTAACTTACCCTTCTTTTAAGATTTTAATTTAAAAAAAACTTTTAAAAATATTACTTTTAAGATAAAAGTAAAAATTTTATCAATAATTTGTATTGATTAACTTTTAATTAATTGAGTTTTTAAGAGTTCAATTTTTAAATAAATCTTTTCATATAATTATTTACGATGTAGGTAGGGTATGTAATATACAAATAAAATGCTGTCCGCCTCTGTCTATCTCTCCGCTAACTTCTTCTGATCCACTGAACGGATTTTGATACGGAAAGAGCGATAGACTAGGAAGGTTTGCAATATACTTAATTTGCAGAAAAAAATTGCATCCATACAGTTGGGGGCGGGTCGCTTGTATACTGGCTACAATTTTATTTTGTCGTCATATTTTGCCTAACTTAAAGCGGGTCACATTTTATATGAAATATTTAAATTGTGATTGCCTCTATTATTCTTTTCTGTTCCTCTGTTATTGTTGGGGTTGAAAAGGGAGAATAATGGTTAGACGATATCGTAGCTTATTATTCATTGTTCAAGAGAAGGGGAGGTGTCGACGATTGAGAGCTTTCCGAGGCCTCCGTGATTTGGCTCGATTTTAAGTAATAAAACAAGTAACCCTCGGTATTGAGTTTTATAAAGGAATAAAAAAAAACAAGAAAGGAAAACGTTTATAATGGATTTGGGTACTTCCAAAACAGCACAATAGCCTCGTTCGCTTATTACACATTTTTCCATAATAACTAAAACCAAGTGTAAATCTTATGATCATACAGATTTTTTATTATTTCAGGCTTCCTTAAGACGCACCCATAATAGTGGTTAACGCTCTGTCTCAGAGGTTCCTGACTCGATTCCCGGTAGGGTCAACTTTGGAAATTAACTTTTCAAAGTTGACTCTGCAAAGTAGTACCTAGCAGTACCTACACTGCGTTTCACAATCATTTGGGCAGCGCATCTTTCGGCAGAAATTGGCCACACCAAGAGTCCAGCATTGCCCTGTCCCCTTTTAATCCCTTAACCTAAATCTATGGTTGGCAATTCACTTGCCGCACCTGTGACCGTCAGCCCGTCTGTCAACTTTATAACATAATAAAGTGAGTTGGTTTGTTTGTTACGCTTTCCCGCTTCACCTACAAATCAATCTATCATTCCGAAATTTATTGTTGCCGTAGGTAATACAGAAATAGTGTAGGTACATATCATTCATCCAAAAGAAGTACTATTTCAGAGGGACGCGAAAAATAAAACTATTATTCTAATTCAAACAAATCGATTCAAATCGAACACTATGAGATCAAAAGTTCATGCCGTAATCAAAGGTTCATGATGCAACAAAAAAACTAATTGACAACCATCAACACTAGAGGCAAAAAAACAATATTTTCTATCATTGTCATTAATAATAATGGTTAGAAAAAAGTCATTCACACCTTTACCGTGCTAACATGACAAATGCGGCGGCCGCACGGCGCGGTACAAAGGCGGACGGTGCGATAGCGCCGCGGGGCGCCTCGCTCTGCCTAAATATTAATTATCTAACTCCACCGACACCTTTGGGAGATTATCGCGCGCTTCTATACCATCATGCCACTATCTACACATCTAGATAGCGCCGGCTCAACTTGAAATTACTACTTCAATCTGTATTAACTTGCTACTTCCAAACCAATTCGATCATCTATTACACATAAAATCGTTGAAATTACTTCAACGTATCTACTGATACGACCGTGACCTTAAAAACCAGTTAGATATTCTATACTTATAAAATCAAATGTCATGACTTATCAATGCACAGCCAAACTATCAAGTCTAGAAAGCCGAAAGGAAGTCTATTTATAAAAAAATATAATTCATGTGAAGCGGAAAGCGCGTCGCTAGTTCGTCATAAAGTACGATGTACGATTGTATGATTATTATTATTATTTATTAGCTATATTTAGCTATTTCACATTCGTTTTTACTTGCACTGTTTAGCAAATGCTAAGGTTACCATAAGATAGTGACAGGTTAGGGATACCGCAAGCAAACCGCACAATAGAGAAGCCTATATAACAATTTTATTCTTTTTTGCACACAATTTCATTGTTCCCAATGCTTTTAGCATCATTTTGTTTGTAACGTCTAAAGTTATACACAGAAGTAATAATTTAATTTAAAATTCGTGTGGCCTCAGGCGACAGCGCCATCTGTTGCGGGGTTCAACAAATTATACAATAATGCGATATAATAATGAATATCGCTTCGGGGCCGATTATCGCCTTGGCAGTTGTGAGTCCGATTAATGATCAATGACAAATATGTTTCATAATATTCGATATTAACTGAAGGTCAGATGTTCTTTATACACAGTCTGTTGTTCTTAATTCGTATTCAATTATTATTTTTTGTTGATTGCTCAATTGATAAATTTGGTCAATGTTTTTATTATTATTTTATGTGTTTATTGCTATCATCCTTAGATAGTGGTGGGTGAAAGGAGGGGCCAAGACAGACTTACCAATTAATTTAAGATCTGCTCCTTCCGCGCTGGTTCGTCTCCACCACACTTCACGGATTTTTTTTTTATTGATTAGCGTTCAATTTTTAGAGTTTTTACATACCACACACGCGTTTTGAGTATATATAATATATGCGAGCGCGGCGACCACTTGTAAGCGTCTGTCTTGATTTTGACGGTAGGAAAAGGGGAATAATAATATATTAATATGTTGGTATATGTGATGCGTGTGTGCCATGTGTGCGTGTGTATATGTAAAACGGCGTCAACAGATAGTATAATTTGAATCATGGAAGGTGATATCCTGGTGCCATAGGTTTTCTTAGAGGTGGTAACTACCAAATTTTTTTCTAACCTTCTTCCAATTTTATAAAGGTGATAACTTAAAATTTTTATGGAATTTTTAAAAAATTAACCTTTGAATGAATAGGACAGGTTTTGCAATATTTAAATAATGGGGACGGTGTCCTCGTGGTAATTAAGCGACATAAAGAACAAGGACCCACTAGTACCTAATCTTGAAGTGGGTCCTCACGTTTAACACTGACGAGGACATCGTTCAAGCCCTGAAGACCCAGAATGGACATCTGCTGGGAGGAATCAGTGAAGCAGATATTCGAGCTGAAGTCAGGTACCGCCGCAAGACAAGAAATCAACATTTGAGCCATGTGATTCTTAAGGTTTCACCAGTTTTGTGGCGGGGGGAATAATAATAAAAAAATATATTTAAATAATACCTACCTAAGTAGGTACCTAATTGATGTATAGTTTAAGGTACCGGTAAAATAAAGAGCTGTCGATACTAGGTCGGTACAATATCTAATAAGAAATCGACAAAGGTTGATTGGAAACATATGGCTTATAAATAGAGATTAGCGTGTAAACAATGAATCCGTGCACACCTGGCCCGACTCCCAAGTAAAGTTATTGCTTTCAATATCCCTCCACACTTTTATGGAATGGAATCCCTTTTACCGGCTTGACCAATTGAAATCGATGAGAGACGCAGGAATGTAATCGCAGATGGCAATACGAATACTATAAGGCTCGATACACACGAGTTGAAACATTCAATTTTATCATTAACTAGCTGATGCTCGCGACTTCGTCCGCGTGGAATAGTTATTTTGGGAATAATTTTGGTATCTCGAACGGTTTTCGCAGCGCACGCAACGGAAGCCCTCAAAGATGAATAATTTTCCCCGTTTTTTCCACATTTTCGACTGTTTCTTTGCTCCTATTAGTCGCAACGTGATGTTATATAGCCTAAAGCCTTCCTCGATAAATGATCTATCCACAGTAGTTCCTGAGATTACCGCATTCTAACAAACAAACTAGTATAGATAATCTCTTTAGCCTTAGTATGTTAGTGTCGATAGAGATAAAAGAAAATCACTGCAATTCTACTGACTAGAATATGTGGAGCCTATTTCTCTATTCCTTCCTGACACTTCTTATCCTTATCCTACTAAGGTCGGCAACACACTTGCGTTGTTAATGTTATAAGCGACGACGGTAGCCTATAAGGGGATCGCAAGCCTTTCTTTTAAAAAAAGCCAGAGACAATCGCCAGAAACTTTGAAACAAAAAATAATTTTATCTGTTATTTTAATAAGTTTGGTCGTAACTTCAAACTATCTAAGTCTAAAAATATAAACAATAATATATATAAAAAAGAATCAAAAACAAATGCTACAAAACTTAATGATAATATAATCCTTTGTGTAGCTGAAGGATTAAAGGTATCAATCTGACAACAGTCGACACCGAACTGTAGTAAAATAAATAATCTTCAACAACAAATATTGTAATAACCAAATTCTTGGTTCTATATAAATATTAAGTCTTACGTTACGAATACTTCAAATAAAAATGCGTCCACGCGCGATCGATTTAAGGACGAATGTCGTTTTACGTAAATCGATAACCAGAAATCTGTATCTTTAAATCCGTACCAAGTGATACACAATTATTGTGGACGTTTGAATTTGAGTTTTGTCTCTATGTGAAATAAGGTTGGTTTTCCAATATCTCTATTGAAATGTAAAATTTTATGAGGACATTAAAGTTAAGTGGGAAATCCGAAAAGGAGTGTTAAAAGTCGAGGCGGCAGATGGCGGCTCGGCACTGATACCAACTCAATTATTTACACTCTATAAAATGAACTTTATACGAGCATTAGAAAATAAACTGCTAAGCAGTCGGATAAGCCGCCGCCTTAAGATGCCTGTTTACGATATAACAAATTTAAAGCAACGGATATCCAATTAATACACCTTTACTGGTGAAAGTCATTTTTAAAAATAAAAATTCTCATTTAATGTGAAAAGACGGCAGGAAAGCTGACGCTCCAATTTGATGGTGCTACCGTCTCATATAAACACACGAGTACTCTATTGGCAGGGTTGGTAGAGTATAAGGGTGAAGTGAAGATAGGAAAATGGACCATTAGTATTCCCAAATGCCAATTTTGTGATTGCGTATTGCACCAACAACCTTACCACAACAACCTCAAAATAACCGGGGAAAATAAATATCATAATAATGCTTGCATTTTCAAACTATAGGTAAATAAATAAAAAATAATCTCTAATCTCTCTAAAGAACACTTTGTAAGTATTCCTATCATTGCATGAGTGAGTATGAGTATGGAATTAACTGCAGTGGGAAATGTGCCCTGGAAAATGAAATGTACCTATTCACACGACAATGAGTAACATTCTTGTTCTTCTTCTTCCAGCGTCATTTGCCAGTGTCATTTGTATAAATAGCAATATTCAAATTAAAATCAAAAGTAGTCAGTGAATTCAAGTCGGCCGAAGAGTAACATCACGTGTAGATATCTACTTGTGTAACAAGTCCACACCAAAGTGTAAGTACTGCCCTGTTTACTGTTGATGTCTAAGCGATATTTGGATCACAAGACACAAAAAGATAAAAAAAGTTTATAATAGGTACGGCATTTATTCGTGGATTTATAATTTACAAGCGTGTTCGATTTAGTTACGGCAAACTTAACAAATTCTAATCAAGGCGCGTGCAGGTAGACGCAAATATTTGTGAACAATTTGTAAAATTCACACTTAATAACAAGATGGGAAATAATAAAGGACCGTTCGTCGGGCGGCTCTTTCAAAGGACAATCATTAAGGAAATATGAGTGAGGTGCTATGATTGCCCCTATGATGGTATCGGAGATATACTGCAACAGGTGACAGCTATTTCGAACCTTGAACAATTAAGAGTCAGTATATTTTCTGAGAATTTATATTTTAATTTTATCGCAATATTGTAGCAAGTATTGCTCAAACACAAAATTAAGTAAATAAAACTTATATGTATTTTTCATACTTGATAAGAAACCAAAAGTTTATCAAGCAAGTTCATCTATCATTTAAATAACTGTACCTAACAAATAATTCGTGGGTGCCGAGGTGGGAAGGTGCCGAGATGGGAATAAACCAGCAGATTTGAAGAATTGAATTGAATTGAACACTAAATTCCTATTTTGAATTTTATAATACCTACTAGTTACACGCTTCCAGCTTCGCGCGGGTTCAAAGTTTTACCAAATTACACATAGTTACGAAGTTTTATCAAAATCGGTTCAGTAGTTTGTTGGCGTCAAACAACGTGATACGTAATTTTTATATGTGTAGGTATAATGTATTAGATTTATACCTACTTATATATTTTTAACGATTGTGGCGAATTTACTTTCAATGTATGGAAATACAAAAGTGTGGCAAACTTACAATAAGCTGAGATTGAGATTTTGGTTATATTTGTATAGAAGAACAACTATGTACTAAAATTTTATTATCCCAGACTGCTACCTATACTTATTCGCAAAAATAAAATTCTATATTGTACAAAAGTCGCATCTCCTTTCAACCATTTAATGCTTATTTATTAATAATGTGTTTTAGTTGTAAAAAATCAGACATGGGCCGCGGTGCGCTATAATACCTAAATATTGAATTTTACATTTTGCTAACGCGGCATGAAGCGTGTGATGTGGAAAAAACGCGTCGCCCGTAGCGAACCGACCACAATAACATCCGTAATTGTGTCACAAAACACTGCATCGTACACTAAAACATTTATCAAGGCCTATTTGTAATTGAACAGGCCATTTAGAGTTCTATTCGTAGCACGATGAAGTATAATTTTAATTGTGTTACACGTTGGAAATAAAATTTGCTATTTTCAACTGTGACATGGTGACAAAGCAATGCATTTTTGCTTTGTACAAATTTAAATTTAAATATCGTGAGATTTCTAAAGCGTTTTGTGATTTACGGATGCATTTAGAGAATTATTCTTATTGCGTTATAAGTAGGTAAATGAAATGTAAGGGAGGTACATCTTACATAGATAATTTGATGTCGCTTTCCACGTCTAGGTATATGTAATTATGGCCGCTAACTCCTAAACCATGTATATAAAATACAATAAAATCTAATTAAGTTTTTTCCTGGGCGAAGTCGGGACCTGCGACCTGCAAGTTTGTGATAATTTAAAAACAAGGTTACCTATCTTAGAATCAAAGTTTTACATCTAATTAATTACAGTCTGTGTAACATAATTAAACATTTAATTTAACATATTTAAACATAAAAATAATTTAAACTTATTGTATATTAAAATATTATTGAATTAGGGAAGGTATGTTGATTATTTCCCATAAAAATGTAAAAGTGGGATATCAAAACCATTTTTATAGCAGATTTAAAAAAAAGTATGAACAGTGATTTTGTATAAACATAAATCCAGACTATACTCATAAGTAGCCATAGTCTTGTTTAAGTCTTATAGCCTTAAACAAGACTATGGCAAATTGAAAAGTAAATCACCAAAACCAAATACAACTTATATTTTTTGCGAGAAATCAAATCCTTTGATCCATATAAAGCTGACATAATCGACCATTCTTAAATTGGTAGAAACGAATATTATTTATTAGTAGCAATCGTAGCTAGAAACAATAACGTAAAAAACAAATGAATGGTCTCATTTGCTACGGCCGCAGTACTGTAACTGTACTACGCCTCGTAGCTATGCTACGTTATTAAATGCTTAGCTAGGTATATAATATTTTTTGACGGTAATAAAGTGGCTTTCAAACAATGAAATTTTTTTTTTCAAATATATGTAAATAGTTCCGGACATTATCGTCTAGGTACATGTAAACAAACTTACAAATGCGAAAAAACCCTCTTATATTAGCTATGACAGATTCAATTAGTTATGAAAGCCTTTTCTAAGTCTAGCCTAGCCTTTAATTATTGCACTGAGTAAATCTTTCACAAAGGAGAAGCCACAGACAAAAGCTAGCACCAAAATCTTTGAAGTGAGTCGACGATGAGTCGCCTACTTTGACAACTCCTTAACGTCGTTTCAGTATATTACAAAGGATATAATTATAGGACATATTTAGCGTAATAGAACGCCATATAACACAGCCCAAACACAGCCCTCTTTCTATGAGTTTTGAAAGCCATGGCTTTTACTCAGTGCACTGATTTTTTTTTTCAGAGCGAAACCGCAGATAAAAGCCAGTATTAAAATATATTGGAAACATTATCAAGCACCAAAATCTCTGAAGTGAGCCGACGATCGGTCGGTATTTTCCTTTGACAACGCCTCAACGTCGTTTCAGTACTATTACAAAGAATAGACTGTACGTATTTGGCGTATAAAACGCCACACAACACAGCCCAGTAATGCGATATGTTGCGTTAATATCTCAAAATTATACGGTGGAAGCATAAGTGACGCTTCTGTCCTCATGTACCGCGACCGATTGAATTTAATGAGCCTATTTGCGAGAAGCCGACAATTTAACGCGACGTGTCCGGGGTACAGATAAAGGGTTGAAATGCTCACCCATTTTAGAGTAATCCTAGCAGACTTTAGTTGCTATGGACACTCCTATAGCGAAGATTGGTTGTCCAATCTTCTTCGGGATCGAACGTAAATGATTTCATATCGTCGAATTATTTTACAAACATTTTGATGACACTAGATTACCAACTAGAATTCCTATCAATACGACGAAGGAAATAACTTTTAGTCGTCAAGTTTACCAAGTCCATTAAAGATATGGATTGAAAATACAACGCTTTGCAGATGGGTAAGTATTCTTATCAAGTAAATTAATTTTAATAAATGTGCAATTTTTAACTGTATCGTTTTATAACTGGATAATTAGAGAGATAGCTTTTAAGATACCTACCTATTAACTATTTATCTAACTATTCTTAGAAAATAGTCAATGATCTTCCGAAATTACTTAATAATTAAGAAAAATAAAGAGAATCAATGATGCTAGAGAATAAATTATTAATATTGTGCAAGTGTAAACCTTTGCAAGTCAAAATAAATAAATGGTTTTTTTATCAACCACACCGATATACGATTCTTTATTTGACTATATTATTAAACTTAACTTCTAAGCCTTTAATAGACATGATTCAGTAGAAGGCTACCAAATCTACAAACGCCTATATCGACTTTGTTATGCTATTTAGCGATATCACAAGAATCTATTGTATGAATAAAGGAACGAATAATGTAACATACCTATATAAGTCAATAAATCTCTACAAGTTTAGCAAACACGAATGTGTACGTATCGGATCATTAAACGCGAACAAGCAACCGTAGTTACCACTCCCACACATTGGATATGGACGATTTACTGTAAGAGTGCTCATAATGCGCCTTTATTTATAGGCAAGTATAAATTGCATAATACATTTCTTTATACCTAATACTTAGTTTGCTTTTTATACTTATCTTGCCTTCTTATTGAAATAACTATGTCTTTTAGCTTGTAATGCATTTTTTTTACATTTTTCCACATATAGGAGGAAGAAGGCGAGGATCTTACAGATCGATCTACCTCTCTTAAATTAAGCTGCTCAGTAAGCAACCGTGAAATAAGGTACCTAGAGAGCTTCAGTCTCTGGATGTCATGAAAAAATTCTATCGTAGACATTTTTTCAGACAGAGGTACTTACTAGGTACTTACTTAGTACTTATTTGATAAACAGAGATACAAGAATTAACAACGTCTAGGTAAACGAAATTATTAAAACAATTGAAATTCGGTGTAAAAAGTGTCATAATGAGAGATTAAGGCGCGATTTCACCATACTATGTTAGTATTTAACATCGCTGTTAAGTCATTTAGCGCTGTCATGCTGCCGCTGCTGTCTGTTAAATGACGTTAACAGCGATGTCAAATACTAACAGAGTATGGTGAAATCGTGCCTTAATTTAAAAAAAAAAACTATGCATCTCTAAAAACTAATCTCGTAGGTATGTATAAAAGTTGTTTAAGAATAAAATTTTAACATTAATTGAATTATTTAATCCGATCAATGATTATTTTCAACAGTAAAACAATAGTGGATATTCAGCGCCAATAAGTACCTATAGGTACCTAATTTTCGTTTGTTTTATGCAATTTACAAATGTTTGACAACATTGGTACTTATTCGTTTTAATAATACTCTTTTGCAACAAGTAGGTAGGTAGGAGGAATAGTTTTGCATCTAAAGGCTAAAATTCATCCCATCTGTGGAAGGCATGCTGAACAGCTATTCGAAATAGCCGTAAATCTAACCAGAATCTACCTACACAGTGGACGAAGCTTGTAAAGCCTGTTCTATTGGCGAGTTAAGCGTCCATTCTAATTTATATAACACGTCGTCAGTCATATCTCGACGTTTGGTTTCATGCCCGATAGCTACTCGTTGCGCTGCGGAGTCCTTAGCATTTTCGCTCGCCTGAAGCGCTGTCGACTCCAGTGGAAATCACAACAAAAACCTCCATCCATTGTCATATTATTATCACCACATTTGAGTTTCACATAAAACTAACGACCCGCCCCAGTATCATTTATATTGAAAACATTATAAATGTTACCTACGTCTTATTTTGGTTCATGGTCTTAGGTATGTTTTGTAGACTTTTCTTGCCACAATATTTAGAACTAGCGACCATCGCACGGTTGGACATTGTTGTGCAAATTGTTATCCGTACTAATCCGCACTAATATCATAAATGCGAAAGTTCGTATGGATGTTTGTAACTCTTTCACGCAAAAGCTACTCAACCGATCACCATGAAATTTTGCATAGGTACACGTTGTCTGGGACACCAGAATGGACATAGGGTACCTTTCATCCAGAACGTGGACGAAGTCGCGGGCACCAGCTAGTCTTACATAACCCTTCCTTATTTTTATTAGGTAGGTATTATTAATTATTGTTTTGTCTATAACATTTCTATTGCGTATCGTTTCAAATTTAATTTTTTACACCACTAAATGACTCAACAGAAACAATAAAGTAAGGTATCAGCAGTGGATTGGTGACTAGGCTCGGGATGTGAGTAGGTACGGTGGGCAGTTCCGGCGCTTGCGCTTGCACTAGCTCATGATTGCAGCTTGTCGAGTGATCAGTGATCGCGGATAGCTAGCCTTTCACGGCTTAAATAGGCACACAGACATGTAGAGTGTTAATGATGCACTTGAATGTGCATTCATCATCATTATTTCGCTACATACCTACTAAATAAATTATTGGAAATACAGTTAAATCCGTGTCGCCTCCAGATAAATCATAAATATTTTAATAAATGCATATAAATCCACAATAAATTTAAGATTGATGTTTGAGGAATTAAAAATAATAATATTTCTATTGTAGGTAGTAGGTAGTAGCCTATTTATGTAGGTAGGTATTATCATACTTAGGTATTTGATAATAAATTATAATAAATGATTGTAAGCCTACAACCATTCTGCATTATCTAAGTAGGTACCTATATAGGTAAGTAATGAGATCATCACTCTCTCACAATTAGATCACAATTAGAAAGAAAATTCTGTCATTTTTCTCCCATTTAAACGTCCTAATTTATATACTTAGGTATATTTTTGTAACCCCTACGCTGCAACCAATTCCAATAAATTTATTAATTTTATTGAAAGACTTTTTAATTAAAACCATAACTTAATTTCTTAAACGCTACAAATTGCAATGTATTTGGACACTAAATTTTGTAAAGTAAGTAATTAAAAATATTAATGAATATCTGGGATATTATTTTTATTATTTTGAATTATTTTATTATGTATTCCTTTCCTTAGGCTTGCGAATATTACCTACCTATAATATCTATCGAAGTTTATGTATTTTACTCGTGTACCCGTGTAACCAAAACTTTAGTTGTTGACAATCATAATTTATAATTCAATGAGTGTGTACCTTCGTCTTATTAATAAATAATATTTAATGAGCAATCACCTCAACATCAATAGTCGGAGATGACTCCACCTCAACTTTAATCATTGCAATTTCGAAACAAGCTCAAGTGTTATCGGTGTCGAATAAATTTCGTATAATGTAAACGTGATAACAATTTAAATTCTTCTGTAACGGGTCCGGAGCCGACAAAAACAACAAACAAACTGAACGCCGCACTATTGGTGGATTGTCGATGGGCGGCGACAATTCACCGACACCGCCCGCCTCTACTGCGAAGTCTCGCTCACTCGCCCAGTCCTTATCTTCGACTCAGCTGTGAGAGACGTGCAGCCTGAAAATTTTCATATAACGAGGTGAAATTCTCATCAAAACCCTCTCACAGTACCGTGCCGCACTATGCCTCGACCGACGCGAGAGTCTTATGGTGATCAGAAACCTCCGTTCTCGTATATAGCGTTGACAGCGATGGCGATATGGAGTTCACCGGAACGGATGTTACCTCTGTCAGAGATCTATCGGTTCATAACAGACCGTTTCCCGTACTACCGTAGGAATACCCAGCGCTGGCAGAACTCATTGAGACATAACCTCTCATTCAACGACTGCTTTGTGAAGGTGCCGCGTCGCCCGGACAGACCAGGTAAAGGCGCGTACTGGACACTTCATCCGCAAGCGTTTGATATGTTCGAAAATGGATCTCTACTGAGAAGACGCAAAAGGTTCAAGCTGCACAAAGGAGAAAAGGATACATTGAACGCAGAATTGGCAGCGTTGGCCAGTTTCAACAGAGCGTTTGTTGCGCGGCAGGCGGGAACACATCCTACATCATCTGGTATGGTTAATGGAGGAATTTATAACCCAACTCTATGTTCGAGACTAAGTCCAGAGCCCACAGAAGCGCCAGACACAGCGGCATTACTACCGACAGTAGGACCACGCCCAAGAAGAGCGTTTACCATAGATGCGTTGCTGGAACCCGAACCGAGACGGTCGTCGCCTTCGCCGCCGTTACCACATCCGCTCCCAATGCAACCACACTGTCCCTTGCCATTAGCACCAGCGCCATATCTTCTAGTTGCTCAGAGGTATCACGCGGAACTGTTAGCTGGGCTGCAACAGTCATGTCTACCTCCATTATGGACCTGGCGGGACACCAGTCAATTTTCACATTACACGCTCAATTCATGAATGGTAAGTGCTTTCAACTGGTACCTATTTAAATCTACCTATGTTAATTTCTGAAAGTCAGCAGTAGAACTCATGGTTTACTTGGTGGAAAGGGCTACTCTACTGACACGTAGGTATAGGCAAGTTAACCGTTAGGGTTGCAACATCAATAAGATAAGAGATAAGAAGGACAGGGGAATGAGCTCTGACATCCCTTAGGTATTCTACTCATCCAAACAATAAAATAGGTACCTAGGTAGGTATATTTTGTGATATACAATGGTCTTCTGTTATTGTCGCTAGAGGGACTGCCCAGTTTATCACAACGAATTATACTATATCTATACCTACCCTGTTTCTACTAATTTACTTATTAATTAACTAGTTGTTAATTAATTAATTTAATTTACTATTGCTAGTTTAAGAAGTTTAACCAGAATTCGCCAATCATACAAGATACAAAAGGTTTATGTATGCAAATATTTCGCATGGCAATAAGATGAAGCTATGTTATCGCGGTATTAGCATTGCTTTATACTTTGTAAAGTCAATTGTTAAATATATTTTTTTAATAAGTAGTAATTAGCGATAAATAAAGAATGTTATTAACATGTTAAAATACCGAACAGATTAAAACAGATCTATTTGTGAAACTAGATTTAACAAAGTTTGTAATGGCAATCCGGTTTAGCCTTTAGAGTTGTCTATTATACTTAGGTATATGTATATCTACATAGGTATCCGATTCAATAAAGCTTTATAACTATTGCCGTTTGGCAAGTTTACACTGTAGGTACTTTGTTAAGTTTGCATCACATGTTTTCTTTTTACCAACAAAAGAAAATATCACTTTCTTTATAATCACTAGTTATTCAGGATAAAGCTGTATTCTGTGGCCTTGGCCTATTTCCCTATCCCTTCCTATCCACACTATGGTCGGCAGGGCACTAACAGCACAATAATATGTAGCGTTACTTGTGTTAAGGGCGACGGTAGCCACCTACTTACCATCAAGTCTGCAACCTCAACATTAAAAAAAGCTGTCCGACTTAGGTAGATACTTCTGAAAATTTATATAGGTATAAAATAAATAAATATCTTCACAAATTCCACACAGTACCATCTAGTTCCAAAGTAAGCAACTATATAATGCTTGTATTATGGATACCAGACAGTAAAGTTGATATACTACATAGATTTTTTTGTAAATACCTACATACATATTATAAATACAAAACATCCATGACTCAGGTACAAAGCTAGGTAGCTAGCGGGATTCGAACCCACGACCATTTGATTAACAGCTATAGGGTCACTTCCAATCTCTTCTTTTGCATTTTTTTTTAAATTTGTGTGTAACTGCCATCCAACTGTTAATCTAATAACTACCTTATTCACTGTTAATAAAGCCAACTACCTACTACTACATATAACCTTATTAACCTCATTAACATCTTTACATCATTTCATCTGCTTTTAGTTAAAATTTGTAACAAAATGAAGAAAAACACTTAAAATCCTACTTCAAATATAAAAATGCAAGTTAATGAAGATTTTAAACAATAATTACCCATGTTAGGTATAACTTCAGAATAGGTATATAATCATACTAGCGTATAGTAAAGCTTTATGATAAATATGATATTGTACAATACTTATGATAAATATCCTAAACCCATAGATAATTGATTGGTCTCGCTGCGCTCGACTAGATACCGCCGTCGTACTTGTAAAATGCGGCATAAAATAGTAGGTACGCCGAATTCGGCGTACCCGAGCCAGTCACACTGCAAACTGTCTGTGATGTGTACGTGCCGAATGTTTTATTAAATTTTAGGCATAATAAAATACCAGTTGGCGTAGTGAAACTGTGTAAAAATATAATAAAACTGGGTAAAAAGTGATAAAAAGTGACGATTTTTACACACACTACAATAAAAAGTTGCCTCATTTTCGGAGCTATTGCTTTTGTATAGCGCTCTATCTAGTTGAGCGCAGCGAGACCAATCAATTATCTTTGGCTAAACCTTATGTTTCTTATAGCTTTATTAGGACAAAACCCTCTTGAAGTGTTTTCCTTACTCTTAAAATGTTACAAACTTATATTTGTACCAAAAATATATAACGAATGTTATATAGGTACCTACTTATGAAACATTTTTTGTGATACATCTGCGTTTTTTGTCCACAGGTACTTATATCCTTAACGTAGATAAAAATGAAAGATCTCAGGAGTAGCTCTAGCAATACGAATATATCTAGAGACAGTTAATGTCGTGTTTAAATATTAAGTCAAATAGAATGAATATCTAAGAAATTTCATATAATAATATTATATGAGTAATTGCCGAAAAATATAAAATGAAAATATTGGAAGATTTATCTACGAAAAGACACTTCGACTGGAAAACTTATCGGGTGAGTTTGAAATTTTTATTTTATTATTTAAGTGGTTTCTTTGAAGTTTATACTTTGTATTTATATTTTTTATAATTTATTTTTTTATATAATAAATGATTATTTTATTATTTTATTAATACTGAAAATGATTTTAGTATATTGAATTATTTTTTCAGTATTTTTATATAATACTGAAAATGATTTTAGTATATTGAATGGTAAACTGATAAGATGTATTGCAAAGAGCAAAATGAGTAAAACAAAAATCATTAATGAACCAAAACAAGACTGGATAAATAAAGAAATTATAGAAGGTATAAATGAAAGAAATTTACTTTGGCGAAAAATGAAAAATAACCCTAATGAAAAAATACTGGAAAAGCAATTTTTGAAGAAAAGAGGTGAGGTTGCAAAGAACATAAATAATGCTAAAAAGAATTTTTATTTTGATAAGTTTACAAATTGCATGAATAAACCGGCAAAAATGTGGTCCTTGATTAATAGTCTATCTTCAAACAGAAACAAAGAGGCGTCGGTCCCGTCTAAACTCCTAACAAAGAGTGGAATTATTGCAGATCAACTTGAAATATGTGAATATTTTAATGAATATTTCACTAGTATCGCACAAAAATTGGCTGACGAAATACCTAATAAGTGCAATATCGGTGAAGCTGATGTTAGTTTGTGTAAAACTACTACAGAAAGACTTTCTGAATTGACTCCTACTACGCCTATCGAAGTTAATGAAATAATAAATAATCTTAAATTTAATACTAGCTCCGGATTAGACGGCATCAGTGTGAAAGTTATCAAAAGTATAAAAGATTTAATTATTGTTGAACTTGTCAGTTGCATAAATAACTGTATGGAAACAGGATATTTTCCTGAGAGCCTAAAAATGGCCAAAATCAGCCCTATTTACAAAAAAGGGAGCAAGTTGGAACCGGGTAACTATAGACCTATTTCTGTGCTGCCAATTATATCTAAGATCTTTGAAAAAATACTTTATTGTCGTCTGATAGCTTTCCTTACCTCAATAAATTTTCTAAATGAAAGGCAGTACGGTTTTAGATGCAAGTCAAATACTTTATCAGCAACAATTGATCTAGTAAGCAAAATAAAAATAAATATTGACCAAAAGAAAATTGTACTGGGAGTTTTTATAGATTTAAAAAAGGCCTTTGATACTGTCAGCCACCAGTTGTTGCTGAACAAGTTGAGTAATATAAATATAACGGGTACAGCTTACGATATTTTTAAATCTTACTTGCAACATCGCTATCAAGTTGTAAAAATAGGAGATCATACAAGTAGTCCCAAATCTGTCACATGCGGTGTCCCTCAAGGATCGATCCTAGGGCCGTTATTGTTCTTAATATATATAAATAATATAAATGAAATTGGTTTAAAAGGGGACATCACTTTGTATGCAGATGACACTAGTCTATTCTACTTTGATAATTCTATCACTAAAATGGTAGCAGACGCACAATATGATCTCAATTTGCTCAATGCGTGGTTTGAGTCTAACTTGTTGACTATAAATATCGAAAAAACTAATTATTTAATATTTGCGGCCAAAAACAAAAAAGTTCCACCTTATGATCCCCTACGAATAAATACAAAATTAATAAATCAAGTAGTTAAAGAAAAATACCTTGGCCTTATTTTAGATAAAAATCTTACATGGCAGCCGCATATCGAAAAAATTAGATCTAAATTGTCTTCCCTAACAGGAGCAATACGACGCATCGCAGGATGTCTACCTGAGAAAGTGCGATATGTTATTTATAACACGCTTATTAAGCCTCATATAGACTACCTAATCGAAATCTGGGGTTCAGCTGCTAAAACTAATTTAAATCTAATCCAAATTGCGCAGAATAAATTAATTAAATCACTATTTCACTATAACTTCTTAGTACCTACTAGCAAAATTTACAAAGAGACTAAAATAATGAATGTCAATCATACACATATATATTTTACTTGTCTATTAATTCGGAAAATACTTAATAAAGAAATATTTACACATATTAGTTTTACAAAAAAAGGAAATGTACAAAAAATTAAACTGAGAAATGCGGATAAACTGACACTGCGAATACCTAGAACTAATTATGGAAAGAAATGTATACTTTATGGGGGTGCGCAGCTGTACAATAAACTTCCAAAAGATATAAAAAATGCAAAGACTACTAATACTTTTAAAAAACTTATTAAGATACACATTTTAAAATAATAACATATTAGTATACTATAAAAAATAAAAAAGATTGAACATAATTAAAAAAAAAAAAAAAAAAAAAAAAAAAAAACGATGTGATGTCCCTTCTAGTACTGTATATCAATGTTTTTCATTTAGTTTGTCATTGTTCTTGTAAATTCTACCCACTCTTTGAAATGTGTATTTTTAGTAGGTTGAAGGTGTTACGTGTTTTATATATATATATATGTATATATTGTTGTTGATATTGGTAATTTGTATGTATGTGTTTGCTATTATATGTTTTTTTTTTTTTTTTAAGTAGGTATGCTTGCAACGTGAATTAATTTGTTTTATATGTATTAGTTTTAAGTTTCTCATGTAAGTGAATTTTGTAATTCTTAGTGAGAATAAATTTCTTCTAAACCTAAAAACCTATAATAAGTAGGTAGGTACTTGGTAAGTAATATTTATGAAGGAATTTCACTATTTGCCTATAGTGAAATATTGGGTTAACTTAACACAACAGTTAGGCCTATCTAGGTTTATTTAAGTTGAACGCAGGTATAAATCACAATTATCACAAATATGCTACTTTTAATAAAAATATATTATTCTACTATATAAAAATAAAGCATTTACTTTATTTGCCTTTTCAGATGATACACTCTTGAAAGATACAACTAAAATTGATTGTTTTATTATTATTTAATGGAATCTACTCATAGACCATAATGGTTAATCGTTGAGTGAGTAAGGGATGAGAGCCCTTACTTATTATTTTATTTAATCGAAATACCAAGTGTCAAAGACAAAAATTATCCTCATTAAATTCTACACAAAATATGTTATACCTATGCATTATTTTGATTAGCTTAGCGGTTTTCAAGTTAAAGCTAGTTTTTTTAAAACTGGCTATAGCTTGAAAACAGATTAGATTAGATAGATTTAGATTAGTTTTCGCAATATACTTAAAAACCGTTAACGGGGACAAAATGCAGCGATGTGGGAGGGGGGGGGGGGTGTGTTTAGCGGGGCAATTGGAAAGGAGGGCAGAGTTGTGGGTTTTGATCAACAGACCCAAAGGTATAACCCACATAAGTTTCAAAATTTTATTATTTTTTGTTTTTCTGAAAACACAGAATGACCGTACCAACTATAAGTGCTGTTTCGTTGCTTGTCAGCCTGCCTGACGAGATTTACATTTAAACATTCACACTAAACTTGTTTACAATATTGGCAATGTAGGTATCTGAATATGCAATGAATATAGGTACAAAAAAATCTAGGGTTGAGAAGTGCAGGGATCATTGCGTTTCGCAGTCTTTAGGGCCGTCAGGCAATAGTAGTTAACCAACCCGTTATATGGACTTCTATGAAATAACAGCAAGTGAGCTGTGGTGTTTCAGTGAGTGAGTGAGGGATGCCAGAGCCCTTATCCTTACCCCTTCCTATCCTTATCCTTATCCCTTCCTTAATCCTACTGAACTGATCCTACTAAGGTCGGCAACGTTCTACCTTTAGAAAGAAAGACGTACGAATACAAGTTTAACCGCTATTCTCTTCTTTGTTTCAGGACAGTAATGAAACTTGAATTGGCAATCAACTTACTTGTAAGTTCTGTTATATTTTCCTATTGTACAAATTAACAGTTTAGACAAAGATAATTGATTGGTCTCGCTGCGCTTGACTAGATAGAGCACTAGGTATACAAAAGCAATAGCTCCGAAAATGTGGCAACTTTTTATTGTAGTGTGTGTAAAAAAATCGTCCCCTTTTTATCACTTTTTACCCAGTTTTATTATATTTTTACACAGTTTCACTTCGCAAACTGGTATTTTATTATGCCTAAAATTTAATAAAACATTCGTCACGTACACATCACAGACAGTTTACAGTGTGACTGGCTCGGGTACGCCGAAATCGGCGTACTATTTTATGAGTACGACGGCGGTATCTAGTCGAGCGCAGCGAGACCAATCATTTATCTATGAGTTTAGATTTAAATATAACTAGATCTGTTTTTAAAACTGTGATATTTGTGTTAACTATTTTATCTTATGTAAATATGTACAGATAGACGTGTTAGGTATATTAATAATTTAAATGAAATGGAAAATATTAATTTATTGTAAAATGTAAACATAGTCAAATACAAGGAAGGTACTTTCACATAAAATGATTGTTTTAATAAATGTTCTGGGTTGTTTTATTATTTACCTTATTAAACATTTAAAGGTACTAACTGTTGCATGGGACTTCGTTTGCGTAACTTTACAAAATATATTATTCATAAGCCTAATATTATGTTATTCACTAATAAAATAGCTTCCCAACAGTGAAAGAATTTTTCAAATGGGTCCAGTAGTTTCGGAGCCTATTCAATGCAAACAAACAAACAAATCTTTTCTCTTTATAATATTAGTATAGATGTAGGCACATATTATATGTTTTACAATAATTAATTACATAAGAAAAACATGAAATACGGGTTTTAGTTCTTATTACTATTTTCAAAAGTGATAATTTTTCAACAATTTTAAAATTATGAGTGTCAATAATAAAAATTAACTATTTTGTGGTTATTGAAACTGTGAGTTTGATAACAGTGACTTAAGAAGACCCCTATTCTAATAGTAGGTATTACAATACCTAATACAGTAGTACACAGTAGTATTACGATATAAACCCTTTTTTCAAGACAAATTAAAAACACTTGTCTGGATCTGACAAGTAGTAAGGGACGCTAGTGCCCATTTCTCCATCCCTTATTACCTACCTCTGGCACGGCTCACTGCACAACCAGTTTCAGTATTACCTCCTTACAGAAGACTACTAACATTGACTTATATATTACTAGCGTAAGGACCTGGTCAACGGCGCGGCGAAATGGCACCAGTTCATAGGCCTTAAAATCTCAATTTAGGACCAACTAACAGCAGTCGTCCCTCATCCGCGCAAGATCTCTTAACCACAGTTAAGAGAACTTTTTTATTAAATTATTATAAAAATGCCTAGTTGCGCTGTATGTAAAAGGCTGCAAAAACTATGACACTAAAAAGGAACAGCGAATATCGTATCGTCGGTAAGTAATCTTGTTACGTCATGTTAAATAATTAATTTTAACACATTTCATTTTAATGTCAAATCCATGATGGCGGCCTGTGCCACACGCGCAATAAATATACGTCGTTAGACTATGCAAAGCGTTCTGTGGTGATCGTACGAGTTCTAATGTTTTCTAACAGGTGGCGCTACTGTTTGTCTATAATAATTAGGTAAGTTTGTGTAAAATGTTCTGTTGGACGTAGGTATCCTTACTTTGAAATTATTGACTACTAAGGTGGGAAAACCTTAGGAAACAGTTTTGTAGCACTATAGCATGGCTAGTGTTATATAGGCGATGGTAGCCAGCTAGAACATTTTAAAATTAAAAAATATAAAGTAACTCTTTCCTTCTCCCTACCTACGATCAATTGGACCGTTAGCCTGTCTGACAATCTTTACGTAAACAAACGAGTCTCTCAAATATGGCTTAAGTCAACATCACTCACTTTATAACCCACAAGCCTTCTAAATGAGAATAACAAAATAAAAGGAAGCTCTTATTAAGCTAATGTGCTTTTAATTACAAGCTGCGTGTGAAATATGGAATAAGCGATTATTACCAAATTAGTTACACTCAATATTTAAAAGGTTCTTTTGTTTCCTGTCATATGATTTAAACCGATTCTGACATTTTACTTTTGGGTATAAGCGTGCATTATTTTTTATAAAATTTAGGAACTTATTAAAAACGGAGATGTTTTTTGGTTGCATAAATTGCGAAATCTGTTGAAAGTAAATATGGAGACCATAGTAGGTACTATGGTCTATACCTATACTAGGTAGGTACTATACCTACCTAAATACTTATACATACTTTTAAAGACACATCCGCGTGTTTAACTTTGTATAAACAAATGCGTAACGAATTTAGAAGTTATCAAGCAATTCAAAATTATCTGATTCACTTACTGTTCAATGACATCAAACAATAATAAATCGCGACTTTTGGGGATATCATTTAGAGTAACATCCGACCAAGGAAAACTTGTGCGTGAAGTGTCGGGTGAAGACAATAATAAGCTTTCTAATATACCTGCATGTATTTTGAAAGAGACTAGCTTATTCAAATGGCACATTAACCGCAAAGAGCTTGTGTACTTGTGTATGGAGCATCGTAACTCATCGTGTGATTTCATCGGCGGACAGACGATATGTCATACGGCGCGTGGTACAATGCAAACAGCCGGCTTCTTTGTCGGCTAGAGTCGGCGCTTGTGATGCTGTGTGCTCGTGTCAAAACAGTCGCAGGTCGCAATGCAGACGCAGAGCGCCGCGACTAATTGCGCGACAATGCATGCTACAGAATGCGATGAAAAAGCCGCCCGCCGCGGTGGACGACAATGGTGGCTATTGTGCGGACGCGACCACAAATCCCTAATGGACCGACTCATCTACACCCACAATACAATCTCTCTATACAAAGCAAACAAATTTAATTTGGAACACAGTGAAATGCTAAAAAAACGCTAAATAACTTCTTTTTTTTTTTTCAAAAACTTCAAGCTGTTATTAATTAGTTTATAGAACCTTCGTAGGTACATCCTTTACATAGTTTTCCGCGTGTGAAAGCATAACTCCTAAACGACAATAATTTTACAATTTCATTGCCAAAAAATTTGTAATTTATATCTACCTATGTTGTAGCTATGTCGGTAGGGGTCGTAAAATTGCCGCGTGTAGGCGCAAATGTGTAAATCCGCGACTGAAACACAAGCAATATAAGTAAAATCAGAGGTTTCAGAGGAGTTTAGTTACAAACACTGTGACATGAGAATTTTATATACCTATACCTATATATATACCTACCTATACCTACTCGTGTAGATATTACTACTGGCAATCCGTCTTACACGAATGCAATTTTTTTCTGCACGTTATAATTATACACAAACGAGGAAGGTTTGTGTAGTGAAAAGGTTTTACTTAGTGAAATCCTGTTTGGTTTAAGATTATAGATGTTGGTCGAGAGACAGACAGGGGCCGATGACTTTATTTAAAAAAATGTAAGTATAAATATAATATAGTATTTTAAAATAACAATATAATAATATTATGTAGAAAGTTATGAAACAACCCTATGTTAATGTGGAAAATACTGGACCGAGTAATTTTCATACCTATGTCCTATACCTAGTCAACTTTTATTTATGATGCAGATAATCTATGAATAAACAATAAGTAAGTACTAAAGATACTGGCACAAATGTGATTCGTTTGTAAAGATTACCCACTGATGCTCATGTGATACAATCTAACTTGCCTTAAGTGGACTACCGTAGCCACAACGAGCGTTATCTACTATCGATTGCGTTCGATTGCAAATCGAATTGGATCGACTGTCAAACTCGAAACTACTCTTCATTAGACACCCGTCTGATCTGCCGCTTTCAATTGAAACAATATTTAATGCTTTGCCGCCACAAGAATAAAATAAAACGGTAGAACCATAAACATTCCACATTTATATTCGACCTCTGACGGCCGGTCGAATGCTTCGTCTCGCTCGCACCCGCATCTTCCGTCTCTTTCTAACTGCGCCGGCGCGTCTACGGGAACGGTGCTCTCCTCACTTTAAGATCTCAGAGGCAGATAAAAACTGTATAGCTCATAATGTTTTAACAGTCCCATCGTTTGAGGCTTCGGGCCGAAACCCAATTTAATTTTCCTCCTCGAGTTAGTTATAATTGAGGCGATTCGTTCTAAGCCTATAGAAGGGCGAGCTGACCTATTACGGAGTCCATATAAACGATGCTATTTAAGTTCATTCTGTATTCAAAGTGTCATTGGATACAATCATTTTTAAACTACCCGCCCGCTTCATCTAATACAGTAATTTTAACAAAATACAGTCAATTTCAATAGTTATTATTACAAAAAAAAAAAAAAAAAAAAAAGTGCCATGGCTTCTCGATGGCACAGTAGACATGAATATGTCTCATATCATAAATGAAAAGAAAGATTTAAATGGTCCCTATCCCTATCCCTATCCCTATCCTTATCCTTATCCTTATTCTTTCCCCTTATCCTTAATCCTTCTATGGTCAACAGGGATAATATATATATAAACAAACGAACAAACTATCCCTATCCCTATCCCTATCCCCATCCCTATCCCTATCCCCATCCCCATCCCCATCCCTATCCCTATCCCTATCCCCATCCCCATCCTTATCCTTATCCTTATTCTTTCCCCTTATCCTTAATCCTTCTATGGTCAACAGGGATAAAATATATATATAAACAAACGAACAAATTATAATTAATTCATTTACGTCATGGTAACGATTTTCGTGACACACATTCTTTCGAATAGACCCCAGAGAAAAGACATATTCATGTCAATATTAAAACTAAACTGCTAACGGTATTTTACAAAATTGCATCCGCGCGAAGTCTGGAGCGGGTCGCTAGTAATATAAATGGTCCTAGGTTTCTATATGTGTATATATTAATACATAATACACTTTCGTATCAATAAGGCAATAAACTAAATAGAATCAAAAGAATTAATTAAAATTTATTGAATGTGCGAAATAATTATGGCCTTCAGTTGCAATGTTTCTACATAAACGTATATGAATCAATCAGATCCTTATATGTAAGTATATACCTACATATATAAGACAAAGTGGCACTCGTGTGTATTTAATGTCAAAGAATATTTAAAAAATCAGTTCCCGCCATTGAACTTTATATCAAGAACAGACAGTGCGAACAAAATCTGTGCACCAAACGCGGCAGTAGGGGGCGCGCAAGAGGCGGCTAATGTATCATAGAATCGATGTCACCGTCATAGAGGCGACACTTTATATTCTGCCTATTTCATTGGATGTGGTATCCATCCAATGAAATACGTGATTTTATAATAATTTTATTTTATGATTTAATTTATAATTTTATAATATATATTTATATATTATATATTATAATATTTTTATATACTTATATATTATTATATTTATTATATATTTATATATTATATTATTATAATTATATATTAACATATATTTTAATTTATTGATTTGTTATTAATATATAATATATACAATACACCTAATGTCAGTTTTTAAATTTTTTTGTCTATGACAAATGACGCAAAATGGCGTCCGCCAAATATTTTGCTCGAATTTAGTTTTAAAATGATTATTTAGTTACTTACCGATAGAAAGTTATTCCTTTGCACTTTACCGTATTACTTGAATTATTAGTGCAATATTGTAACACACACGAGGGCATATTTGATCAGTTTTAACGTTATTTCGCTATAAAACAAACAAGGGTTAAAAGCAACAAGCAGCTCAAGAGCTAGAAAGCGACTAAGTCAAGTGTAGCTTGCCAGCTTCAGTTGAACGGATCACTAGTGATAAAGGTGATAGCTTCTCTATACGTAGTAATATCACCTCACTGGTTCCCGCCTATAATGTGATATAATTGGGAGTAAGTAGGACACTTTAAAATTTTACCATTTAAGATCGACTAAAGAAAATAATTTAACACTGGCAATATTGTAACTTTTAAAGCTTTTATTAAAATACAAAGTAGGTACGTGATGCCATGCACAATAATTATTTTTACCTTTATGTCATTTCATTTAATGTCCCATTTATTTCTTATGGCAAACGTAATTTTATAACATAACACGTAATTTTATCTCAAGTAACAATAATATTTCAATAAATAATCAATATTAATGACGACAGCATACAATTAAAAAATGTGAATTTAAAAAAAAAATGTTCAATATAGGTAAATATAAAAATAATAGAACAATATAATAAAAAACTTAAAAGCATGTCGAAGGTAGCGGGGCAAGGCACAAAGTATGGCAGGGCACGAAGGCGGCGGCAGAATGAGAGTGAGGAACCTCCTGCCAATTTTGTGCCATGTCAAGAAGTAATGCCTTCTATATCCTGTTCCTAGACCCAGCCTTCTAGTGAGAGCTTAGAGTATACATAAGCAAGCTAAAGTGAGAGCCTCTTGAGGTGTTGGTCGAGGCTCTTCGCTATGAGACAGTTCGCCGATACGACTTGCGGGATAACGATTGAGGAATCGACATTCCACGTGGTGGTCACTTTGTGAGCCGGTAACGATATCGACAAACATTTTCCGACATTGGACCGATTGATAACTTATTATTTACCTCTGTCCTATGGTTTCGCCTGTCTAATTGAATTACCACAAGTGAAGTAATTAAATGAAATTTTTAACTTTTAAAAAAATGCGAGCCGTGTGTCTTGGAGCACAAAACCTAAACAATGCGTAAGCTGTGAGTGCACTCGTGTAGATAAACGGTAACGCCCTCTGACACGCTGGATTTGTATGAAAAGTTGACCATGCCGTCTCTAGTAGGAGTCGGCGTGGCGCTCAATCAAATAAAGAACCTCTTCAGCTTCATTATGTTTGTAAGTATAGATAACAATTATTTTTTCTATATGTCACAAATTATTAGTCAAATTAAAAGACCATCTCTATAAAAAGGATTCCAAACGGTTATATTAGTACCATAACTATGTAACATATTATAATATGACTTATACTGTATCCACCACATCACGGTGCGCAACAAGCATAGTAACGTACTATTTATAGCAAAATTCATTTAACTCACGGTATTGTGTTTTCGCATTGTTATAATCTCATACATGAATTAGTCACGGACATCCACAAAGGCGGCGGCGTACAGGACTCGCCACCTACATCAAAGAGAGCCACACGTCGGCAACCATCAAAGCCTCAAATATACAAATAAATAACAGCGCGGAACAACAAATATTTTAATAAGCACCTCTGAAGAATTGTTCTACGTTTACATACAAGTGACGTGGTCTTCGTCGCCAGATGCCTCCGATATTGTACGTCTGAAACACTCAAAATTGATCCTTAAACGGTAGGAAAATAAATACTCTTATGCTTTAATATTCGATGAGTTTGACAGCGTACTGCATGACCAATCGCCGGCGCATAAGCTTCGGTGAGTACGTTGGAGAAATAAAGTTTTATTGCGACACAAGCAAGACTCGATGGAAAATTGGAAAAATAAACCGTGACACGAGGCAGATGGTCCGACATAAAACGGAGGGTATTGTCTGGATACGTGCATAGATCTTGGGTTGAATAAATACACATCTGTTGGGCAAACTCAATCTTTAAATTGTATAGTACCAACCTACTAGCATTAAACATCGGCGTCACCTGCAGCATGCTGGAAATTCATGCTACTGATATTAGAAATGCAAAAGTTTGTGGTGATGTAAAACGGTTAATGTTTGTTATTCTTTCACGCAAGAACAGCTGAACAGATTTGTATGAAATTTGGCACATGTATAGTTTATTACCGGAATTAACATATAGAATACTTTATATCCTGGCAAATTTTTAGATTCTTTAGTCAGATAAAGATGGCAGATATTTTCTCAGGTGTTACGTTTTAATTTTGTATTCTTATTCAATTTTTCATAGAAACATCTCTAGCGCGTAGTTGAAATACCAGAAAGATAAGCCAAGAAGCCCAGTTCAGGAAACTAAAAAGGTAGACAGTTTTTACACGATTACGTGAATGTTAGGCATCAACCTTTCTTTGTAGTGTATGATTCAAATTAAATACAATAAAAAAAAAACAATTCACATAATATTAGCCGCCTTACTAACACCATTCTCGAAATGGTTCGCTTTCATCTCGAACTCTTTCGCATCTTTTTGGCCCGAAATCCATCAATTCTCTTGATGGATGGACCATTGGAGTCGAGTGTGGCAATCGAAATTCAAATTCGCTAAATCTTCCCACACGGCATCGAAAACAGGTCAGGTCGTTAACAGTGTACGCAACGCGGCGTAATCTGTGTTTGTGTTTTTTTCTGTTTGCTCTGGAGATATTCGGCCCGAGGGCTTTCGAGGTGAGGGTAGGCGCGGGGCGCTATGCACTTGGGACCGAGCGAGGATGCGTCGGCGCAGACGTACGGGCAACAGAGGCGTGATTACAGGGCTGTGCGCGGCTAATCACTCCCGCAACACGGTCCGAACGCGCTCTCGCATCGGTACGGCTGCAACAAAGTACTAGACATTAAACTAGTCGTAAACTAGAATACCTTTGGTGACGGAGTACTGTAACCCATTTTACCTTACCCCTTTCCCTATTTTAACATTTATCTTGATGAGCACGCTTGTATAAACTTGCTTTTGCTTGTATTCTTGGATAATACAATTTCTTGGTTATTCTTGGGTAGTTCTATAGTAGTAATGTAATTCTTTAGTAACATAATCTAGTACCTAAGATCATGTTCTTAGGTAGTTTTAAGTGGGACATCAGATTGAATGCTTGATTTTTATCACAAAAAGTGGAATAAACGCTTATAAATATTTATTTACAACAGCTATTCAAACAAATAATGTGAATTTGTGTCCAAAGTACTTAGGCTAGGCTGTACTTAAGTTAGGCTGTTACTGTACTTAATTCACGGAGTCCAGCGTATGGAGCGCTTTCTCTTTCACACAGTCTTATAGAAAAGACAAAGACTGCAAACAGAGCATTATACAAAATGCCAAAGCGATGAATATTATGTATAAAATCTGTTCAGCACTTCAGCGGAGCCGTACACGCAAGGGCCGGCTCATTGTTGTTAATAACAAACAAGACAAAAGTATCGCCGCTAACTACACGCGTTTCTCCAGATCTCGGCTGTTCCTCACACCACAAAACACAACATACGCCCGCGACTCCGACACATTGATATCATACGTGCATGCTTATAAGTACTTATAATGAATAAGTGCTTCAAGTGTACCTACTCTAAATAGGTACCTACTTACTGCAACAAGCCAATAAAGCAACCTAAAAGTATATTCTTTATAATCTTTGGTTGAAAGGTTGGATATAAAATCATGGGAGATATTAATTTTATGAGCTATAATAGAGCCATGATATAACTAATTATACACCTAACTTAATATAAAAAGAAGGACACAAGTTAAGAAAAATTGGGCTATTATACCTATACATTACTAGCTGGTGCCCGCGACTTCGTCCGCGTTCTGGATGTAAGGTACGTACCCTATATTGTTTCTGGTGTCCCAGACAACGTGTATGCAAAATTGCATGGTGATCGGTTCAGTAGTTTTTGCGTAAAAGAGTTACATAGGTACATCCATACAAACTTTCGCATTTATAATATTATAGTCTATTATACTGGCTTGTAGGCATATCACGAGCCGACTTACTTTGGGCACCTTTGGGTAAAACATAAAAAAAATTAGGTCTTTGTATCGCAAAGAAAATGATATTAAGGGATTCACAAAGGCGAATGACATTGACGATTTGACCTTCACCGATATGACCTTTAGAGTGTTTATATATATCAAACTAATTCCCCACGAAAAACACAAACGTAGTCCACACCTCAACGCAGCCACTGAGACACTGTAGCTCTATATATTTAGAGTTGCGAGGCGGCGGAAACAATTCAACAGGCCTGATAAATGTAGTTTTTTGTACTTTTCATTAAAACAACATTAAAAAAAAAATCAATACATTTTTTGTTAAATGATATTGACTTATTATTCGGTGTACGAATCATTTGCGCGCAATAAACCGTTTTCGCAACAAATTTCAATATAAGTCAAATTCTTCTTATGTTCTAACTTTTATTGTGGGGTTTCTACTACTTCGATGGAAATTCTAAACAATACAATTTGTTCTTCACATGTATAAGTATAACATATATTTTTTTTCAAACCAATTGCATTGATAGTTTCTTCTAACATATTTTTTTAAAAATGCAAATTTTTAGGATTGGCGTGTGTTTACACCTTAACATTTATATTTTGTAAAAATTGGAAGACTTCCATTGATTGGGTAGATTGGGAACAACGTCAAGTAAACTAAATATGACTACCGTAACTATTAACTACTCAATTATTACCAACCGAAGCTTGTTAATTATAACCATCACCTCAAAACCTTTAATGTATTGGACCAATCTAAAGTATCACGAGTCTCGTTATAATCTCGTTAATCGTCTAATGTATTCCAATGAAACATTTCTCGCTATCATTAAAACAGAGTTTAGGCAGACATTAAATCTGAATTTTAGCCGCCTCGAACTTTGCTACTTACCTAATATCAATTTATAACGTTGTACCTTTCAAAATTGTGCAATACTAGCATGTAGGTACCTACCTATAGTTAATGAAATATATTTCTTGCTGTGAACTAGTAGAAGACTGAAAAAAATTTATATCTGGAGACTAAATCCGGGTTGTTTTTCAATGAAACACCACAGTACAATCCAATACAGAACAGTAGGTATAGTATGTATAGTTTTGACAAAGCACACTTAATAAACCGTCAGTAGTGGTCAGCCTGTCTGGCATGTTTGTTAGCACCCCCTTTCAGGCGTTGTAAGCGCTGTTGGGGAAACTGGTATGAACGTAATATTCTTTATAATTTCATATCATCCATATCGATTAAAGAGATTTCTACAATTAAGATATCGAAAGACACCTTTTTTTGGTTGGAGTCCGAATTGTCAATGAAAAATACTTATATGAAAATTAAAAAGCAACGATTCGTCAGTAGGTCCAAAGCACTGTAAACTGTAAAGTAAAGCAGGTGTGTGGTTTTTTTTTTTTTGAGTGAATAATGATTGGCAGAGTCTATTCGTCTACGCCTAGCCCCTATCTTTTATCCCTTATCCGCCAGCAGACCTTTATACATTTTTAGACTGCCACAATGGAAGTGTTTATACTGAACAGGTGCTAAGCTGCTTAAGTACTTCTCGAAAAAACTTAATCCTCATTTAAGTTCTTTTGGTGATGACAAGTCATCGGCACCTTAACTAGCTCAATACAAGACGTGATTACTGATTATCTACTTGCAACTCTCTCTTTATATTTCCATTAAGAAATCCAAGTTTATTTGCGCTCAAATTCACAGCCTTAAATTACTATGTCTATACGCATTTTCGACAGAAGGGTTGGATGGAAAAAAATCTTAACTGGCCATCGTTACACCTAATGTCTTTTGAATTTTCAAAAACTTTAATCATGTGCACATGTTCAAATTTGTCTTTGATGACAATACCTACCAATTTTAGAACTTTTAGAGAGAAAAAATATTAGGTATGTTTTTTATAATAATTAGACTGCAACTTTCATGTGGAAACAAGCCCTTCTGACACAGTTAGCGGAGAAACAGACGGAAGCAGACCGCTATTTTATAATAATATATACACAAATGTTATTATGTAGGTATAGTAGGTATGTAAATTGTAATATGTATAGAATATATAGATATTAGAAGCCCACAAGCCCACAATGAGGGTGTAGCCTTCATAATCAAATAAGAAAATTTAAAGTAGATATATCTATATATTACTAGATTCTAGAGGAAATACTCTTAAATTTGTAAGCATATCAAGTTGAAGCATTTTATTTATTTTAATTGACATCATTATGTACGGCTACCATGGCATTATTCAATTATTTTGTAGACGCAAAAAGCCCACAAAAATAAAATGACATTAGCGCTCCTTTGTTGCTCACTGGAACCGATTCTGCATCATCAAGCGACACGGGATTGAATCCAGTACAAAGACGTCGTCAACTTCGTCAAGATGAATAAAAGTTAAATGCGTTCTTTTTCCTTTCATTGTTGTTATAACAAAATGAAGTCGTAATGAGTAGGAGCGGCGCTCTCGATTGTTAACAGAATGTCGCTCGATTGAATTAAAATTGCTCAATATTGTGGCTTTAAATGGCGACGTTGACAAGCGTTGCTGACGCCTGTCGCTCTGACAAGCGGAGACGTGAGAGTTGGCGTTCTGGAACGCGTCACCCACATTTGTTTATATATTCACATTGAACTTTATAATATAGAACGGACAGTGCGAACAAAATCTGTGCAACAAACGCGGCAGTAGGGGGCGCGCAAGAGGCGGCTAATGTATCATAGAATCGATGTCACCGTCATAGAGGCGACACTGTTTATATTCTGCCTATTTCATTGGATGTGGTGTCTATCCAATGAAATAAGTGATTTTATAATAATTTTATTTTATGATTTAATTTATAATTTTATAATATATATAAATTTTAGAATATTATATAATTATATATCAATATATAATTATAATTTAATAATATAATCATATTATATATTATAATATTTTATATACTTATATATTACTATATATTACATTATTATAATTATATATTAACATATATTTTAATTTATTGATTTGTTATTAATATATAATATATACAATACACCTAATGTCACTTCTTAAATTTTTTTGTCTATGACAAATGACGCATAATGGCGTCCGCCAAATATTTTGCTTGAATTGAGTTTTAAAATGATTATTTAGTTACTTACCGATGGAAAGTTATTCCTTTGCACTTTGATGTATTGCTTGGATTATTAGTGCAATATCGTATCACACACGAGGACATATTTGATGAGTTTTAACGTTATTTCGCTAAAAAACAAACAAGGGTTACAAGCAACAAGCAACTCAAGAGCTAGAAAGTGACTAAGTAAAGTGTTGCCTGCCAACTACAGCTAAACGGATCACTAGTGATGGGGGCGATAACCCCTCTTGTTATGTCACCTCACTGTATATTCAACCATAACAAATAAGCTTATATACCTAAAGTTTTTGATACTTACAATTCTTACAAAAAAGAAAAATAATATCTACAATCTACATAGGATCAGTGAATCAGTGAATCAGGACCTACTGAATCAGAATTGTATCTTAGAAACTGTGAACAAATTCAATACGAAAGTGTCATTTATTTTATAATTTATTAAAAGAATAAAACATATTATCATTGTAGACATCTCACTTAATGCTTTCGCTAACCCTATTCTATTAAATATAACACTTAAAATGAAATTGTTACCCTCTTACCTCATCCCTGCCTTATCCCTTATCCTTCTATGGTCGACAGCACATATTGCGTTGCTTGGCGATGGTAGACACTTCATCCAGTGGACCGTCAACCTGTCTATCGTCAGCCTGACCTTAACGTAGGTAACAAAAAAATTTATCTTGACCATGTAAACTAAAAGTGTATCTATTGCGGCGGGGGTAGGTAGGTAGGTATATAGGTAGGATATAAATAAATTTGTCATAGGTACAATTACTGATTGATCGAAATCGTTTTTTTGTAGGAAAAAACGGACAAAGGAATCAAAATGCTAATATACCGAAACGTTGCACATAATGCTAAACTATAACTAAAAAAAATAAAACTTAGTACTAAAACTACAATACCTAGGTACCTACCTTTTTTACCAGCTGAAACAGGTAGTTTTTTAGAGACAACCTTTCACTTAAGAATTGAAGGTGTTTGTATCACAAATCTATAATAAAACAGAGTTCTTTGTTTCTTTGTTTGAATGTGAAGTCGGATTTAGAATTTAAATTTGGGTAATTTCTATTTGCATTTAATAATACTACTAACCTCATTAGGAGGCTTTGTGCTACTACCAGAAATTAAGCAAAGGGTTTTATAAGAATACCGAAATAGGAAATAGGTAAAAATAAATATAAAAAAAAACATATAAATTTATGTCATAAATCGCATGAAAAATTACAAAAACCACACAAGAAAATATGATTGTTAACATTAATCACATAATCACTATAAGTAGGTAATATAAAATCAAGTACAAGTTACAAATAAATAGCTTCAATAATCATAGACCATTTACATAACGACGCTTAATTCTATGTAAATGTTCGGTCGTCTAGGTAATTGATAAATGACGATTTATAGCTTCGCGTGCGATGTTTTATAAATCGTATTTAAACTCTGACTCACACAACACTCTCCCTAACGATTTGTCTAATGTATCTATTTAAATATTTACCAGTTTCTAATGCTACAGATAATTTTCATCTTATAGTTAGTTATATGTTCCTGTGGGATTTTCAAAAAAGCTAGTTTAAAATAATGTACTTAATCAGAGATTTTCTAAAATTAAACTGCTAAATTCTTAAATGTTTTATTTTTATTTTTATTATATTATTATGGATATCCAACGCAATGTTATACCTACTTATTGCTCCTGTGTTAGTGTTTAATTAGACTATGGAAACAATATGTGAAACCTAATAGGTACACAAGTATGTAGGTATCTAATCCTATTTTGTAAGATATATAGAAAAAAATTTGTAATAAATCCAAACGATTTATCCCAGTTGTTACAGTGATATTGGATACAAAAAATACACTTGAAAAAAAAATACAAACAATGTAATAATGTTTGAACTAACAAAAAATTACGTTACGAAATAACACATGACAAGGTAGGAATGTAACATTAACAAACAGGTATGAATTAACAATAGTTACCTACGTGTCAGGTCCCACACACTCGGCATTACAAACATAACAACAAAAAAGAGGTCGCGTCCTAAACGCATCAGACAAAAACTGGCTCGTACCAAAACGGTATCGACTAAACGCGGCCACTTCAAAGGCGCCGGCTACGAGTCATTTCACACCATCAACTAGCGATCATGCCCGGTCCTGCCATACGTGATCTAATGACAACTAGGACGATACTGAACGACGTATGTCCCACTAAGACCAATTCAAAATCAACTCTAAACTAATGGCCATATAATTCCTATTCCCAGAAAGATTAATTTTGTATTTATTATCAAAAAGCGAAGCGTACTTCGTAATGCACAGTTCAGGATTCTGGATTTGTGCAAAAAATGCATTATTAGCAAACAATAGAAGCTAATATCTTTTAAGGACCGTGAATACCGACAGGTTGTTATAATATTATCTAGTATTGCCTAATCCACTTTTGACGCAATTTTAAGAAATTTTTATAATTTTTTTTATTTACTAGATATTAAGATCGTAAGACATATTGGATTTTTAATACTGTAGATAGGAATATGCCCTACCTATAAATAAAAAGCAACGCCGGAAAGGCTTTAGGTACAAGGTAAATTAAGCTAACCTAACCTAAATTGAATAGTATAAAGAATTGCCAATACTAAATGCTATTTATCTTTTAAGTATGATTTCCAGTCATTTTTATTTAGAAATATAGACAAGTTCACTCACAATTTATTTAAGCAACTAACAATTAAGAGATTACTTGCGACACTACGTTATATTAGCGTGTTTAATCACAAATGCTATTCAAGTCCTCGACCTTCGATTATTTTGATAGAGACGGAGTGACAGCGAAGGAATAACGCTTCACTGAACTTGTCGTTGTTGCATTGTCATAATTTATTAACAAAGATCTTTATTACATTATTAATTCAACTTTACCATTGTATTCTATGTATACAGTGCGAGCAGCAATTTTTAAAGACGAAAGGAGTCTATGAACATCCTTCAAGTTTACTTGCTGAATGTATGACTACTTATATGCAGTTTTGTCCATAGTGTAAAAGGTACCATAGAGTAAATAGTACTTACTGGTTAAGTATGTAGGTACCTACTATTCGTCCGTACTAATATTATAAATGCGAAAGTTTGTATGGATGTATGGATGTATGTATGCATGTTTGTAACTCTCTCACGCAAAAACTACTGAACCGATTACCATGAAATTTTGCATACACGTTGTCTGGGACACCATAAAGGATATAGGGTACCTTTTATTCAGAAAAAAGTACTGCTCCCGAGGGATTATCTAAAATTAAGGAAACTAACTCCTGGCTAAGTATAATACCAATAACGATGTCAGGCGATATGTTGCTTTTTCAACGCGGACGAAGTCGCGGGCACCAGCTAGTCTACTCTATGAAGGTAACATATTATGGTATGAGACGAGCTCGATTTATTAGTTAATCATAACAGAATATAACCATTTTTCTTTCACATGATCCTCAACACATTTTCAAGAGACCAGTTGGGGTTGTAGTTGAATAATAGAATTCATATTAACAAAAATAATTTTTATATAAGCCCTTACAGTATGTATTAAATTTCTGAACCAAAATGATTGATTAATACCTACCTAAATAAATGACAGTGTTAACATGATTATTATAGGTATAGGTAGGTATGGGAAAGTGAGACTTGTTAATTACCTATTGGTATCTTCATCCAGAGACAAATCAATCGATTTTTTTTTATCAAATGGACAGTTTGTCCAGTCGTTATTATACGTATTTCCAATATTTCAGAAATTAATGAAAAAACATTTATTTTTTTTTCAAATATGTTAATGGTAATTCAAATATCATTAATCAATCGAGAGCATTGGTGTTAATTTTAACGACATCAAATTGAATGCATAAAAATTCACTTTTCAATTGTCAAACAAATGCAATGTTAGACAAGAATTAATTGAAGATGTTAAAGGTGTGGTTCCATATCATACTGAACGACAAGCGATTAGTCGACACAGTCTTTATATTTGTCACTGATTGGTTTCTCTTAATTAAAAGTTGGTTTATTTCTTATTTGTAACTAATTACGTTACTAGTTTTAGGAATCGAAAAAAAAAGGAAAAAAATCGAAGTAAAATAAAGCGAGTGATCTGAGCATACCCGAAATTTGCATAGATGTATCAATTTAAATGAAACGGGGGTCAAAACCGCAAGGCACATCTAGTTTTAATGTAAGTGTTTCGTAAAATATGACCACCATATACTCGGTCAAGTTACTACACCCATAATTTACTACTAACTCGGTCAAGTAAACTTGGCACATTGTGGACATTCCGCCGCGCTCGAATCGCACAATCCAGGCGAGCGATGTTGTGGGTTTACTATACATAAATAAGTGCCGAGTTAACTTGAACGGAATAGTAAAATTTTGTAACATTTTAAGAGTAAGGAAAACATTTGGGTATTCAAATATAACAATGCAAGTCAATGAAGATTGTAACCGTATTATATTCTAAGTTAAGTTTAACAAAGGTTACGAAAAGTAGGTACTATATCTACAATACAATGGCATTAATTTTTGTAGCATTGTTGAAGTATTTTCCTCACTCTTAAAATGTTACAAACTACGGAAGAGGCAGCGGGTAATGACGGATACAGTGCGACCATACCCTGCGCGCGTCTGTGGGCGGGTCGGTCGTAAGCGTGATACAATCGCCGGAACCACACCGCGGGACGCCCGTCGAGTCGCTCTTTTGCCCATTCTCCGCCACCGCCACACAAAGCCGACAATACCGCCACCTTGATCGCCATAACGACATTGTTTCTAAGCTAAGGTGTCGTTGGGAGGGGCAATTGATTTGGGGCGCGTTCGGATGCGTGCACAAAGATAAGACGAACAATCCCGAGCTCTATTTTCATAAGTACTATAAATACTGCGATCAAATTATTCTAACATATGTACATATTATTGGATTTCGATTTGTATTTATTATTGTATTTAACATTCCAAACTATATCCAAAAGTAAATCAGTTCCTGATGTTCCCTGAAAGAGTTTTCAGCCAAATATGTTCAAAAGATCGCAGTTTGTGTAAATGTACGTTGCATATAAGTACCTAATTAAAAATAACTGCGGATATCGCGTCTACCTTCAAGTGCGAACTTCAAAGGGATTTTGATACAATGTTATTGTCACTAATGGAAAGAATGATAAGATTAATAAGAAATGTTTAAAAAAATCATCCGCAAGTCGCAGTTTTCACTATATAATACCTACAATTGTAACTTTTAAACTATATAGGATGTTTCTTTATTGAATTGTTAAAAATGTAGTTGGCCTGTAATAATATATTCATGAAAATATTCCCAACATTTTTGTTAAAAGTAGTTTTACTAGTAAGAAATTCCACAACATATTTTTTTTCGAATAAAACATTATTTTTATCGCAAGCCTAAATCTCATATCCCTTCTAATTTTAAACTTTAACATTGTTTTTATTTTAGAAGCGGTACCCCGCCTTCTTGTTTTATGAGGCGTAAAAATATAGAGCCCCAATGAAATTCACTCAGCCTTATAATGAATCGGTTACTAGCTTACTCATTTTTTCATAACCATTAAGTATATATTATAAACAGAAGCAGTGTGTAGGTACCTACTTGTCACAACGTACCTATTAAGGCGATATCGACTTTGGAAGTTTACCCAAGGAGGTACCTAAGTCAGGTATAATCAATGATAAAACTTTCGTTAAAATATATTTTAGGCACTTAACTGCTATCTAATGTTAAATGCAATTTTCTGCGATTGTGAGTTGAAAATTTGGATTTCTGAAAATGCAACAGTTAGGAAAAGCACATTTACAATAAAGAGATTAGGTATCTTATGTATATAAAAATGTAACACAACTGACTGAAAGGTGGATAAAGTAAAAGTAAAGAACTCTGTATTGAACATCTATATTTACTTTACATTGTCCACATATAAACAAATACTTTTTGTTCATAAAAACATCGTCCATTTGATGGTCTATAAAATATATCTATAACACAAGCGACCCTATATCCCAGTCTATATAGCAGGGTGCTACAAGGGTTTCATCACGCACTGAAACACGATAGCACTAATGCTTTACGATAGTCTGTATAGGGAAGGATTCCATTTTGTTACCTCGGCACATAGGTATACTTACCTCCTAAGAAATGCTATTTTGAATAGAGACGCATCACTTAGAATGACTTAAACATTTATGTTTTCAAATATAGGTAGGTAGGTACCTATCTACTCTACAGATTGGTGTATACTGAAAAGGAATATGCCTTGATACAGAGCTCGTTTCAAAGTCAACATCACCATCAAACTGAACGTTGACTTATTCCGATCATGAGAGGAAATATTATTCATCGATCCTGAAACAAGAATTATCATTTCCGAATGGGTCCACTGATTTTCCAACAGGACCGGTCAGAAGCAATCTGGATCCAGCGTCGACCCGGAGCCCTTGTTGATGGAGCGTCGATTTTTTTAAATTTCTAAAAAATATATGGCTTGAAATGCATAGATAAATAAAATCAGAATGTTGTTAGCACCATTTTAATTATGCATTCATCCAACAAATTTATTTTATACCTACACTTTGCTTACCTATTAGGTAATCTATATTAGATATCTAGATAATATGTTGACAAGAGCTGCTTAAAAATTATAAGCTAAGAACTTGTGTATGTGAAGTCTTGTTACTTCAAATACACATTGTTCTGTAAAATTCTGTAAAAAAAACATACAATATCTGAACCGATATATGTCCACAATCAATGGTTGAAAGTGTCTCAAGAAATCAATTTATACTTCCACCTACATCCAAATTAAATTCTCTTTAAAACCCCAGCTGGTAAGGAAAATTCGAAAAGTCAGAACATTTGTACAAAAAGTTCTCAGTCGTCCAGATTACTTAAAAAAAATACTTTATTTTCATAACAACAGAGTTTATATTAAATTTGGAAAAATTTCCGGGACGCCTGCGGCAATATCACGGTAATAACAAATTGGCAGTTTCGGTGTCAGGGGATCCATAAAAACGGCGAATCAAGGGACTAACAGATAGACACAATGTGTTGGATATTAATTTCCAAATTATAGGCTAGAAGAACATTTCGTGCAAAGGTGTTCAACGCGAACAGCAGAAGTGTTAAGAGCCGATCATTATTTTAGGTTTGTTATAATAATCTTTCTCAAACAGCTGCCTCTACAAATATTGGTTGTATGTGTTTCATGTGTGCGCGGGGTAATAGAAGTTGAATAAAGGAGGATCTTTCAATAGTTTATTTAAGTAGTGTATTTTATTAGATACATAACTATACTATATTTCCAAAAGCAATATGCAGTTATGCTTTTCAGAATAGGTATTTACCTAATAAGTTATTGGTAGTATGACTAATGACTAACAATATTATGAACAATATGGTTAACAAAAGTATCATAAAAATAGCCTTTATTTGTAGAATAACAAGGGTAACTGTTATTTTAATGTGTACTCCAATAGAAGCAATGTCAGCATAGTCAGGTTTAATTTTTGATCTGGCCGTAAATTATAAAATGAATATATTAGTAGGTATTGTTATTTGGTCGACATTGCCATACAACGTAATGCAGCCAGTATGATTGGGACGATGCCTAGCGGGACCGAAGCTTTATATTATATGTACTTAAATATATAGGTATATTAGAATTAAATGAAACATTATGTTGTAAGTATTATATAAAATGAAGCCATTGTTTCTCTGCTCACTTCTTATAAATCATCAACAGATTTTGACACGGTTTTCACTAATAGAAAGAACGATAAACGAATTTGCAGAAAAAGTTGCACGTGTGGAAGCCGAAAACGGGTCGCTAGTTTAATAATTAGGTAAATACTAAAAATTTAATAAAATTCAAACTAGTGAATACTGACATTACCACAGTATTAAACTTTTTAATTAAACTATTTTTTATTGCAATAATATTAAAATATGCAAAATTTATATTATGCAATATATATGTTATATTATGCATTTATATACCATATATTATATTAGCAACACAAATTAAAAAAAAATACAATAAACTAACAGTAAAAAACTACACTCTTTCTTATTGCAATAATATTAAACCCTTCGTATATATTCATAAATTGTTATAAGTCAAAGACAGCGTAGCGTATTTAATTGGAATTGTAAATAACTTTGTATAGGTATGTATATAAAGTCACTCAATAAGACAAGGATCACCTTGCACCTTTACCTAACGAATAGTCCGTCTCCTCTTAATTAAAATATGTTTGTAAATTTCAATTCATGCCAAGTTAATTATAGCACAGCTGTGTCATAATTATGTTCAATGACGCAAAGGCCAAACAGAATTAATACATTTGTGTAAATAGCCGTTGTATTGTTTGTTATATTAAACGTTAGGGAAATTCCCACAGTACACAGTGGCAGTAATAGATTAGTCAAACATGCATTTTGCACTGCAAATCATAGATCTTTCCAAGATTAAGGCTGCAGACCGTTAAAAATTGACTCGAATTTTTGCAGCGAATTTTTGGCGCTGCTTATAACATTGTTTTCAAACTAATTTAGGAAAAACCTAGAAATATTTTTATAATCAAGAAAAAATTATTTATAATGTGATTAATAGTTAAGTATTTTTTAAACGTTTGTTTATAGGGTATATATTAGGTAAAAATGGAGATAAATATAGCTCTGCCAAGCCCTGTAGTATGATGAGCTATGAATATGGTATGGTGCTATGGTAGGATTTTTTTGATATTTCTTCAGAATGTAATGCTCGCAATAAATATTAATGTTTTATTTTATATTATATATTTTATTAATGTTTATTCTTAAAACTAACTAAAATTCTTAGATATTTGTAGGTACACATTGCGTTTCACAGTCATTTGGGCAGTAACCAACTAACTCCCTTAAAGAAATAGTAAAATAACATCATTAACAGCATGTGTGCTGTTTTTTCGGTAACCTAAATAAAGGATTGCATATCCTATTTCCCTATCCCGTCCTTAATCCTATTGTGGTAGGCAGGTCACCTGCAGCACCAACGGCGTCGCTTGTGTTATATTATGCTCGTATTATTGGCAAGAATACTACCAATATTTTTTTTAATACTTAAAATTATTCCAGACATATTTATGCAGTTGTCTAAATAAATAAAAATAAATAAAAAAAACCAACAATTATTGATGTTAAACAAAACAAAAATAGTTGTTAAGTATAATTATTAATTAATAATAACTTTATATCATTCTACGGTGCGGTTTATAATAATTAGTGAGAACAAAAATTAGACCTTAGAGCTTAGACACGCGCGAAAGGCTAGTGTTTAAATGGTTGCATTGTTATGTAGGTACCTATAACACCTACCTGCTACAATAAAAGGATGAGTAACTAAAACAGTTTTATGGTAGGAACTCTTAGTTTCAAACTAAAATTAAATATTAGTAGGAATTTTTTAATGTTGCCATTAGTAAAGAAATTTAAATTGTCGTAAAGACAATTAAGTAAATACTAATAATATTAAGTAAATACAATTTAATCAACATCGGCACTGACTATTATTTTTCTACCTAATCAATCAACCTGTTTATTAAAAATAATTATTGTACGTTAAGACAGTGAATATGAATGGCATCATTTGAATAAATAATTAAACTAAATATGCTAATTATTGTTAGTAGGTAATATTAGGTTGTTTGCCTGTAGACTTTCAGTGCAAGATACTCCTCTTGACCTCGTTCCTACTAAACCCTTATGATATTTTTTAACAACTTTGATTGTGTGATAATAATTAACACAGTAATAAACATTGAATAAAATAAAATAAAATTTATACAAGAATTTATTGAAATTTTTTTCTTAATTCTAAGTAAGTCATCCCAATTTTAAGAAATTATTTTTAAAATACAAATAAAAAATTTATTTCTGTTAAAACTTAAGGTTAAATAATGGTTTCTAAACAGCAGCTGTATTAAAAGGGATAATTTTATATCCCATTTCTACCTATATTTAAATGCATCATGTTTTCTCGCTCATGCTTGTCTTATACACAGGCCACTTAACTTAACTTATAAGGTACAAGTGGCCTGTGTATAAGACAAGCATTATTTCATTAAGGCATTTGTTGCGCCCAATATTATTATATGAAATAAGTTAAAGGACAATATTGTTTCTTTCTTTTGTTGACTTAATTGTTTCACATTAACATAACTAGACAATGACGAGGTTAAGCGTAATGTGGTAATGCGTCACAGTACCACAAAATTCAAGAAATTCTAAAATGGGTGTAGGTACCTAAGTTTTACTTAATTTACTTATGAGCCTGTTATTTTTGTATGTAGCTACTGTTGTAAATCGTTTATAATTTTTTCTTCTATGGTCTTTTATTAAACAAGACCAAATTGAAGTACAGGATTAATGAGACGAACGAAAAAAATGGCGAATTTAGATTTCTTAAGTATTTTGTGATTTCTAATAAAGGCCGCGGGTCAGCGTTGGATCCAGGCTGCTTCTGACCGGTCCCATTGGAAAGTTATGGGGGAGGCCTATGTCCAGCAGTGGACGTCCTACGGCTGAGATGATGAAGTATTTTGTGACTAAGACTAAAAGGCTTTACTAAACTAAACTAATAGGCAGAATGTATTGTGTGATGTTGACATAATTTCTAAACTTACTAACACGACAAGACCTGCACGACCGTCGCAGTGAAGACTACGAGGAAATAAAAAAAAACTAAAATAAAACTTAGAGTACCACTTAAAAAGTGTTGTGATATAACGTTTGTTAAAATTATACAGTAAGTACGAAACTAACAAGGAAGCCGATGACTTGGCAAGGTTTGGCTCGAGCCAATAACACGACAAGTTAAAGCACAAACTCGGTCGGACGCGCCACGTTATGCCGTGAAACGGGCCACCTCAGAGAACATTTTTTCCTACGCCTTTTTTACTCACTATATCTTTTATATTAACAATTTCCTTTAATGCTCTCCCACGATGAAAATACTAGGGTAGATATAATACTGTCAGGGAACTTTCAGCTTGGTTTCTTTATAGTAGACCTTATTAGTCTGCTGACTCATTCTGGCATAAATATTAAGAATTCTTGACCTCCAGATTGCCAGTAGAAATGAATAGGTATCATTGAACTTTATAATATAGAAAAGATAGTGCGAACAAAATCTGTGCAACAAACGCGGCAGTAGGGGGAGCGCAAGAGGCGGCTAATGTATCATTAGAATCGATGTCACCGTCATAGAGGCGACACTGTTTATATTCTGCCTATTTCATTGGATGTGGTATCCATTTATAATTTATAATTTTATAATATATAAATTTTAGAATGTTATATAATTATATATCAATATATAATTATAATTTAATAATATATATAATCATATTATATATTATATTTTATTTTTATATACTTATATATTATTATATTTATATATTAACATATATTTTAATTTATTGATTTGTTATTAATATATAATATATACAATACACCTAATGTCACTTCTTAATTTTTTTGTCTATGACAAATGACGCAAAATGGCGTCCGCCAAATATTTTGCTCGAATTGAGTTTTAAAATGATTATTTAGTTACTTACCGATAGAAAGTTATTCCTTTGCACTTTACCGTATTACTTGAATTATTAGTGCAATATTGTAACACACACGAGGGCATATCTGACAAGCAACAAGCAACTCAAGAGCTAGAAAGCGACTAAGTCAAGTGTAGCTTGCCAGCTTCAGTTGAACGGATCACTAGTGATAAAGGTGATAGCTTCTCTATACGTAGTAATATCACCTCACTGATAGGTATCTACTTTTTATTTGTTAGATCATTAGATATTAGATTATAACCTATAATCAGCAAACTCCACGCTTAAATTTTATTTATTTTCATTTGATTGTGCTTTTTCCCGCGACTTTTTCCGTGTATCTGTATAAATTATATCCTATGTGTTATTCTGTTGCAGTAAATAATGTAATTTTTTATCAAAATCCGTTTTATAGTTTTTCCGTGAAAATGCAACAAAGATCCAAACATTCTTACCAATTTTCTTCTAATATTATAAAGCTGAAGAGTTTGTTTGTTTGATTGAATGCGTTAACCTCGGGAACTACTGGTTCGAATTGAAAAGTTGGATAGATAGTCCATTTGTCAAAAAAGGTTTTAGGCTATATAACATTTTGAACGCGGACGAAGTCGCGGGCAACAGCTAGTTTCTTTTTTGGTTCAAATAAAAATAAAATCAAGCCAGCATTGCAGCCGAGATTGTGATTTTTTGAGCATTTACTAAACATTAGCTGAGTAGCTGACCATTTCGGCCTAAAATATGACGAATAAAGTTTTTACTTCTTCCTGTCTTTCTTTCTTTTTTTATCCATGCTATAAAATGTATTAAGAATTTTACTATAATAGTAATAATATAATAATAAAATAAAATAAGTAGGTAATAAGGTACTTGATATATTGTGTCAACACTATAGGTAGGTATGTACCAACTGCTTTCCTATACTTCTATGCCTATAGGTAGGTAACAACCGCTTTACAGAAAATTATGTCGGTGCATTTATAGGTAGGTACCTATATAAGGATTTCTAATACCTACATTAAAAATATAGGTAACTACCTACCTTGCTATTTCATATTAAAATATTTCATACAGAAAAAAAAATGTTAGGAAGAGACAAGCTAGGAAAAGAGCTTGTAGGTGGCATCAAATAAGAGTAATAAGGTAGGTAGGTACTACCTAATATTGGGAATCAAATTCTGAAATTGTAATATTATATCTGATTATATAAAAAAATAATAGATTTTTTGTATGATATTTTTACATGATTTACCTATATTATTTATATTTTCAGAAGATAAAAGACTGCTTTTGGGATTAGTTATTGTAAACTTGAATGAAACTAATACAAATAATCACATAAGTATTCCTTTTAATATTAATAATATATTTATACACAATGTTTACAACAATAAAACAATATTTACACATTTTACCTAACATTCTACACATTGAACATCAAAGTGATAGTCTTAGATCAACAGCTAAAAAAACTTGCCTTAACTAAAAAATAAATAACAAATATCTAACTTATTACTTATTTATTAACGGAAGAGGATAAATTACTAACAATTTAAAAGCATATTTATTTACAAACAACAGGCATTCTTGAAAATTATCGCAACGCGATACGATTATAAGTAAATCATAAAGTAAGTGGGTAGTTAATAGAAATGAATGAATTTTTCATTTCCATTGTGTTGCCTTTTAAGCAAAATTCTATTGCCATAACCATTTTTAATACAACTAATTACATTTAGCTAATTGAGATCACTAAAATATTTGCTACAAAAAAGTTCTTTATATTAATATTTTCAATAATATGTTTTATGATAATCTATCAAAAGTTATATATAGGTAGACCAATCCCTAAAATTGAATACTTATTTTAGGCTCCAGCTGACGCGACGGTCGGATCTTGGCGTACCTAACCATTTTATATATATTTATAAATAATAATCTTCAGTCGCTGTTTAAACACAACCTATGTTTATTTTATTGTGAAATGCGATGAATGAAAATAATAATTGTATAAGTGTAACTTCCATAGGTGTGCTCGATCAGAATATTAAAATAAAAACAGCAAACACTTTGTTAGGGAGAACCTTATACCTATTCAGTTATTAAAATTTGTCCCTACAAAACTATTTTTTTCTATGGACTGAAGAGCTGAATAAGTAGATGTAATCACTCCCTTATAATGTACACCGATCAAATAAAAGATAGGTACTTACAATCTAGCATTGCACGATACATTTGAGCAGTTTGCGAACGAACGGTATTGTCACGCGACGGGTAAAGGCGGTGGTGCCAAATAACAAGGGCGGAGAGCGTGTGCAGCAGCTTGCAGTAACTCCGCATGATACCTCTGAGCTGCGAGAAGATAGGGCGATGAAAGATCTATCCTCGGCATCGGTTGTACCGCCGGCACTCGTTGCGGCGGCGAAGGCGAAGATCTTGGGCTATCGGGTTCCAATAAAGCGTCTATTGTGAACGCCCTACGAGGTCTCTCTCGAGGTAATATAGTCATAGTCTGTTCCGGTAACTCCGCTGGCTCCGGACTCAATTGTGGACACATCTGTGGTGTGTACAAACTCGTGGTCGGTATTGCCGGCGGTGGTTGTGGAGCTCCGGCTTGACGAGCGAGAAAAGCTCTGTTGAAACTTGCAAGTGCTGCCAATTCAGCGTTTAAATTGTCTTTCTCTCCCTTTTGCAGCTTAAACCTTTTGCGTCTTCTTAGTAGAGATCCATTTTCGAACATATCAAACGCTTGCGGATGGAGCGTCCAGTACGCGCCTTTACCGGGTCTGTCCGGGCGACGCGGCACCTTCACAAAGCAGTCGTTGAACGAGAGGTTGTGTCTCAAGGAGTTCTGCCATCGCTGCGTATTCCGACGGTAGTACGGAAAGCGATCTGTTATGAACCTATAGATCTCTGACAGCGGCAACATCCGTTCCGGTGAACTCCATATCGCCATTGCGGTCAAAGAAATGTAAGAGTATGGAGGTTTCTGATCACCGTAGGACTCGCGCGAAGGTCGCGGCATTATCACATTCACTAAACTTGTGCAATGAGATAATAAATGTTCAGATGAAACAATGTAAATATATCGTTTCGGTTACGATCGCGTCACTTCGATACGAAAGATGGTGAATAACTGAGGCGCGGAGAGTGCATACTCGACCCGCCCGCCTGCCCGGTTTGGGGCCGATGTCGAGCAATTCTCAACAGCAAACGAAGCCTTCTCATTGGAGCAACTTTCAACCAATCGGAGACCGTTTCGAGCTTCAGGTATGATGTCGGCTTTAGTTCCACTAACAAGGAATTTAAATTGATATTATGTTTATATTGCCTCCAAATATCTTTTGTGATGACACCGCTTTTTATTTAGCGTATGTAAATTACGATGATACAGAAAAACAGATTTGAATTATACACCAATTTAACGATGGATGGGCATATTAAAACTTAGCAATCTGTTTTTGAAATGTTTATTTCAAATTTGTGTTTAGAAATTTATAATAAAAATTGTTAGGTATACGTACTAGTTATTATCTGCGTAACAAACACAAAAAATTAAAGTAATTGATAGAGTTATAGACTTTTAAAATAGCTTAAATCTTTAGTAGCTACGTACCTACCTAGGTACATAGGTACCTCCTAGGTATCTAGGAGATACCTATTGTGCTGCTGTCAGCAGTAGGTCGGTACCAGGGAGCTAGCTAATGTAAGTCTCCTGATGGGATGTAGTTAAGTAACATCACTTCTCTTGGTTTAAAAAGTAGGTTGCCCACTTATTATCTATTTAATAAAAAGGCAATATTATTATAAGTAATAATGTCTTTTTTATGATACCTAATATTTTCAATAAAGATTCTTTGAGTAATTTCTCTTCGATTTTGTTTTCTGGTGCCGAAAGCGAACTAAAAATAATAGATATAAATTGCGTTTTTGTGAAAATGGCGAATGTGTCCTGGACCTTTTAAAAGGCTTATTGTCGGATAAAGTTAACTAGGTTTTGCCCGCGACTTCGTCCGCGTCCGATTGCTACCAAACTTCACAGGATTACCCGCTGGACTAATCTTTGTCTGAAAATTTCATCAAAATCGGTTCAGCGGTTTTGGAGACCATAGAGAACATACATACATAACATACATACATAGGTACATAACATAATATACATATTACATACAATACATACACACATTGCCTTTTATATATATAGGTAGGTATATAATAGACCTTGAATATTATTTTCGTTATTTTTTGTAAGTTATACTCCGTTAGTTATTACCTATCTAATTCTGTATGAAAGAATAAACTCAGTTGTTTTTGTGACAGGTTCATCTACCTTACTGCTACAGCTATTCACAAATTGAACGGTACTTGTTTTGCTGCAAAAGTAATAAAACAAACGAAATTCGTGACTGATTGTCACAATTTCTGTTTTTACTGTACGAGTGTTTGTGCACTTTGTGATTTTTTTTTAAATTACAACGACTATAAACTTCTATTATTTATAGAATAACGGTTTATCCCTGCAATGACATCTATTTGATGGTAGGTATGTAATATAATAAAATAAATTATGTATCTAATAAATGTTATTGCAGACCGAGGCAAAGTGTTTTCGAGGGTCCCACTAAACATGGAGTTACCTAAAACAAAAGTCATGACAAGTTCATGACAAGTCAAGTTACAAATAACAATTTGGATAAGGGCCTCTTTCACCATCTGTCAAGTAGGCTAACCGTCATTTAAGTCACCTGTCACCGGGAATAATTTAGCTGATACCTATACCTTTGTTTGTAAAAAAAGAAAATAAAAAAAAATATTCGCCTATGGAAGGATGCACTAAACCGAGTGCATAATTTAATAAATATAAAATTATTTCTAAAAGTAGGTAACTAATCAACACTTTACTTGTAGTTTGTGAAATAACTATAACCCATTCGTGTAACAATTTTGATTATTATTTTTATATAAGCCCGCAAATTTTCATACCACGGTAGGTATGAAAATTATTAGGTATTTTTTTTAATGTCATAGAGAAAATTCCCAGATGACGTAGGTACGGTAGGTAGCATTTGAGTATACCAGAGACCACAGAGATTAACACCTACCTGAAATTGTCTAAAGTAAAAATATAGTCACTATTAATTTTATTTATTGCGTAGGATTGCAATAAATAAATAAATAAATAAACTAATAGATAAGTAAGTAGGTAATTATTTTAGTTACTATTTTATGTTTTACAGCGAAATACGTGACCGGATCGAATAAAAGTTATTTCGTTTCGCGTTACCAAAAAAAAAAACTCCAAACAAGAAGTTAATTTGATTTGTCATTGTTCATTGAAATAAATTAGAAAACTTTTCATGTTTGAAAAGAAATCTAGAATGGAAACAGTCACGAATACAGAACACGGTTTAAGGAGGGTTTCAGAGCACCAAATTCCCTCTTGGAAGCGTCTGCCTGCATAAAAAAAAAACTTGTAAGTATTTAAGTTAATAAAAAAAAATTTACAACTTTCCATTTAGAAACGTGAAGACGTCTGAACGTGAGAAACTTCTGACTGAGGCAGACTTAAATAATAGGCAACACTGAAAAATTCTTTATTTATTTATTTATCTCTCTTATTTATTTCCCTATTATTTATTTTGTGTATCGAAATTTTGACATTCAATTTTCAAAGGTGGCAATGAAAATGGATGAAAGTAACTTATAATCTCAACAATGTTTTATGTTTTATAGTAAATTTAGGTACCTACTTAGGTATAAAGAAATTTAATTTACCATTTTTTTTAACGATAATGGGCAATTAATTATTTAACTATTTTCGTTTTAATGATATTAAATTGCGTCATTAAATTATATTAGGTACCTACCTATATACGCAAACCTTCCACGTTTAAGTATCCCTCTTTCTATTTAATGAATAACATATCAAAATCTAGGGTTTTAGAAAAAAAAATGGAGAAATATACAGACGCGGAGAGCGTTTTATTTTAAAATAAGTAAGAACCTAAGTATAGGTATATGTATTTCTCATTAGAGGTCGTTCAAGTTATTACGTAAGCAGATTTATTACAATTATTTACCCCCCTTGCTCCACTTCAGCAAAAGTAAGCAAAGCTCTTAACCCCCAATGCTTACGTAGGTAAGCATTGGTAGGTACCTATATGCATTTTTCTTTTAATGTATTCTGATTTTATTATTGATTCGTGAGCAGCAGTATAATAAAATGGAATTATAGAATTTTACACATAGGTAGGTATAGGTTGCCATAGGTATGTGTAAAAAGTAATTAACTACACCCTCCGCCCCTCATGTCATCAAAAATAAGCAACTTTGCTGAAAATGCTTTTCGTCACCGAAAATTTAGCTTTCTTATGTGAAAGATTTTTAAAATAGCTCCAGTAGTTTTTGAGTTTATTCATTACAAACATACAAAAATACAATTTTTTTCTCTTTATAATATAACCTGGTATAAATATCAACCAAATGTCCATGTACCTAATGAGTGACTTTATTCTATAATATCTATATATAGATATAGATATCCGAATTATCAAGGAGGAATGTTGATTGCAGAAAGATTCACTCAACTCGTTTTGTAGAATATCGAAATATTTTCTGCATAGTAGATACACCCAGCCGACGCAACACAAAATTATTATCCCACAAAAGCTGGAGTAAACTGAGAAACGACGTGCATTATAATTGGAAATAAATTTATATCGGTACGAATATCTCGATCATTTTCCACTGGAAAATTACTAAAGGGCCGTATGCTCGCGCCGCTGATAATTGAATTTGAGTTTTATGTGGTCGTGTATTCAGTGTATTTTAGTTAGATGACTGGTCAGCGTTTGCGCTGTTTTGACGTATCAGTGCCGACACGTGAGTATAGTACAAGAGTGGTGCGAATTCGTCACGGATGCTTATCGAGGAGGCAGTCGATAAAGGCGGCTTGACGATGTTTTATTATTACAGAGGGCTCGAAGCTATCGTAAAAAGATGATCTGACTTCGACAAGGTTTCTTCGGTACTATTTGATTTTTTTTTAATTTATTAACAAACACCACAGACAAACATTCGATTCTCGTGAAGGTATAGAAAATAAATAAAGAAAGATATAGATACATACCATTGTAAGAGATGTCGCTTAATAGACCTGAGATCACTCAACACCAGTGAGATGACAATGGATCAATTTTATTAATCAAGCAAAAAAAAATGTATAAAACAAAAAACCGTACCGTACCGTCTGGCGGCAGTAACCATTTACTACGGAATATCATCGTCTCAAAAATAACCGATGCTATTGGGTTTCCCTTATCCGCAATCCTTAATCCTACTATGGTCGGCAGCCCACTTAAAGCACATCTGGAATTGCTTGTGTAATAGGCGACAGTAGCCATACCATAAAGACTTTTTGAATCTTAACACCACCACATAGAGTAGAAATGTGAGGAACCTTTTTATTCTCCGACTATACTTAACTGAAATAGACAGGTAAACATTAAAAGATAGGAAACAAATTTTCTGCCTGAATTTCCTATGTGGAAAAATATGCACTAGTCAATTTGTGTCATAGTAGATTTGAGTGCTCGACTCATTATGTAGTAGTCAATTTAAGCTCTAGGCAAAAATCAAATGTAGTCAGATGGTGTTCTAGACAGTCCAAGACCAACCCAAAGGGAACCATCAGTCTGTCTGTGTACCTTAACTTGAAAAAGAACCTCTTTGAATTCACAAAATTGTGATATAATTTTCAGATCATACAATTTTTATTTTCCTCCCTTACTAGAGCTCATTTTTCTATTCCTTTCTAATGCTACTAAGGTTAGGAGCACAGAGTTGCTTGTGTTTCTGGCGACAGGCACCTACCATCCTACCATCAATAGTGTACCGTCCGCCTATTAGTAGAAAACGTATATGATTTATATAATATGACTTTTCTATAAAAAAAAAATATTATTCGTTTTAATCGCCAGCTTGTCGACTAGACACAACTTAAGCAAAATCCCATTTATTAGAACAGCCCAAAAGAAATTATCATTCTCGAGAAGTGTTAACATTGAAAATCGCATGACACCATTTCGCCATTATTGGCCTCCGTCTGAGCATTATTAATAATTCTTAACGCAAAGTGTATGGCGACTTAAAAAAGCTCTCAGGGTGAGTTCGTCATTACTTGCATATTTTTTTGTTGGAAGTAGTGTGAGTGTTTTCGCGCGCCCCCGCGACCGAGACTTAGCCAGAGGGTGATTTATGATAAAAGTTATAAGCGGCATTTTTAATATCAACGAGACTTTTAAGCGTCGGCCCTTTGTAGATGCCGCCGATGAGATAACCTAATTAACAAACGTTATACATCATTGAGCAGTGGGCGAGCGCAAATACGAGGACTTATTTATTAACCGACCAAGGAAATGTTGTTACCTAAGACCGGAGAGGTGGGATCTGGGATCATACATTCATATAAGCTTAATTGCTTCTTATCTTGCATCTGTAAATCGGCAAGATCACATCTCGAAACATAAACAGGCACCAATATCGCCGCCAATTTAATAGCTTCTTGTGTATGTTCCTTAATTTTTATTTTTATTTCCGTTTCCACTGAAAGCAACATTCTCCTTGTATGATTAGACAAAAATCTTCATTTCTCAAGAAAAGTAATAAAGACGTAAAAAAATACATTTTTAAATTCAATTACCTTCCTACCTACTATAGGCCAAGTAAATTAGAAAAATCAGTGGAAATAATTCGGGTAGTTTTGAAAATTGGTCAATATGAACATACTAAAAGTCCTATAGGGTGGGAGTTGTGCTGAGGGTGTAGCCCCCTACAAGGTTGAAGGTACCTTTTTTCAGGTTTTTGCTCATATTACTCTCATGTTACTCATATTACGAATATCTGTAATATATGTTTGGTCTAAGCTTGCTTATTCTAAACAAAAAATGGCGATAAATAACGCCGAAAAAAAAACGACAGCGTTTGCTGAAATCGTCTATTTTGTCTCTATGTAAACTTACACAGCCTGAGAAAAAACCTGAGAAAAGGTACCTTCAACCCCTACACCTTCAGAACAACCCCCACCCTTGAGGACTTTAGTTTGTTCATGTGGATACCGTAAGGTTTAATTCTACCAATTTTCAAAACTACCCGGATTCCCTGATTGCCGATATTCGGCTTAATTTGACTGTACGTCGGCGATACTGTCTATACTAAACTGTCTTTAGCTAAATTACGAACCTCAATAAAAAGAAGGTATATGTTTGGTAAAATCGTTGTAAACACGGTGTCTACGCTAAAGAGAATCCGATTATTGTTATTGAATTACCTACGCAGCAGTACAGTAACTGGTAACTACATATCAAATTGTTATAAGTACCGTTGTAGGCGTAGCGTTGCGAGACACAAAGCTGGCATTAGTGATGTGACCACAAACATATTATGTAACCAATAAATTTTGAATCACGAAAACAACTCTTGCTAAAATTTATTGAATAAATCATGAAAAACTCAAATAAAAAAGAAAATTCGAAATAATTCGTTTATAAACGAAATAACGTTTATAATTTCGTTTATAACGTTAATATATGTTATGTGAAGTATGCCTACCTCAGACTCACATAATAGTAATTATTTATATATACATAATTACCTTTATAGGGCCAGATAGATAGGTCAGGTTTGATGCGATCCGACCTTATGATCCGAAGACCACAATCCCATCTACCGTGGTGTCATGATGGTAAGACCACCCGTTAAAAGTTGATAAGCATCGTAGGAGCGGCAGTCTGCATCAAGGAAAACGAACACGATTATCCTTAGTGAACATGGTCATCTGCACAATCAAGAACACCCTTGTCCCAAGAAAAAACCTTTACTTCAATTAGACATTTAATTTTCTATGTTTGCGCACAGTACAGTTATAGGGAGTACTGTACCCAGACAGGCGGGTGCGCCGGCTGTTGACCGGGACACCTCGGAACGACGATACGTCGCGTATACCAAACTTAAGGGATTCACAAAGGCGAATGACATTGACGATTTGATCTTCACCGATATGACCTTTAGAATGTTTATATATATCATACTAATTCCGCACGAAAAACACAAACGTAATCCACACCTCAACGCAGTCACTGAGACACTGTAGCTCCATATATTTAGACTTCCGAGGCGGCGGAAACAATTCAACAGGCCTGATAAATGTGGTTTTTTGTACTTTTCATTAAAACTACATTAAAAAAAATAAAAAAAACATAATTTTTTTTAAATGATATTGACTTATTATTCGGTGTAGGAATCATTTGCGCGCAATAAACCGTTTTCGCAACAAATTTCAATATAAGCCAAATTCTTCTTATGTTATAACTTTTATTGTGGGGTTTCTACTACTTCGATGGAAATTCTAAACAATACAATTTGTTCTTCACATGTTTAAGTATAACATATATTTTTTTCAAACCAATTGCATTGATAGTTTCTTCTAACATATTTTTTTTTAAATGCAAATTTTTAGGATTGGCGTGTGTTTACACCTTAACCTAGAACTTACCTGTGGTTCCAGCCGTGCGGGCACAGGCAGTAGGGAAATATATATATATGGAATTGGGAGGATGAGGGAAAGGATATACCGCCGTTCTGTAGGCACTCTCCGTGCTCGTTCCACTCACAAGTAACCATGCCAATGTCTATTTCACGCTTATTACGGGTGAACCAAATCAGGACGGCAAATTGTCCCGTTTCAAACAATATTTACAAACTATAAGTAGTAATTTCACCAACCGTTCAATTCCACAACCGTTACCAAAATTTTTACAAGCTTCCGTTCTCCAAATTTAAACTTATACAATTAACAATCAAAACCCGGACCGTCAGCCCTTGACGTTTGACAGCTATCTGTCATTTCGCCATAGATCAAGAGCCGACGGTCGGACTGGCTCGCTACAGAACCAAACATTCTGTATAACTAATTATGTGCATGATTAAATTGCCTATTAAGTAGATAATGAAAAAAACGATGGTATTATCCCCTGCAATATGTCTAATATTATTTTATGTTAGTCTTTTTATAATAACATAATTTATTTGAATCGGCCTACCAAATTATGACTCAATGTAAGATTCATATGTAAGACTAGCACTCAAATTGTTCCCATCACTATCCTCGTTGCAACGTTGGTACACTCCACCTGCGAGCGACTTGTCTGACACGTGTTAGCAATCACAGAAGAAAATATGTTGGCTATCATAAAGATTTTCATACTATGTTGTATTATAGGTAAGTAGGTACTCGATATGACCTTTGTAACTACAATGAATTCAGGAACGTCGAAACTAAGACAATTGCATACATACCTACATTGCATCTATAGGGTAGAGGTAGGTAATTGCATCACAAAAATCAGTGACGAGAACTCGGTTAATTTGTTTCATTGTATCCTTTTAACCGTTGATAGAATAATGATATTGTTGGAATTCTTCTAGGCCACGGTGAATAATACTCCACATACTTAGTAGGACACTTATTTATTTGTTCTTGGTAATGATTATTTACTTATTATAAAATATCGACTAGGTAAAGAGAACGTCCACACGTTTTGACGACCCAGCGCAGAATGGCTGTCGCTTGTGTTGCCAATTTCTACCAATGGTAGTGGTAAGTGCTACCACTACCGAAGTAGTGTTACCAATTGTTTTTTCAAATAAGTATTTTAAATGCCCTGCTCGTTTAGTTTTCTAACAGACGGCCATTCTGTTCTAGGAATGTCCTCATTCCGGAGCCAAGCTCGGTCATCCGAAGTAAGTAAGTAGGTCCTCATACTTAGTTCGGAGTAAGAGTAAAAATACATCAGTTTGAAATACATCACTGTCTAACATAATAACAATGAATAATAACAGCTATTTACATAATCTTCTGATATACGTCAGTTTTAAATACATCACTATGCAACATAATAACAATGAATAATAACAGCTATTTACATAATTTTCTGATATACGTCAGTTTGAAATACATCCCTATCTAACATAATAACAATGAATGATAACAGATATGTACATAATTTTCAGATACCCTTATCTAAGTCAGTTTGAAATACATCACTATGCAATATAATAACAATGAACAATAAAATTATGTAGGTACATAATTTTCAGATAACATCAGTTTGAAATACCTCACTATGTAACATAATAACAGATATGTACATAATTTTCAGGTATACTTGAGTCAGTTTGAAATACAACGACTAATGCTGCATATATTTTTGTATAAATAAGTGACTAAATTATTATTGGGTTTACAATGCACTTAAACTTCATATTCTATGTGTATATTAATAGCACTATTATATAGATTCCAGCTAAGTTAAAATTACACAAAACACAATTTTGATCATAATTATTATAGCAAATATTTTGAATGCAGAGCTTATCTTAATCAATTAATCTGTTACTACTACAGTAATTAATTTTTATTTTAATTACACTAGTCTGTAGTTATTAGTCACATTATATCAAACTGTATTTAATTAATCACATACAACGAGGTAATTCAGCCAGCATGCTTGGGACCCTGCACCAAAGGGACCGATGCTTTTTATTATAATTATTGTGTAAATTTATTGTGATTTATAAGTTTAGTTTATTATATAACTATTAGGATTAGATTTTATAAAATCTACAGAGTACTACAATACTTAAATCGTACTCAGGTACTTTTACAAAATCATTGATCACATTATATCAATTCAATTAGTTTATTTTACTTGATTACATAAAATACCTCACAGTATAATTATTGTATAATACAGTATAATCACAGTATAATTAAGTGCTAAACGTCTTAATTCCTTAATGAAAACCTTCTCTGGTTAGGTACATTATAACTACTTAAACTTAATTCTCTTGCATATTTCTAGATTTAACACGCTTACACATTTCACCACTATTTGACACATTTGACACTCCACTATTACACACAATAAAAAACTCAGCCTAGCTCAGCTCAGCTCAGCTCAGCTCAGCTCAGCCTAGCTCAGCTCAGCTCAGCCTAGCTCAGCTCAGCTCAGCCTAGCTCAGCTCAGCTCAGCCTAGCTCAGCTTAGCCTAGCTCAGCTCAGCCTAGCTCAGCTTAGCCCAGCCCAGCTCAGCCCAGTCTAGCTCAGCTCAGCTCAGCCCAGCTCAACCCAGCTCAGCCAGCGCAGCGTAGCTCAGCCAGCGCAGCGTAGCTCAGTCAGCGCAGCGTAGCTCTGTCAGCGCAGCGTAGCTCAGCCAGCGCAGCGCAGCTCAGCTCAGCCCATCTCAGCTCAGTTCTCTTCTCAATTCAATAGCCTGCTCATTATCAAGCTATAGCCCCTTAGCCACCATTTTTCCACCCGAGGGAGTATGGTCCGCTCTACACTGAAACTGCTCGCTATCGTTGCCCACCCGAGGGGCTCTCTTTACAATTGTATTATAGCTACCGTTTGCCACCCGAGGGACACGGCCTGCCATTACCAATACTCGTAGCTGCCCGAGACCGATGTTGTCATGTCTCCTTTTCAAGCAGCTGGTGCCCGTCCCGATCAGCACCAGACTGCACTCTCTTCGTACCCAAACTGCAAATTTAGTGATAGAAAAGTAGATTTTAGAATTTAGGACTAACAGTCCAACCCTGCATTTCATTATTACTCGTGTAATGTCCTTGATCCAAACGTTCCAGGAGCCATTGCTTCAGTCTTACTACTAGTCTCGTTAACACCTCTCAGTGGTGTTACCCACGCCTTGAGTCTATCGTTGGAAACATAATTTTGTATTGCCTACGTGGAGGACCTTCAATATAAGACACTATTGGTGTCTGTCTTTATCTAAAATTATAATTAGTTTGTAGGGACCATTATTTTACGACACCGATTCAAGACTGCAGCGAAATTGCTTGGGTTTGACAATGGAGCCGCTATTCCAAACTACAATTTTTTTTTTCAATCCTATTTGTACTGTACATAGATAAACTTTATACCTTATTTTTGTATACACTTTAGATATTAGTTTGTAAATACTGTAAAATTCTTTTTGTTATCTTTATAATAAAAATGTATATATTTATTTTGTAGACCATCTAAAATCGTAGTAGAATAGAAAACATTTACTTGTATACTCAATATACACATGACATACAGAACACATCCGAACATAACAAGACAAAAATAAAATACATACAAATCTTTCCCATATACACAACGAAAATTCCTTTGAGTGTGCGCCATTGCTCAGCATAAGCCGATGCAAAGCACAGACGCCATCCCACGCCAGCCCACTTGACAGACTCACGCCGGCGGAACACACGTCGTCAGTGTCGCCACTGTAGTACGGTTACTTGTAGGAATTAAAAGCCGTGACTCTGTTTAGGGTGCAACTAATCATATTTTTAAAATGACAGTACAGTACAGTAATATTAGGTTGTCTTTAGTTATTGCTCATACTATTACTCATTTATTGCTCAGTTATTGCTCAAAATGAATCACTTGGCTCAAGATCTCATTCACCCCTCTGTCTCTCAATTAGTAATGAATTATATTTCATTACTAATCGAAGATTAGCGTTGCATAACAAAGTTATTGCCTGGCATTCATATGCAAAATATTATATTTATTTAGGGAAGGCGTTATGTGCGATCTAGGAGCCACCTCCATTAACTATTATTTAATCTGTGCCTCCACGCAGAAACACAACTTTGCAATTTATGTGTTTTCTTAAATAAAAGTTACCATATAGAACTAAAAGAATAATTCACCTAAGATAAAATAATCGTTTCGCAAAGTTTAAGTTTAACCTAAAATCAGTAGGTACTTAAGACATCTTATAATTTTGTACAAGACTTTCAAGCTTTCAAGCGGCAAAAGCAGTTTTGGACTAGCTCAAGCGCTTGTTTCTCAAAACGCAAATTACCGTTCATCACAAATCCGAGGTTGTGCGCTTCACTCACTCTGACAACCATAGATTTAGTATTGCTACCGTTGCGTCAGGTTCACTATTAATGGTCATATCAGAGTTAAACGCGGCTAAGCTTTCTATATAGGTATTCTTTTTTCTTTTTTTTTTTTTTTTTAAACCTAATAACATAAATTTAGATTTATTTGGATTAAGGATTAACCACATATTTTTTTTTACCAAACAGTTATAGTTCCTAGGTATCCATTTTATGTTGTTTTATTTTTATTACATCTTGTATTTGTTCACTTTTACAACTCATATAATTAAAACTGCAAATTATCGGCTTATAAATGGTAAAACAGTTCTTACAACCTACTATCGCGAACATATCTCCAAGTACCTTTATTCTATTATGAACTTACTAACCCATCAATGACACCTAGAATTGTTACGTTTACTTTGTATGTGGCGACATTTTTTTTTTACATGTTATATTCGGAAACCAAATTCCGAGCTTATTACTTATTATTATTATCATTATTATTTGAAAAATGTCCTGCCAATATAATAATCTGACATCGAGATCTATCTGACATACTCGTCTTCGTTTACCATCTGATACCACCCGTTTTAATCTGCCTTAGTTAGTTTAGTAAGGAATCTTGGCGCAAAGTTCCACACGAGGCGCCGAAAGAAACTTGCCAAGCCAACGAACCGCCGCACCTGGTGTACATTTGTGTGCCCAGGATTTTCAAAGTCCGCCTGTATTTTCTTTGCTCCAGGCCTTATGCTGGCTTTGGAGATTTGATATCCAAGAAAATCAGATTCTAAAAAGAAGCACTTCCTCAAATCTGTAAGCCTGGTTGCGGCAAGTAATTGTAGTATCCGTATTTCATCTAGCCACCTATGTGCCTTTTTTTTTCTTTTTGACGGGTCTCTTACGAATCTTTTGTCTTATTAATTTTCAATTCATTGATAAAATTCTATATAATTATAGGTAATTGAGTAGCAATGAAGATCTATTAAATTATATTCAGATATTGTTATTGTTATCATTTAATTCTTAAAATCAAATATTTGGCACCTTTATTTTGCAAACATTTATCGTAGTGAGTTACCATACCAATAGTACCTACACTCAAAGGTACTAACTAAACTATCTTTATGACCACAAATATTTGTGTCAGCTAATTAAAATAATAAAATATTTAAAAATTATATCAACTTATAAGATTACTTTTACAATGAGAAAACCAAGTCTTTTTTAAATTCTAATGAAATTATTAGAAAGATTGACCTGGCAAAATGCAGGTCAAAACATGTCTTGCCTGTCACCCAAAGCGTCAAGTGGCGGGCTTCAACTATAGTTTCAAGGTCACGCTCGCCGACACCGATTGAGTAAGAAAGTTACGGTCCGTATCCGGATTGTATCCGCGGATATACGTTCTTAATGATCAGGCGCATCACTACTACCTTTTTAATGCCATCTTTATTCCTTCCTCACGAGTACAATACGGCTGACGTACGCGAAATGGGACTCTCTAATTACATTATTATCTAGCAACTCGCCTACTATCCTCCTGACTACATTTCGTTCGCTGTAGAGAAGACGATACGGTTTGAAGAAATCGGTAACGCTGAGTCGTTTTGTTAATAAATCTGTGGTATACATCGATAATCTGTGGCAACCTCTTTTTAGCAGACTTTTGGTTTTCTGCTTTCGCAGGAAATATGAAAACGTAAAAATGTACAACCGACGTGGCATCCGAAAACGCGCTTTCTCGTCACATGTCACATGGTAAATACGTGCGCTTGTATTTACTTGTACATAATGTATATTGTGATTATCTATATAACGTTATAAATATGTATTACACATATATAATAAATGTGGTGTTATTTCTTTCATTCTACCCAACTAATCCTAACTCGTGTAGGCCGAAAGCAAATGATTTCTATGTTTGTTTAGTTAGAAAATTAAAAATTTAAGCCATCTAAGGCGACAACTTCAAACTTACTTATGACCCGCTCAAGTCCCGAATTGTCGCAGTATAGAACTAAGTCCAAATGATTCCTGTGAAGGATCGACCCATTTAAACCTCCGTCGTGAGAAGCTCGTCCCTCACCACCTAAGCCTCAATGTCAGCCTGAACAGCGTCAACACCCAAAGCCACCAAAACCCGACCCGACCCGACGGACGTCGGGTAACGGTGGGATACCACGCGACGCAAAACCTTTGTGGGTGTGGAGGTTCCACTTATCAAGAATTAGATTGATTTTTTTTTTTTTTTTTTTAGCTTCTTCTTTTAGATCAGATTTTTTAGATCAGAGCACACGACTACTAAAATCAATGCGTCTGGACTTCTCCACTCCGCTAAGCTTAACAAACTTCATGGAAATACCTCGCAGATATTTCAGTAGAAATTAGACCCTTATGCATTGATTCGAATAATATTATTAAGTTTATTATGCAATCGTACCTTTAAATTTGCACATGTTTACCAGTCTTTCTTTGTCATGATTATCACATTTGAACTTACGAGTGAAGGAGTACAATAGCTAGAATACGATGTATCAAGCGGGGACAGAAAAGGACAGAGGATTCCACAAAATAGCACAATTCTTATGTTCGGTTCGTTTCTTCTTCTTTTCTTTCTCCTTTTTTTTTTTTTTTTTTTTTTTAACTACCCTATCACAATATTATCAGTGCAAGTAATAACTAGGTAATCGTACCTGCCTATCGAAATAAGGCCTTTACTTTCAAAAGGTCAGACTTTCAGATGGTCAATGTACAATCAAGAATAAAAAGTCGTTAGGTATTTTACCAAACGAAAATTGAGTAAACTTTTTATGAATTCAAGTAAAGTAAACCAATTCTTTTATTTTGTTGAAAGTGAAGTGTATAAGTAGGTAGGTAATTATCTCGTAGTACAGTAAAGAAGAGCATTTCTTTTTAAGTTTATATAACACTACCTTATCTATATATACCAATATTATAAAGAGGTAGATTTGATTGTTAATTTGTTTGCATTGAATAGGCTCCGAAACTACCGGACCAATTTGAAAAATTTCTACACTGTTAGGTAGCCACATCATCAGCGACATAAGCCACGCCCCATAAAGCCACGCGGACGCAGTCGTGTGCAACAGCTAGTCATAGATAAAAGAAACACGCATATGTTCCATGCGAAACTCATAGTTAAAATGTACGTAAGTAAACTCAGAGCTATAATTTATGATATCTCAAATAAATATTCATACCAGTCACTTAAATTAATAAAACAATACAATACATGAAGTATAGTCATACTACAACAATAATACGATATTTAAAAAAAGTATATTCCCTTAGTATTATTTTAAAAAGAAAGTAGCATGCTCTCACAGACCAACTAGGAAATGTACAAAAGCTACTGTCCGTTTTTTAATGTATAAATCTTACAGTACTTGTGAAACAATTTGAATGTAAACCATCACTAATCTAAGTAATTTAGCAGGTAGGTTCGTATTGTAATGTTTACAATACGATGTTATATAATTAAGTATCATTCGTGTCTTTCATAGATATTATAAATATATCTATATGCATATAGAAATTCGTGAACAGAAAAGTTACAAGTACATACCTCAAGGGGCCGTTCTTACCGCACTTCTGAAATTGTTGGAATTCTTCTAGGCCACGGTGAATAATACTCCACATACTTAGTAGGACACTTATTTATTTGTTCTTGGTAATGATTATTTACTTATTATAAAATATCGACTAGGTAAAGAGAACGTCCACACGTTTTGACGACCCAGCGCAGAATGGCTGTCGCTTGTGTTGCCAATTTCTACCAATGGTAGTGGTAAGTGCTACCACTACCGAAGTAGTGTTACCAATTGTTTTTTCAAATAAGTATTTTAAATGCCCTGCTCGTTTAGTTTTCTAACAATATGATATTTAATTACATAAATGTCAATAATATATCCAGTTATGTAGGTAGCTAGATAAAATACTGTTTCATTTTTTATATAAACTTTTGACAATTAATTTTCATAATAAGACTGACTGTATTTTAAATCTTATATCATATCAGAAAATCATCATATACTACTTTTTATCAGTTTCAAATTTAGAATATTGATTCTATATTTGAGACTGATAAAAAGTAGTAATAAGCAGTAATACTGATAATAAGTGATTTTTCGTATATTGATACGAAAAATGAAATTTGATATAGAGATAAATTCTTCCTGGACACTGACATTGATGATGTAATTTGCCCCTATTCTAATTTTAAACATTTTTCTAGATCGATAACCAAACAAAATCGCATTCGCGGGTTAAATGGTGTTACGAAATATTTAGTACTAAATATGCAGGGAGTTTACATTAAAGTCTGTGTTAGTTTTCCTCAAAGCAACAGCACTGTGCAAACGAACTGAAATCACGGCATGTTGGAAAGCAATCAAGATCGTGAATAACACTACCTACCCAGTACCAGTATAGACAATTGATTACACTACTATATTTTTGTACCTTTTCATTGCAGGGTTCGAACAATTTTGTAAAAGAACTCTATAAAGAACCAGCAATGTATTTCAAATTCTAATGATTTATCGATAATGTTTGAGTTGCAGAGGTGAAGGCAAAAAGGAAACGGAAGCGCCAGGTAGTGTTGGTAATGAATTTGCGAAGGCGGGCGCCGCCCTATAGCGATAAATACTAATTTACCTTACTATAATTTTTGAAAGCTTTCTAAGCTTGAATTTCCATCAAAATCAAAACCATAATAACATTGGCAAAAACGTTTTTCTCGAATTATTTGTTGTTATTGGCGCGTTATCAGGTGTCATACTTTTTATTTTTCAACGCGGACGAAGTCGCGGGCATTAGTTCATTCACTTAGTTCACTCTGTTTTTGTGTTAGGAGTCGGCGGTGAAAATCGTATAAACCTACACAATATGATGTACAGAAGAACGCACATAAAAAGAGCTCTGGGCGACGAAGCGAAGTGATTTTGCGCTTGCGCTATTGCATCATTCAGTTCTGTTGACATTTGCGATTTTGCGCTTGCGCTATTGGATCTTTTAGTTAACATTGCGATTTTGCGCTCGCGCTATTGGTTCATTCAGTTGACATTTGCTATTTTGCGCTTGCGCTATTGGATCATTCAGTTGACATTTGCGATTTTGCGATCGCGCTATTGGATCATTCAGTTGACCATGCGCAAACAAATCCCCACCACTGGTGCTTGGAACTCTTTTTACGTGCTTTCATTTATAATGTAGTGCCGAAACGCCAAACAATGACGCAACCGTTACGGGGCAATTGTACGAAATTGAATTTGTGGCGAGCTTTGGTCTGCCCCGCAAGCGTATACGAGACGAGCGACCACAAAAACGCACGCTAAACACAAGCGCCGCGTGAGTAACAATTATTTTGTTGATTGCGGGACTACGGCGCGTCTAATAATTCACTCTATGGCCTAAACTCTGTAATTACGCGGATGGAAACGCCGGCTCACCGTTTGAGATAAAAATCGGCCTCAACAAACCTACTAGCCGGACTGAGCCGGACTCTCGTTCCTCCGGCTGCCCTCACTAATTGTAGCCTTTAACAACATAAACATTTATTTTTATAATCAACGGCAAATCGTTACACGTTTTTGTAACATCAAATTAGTATCAAAGATAACATTACTGATTCGTATACCTACTATCAAAAATGGTGTCTTCATTAGGTACTTTATGCTACAAAAATTCAGAACCACAAATCTCCGAAAGTATCTTATTACTTATCGATCACCTGGAAATTTATCATACACGCTGTCAGCGGTTCAGATAAGGACATAGACCCCTATGTCCTACCTTTCGTCCAGAAAAATGTTTTCCCATGAGATCAACTAAAAATTAAAATTAAATTAAACGTCTCATAAAAAAACAACGCTTTAGAAATGGTGCGGACCAAGTCGCGGGAAAAATATTTTATGAAGATGTTCTTACATCAATTTCATTGAATCTGAACTGAAAAGGTTAATTACTGCAAACTGATCGTTGTATAAACATGTCACTTGGACCCAGATACTCAATTTGTTTGTTTGTTGTCAATTTGTTGTCATAGCCAATCATTACAAATGAACAATATTTGTGTCGACTAAAACAATGCTAGAGTTTTGCTAATCCGCTAACAAATTACATAATACATTCTCAATTCTAAGTGTAAAGAAAATTTATGATTATCTTTGAGACATAGTTTATCCATACTCATATTATAAATGTGAAAATAACTTTGTCTGTCTGTTACCTTTTTACGCCTTAACTGCTCATCCGAAATTTTGCATACACATTGTCAGGGATACGGAATAGGACAGCTACTTTTCATACTGAAAAAGTAATAATCCCGAGGGATCATCTAAAAATAAAATCCAATGCTTGGCATGGCAAAGTTATATTTTTATTTTACAACAAGCTAAACAATATAGAAACCAAAAAAATATATTAATCATATATTGTGGAACTAGTATCATATATTACTAGCTGCTGCCCGCGACTTCGCCCGCGTAACTTTGTAAATTATATACTAAAACAGACAAGCAGACAGACAGACGCGGCGGGGGCCTTTTTTTATAATTTATTTATTTTATCAAATTTATATTATAAAAATATTTATCATTTCTCTTGGTCATTTGTTTACAAAATTACTGCCTATTTAAAGTATATAATACTTATAAATATCTATGATGTAGTTTCTGAGAAGCAGCGTCAGGCCGCGCGCGGTTCGGTGATTCGGCTGCTCGGCGGCTTGCCTCAAAATTATAGGGCCACGTAACTACTACGGTTGCCCTAATTTCACGCGCCCGAACAACCATTGCCCAAACATTCGAATAAGACTTTAATGACACCAATACTAGGTAATATCACAGTGCCCTTTAATTATTTTGTTCTACGATACGGCATTAGATGTTAATTTTGTTGCATACCTAGTAGTACAAAAAATATAAAAAAACTCCAATTTATGAATGTTGTCCATTAAATATTATCAATGTGTGTTTTTAAATATCAAACCATATTATTTAAAGTGGCTTAGCCTTCGCAACCGTATTTATTGAATACATTTTTTACTTTTTTATTAAAACATGAGGAAAAATTCGGACTGATTTGACAATAAATTATTATTTATTTATTTTATTTATTTAATATAACCACACAGACAGAATACAATTATAATCATGAATACAAAAATACTTGTGTGTGATAGTTAACTAAATTTCAAACACTAATGATCTAAATTAACAATAACAATTAAAACAATAAAACACTACTTAAATATTAGCCTTAATCTTGTTTTAAACAAATAGCTGTCGAATATATCGAAAATTTCATTATACCTATTATGGTTTCTATCAGAGTCTTCACTTTTATTTATAAGTAATGTATTTATCTATTTTTTTAATTGGATTTTGTTTACTTAGGTAAAATCCAAATCTAGGATTGGCTATTTCTCTTTATTTTAGGATTGGCCCTTAAGCGACGGTTGCCACCCATTATCGAGTGGACCGTCAGACTATCTGTCGACCTTAACATAAAAAATGTCAGTAGGTATACCTACCTATTAAAAATATGTCTTGGATTAGCAGAGATGTAAAAAGAAATCATATTACCTAATCAATCAATCGAGTATGGTGGAACATTGGACAAAACGAGTTTATATTGCTACCAATAACTACCGCTTATCACAAAGGGTGAAATAAAGCGCATTCCAAACTAACGGCGCTGCATAAAGCATAAAGCAAGGCAACATTGTATATTCGGTAGTACGTGTCACAGGTCGTATCTTAACTCATCAATCTTGGCTCCATTTAATTTTTTAAAATAGAAGAAAAGAATAGAATGTGTGGTGGGGGGCGTAAAAGGCCGTTCACGGCTAAACAAAACACGCTCGCGTGCACAATGAACGATGCCGACCAAATGGAACACAGCACAGAATACAGGCCGGCGACGCGCCATTGTCGATTCACAAAAGAAAGGCAATCATTCGACATGAATAAATATCTTTGAATAATGGCGCTTCGCTGCTTATAATGAAATATTTTATGTATTGGAATTATCGCGTATAAATCGCTTTTACATGTCGCTACACTTTTGTGCGCATTTTTATGTTTCTTTCACCCTTATGTTTCGTATCGTTACATTTTATGTTAAATCGTCCATTAAGTAAACGGATTAAGTTTTAATCGCTTTGTGCGGCAAAACTTTTTTAATTTTTCCCCCATCCTATACTGTATCGATTTAATGACTAGGTACTTGAATTACTTATATTTAATTACCCACTCTGTTTATCAATTTCAAATTGAATCTATTTTGCATTTATTTATTGAAAGACGTCTGACGGTCCACTTGTTAGAAGAAAGAGAATTAATATTTTTTTAGGTTTTTAAAAAAAAAAAATTCTCTGTCTCACTCTCGCTTCCTCATTAGTCCTGTAGTTTGGCCGTCAATTCCCTGAACCTGTCTCAGTCAAGACCAACTGGAAAAGTTGCTCGACTAAGGCAATATCCAGCGGATGTAAAATATTGACTAGATACATACATACTTATACTTTTCCCCTGATTTTCCGAATCTAATACCATTACGTAGTCAAGAGTGTGACGGAGCGGAGCGCAGCGGAACGAAGCACGTCTGCCGGTGGAACGCGCGGCGCTCACTGCGATCGTCGTAGTGGGAGGATAGCGGGGACTCTTACACGCTCCTCCACCAATAAATCAATTTAATCTAATTTAATTTAACCCGAGCTTCCTCCTACACCGTTTTCGGAGAGTCACGCAACCGGTACGCAATGTTATTTCAACCAATCACTTTTATTAATCGACCGACGATTTTAAAATAGGAACTTATAGGAAATTGACAGGTTCTCCTTATTGTTGGCGGAAACTACAACATTAGAAAGAAAAGAAACGATACATAGTTTCTTATAGTGATAAATCGAAATCGGTCGGATCCCTATTTTAAATCGGAGCAAACATTGTAGCGAATATCTTTTGCGCATTTGATTTTAATTGATATTCAACAAATAAATAAATAATGCAACTCCTTGGTGTAGACCTTAATTCCGATCTGAACTTTGGTAGGCATATCGAGTCCATTGCCAAAACGGCTGCCCGAAAATTGGGCATCCTTTTCAAGGTTAGGCGGTACTTCACTGCGAGACAGCTCCTTAACTTATATAGAGCACAAGTCCGATCCTGCATGGAGTACTGCTGCCACCTCTGGGATGGGTCTGCCCGATATCAGTTGGCTGCACTGGACTCGATTGAAAGGCGAGCTAAGAAACTCATTGGCGACGACTCCCTTGTGGAGTCTCAACTTCAAAGCCTACAGCATCGCCGAAAAGTAGCATGTCTATCAATTTTCTATCGTCTGCACCATGGAGAGTGTGCGTCCATTCTCTTCGATTTGATCCAACCGGAACCGTTCCACTTGCGAAACACGAGGCGCGGGCGGGGGTTTCATCCCTTCGTGGTTGAACTTCCTCGATCACGCACGAAGCGTTACAGTTCCACCTTCCTTGTCCGAACTGCTAAGGAGTGGAACTCACTGCCTGCGTCTGTGTTTCCCCAAAATTACAATCTCGGGGTCTTCAAACGTAGGGTAAATGGGCATCTACTAGGTAAGCGTGGTCCACCTTCGGCCGCATCTGCACCTAACATCAAGTGAGATTGCGGCCAAGCGCTGCCTTGACTTATATAAAAAAAAAAAAAAATGTTGCACGAATATTGCAGCTTTAGGTAATTCTTCGTGCAAGATATTTCGTACCACCACTGATTATACTGATGTTTCGTTTCTTTGGAAATGGTGTGCTTGATATTGGTTTCAAATGAGATTTTAGGGCAAAACTAATATGTGCGCTGTTTTGAGTTTACATATTCAAATTTAAATTAAACATTACCTTGAGACAAAAGAAAATAAAGCGGTGCCAAATAAAAGAGCTCTATGACCTTTCTAATGTGTAACTACAAAAATTCCTAAAAAGACAAATAGGATACTTAACATAGAATAGGGATCGAATATAAAATAAAATAACAAATATTTTATTATTGTTCATTACCTACTTCATATATAATTTATATTTGTATAATATATAATTTGTATTGGAACCAAAAAAAAAACAATCAAAATGGAACACCACAAAGGCCTAATTGAATTTCCTTCCAACAAATTGATCTTCATCTGTACATATTCTTACTTCACAATGGTACAGTATACCAACAATGAGGCTGAGTTAGACGCAAATACCAACAGCTACCGATGGCCGGTACAGATGACCACACAGCTAGTGCTTTGTCACGATTCCAATGAGATCGGTGCCGCGATGACACCCCTGAAATGTTTTTAATGGCGTGATTTATAGAGCAAATTAAACATTTGACTTGGCGTGAATACGACGCTGAGTGGATCAGTCACGCACGGACACTGAGTTCGGCCACCGCGGGCTGTACAGTCGCGACCATAAGCACTTTTATCAAATTAGTAATCTATCGACAGATGAATCCATAAATTTATTGCAATCAATATTTATGATTGCAATTAAGCTTCTCATTTCTCCTAGTCTCCGGAAAGGCTGTAGGTAAAGTCTGCAAGGTTTTACAAAAGTAGGAGGTATTAGTATTTTTAGAAGATATCCACTTTCATGTTAAACTCGTCCCACAGCCAAGGAGGAATGTCCTAGCTAGTGTATGTCCAGTAACTGATGAGAATCCCAAGATAATTGTGACGATGATTTATATAAAACTGTATACTGTTATTCTTATTTCTGGTCTGTAGGTTTTTACTCTACTCTGATCTACTGTAACTACATACGATTGTAAATACTTAACTTACTTACTTACTTAAATACTTATTATTAATTAATCTACATGAAACTTCCTACGTGAGTTAACGTGTAAGACAGATTAAACCCCAAAAATCGTCGCTTTTTACGTTTTTTTTATAATTTTTTTCCAGGAAGCTGTGTCTAGAGGTACAGTAGGTACCTATAAAACATTAATTTAAAAAAACACTAAATCATAATAAAAACCGCGTATAAATCCATTGCGTAATTAAGGACGCCATTATTTAATTAGCCTTATGATCGTAAATTTTGTTTTACAAAATTTGTAAATATGCAAATAATTATGTAAAAAAAAACATATTTTCCTAAAAAATGTACATGGAAGACACATACATGACAATTATTATGTCTTAGCTGTCGAGAAAATCATTGGTATCCAATTTGCCCTTTTTAAGTCCTATGCATTTTTGATCTCGACTGTACATATTTGGTTGGTTACATTGGCAGAAGCGGTCGCGTCTGATTAATACGCAGCTACTGTCCGGATAATTTTTTATCACAGCACACTCCGTGAGAACTGATTCCCTTCGGTACCTATTATCTGCTCTAGTTCACTACTTTGTAAACAGCGTTTGTGTAAGTACACCACATTAATATCTGACAAAAATACATGTAGCAGCAGTTGTTTAAGCGTTTAGAGAATTAAGTCAAAGGGAATTAGAGAGGAAGAGATCTTTATCTGTTTGTTACTTACTTTAGATCTTTACTTTACTTTAGAGTAATTCCTACTTTCATTTAGATAGGTACTTAGATGAAGTTTTTACATGCTGAAAAATGTTTTTGTTTAGGCTTTTGAATAGTCTGAATTGATTTTATCATAGAAGTGTTCCTTTTTGTATTAACATTTATCTGAAAGCGACGCTGACGAAGTCGTGGGCAAAAGCTAGTCATGTTTATATATTAAAAAGGCTCAAGGAGGCAAAGTAACCAAAGGTGTTGAATTAAGTTTAAGGAACATTTAGGTACAACGCATGTTATGCAAGACGATTGATGAAATGTAAATCTAGAAGCTATTGTTAAATAGTCACTTTCAGAATATTTGTTACTACAGGCTAACCAACAGTGAAACTGCCTATTGTAAACTCAGATGCCTGATACTTTCTCGTTACACACACAGCGTATCTACTTGATACGTTATAGGCAATTTAGTTACAGGGTGTATCTAACTTTTAGATAAAATTTTATTAAAACTGACATTTTTAGCCTACACTTTTGTTTTGATTTTAAACATTTATTTATTCACACAAATAATATTATAGAATTATTTTTTAAAAGCTTTTAGGGAAAGGGAGTAAGAGAAAGCAAAAAAAGCTATGATCCCAAGGGATCGTTAAAAATAAAAGACAAAAATTGGTGAGCAACAAATATATAAAAAAACTAGCTGGTGCCCGCGACTTCGTCCGCGTTCTGGATGATAGGTACCCTATGTCCTTTCTGGTGTCCCAGACAACGTGTATGCAAAATTTCATGGTGATCGGTTCAGTAGTTTTTGCGTGAAAGAGTTACAAACATCCATACATCCATACAAACTTACGCATTTATAATATTAGTACGGAAGTACGGATATCGCTCATATATTTTTGTCAGGCGTTAGGTAGGTATACCTAGGTATATATTTTATTTTTGAACCCTTAAGAAAAAGGGGCGCAGACGAATTAGCGGGCAAAAGCTGTTTAATTATATCATATTAAGTGATAAACAAAAATTAGGATATGAATTATATTGTAGAAATATAAACTCTTTCAATAATGACGTAACTATAATCCATATGCATTCGTGTAACAATTTTGATTTTACTCCTATAAATTTTCATACCTATCTACTTACCCTATATATGCAAATCAATTCTTAAGGAGTAAACTCCAAAAAGTAAGTCACACTGTAAGTTGTAGCAATGCGAAGGAATTCTCTCGTCGCAAACATAATACCCAATTTAACAAGACTACATTTCATCTCAGTTCTGGTACTAGGATCGATTGGCTTCCCATTGTCGGTCGCTCGGACTACATCTCATTTTGCGATAGGTTACTCTCGTGCACATCTCATGCCTTAACCTTGTGGTTTGTGGAGGCTGATATTTGATGGCTTTCGAGACTTTGTTGCATTTAACTGGAGGTAACGTTACAATGCAGTTGCAAAGTGAACCTTATTCCAACTGCATAACTTACAAATGGTTCTGTAAACTTACTGCGATGCAACATGCAGTAGGAATGAATTTATGAGATAACTTCGCATTCAAGTAGGTAGGTAATTCTAATATTGTGATAATGAATTGAAAAATTGTTTGATTTAAACATTTATTCATATTAGTAGGTAGGTATAGGTATACCTTCATATCTAATCTACTAATAGATACGAATAAATATAGTTGAATTTTAGTCTCTAGCTGAAATAAACAATTATACAGTAGGTATAGGTAAAGGAAGTTTTGTGTTTGTAATTTGCAGAAAAAATTACATACATTAAGGGCGAGTTGCTTGTCAGTAAAAAAATATGTTTATTTTTTTATATAGAAAAAATATAAAAAAATGTAATAATAAGTAATAAATATGTAATAAAATAAATAATAATGTTTAATATGTAAGTAAATATTTAATTTTAAAAATTGTAATTAAATAAATTCAATTAGATCCAAATGGGCTTTCAGTTCTTACTTGTATCTTTGTGAAAATATTTGCGTTACGACCACGTCGAACATTTTATTTTTTATTCAAGGAGTTTGATTACCTACTTAGGTAGGTATAAATGTTGACTAAAAGGAAAATTAATTCTGTCTATAACTATAATTCAACTAAAAGTGTGAGTAGGTATCTATAAAAAGACAAAATCTATTGACAAAAGCAGCCATCTTTGTGACCTCAAATATTCTTAGGTATAAGTAGGTATAGGTACCTATAGTCTACATGCTAGGTGTTGGTGACGTAAGTAGCCGCGGTTTGCGAAATAAAAGAATTATTCAATTAGTACGTCGATGTCCGAGATATGCGAGCGGCTCGGTTTGACCGTATGTGTATATCCTCCCCACCAGCACCCACCAGTGTCGGCACGACACTCTACTAAGCAAAAGAGCGACCCGTGAAGCGGGCCGCTTCATCACACCTGACTTAGTTCTTATATCTAGGACTCTTACCCGACCGTCCGTTCCAGGATAGACTGCTTGCACTACTCCTTTAGGCCAGAAATTCATTTCAATACTTAAGGAACATCTTAAGTATTGAAATGAAATTTGCCAATCTGACTATTTTTACTGTAATGTAATTGGACAATAGATGACACGAGTTAATAGCCCGCCAGCAGCGCCACCCTCGAAAGGTGTTCGCGCTTGAGCAGTAGGGACGGCCCGGGGGTAAACGGCACTCAATTTAACCATTTCTCTATATTAATTACCAAAACAGCCCTTGGGTCATAACACATAAATAACAAAAAATGACGTGCTGGTTGGTACCTATTTCTAAGCGCGCTCGCTCGTCACGGACTTTTGCTCGGCAGAATGCATTATAGCCATCCCCTCGCTCGTCTCGAAGCTCCGAACTCATACTCATACATGGCGATTTATCACATTTTAAAGCGTATATTAACGCATGAAAATGCTTCCTAACGTATCACCTGCCATATATATTTCACGGAAGATATATATTTATTGGACCTCCATTCTTATTATATTACAACCTCTTGTCAGTAACTTTTACCTATGCAAATGAAGTGAACGAAATTTTTAATGTTTAAAAATTTTTAAATGAGCCATTACTCTGTAAATTAATTACTTTACAAGAATATGTCATGGTATGTGGTTCTTAGATAATATTAAAATGTCCATAGATAATTATTAGTCTAGGTATAGTCCGACAGGAGACATGGTAGGTAGGTAGGTATCTACCTACTTATTTATGTAGGTACAGTCTATGTCTATTTGGAATAAAATAATGCATAATAAAATCTATTTGGAATAATATAATGCATTAGTTTTTTTAAATAAATATAGGTAGGTACCTACGCACCAGAGGTAGGTAGAAGTTGGTTGGTTGAACGCGTTAATCTAAAGGAACTAGCATATCACCGCTGATGGTGGAACGCGGGGGGTTTTAGTGGGCATTCCTGGGGATAAATTTTTCTTTTTTTTTTTTAACCTAAACCCCTCCAGCACCATGCGCTGAAGCCTATATTTAGATACTACTCATCCATTCCAGTTCTCGCTTTCTTTCCTCTTGCACATTTATCCTGGGGATAAATTTCGCCAGGCGAGTCCCACACTCCCACGAGGGATAGTGCGTAAACGTCATTTCCCCTCCACAAAAAAAAAAAGGTTTTAACTAGGTTAAAAAATTATGGGGGAGGCCTACGTCCAGTAGTAGACGTCTTGCGGCTGTCTTGTGTCTTGCGGTTCGAATTAAAAAGTTATTTTTGTGTTAGATAGTTCATTTATCGAGAAAGGCTTTAGGCTAATAACATTTTGAACGCGGACGTAGTCGCAGGCCACAGCTAGTTTCAAATATTCCAATGAAAATCAACCCTACAATGAAATCTGGAAACAGAAACCTAAAAAGCTAACCTAAAAAAGCTAAAAGGTAACTATTTTTTTATTTTATTTAATTCACCTGTCGCCGTTGTAACAACAGTTACTACTTAATTACAAGTTATCAACTGAACAGACACGGTTGACAAACTGACTAATTCTTAATTTATTTTTTTCTGTAAACATTAATATTTTATACCAATAAATGAGAAATAATTTGATAAAGAATTAAATCGGAAACGACATATTCCTACCTACTACCTATAGGTGCTTAGATATTTAGACTAGGTAGGTACATATTCTTAAATTTTATTTATCATGAGGTAGGTACGTGGGTACTAAGCTTCTGTCTCTTAAAAAACTATTAGGTAACTCAGTGAAGTAGCAAGACAGTTACCTATATGTTCCATTGCATCTACCTACCAAGGCGTTTTTTTTATATTTCAAGAATATTTTAATACCTATTCCCCACATTTAAAGAAATATACCTACAATGAGCAGTGAGTAGGTACATTTACCTATTGGATAGGTACCTACCTAAAGTTAGAACCAAATATTGACGTCCAAAATTTGTAATTTGATTATACCTGGGGAAATACAAAATTATTAGAGAAATGATTTATTTAAATATCCTAATAATCTATTTTATTTTTAAATTTGTGTGTTCCTGGTTCCTGGGTAGCTACCTACAAAACATGTTAGGTAGATGCGATATGAAAAACATATTTAATTAGAAAAAAAAGTAAGTTTATATAATATTCAATATTTATAAACTTACTTTTAAAAATAAGTTCACCGCAGTTGTGACATTTATTCTCCGGTAAACATGGTTTCATTTAATTAATTTTTAGATATGTAGCGCCCTCTCCCGTTTTACCGAGACAACTAGAAGGGGCGTGGCGCGTAAGGCTGGTCCATTTTGAACTCCGCCCCTCGCCTCCCTGTCGGCAGTCTCTTTGCAGAGACGATGTGCCTCTCAGCCACCTATCTACTATCATTACCGACATGATTGACTACGAAACGTAACTTCTGATGGTTTAAAGCCTACACTTTACGCGCATACTCAACAAAAAGAAAGTGCAAATTAACGATTTGCTCATTTGCAAGTGAAAATGTAAATTTAAAAGTTAATAACAAGTAATTTAATCTATTTTTTTTTATTTAATTAATTCATCATGCTTGCGGTCCATCCCAAATTGCCTGCTTCTCATGTTCCCTATGGATTCCAAAACCGCTGAACCGATTTTGATGAAACTTTCAGACAAACTTCAGATTAGTCCAGCGGATTTTCCTGTAGTTTGGTGTAAAGATCGGACTTGGGCGAAGCCGAGAGCGGGTCGCTAGTAGTTTATAGTAGGTACCAATGTATATCGCCTGTATCAATCTTTTCAAATTTTGAAAGAATTAAGTATATTTTTCTCATATACAATCAGCGCCATCTGGTTGTTAGTAGAAAGTTATCACATCTTTCGTAAAGATTTATTGAACTTTAGTCGCTTCCTGCTACTCCCCTGCAGATGGCGCTACCTTATGATATGAAACATCAGAATATCGGCGGGAACTATTATTATTTGGACAACAATAAAAGCCAGTTTTACTAACAATCTTTATTTACATACAAATACATACAATTACACATGATTAATAAAATATTTACGAATAACACGTGTAAAACTTTCAAAAACCTTACAATATTGATTGATTTTTATATTATTTTCTATAAAATGGGGAATAATCTACATTTTTGTGCTTAAACTACTTAATGTGAATTCTCACAACTTGTTAGTGAGCTCCGGGACTGCTTTAAACAAGTCAGCGACAAGGCCGTAGTCCGAAACCTAAAACAAAAATATATACCGTTATTAATAATTATTTAATAAATATAATTTTAAAAAATAATAAAAACACTATACTAAAAATCCATTGGTAAACAGATGAAGAATTATCTATTAATTTACCTACACTATGTACATGAGTAATTTGAAACATTTTTCAAGTCTATACATTTCTATTTCCATACAAAAAGCATCGTCAAAATCGGTGACACTGCTTCGAAAATAAACTCGTAAAAAAATTACAGAGAAAAAAATTTAAATATCATTTAGTTTTTATACTAAAAACTGAGATACTGAGATTATTATTAAAATATTATATCATAGACAAATTCCTACAGAGTTGACAGCCCCCTTGGTGTTTGTTCGTGTACTTATTTATAGGCGACGGTAACCACCTACCTACCATCGAGTGTTTATAATATAAAAAATATTACCTGGAATATAGGCGCTTCGGGATCTTTATTAATGGCTACGATGGTCTTGGAGTCTTTCATACCAGCCAAGTGTTGGATTGCACCGCTGATGCCCACCGCAATGTATAGGTCCTGTTTAATTAAAGTTTCCTTTAATTATAAACAATAAAGACCCCATCTGGCTTAATAATAAATTGATGAATACACAAAGTAACAAAATTTTATTCATCCTGTGTCAAAATCACTTTCACTGGTTACCAACACCACCAACACAGTCATCAACAATAGCAACACTTATTTGCCAATATTATATTTTCATTAAATTTTGTTCAATAAAATTCAACCAGAAAAATATGGTATGTTTAAAGATTAAGCTTTTTAAACTTAATTTTTAAATATTCAATATGTTTAAAGAAATAAACTATTTGTATTGTACATATTTGTATGAACCCTTAAAAAAAACTGTGTTAAAAAAACCACAAGAAAGAACTAATGAGAACTTATCAGTACTTATGAGAAAAAGCATATTCCTGAAAAAAAAAAAAAAAGAGTTTTCTTAAATACTAGACGTGGCTCGGGCTTTCTCGGGCACTATGATAGCAAGTACAATGAGGTTTAACTTAAGTAGACTTACGGGAGCAACGATCTTGCCAGTCTGACCGATCTGCAGATCGTTGGGGACGAATCCAGCGTCGACTGCGGCGCGGGAGGCTCCCACGGCCGCCTTAAGCTTATCGGCTAGGTCATACAGCAACTTGAAATTGTCACCAGACTTCAAACCACGACCTAAAAAACAAAAACCGATTTCAAATTTAATGTTCCGAGTGAATATGCATCTTTTGGGCGAGCTCGCTCCATCACAGGTCTCGTCTTCGCTACACAGCTGGATGATGCTGGCCAAAGGCAAACCCATCTCTAATAACGACAAAAATAAAAATTCAAATTTAAGGGATGCACTATTTAAAATATTTACTTATTTATATTAAAAAAGAAATATAATATTCAATAAGTGAAGAAAAGGACAAAATCCTTACTAATATTATAAATGTGAATGTGAGTTTGTATGTTTGTTTGTTACGCTTTCACGCAAAAACTACTGAACCGATTTGAAAAATTCTTTCACTGGTGGGAAGCTATATTATCAGCTGGTAACATAGGCTATATTTTATAAAGTTATGCAGACTAAGTCGCGGACACAAGCTAGTAATGAATAAAAGAAAATATATATATAGAGAATTTACATACCACCAGACACAATGTTCTTGGCGCTTGTCAATTCTGGCCTGTCAGACTTGGAGAGTTCTTGCGAGACCCACTGCACCAGGTCAGTTTTGTAATCGCCTTCGGGGGCTTTTTCTACCGCTGCTGAACCACCTTCGAGAGCCGTCGGAGGGAACGCTGTGCCTCGGACTGTGATTACTTTTATAGCATCCTTAGCTTCAAGGGTGAGCACTGCATTACCTAATGATCAACACAAAATAAAATTTAATATATTATAATATAATGACAGACACCATATTCCTTACTGTTTTCGATTAACTGTACTTAATCTGGTAACTTTAAGTTCGCGTACCTCGGATACAGCACTAAAGATTTGGATGAAACTTTGCACTTAGATAAAAGAAGTCTATGTCTGTATATTTGAATTTCTTGTAAAACACTAAAAAAAATATTTTATATATACCTATTTGTTAATTAACATCTCGTAAATTTTTGTGGTGTTGCTGATGGATGATAAAAGCAACTGTTACCTTAATTTTTTATGAGACGGCAATATCTGAATAAATCCATGGCGGCATAAAAAAAAAACAAAAAAATACGGGCACAGCTCTATTTTCCGAGTACTTCTTTTAATTTACATGCAATAGTGAAATCTTAAATTTTCTAAAAAATAATTGCTACAAAAAAGTTAATATACCTGCATAAATAGTCCTAACAAAAGTGTTCGCATCTTTAACGCCAATAATATCGGTGATGGGCGATACATCCAACTTCGCCGCCACTCTTGGTAAAACTGCCTTGCCAAACGCAGTGGCTGGTGCCAAGATGTGGGTGAAATTGAACTGCTTTTGAGTTGCCAAGATCAAAGGGGTTAGGGTTTCCGCTGTGAACCCTTTGAAGACTTCATTTTCGGCAACAAGCACCTTGGATACGCCGCCTGCTTTAGAAATGGCTTCTGCAGCCTAAATAATAATTAAAAAACAGTTAGGGCAACTTCAACATTCATTTGACTATTGACTTAAGAAAAGTAAATTACTTCTGAAAGTGTAAAATGCATTTAACAGCCTTAATTTTCTTTTCAATTTTTAATCTGATCTTCTGTTGCAATATTAAACGCAAATATTTGAATACAAAACCTAGTCTATATTTTTTATTGTTCTTGTTCTCTGTTGTAGCTGCGTTTAGTTTTTGTTTTAAAAAAGTTACAACATATACTTTAATTATAATTCAAATATTTAAAAATATTTAAATGCAAAAATCGAGCAGTCAAAAATTCCAACGACATAAGTCGTTGAAATTATAATACATAACTTACATAAGTTGTGTATTATAATTTCCATACAATATTATTATTATTTTTCCAATACTTATGCAGACTGAATTTACAGTAGTTACTATACCTAATTTCTTTTAAGCATTACAAAATATGATATAAAGTTTACAGTCATTAACAAATTTCCTGTAAGTATAACAGGATTAATTGTAATTTTACATTGTTTGAAAGCCAAATATTGGGTGATGAAATTCATATTAACTAATAATGATAATACTTGACCTTTTAACTGATTTGAAAACATTCAAACCTACCAAATGATTATGGCATATGAAACAGAATAACAACCAAAATTAGAAATAACTATAAGAAAAGTTTAAGTGGTATTTAAGGTTTTTTTATATAAAAAAAGGAAGAATTGAGGTCAAAATATTATGGTACAAAATTAAATGCAATGATAGTTAGGAAAGGCAAAAGAAAATTTTGGCTATTTAAATCTAGTTACTTTTAAACATTTCAAAAACTGTTATTGTACAATTAAATATATTTTTGATGCTAAAGTCAAGCAGAGCAGCTGCTTTTTACTTTATGGTTGTTGGCTACCATGGTAGCCATGGTTGGCTTAAAGTTGAGGGTTTAGGAAGGGATTGGGCAATAGCAAAGGAAAAGTCCCTCAGAGCCTACTCTAGTTTTGAAACTACTTTGAACATTTGAAACTACTCTAGTTTCAAATCAAGTCCACCAGAGACAAATAGCCAAACATTAGTTTCGAGTAGCTATCATCAAAATGCCTATACATACAAGGTAATAACAAAAAAAGCAAAGAAATTATTGATTAAGTAATCTAGGTAATAGGTACTACAATAGTAGAACTTACTGGTCCACATTTAGTCCCTGCAACGAGCACTGAAACATCACCACCAATTTTTTTAGCAGCACTCAGGACATTTTGTGTCGCAGGCGATAGCGCTTCGTTGTTATGTTCGGCGACAACGAGTGTACTCTGAAGCCTTCGCAACTAAATTGGAAATAGAAGCATTCATCACTAAATTTAACAATTGAAAAAAATCACTAATATTGACCTTTTACTTAATCGACATTTTTCCGTTAACAGACTTAACTAACCTGAGTGGAGAAAAATAGATGCCTGCTGCATGGTGAAAACATTCTTTTAAAATATTGTATAGTATTAGTTTTATTAAGTAAAAAATATTAATATAAAAAATTCTCAAAAGGTTACAAAGTCCAACCCAGTGATTGGTATGTAGCGCTAGCTAGCGATAATCTGGCTGGCGATATTAACCGATTACAAATCACCACAGATTATAAAGAAATCATCACAGAATATTATATTTCTTTGATATACACCAAAAATCAAAATACAGCAATGCAATAGAACAAAAGACACCAATCACAGACCACAGTAATCAATTTAATATCATTTTGGCGCTGTAGGCTATGAAGCGCAAGTACCTATATAGAATTAAAATGAATCGTGTAATAATTAAAATTGCCCATGCAACATTTACAGAATACACATTTCCTCATGTTTCAAAACTCAAGCGGACTCAAATAAACTTAAACACTCTCTATACTATGTTTATGTAAAAATCATCTGTCATTTGAGCTGACGGCTGTCACTCTGACAGAAGCAGCTGTATTGCCCTGTCTCTGTGTGTGTATTGATCAATACTCAGGATCAATATTATAAGTTACTATGGTATTGATGGTGTATTGTTGTATCATATAACTTTATAATCTGTGTATATTGTATTCTGACGGCATTCTGCTGATTTCTGCAAAATTGTTCTTCAAGTTCAAGTGTCGCACCGGTTTTTTGCTAATAACTTTATTCGTGGCATAAATTCCGTTAGTTATTTTCTAAGAAATATTTGTATTAATAAAATTAAGTTCAGTCTATTTTGTACTTATATTTATAACCGTAATCTATTAAGTTAAGTTTTCAATTTTACAAATTTACAGCTAGTTTTTTCAAGTATATAAACGCGGACTGCAATAATAGATTTTTTACGTCTGTTATCGTATTTAAAAGCATTAAATATGTCGCCTGTTGTATACATAACAAGACGGGAGACGTTTAGTTCAAGTCATAGGCTGCACAGGTAATATTTTTAATAATATATTATGATCACAAAATTAATTAATTTAGGTAATTCTAAATAATATTATATTAAACTACCCTCCAACTGTACTATGATTTTTCATTCGTGTTATTTTTACAGCCCTTTTTTGAACGAAGAGGATAACAAAAAGTTATATGGAAAATGCAATAATCCCAATGGACATGGCCACAACTATACAGGTAAAGTTTATTTCACATATATCCAAAAATATTACAAAATATATCGGGATGTGGGTACATTCAAAATCCGCTTTTCAGTATTAGTAACAGTGAAAGGACCCGTCGATGCACAAACAGGAATGGTTATGAATGTACATGATCTGAAGAAAAATATGCAAGATGCCATAATGGATCCCCTGGATCATAAAAATTTAGATTTAGATGTACCCTTTTTTCAAATGGAGGTAATGATTTTCTCTTGTTAGTCAATAAAGATTTAATTATAAATTTTCTAAAAGTTTATAACAACCTTCTACTATTTTAATTGTTAAATAGATCTAGTAACAAGGTTGTGGAAATTAGTAGCTAGTTGACTTTGTTTATAACTTAGAAAAAGATTATGGCGATTCTCTGTGAACTTATATACAATAAAAAAAGTTGCCATGCAGTTCTTTTATAACACCTCCAGATTCCAGCCTGAACAGTAATGGTTTCAGTAACCTACTGTAATATATGAGTGGTTCATTTACAGAAAACGGTGTCTATTACTATATAGTATTTTTCCCCTACATACAAAAAATTATAAAACATTTAAGTTTAGTCTACTGATCCTACTTTGTGTGCTTATTAGGCCGGGTTCCCACTACGCCGGGCCGGTAAAACTGCCGGAAGGGCTAGTGACTGTACAATTGATATAAAGCTATTCACACTATCCCGAGTCCAGCATTTTTGCCGAGCCCGGCATTTTTACCGAGCGTTTTGTCGATACGAAGTGCCGGTAGAACCACCGGACCGGAGTAATGTGAACGAGTTTGTGCCGGTATCTGTCCAGTGCTCCCCTCGTGTCATTCGACTCGCATTTTTAGGTCTAAATTCAACTGAGGTGAGTACTTGACTGTCGAATTTTCTTGTGGGATCCGGTGTAATGTGAACACTCTGTCCGGTGTCCGGTTTCCGCCAGATCTACCGGTCCGGCGTAGTGGGAACCCAGCCTTAGCATTAAGCATATTATTTTTATTTTCTACAATATACTAACTGTCTATAGTTAATACTCTAGAGTATTAACCCATGTTTATCAATTATTAGGTGAGCACTACAGAAAACGTGGCAATATATATTTGGGAACAAATGAAAAAAGTTATGGAAAAGCCTCATTTGCTGTATGAAGTTAAAATCCTAGAAACAGAAAATAATCATGTCACATATCGTGGTGAAACATCTCGCTGTGAAAATATTCCTTCGCAACCATTTTGCCGACCCTCACCTTGCAAACCTTCGCCCTGCAGCTATGTTTGTTCGGACTCGGACTAATTTGAGTTTTACCAATTTTGACAGATTTGCGTTTTTTCAGGATTTCACTGTGATATCTCAAATGTTTTAAAACAAAAATCAATTAATGCTTCCAGAAATGTTTTACAAAATTACAGATACTGTCACATATAAAATTAATAGGTATTTTTTTTCTCTCACACTATAATAAACTAACTAGTAACTCACTACTTGTTTTCATCCAAACTAGGATTGCTATAATATTAAAATTACTTATTATAAAAAGCTAAACATTCCTATAATAATAATGAATTTAATTAGTCATTATTAGTACTCATTTATTTACGAATTACAACTTTCAGCCAGTTATCACTGACCAGTTAAAATCAAAACATATATTTCGATGGTTAAAACTCAACGAGATGAAACTTATATTAATATTTAAAATCTATTTATATTATATTATTGTACTTTTACCGTCTAAACGAAAATCTGTCAAAGCGATACTTAGTATATAAGAAGTAAATATTTTGCTATATCTTTTAATACATTTTATATAAAAAAAAATATATTAGTGTTTTGTTAAAATTGTTCAGGAAACAATATTGCATGTAAATCAAAGCTTATCTAGATTTATACGAAGTTACATTTAAAAATAAAGGTTTTTTAAGCAAATTCAGTTTTATTTACTATGTCCATGTATTAAACTATTCAATAGGAAAACATAGTTTCCTCAGTGGTCAATGTTCATACTTGCAAAAAAGTGTAATAAAATAGAAGTACTTTTACTTCCTGGAGTAGGTAAACATGAAAAATTTATTTAAAGAAGTATTCAAGAATTATATTTAGACTTTACTTCTGTAGTCTTTTGAATTGAATTTAATATTATGCTCCTTGTATAGCAAATCAATGGATCTAATGAGAACTTTTGAAAGTATCAAAATACACCTCTTATTAATAAAAGATAGCAAGTTATTGTTTCTTAACTGGATAAGCACAAGTGATACATTTTTTAAATATCTAATTTGTTACTCATGTATCACTTACTCGTAGACACTCACCATAGCGAAAAAGCTAGGATTTTGCTAATGATATTATTAAGGAACATAAGTAAGAAGTAAAGAAATTGAGCAGGAAAACTATCATTTAAAAACCGATATAGCATAAATATATTTATTTAATAAATACTATATAACTACCACCCAATACATTATTTTAACGCTACACTATGTCAAATAGGTATGTATTTAAATTAAAAAAAATATACAGATATAAGTTTTGTACTTCAGTACCATTTGTATTTTTATTATAAATTAATAAAGTAATAATAATATATAAAATGTCCAATTTTTCAGTCTCCTCAGTTTAAACTTATTAATACAATATATTTCTCTGTGTACCCTATGTGGAACAAAATATACACACAAATGAATTGGATAATTGGCACGCAAATGATTTTCTTATAAAATTGTATAACCATAATCTCTACACTAAAAAACACTAATGGTATTTACTTATGCCTCTAACTCGTCAATTTTTTTCAAAAAAATGACAGACATTTAATTTTAAACACACGTTTAAAATGCCCAAGTTCACATTCAACATTTTTCCAAAGTCCATTTTACCGGGAATCGAACCCGGGACCACTGACACAGATATATAAAGACGACAATATATTAATATACACATGTATCTTCTAACGAATATACAAGATAATAATAAAAACACACAATACACATATATCTCGAGATTCTAAATATAATTTTATTAACTCTTCTTAATGGGAGACTTAATTGATATTGCACTATAATTTTAGCCATACATTACAAATACATTACGTGTTAACGAATACTGAAAGCCTACAATATCTATCAAAGTGTAAGCAAATCAAATGCAATTCATAGTTAAAAACTGAGCTCATTTTCATTACATCACAATACATCTTATGTATTAATTAATATTGCACTGAGTAGCTACATAGTAATCACAGATTGTCATCTACACACACGATCAAATCTAATCACCCACAAATAAGCATATTTTTTTATAAATGACTGAATTGCATTTCAAAATATATTTATTACTTAGGCCTGCTGCCTTTTCAAGCGTTAATAAAAAATAAAATATATTTAAAATAAATTAGTTTTGCACTTTTCAAATCTCGTTATCACACAAACAAACCGAATGGCTCGATTTTTTTTAATACTTAATTTATACCACAGTAAGTATATGTTTAATTAAATAATTTATAGCTATGTTGCAGTATCGATTTTATAAATATAATTTCTAATAAAATATAAATTTCGAATCAAGGGTGTATTATCTTTATTAAGACAGACGGCTTTGAAGCAGATGTGTTATATTTTTTAGTTTATTTAGTACCTATAAATATGTATTTTTTTCTGGTTTTTTGAGTGTCATTAGCCATAGACATTGTTAATAAATAAATATGATTGCCTTTTCACTTCACTGATATAACGAAAAAATTATCTTACTAATTTTAAGTCAGTAAAGACATTGTATGAAAAGTATCATTTTTGTAAGTAGCAATAAATCACAACTTTAATATTTTGAAAATGAATTTCTGAAGAAAGACTGCACAAAAGTCACAACATTGCAAAGCTCTAATCCGAACTAGACCTTAAAAACTAAGATTTTGTTTTCTATAATTATCACACATTAAATTAGATATCTCTAAACAACTACTTAAATAGCCAAGTTGCCGTCATGTTTGTACGGATGTTTGATTGTTATGTACGGTATGCCCAATTCAAAATCGTTCCTTGGCCAGTATTTGAGCTGAGGCTTCTGTTCGGGCCTCTCGTCGGACACATTGAAGTATGCAAACAGCACTAATGCCGTGTAACTCGCAATGAATATGAGGACATGCCACACGCCATGCATGTAGGGGAAGTCTATATAGAGCCACGCGTCGCAAAACATTCTGTCCATGATCCAGCAAAAGAGCGCCAACAGACATACGGCGACACATCTCAGCCCCAAGCGGTACACGCGAGCACACTTCACTCTGCAACAATGTTCCGACACCATAACCTAGCTAGAGCACCACAATACCATAACATCCCAATTCACAATACCATAAAACTCATAAATGCTTAAAAATCCGGACTGAAATGTTAATAAGAGCCTCTCTCACAGACTACAAGTAAATTTACTTTTTGAAATAGTTTAATGTTTTATTAAATTATGCATTATGCCTTCCACCACTGGACTGTCAGCCTGCCTGCGTATTTTAACATGAAAAAAAAAAAAAAAAAAAAGTATTTGAACTATATTGAGTTGCATTTAACGATTAATGTGAAGTTACCTGTTTAATTCCTTGCACAAGAATCCTATAGCAGGCAACACTAGAGTCATTAGGGCGAACGCATTCGCTGCCGGGTGCATTACCAGAAATCCCGTAGATATTAAGGAAAAGATGCTTGAATAAAAACCTAGCTTCCGTCTGAAAAAAAAAAGAATTTACTTATTTACATTTATACCAATGATTGTGTGAACTAAAAATTCTGTTAAATTATAAAAATTGTAAATAAGAAGTATCAAAACAATCGCCACAAGGTTGTTAACTGTGGGTTCACATGGGAAATGACCCAATCTTTTGTTTCATTTATAGCGCCCATTGAAGTGTTTTCCTTATTTTTAAAATCTTAATTTCAGTATATTATATGATAAATTTCCGAAGCAGACATTGGGTTATGGCCTAAACATCTCTGAAGTGACTTATAAAGTATTTGATATCTTTGAATAATTTTTTTTTAATGGTGTGTGGTCCGTTTTGCTATAACATTATATGCTATAAAAAATCTATAACATTTATAACTATAAAAAGAAATCTATAATTAAATTTACATTTAACTTTAAGAACTATATTATTATATAATATAATTACCTATTCCCGTTAAGGAATTTCGGGAAGTATCTTTTTGGAAAAAACATTGCAAAGGCCGCCATAAATACCCATAATATGGCCAATTCATCAAGCAATTGTCCTGAAAAATGAAGATACATAGATTATGTAGTATTTTTTATAAGATAAAAAATCACACCTGACAAAAACACTCATATAATTCTGTCAGGTGTCAATTTTTTTAGGAACAGGAACAGTTCCTTCTGGGACAGTAATTTTTCTTTGAATGAAAGGTTTATGTCTATATCCCTGACAATGTGTATGCAAAATTTTATGATCAGTTAAGTAGTGTGACAAATAAACTCACTCACTTTTGCACTTTTTAATATTAGTTGGGATAGGATGGACACTAATTAAATGTTTCACATTGTCCTAATTGACCTATATCTAATTAATAACTATATCATAAATTTTGTTAAAACTCCTCAATGAACAACTCACCTACAAGGCTCAATGTCGCATGGAAGTAAGCGGAACTGAGTCCAACAACCATTAACAGTACCCACAATACATTTATGCCTGGATTGAAGAATCTTGAATATTCTTGAAACAGGTGAATGAGAACCGGTGGAAACAAGAAGAAGAGAATGTTGCTAACCTGCATATTAAACAAAAAATAATCAACAATTTTATTAGAGTACCAGCTGTGCTTGTGACTTTGTATGTGTTTCTAAAATGGTGCATATTTTTTTCATTTGTAAACTCATTGGAATGAAACAAGCAATAAATGTTACACAAAGCTTGTTACAATACACCAGTGAAACCCGCATTCAAATCGGTTAAGCAGTTTCTGAGATTAGTGTGCACAAACATATAGACAGACAATTTTATTATATAATTATAGTTACATATGAAATGATAAAGATTGACTGTCAGACTCATATAAAAGAAAATTGGAAAGAAATCTTCATTAAATTATTTTTTAATTATAAGGGTGGCAGACAGGCTGACTGTCCACTAGACGATAGGTAGTTACTGTCTCCTAATGAACAAGCAGCACCAGAAGGGGTGCAGGTGTGCTGCCAATCCTGCAGTTATTTGTTAATGGGCTCGCCTGGAGAAGTCCAAGTTGTAGCTAGGTGGAAACACCCCAGAAGGGAGATTAATAAAACCATACTTACTAAAATGTAAACAATGAATAAATTTTAATAGTTATTTCACTCATGTCCTTTTTTATAATTATTATAATATTAGCCCTTGGTGCTAGTACAATAACACAAAGGGCTTTGTTATCTTCCCATTGTTATCTCGATAAGATTGCATGAAAATTGATCTGAAAATGTAGGCCACGTATTTAAGTAATTTTATGACTTACAGTGTTGACGAATTCCGCTATTACTGGTGAAATAGAATAATTAGATTCACACCAGTCCACAGGAGAACTTCCACGCTCTAAATGAGCCCACATACTTGTTACAAAAATAGAATAAAATAGAAACAGTTATTTTATTACAGCTCTTTGTTTCGCAAAACAAAGTCAATAACAATGTAAATAAATATTTTATTCACACGCACTACACTCTTAGCCACTTAATTGCGATGACTAGATTTTGTAATACGACTTCGCAATAAAAATGCAAGCAAATAACATGTTTACATAATTTAGAAAAAATATGTATTTGTTATTTTATAAATGTGCGACGTTTCCTAACAAACAATTGAATTTAACCACGCAATAGTAGATATTATAAGTAGATGAATTCATGAATTCTATGACCACTTCTTTTGACTTGTCTTGTCTTGTCACTGGCCAAACTGTCACCACGTGACATTGATATATAATTGACAACTCTCGCCAACTGACAGGTCCACAGAAAACTATATACTCACAAGGAGCTTTACCTGTTCCACAGATCGCTATATTTTATAAAAATGTTTATCACCTACTTTCGTATAAATATAATTAAGTTATAATAAAATTATAATTAACTTCGGTGACTATTTACCTATTTAGTAACGGTTCAGCTAGTTATAAAATAAAGTAAGCAGTTGTCCGCCACTGTCTGTTTATCCGCTAACTTTTAAATCAACCAACTGATTTTGATATGGTTTTCACTAATGTAAAGAGGAAGGTTTGTGCATGTAATTTACAGGAACAAAAATAACATCCGTTCAAAGATGAGAGGGAGTCGTTAGTAGATATCTATAGTCTATATAAAATAATCATCATCTACTTGTGATATTTAGGTGAAAATCCAGGTAGCCACCTCGCGAGGTGGCTACCTAGATTAACGTGTAAATATCAACTACCTATTTAATTCCCTTATGTCGACAAATTTTAGTGACAAAGTATTAGAGCTAAACGATGCAAATACACAATCTTAATAGCTGTGGTAAGTTTGAAATCAAAATCAAATTAAGAAAACAAACATTAACAAAAAAATATGTGCTTCGGTTCAGTAGTTTTTGCGTGAAAGTGTAACAAACAAACTCACATTCACATTTATAATATAAGTAAGGATAAGGATTATGATAGGTTATTTTAACTTTTCTAAGATTTAAATATTTATATAAACGAACTTTAATTCGACGAAGGTGAAGAGTATTTGGTATTACTTATTATAAGTAATGCCAAGACTTGTGCACATATGAATTCATTTTCTAAAGAATACTTACTTATTTATTAATTCCTCATTTGTGCCGAAACGTATCAAAATCATTTTGGTGGTTTAGAAGAAGTTAACGGAAAAACAGAGAGAGGCGGACAGCAACTTTATTTTATAACTAGCTGTTGCACGCGACTTCGCTCGCATAACTATATAAAATATAGCCTATGTTACGCGCTGATAATATAGCTTTCTATAAATAAAAGAATTTTTAAAATTGGCCCCGTAGTTTTTGAACTTTCTATAGGTGAAAGAATTTTCAAAATCGGTCCAGTAGATTTTGAGTTTATTCATTACAAACATTCAAAAATACAAATCTTTTCTCTTTATAATATTATATTAGTAGGTACCCATAAATATGTAAAGATATACCTACATAGATATTGTGTTTTCAGAAAACAATGACGGTGAAGAGGGTTTAGATTTTATGGAATACTGGAGTGATCAAACTGTAAAACGAGAAATTTCGCGAGGACTAATTCTTCGTGAGAGTAAACCCGTCCCTTCTCATAGTAAAGAATTAAATACTTTTACGACACAGTTAAAGCTAAACCGTTGTCGAACTAAAGTGAACAGACGAATCGAACTTTATGAGAAAAGGTAGTCATAAAATTTTAAGAATCATCACCTCCTCCATAATTTTCCAATAGGACCGGTCAGAAAGTCAGAAACGGCCTGGATCCACGCAGCAGGTGGAAGTCCTACGGCGTAGGACGTCCACGTAGCACCTACGCGATACTTAATTGTATCTTTATATTTTGGACTATTACCTACAGCGTAGCGTTTTTATGCTCAAATTATTGTAACCTACATAATTACATAATTATGTAGGTTACAATAATTTTGTTATTACTTAATTAATATAAGTGAGCAATAGAATAATAAATAAATAGAATAAAAAGGAAAATTTAAATAAAAATGCCCGTAAAATGGACTTAAATTAAAACAATTCTTAACACTTTTTGTACCGTCCATCGTGATTCTTTATACAGTTAACAACCACATTGTACCTATAAGAATCGTGTTTTCATGTTATAATGATCAATCTATTTGTTATAGATCGTACAATTTTAAAACCAAAATATTACCATATCGTCAAAAATGTTCTTTGAGAATAATAGAGTTAGCCGTGCCTACAAAGCGACATTGTATTGATACATGGCGAAATAAATACCACATACTCCCTGGATTTATGGTAGGTGTTATTTTTATTAAGTCATGTTTCAAATACACACCTATAAAAGAAATTTAGCTAAAATAATTTGCTCCCTCTGTTAGTGAAAGCTTGTATAATTGTCTCTTTGATACTTGTAGCTTGAAAGATTGAAGCCGCAAGTGTTGGACAGACAGCCGATAGCACAAATATCAGATGCACACAACTGTTTCAAGAACCGAAAACGAATTAAAATAACGTAAGTCTGGTGGGAGAATACATTGTATACAACGTGTCCTGGGGAGAAGTGACCGGCAGATGTTTGAATATTTACATACTTAAATAGCTTAGTCTAGTCTAAGGGTTTTATCAGCTTTGAGATTTTTTTGTCATTTCTTTTAATTTACTAGAGATGTCTGACTTGCTTGCTTAATTTTATTTTTTTTTAACATATTTTCTCATTCTCTTTTTTTATTTCCCCGACGCTGTTATTGTTTATTGATTACAGTAATAAAAATTGTGCAAAATTAAATCCAATATTTATTAAAAGAGTAATTAATTTAAAATTCGAAGAAAAAAAGTCGCTTTTTTTAAATTGTTTTGCTAAAAAAACAAAGTTGATAAAACAAAGCTGATAAAGTCGTAGGTTAATAAATAATAAGTAAGGAACTATTTAACAACAGTAAAATATCTGAAATGAAAATTTTAAATTTAATATCCAAATAATAAAATTGTAGAAAAAGAATTGTAATATTCCACTTCCATTTTTTTACAAAAAATATTAAATGTTAAGTAAGTATATTAATATTTCAGATCCAAAAGAAAAAAGAAAGCCACACTAAATGGAAAACATAAGTATCCAATGGACGTTAAGTATTTTTGTGCACTGTTCTGCCATAAAATTGTTCAGAAACTCAATAAATCGTGCATAATGAATATTGCTTTCAATTCAGAGTATGTTAATTATATTCATTAATAATTTAAAATGAAAAATATGCCCTCGAATAAAATTAGATAAAATAGATCCTGGCCTATATATCAGGTTCGCTTTGACAAGTTTTAAATCGATTAAAGCATTCTATATGTGAAGAGGCAAAGATAATTGATTGGTCTCGCTGCGCTCGACTAGATAGAGCGCTATACAAAAGCCATAGCTCTAAAAATGTGGCAACTTTTTATTGTAGTGTGTGTAAAAATCGTCACTTTTTATCACTTTTTACCCAGTTTTATTATATTTTTACACAGTTTCACTACGCAAACTGGTATTTTATTATGCCTACAATTTAATAAAACATTCGGCTCGTACACATCACAGACAGTTTGCAGTGTGACTGGCTCGGGTACGCCGAATTCGGCGTACTATTTTATGCCGCATTTTACAAGTACGACGGCGGTATCTAGTGTAGGCAGCGAGACCAATCATTTATCTAGGGTGAAGAGGTTTATTTTGATAGGATTTTCATTCATTTTTAATTTTGCTAGTTTACTCAAACATACACTTTTTCATAATTATTTCTAGTACACAGAATTCTAACACACATGAAACTGAAAATATTCAGAGACTGTGATTCCAATTACAGTGATGAAAAACACTTTTTTGTATTTTAAGGTTGGACAATTTATCAAAAATAGTGGTCGAGGATATACGTGAAATTATGAAAAAAAGAAAAAGAACCGCATCCGATAGTTCTTTTGAAAGTAAAAGTTATAGAAAATTTTATAATGAAATTTCTGTGAAGGTAAGACCAGTGCCGTGAATTAGATTTATTTGAAAAGCATTAAGAGTTGATTTGTGTATTTTATCATTATAGGCAACTATTTGGTTATCCAATATTCTCGAAGAAGCGTCATTCATGATGTTATTGGATGATTTATACGGTAATTTACATTTTATTGTTTATCTAATATGGATAAGTTGCGAACAGAAGATTTTAATTTTCTATGTTATTTTGTTTAATTATTGTTAGTGAGTACTTTTGCGAACTTTTTTGAGTTAGCATTCTTACGAGACCTTCACCACTAATACATATGCATGACTACTCTTTATTTATAATAGCGACTTTATAAGAATAGTAATTGTTCTTTGTTATTTAGAATTGGAAGAAGAGGAAGGACCAGTTCTCAGCTTCATTGATGATTTACTGTATAACGTCTTGGTAAGAATTTGGTATGTATATGTAAAAAATGTTTAACCCTACGACATTTTTAAAAATAATACCTCGTTTTCAGCATATCTGCCAAACGAATTCACCAAAACTTTCAGAAAGTTCTGATAGTATAAAAAGTGCGATTGAAAGTCAACTGTCAGGAAGTCTTTTAGGAGACGAAAATACTGAACAGTATAATGACGATTTGGACCAAATCATAGAAGAATTCTTTCCAGAAAATGATGACGTAAATAACATTTTAGTGAATGAAATACTTACAATAATAGATTCTGTAATTGAAAATGCAAATTTCTATGAAACTGACCAAGGCAGTGAATCAAATACGTTGACGACAAAGAAAAACGATGAACTAACAATCGACTCCGATAAAGAAATAAAACAAGATAGCGCAAGTGTCGATAATCAATACACTTTTAAGAATAATAACTTTAATGATTCTACTGAAATGAATGATGAAATAGAAAATTATTATGTTAACGCTGAAGTTATTGAAAACGACGAAAAAAATTCTTTAATTATGGATACACAAGACTTTGTAAACGAGACTGAAGAGAACTATGACATTAAAGATGAATCTAATCATGTAAGAAACGTAAACGAAACAGAAGATCCTTTTGAAGAAGGTAAATTAGCTAAAACAGATCAAGATGACAATAATATCGATATAGATAAACAATCAAGTCAAAATATAAATATTTTAGAAGATAATTATAAATTTAATAGTAAACTAAATAAAGAGCAAAACAGCCATGAAAATGAAATAACAGATAATATCAAAGATGGTCAAGAAGCAAATGGATTAGAAAATAAACGCAGTATAGAAGGCAAGTTAAATACTTCAGATCAAGAAAGCAAGGAGTTCGTAATGAGCTATACCAAAGATAATGAAATATCAAATGAACTAGACAGAAAGCCTAGTTTGAACAGCAAATTGAATGATTCATATCTAGAAAAGGATCAAACCGACATAAAAGATTTTGATTTAAACAGCATGTCAAATGATATAGAAAAAGAAAGCAATAAAAAAGACACATACAATACTGAGGATATTCCAGCCCCATACGAATCAGAAAATAACGCTATTATAGAAGATATATCAATTAGTATAAATCAAGAAAATTATTCCATCGAAAAAAGAGACAATATTAAAGAAATTAAATGGTCTTTCTCATTAGAAAATCAATCTAGCACAGACAGTGATCCAAGTAATAAGGATCAAGCAAATGATATAGTTACAAAAGAAAAAATAAATGAAAACCAGAAGAAAGTAGCATTTTCCGAATTGAAACAAGGTAAAGTTAATGTAATTACCATAGATAAAATAGTATTTAATTATTACATATTACAGAAATTAAAAAAGTTCAAAAATACAAAACCAAGGTCAGCATAAGAATAATTACATTTATCTTCTTTTTTAGACAAATTAGGCAGTGCCACTGAGTCTTCCCATGAAATGGACAGGTATTTTTCTTTCATTATGGCTATTCATTAATATTAATAGTTCAAATAAAATTTAACTAGGAAATTACTTTCACATACTATGAGACGTTTGTCATGATTCATTGATCATGACAATCTAATACATGATAATGATAAAAAAAATATTTTTCAGGATTTCTTCAGAGAAACTATTAGATCTTGCACCACCAAACTTTAACCTGCTTTGTAAGTACCTAACCACAATTTTAAAAAACAAATAGGATGAATCCTGAATGAATATTAATCAAATATTTTATGTTTAGCTGATGCTGACGAAGTTTGGCCCAAGCAGATGTCATTTCCGAGCATTCACGAAAGCATAAGTAATTTATCCGCCACCTCTCTCGGAAAAATAGTGGAGAGTGACCACTCAGGAAGCTCTTAGAAACGCAAAGAAATATATCAAAACATAATCGACATACAAAGAATTAATAGACAGATTGATTAGAACGAACATACAAAATACAAACTTTTGCAAGAAATCTGCACAGTAAGCAAAGAAAGAATTAGAATCTGGAATATTAAAATAATCATAATATATAATAAATACTAATAATATATAATAAAATGAAGTGTCTGTTTGTAATGTAAAAATTAACTGCGTTTTACTAAATGTGTATCCAATTATGTACGAATCACAATCAATATATTGTTACGTGCGGGGTGGTAAAAAAATGCCGTTTATGGGTGTAGAACACGATTTATTCTCGCAGACCAAGTTAACTTCCGAAATTACAGAGCTTCTTCAGTTGAACCGTAAAACTTGCCAAAAGTCGTCACTAATTCACTCAACGTGTCACTAATGCACTGTCGCAGATGTCTTCGCAAAAGCTTTCAAGTGTCGTGATCGTATCGCTAGTTACCGCAGAACTGTGTCTCGAGCGGTCGCACCCGTATTTATATCCGCGCAGTCGGCCTCGGTGTTTTTGGAAACTACTAGAAGCTTAAAAGATGTAAACATATTTGCGCTAAAGTTTTGGAATGCTATCGCTGTTAGTGGAATGTGAACCTTATGTCGTAATTGTAAGGAACAGTTTGGCCTGACACTAACAAAGAGAGGCGTAGCCACGAAACGGCTGGACCGATTTCGACGGGACTTTCACTGGCAGATAGTTGGTGTTATAAGGACTAACTTGCAATTAACTAATTAAAAAATCCAACTTTTAATAACCATTTTGTCAAATATCGATGGCACCGCCAACGCCATCTGTTGATGAATTTAGGAACTAAGTAAGTAAATAAATAAATACTAAACAGAGCTTCTACAAAACAGATTTATAATTTTATTTGTGAAATTGTAATTTTATTTATCCTAAGCTTTGTAAATTTATGTACATTTTATTGCCAGCTAAATCCACTGTTATAAAACATATTCATCAACTAATAATTAGAAAACCAAAGATTAAGTATCACTTTAATTAAATCAATAGTTCTTAAACAGATTTATACATGTAATTAATTATATCAATCACACTTATAGTACGAGAGCCCACGACCAAAACCATGTGTCATCGTGATACGGCCCAAATCATATATAGTCACTAGCCCTGATGCCCCTGAACGCAACTAGGTATGTAGTAACGATTAAAGCTGCTGTTTCTTCGCGGGGGGCCATGTCTGCTGTGCAAAAAAAAAGGCAGGTCGTTGTATCGTTAGACGTCTGCTATTGAAAATGTACATAGGAATTGTTATATAAGTACGAAAACCAGTTAGCAGACATATAGGGTGCTGCGTTTGACCTGGGCAAATTTTGACAAGTGTCAAAAAAATGAGCCGACTTGACAATAACTGCCCGGTTCAAATTTTTTTTGAAAGTTTCGTAAAGCTCTCGAGATGACAAAAACACGATTAGCAGACGTTACTAGTGCTGTTTATAACTTCAAAAAGCAAAAAAACGTTTCGGAGCCGCGCGGCAAACGCCGCGGCGCTTGGTACGCTCTTGTGCCAGAAGGCTCATTTACTTGTTACGCTCTTGTATTTTGCTTCACTACACCACTGAGATCCACAACTGGACTCACCCGGACATGGCGCATATCATAGCGAACAAAACAATTAACATCAATCACGATATGTGTTATCAATATGTGGTTCTAAATGATATGGTTCAACAAAGAATCGATGAAGGCCTAACTTGTGAACAACATGAGGAAGCAGACACCAAAATAGTTTATCATGTCTGTCAGATTAATGAACGAGCACGAGTGACCATTCGATGTTCTGACACCGATATTTTGATCATCATGCTCGGGAATATGGAATGTATTAAAAGTCCTATAAGCATTTGGATGGACGTGGGCGTTGGGAATTCTCGCCGCTTTATTGATGTTTCGCGCCTGTATGAAATATTGGGCGCGCCTCTTGCCAAATCTCTACCCGGTTTTCACGCTATGACGGGATGTGATTATAATCCCGCATTTTACCGGAAGGGAAAAAAAAGGCCATTCACGATGCTGCTAAATTCGATTCGGTATCAGAAGGCTTTCGAAGACATTGCTAGTCGAACATCTAATATCGAGAGTGCGTTTAATGTATTAGAAGAATTTACGTGTCGGTTATACAATGAAAAAAAAAATAATAACGTGAATTCAGCACGATTGGACATTTTTACGAAAACGTACCAGATGAACGAGTGTACAACCCTCAATCTGAATTTGGCGAATTATGATGCCTGCAATCTACCGCCATGTAAGGAGGAGCTGAAACAGCATCTACTGAGGACAAAATACATTGCACAAATATGGGGCAACGCAAACCTGCGACATCCAACGGATGAAGACCCAAAGGATTGCGGATGGGTAGAAAATGAGGGACAGTACGAGTTCGTGTGGTTTTCGGGAAACCAATTACCCGAATTAAAAGAAGTCATCGTGGAGGAAGAATCGATATCCGCGAATGGTAATGTTAATATTACTGTCATTGTTGAATTTTCGTAAATAAATAAATAATTCTTAATAATGATATTTGTGTTATAGAAGAAAACGTCGATCACCTAGACGACGTGCGAGCCGATTTCGACGACGACGACGACGACGACGACGACGACGATTGAGAGAAATGATTTTTCCACAAATTTCGTGATAATTTTTTCAATAAATAACATTTTGCATACAATGTGAGTTCCATTTTATGCCATTTCTCCAAAATTCATTTCATTTTACTCCTATGATTTAATGTATGCATTTATTTGTAAAGGGTACTTCAATCCGTCCGAATACGATTTCGCAATGAATTTTAAGCATCGAAAAGTTGTCTGATAAAGTAGGTGCAGCATTCCATTTGTCTGATATTAATTTTTTCCACATCTCAGTAACCTATTTCACCATATGGAACAGTTAGCATACGTAAAACGATGATATTGATCCGATTTTTTTTTTACATTTTCAAAATTCTTTTCAAATGCAATGCAGCAGGATATCTGTCTGGAAACTGGTTCGTTCACATAAACTGGCCAACATTTACTTATAAACATTATTTCCAGACGTATTACGATATTTTCTTTTTTTTGTGTCATTTTTTTTTTCAAAGTCATCTCCTTGGTATGAACAGCACTGTAGACGTCTGCTAATGGTTTGTTTCATATCTAAGGATTATAATTCAACTACATACCGGATAGCAGACGTGCAGCGATGACACATGTTGGCGACTTTTGTCCATTTTTCAAAAGTGCACTCAGGTCAAACGCAGCAGGCTACATGTCTGCTGTTAGCATTTTTGGGGGTTTTTTCATCCCAATAATGGGTTTTATAAGTTTTAGCCGTATCACGATGACACAAAAATTTTGGTTGTGGGCTCTGGTACTATTACTTAACTATCTTGTTTAGAAACTGTTTTGAAGTGCACAGTGACTTGATTGTAATCATACTTCCTTATATTTTTGTCTCTGCACGCAGCGAATATCCATTTTCCATTGAACGCTATGTCTCTGATGCCGTCACAATCTGATCCCGTGAGTTGAACTCTTGTGTTTGAATGAATTTCATTCAACGAGTGCACTGTGCAGGTGCCGTCTTGTCGTCCCACAATGAACAAATTATTAGGCAACGCCTCTAGGGATTGTATCGGGCTTGCCGACTCGTGCCACTCCCTAGTAATGGAACCGTCTTTGGCACTCATCTGTACAATCTGAAATTTTATTTTTTATTTAATAGCAATAGCGGTAGGTAAATTGTGAGAGCCAGATGAGCCTCTTGGATGATCTCTTTGGAAATGAAGTTTTCAAATTTCTTTGGCAATTACAGCCTAACACAGCGTTTCGCAGTCATTTGGGCAGCCTCTCTGGCGGAAGTAACCACCGCTTTACAGAAGACCTTCATCATTTATGAAATAATAGCATGTATGCTGTTGTGTTTCAGTGAGTGAGTAAGGTAAGGGATGCTAGAGCCCATTTCCCTATACCTTATCCTACTATGATCGGCAGCGCACATGCAACACCTGTAGAGTTGCTTGTGTTATAGATGACGGTAGCCAGCCACCTACACACGTGGACCGTCAGCCAGTCTGTGAATAGTACTAAAAAAAAAATTAAAAGTCTACACTTATCATCTGAGCCGTGGGACGGTCACGGTTGGACATAGGCCTCCCCATAAATAATTTTCCAATAGGACCGGCTTGAAAGAGCCTGGGCCGTGTTGGACAGCGTGTTTGCAGAACCTTTGGTCTGCCCCAAGCGGATGTCCTATGTGTCTGCCTTCAATGTGTCAGTATATATATACTATGTGTCAAATTATAATACCTTTCCACTATTGCACCCAACAATAATACTTTGTTCAATAGTTATGCAAGCATTGCAAGCAGAATCCATTTGTTTACAGAAAATCTCTTCTCTCTTAGCCACATGGGCACAAATCACCAAACCACTTTCGCATCCAGACACTAGAATTTTGTTTCCAGTGCCTATCTGGAATTAATGAAATGAAGCATTATTTTAAAACTTGTAAAATTATTCAAAACTTGTAAAATTATTTATTTAGTAACTGTGCCTGGAGGTTTCACCTGCTATATATTTTAAAAACATGTATTATCTTAAAAACAATCAACCTCAACTGTAATTCTCAGTGATGCTTCAATGAATTTTATTAGCCATCAACAAGTAGTCTTGTTGGTTACTTTATGAGATTCTTGCAAATTGCAAATTACCTACCTCTCTTTCATTACTGACAATAGTTTCATTGTCTGCTATTGCTAAGGCACAACAATTAATTATTCCGTGTCCTTCTATAACATTTCCTAAACAGTTTGACTGGCCAACATCCCACAATTTCGCCGATCCATCTCTGTGGTAAAAAAGATTTAAGTAATATCAGAATTCAGAATATAATTTTAATAAAATATTGCTCCTATTGATGGTGTTGATATAATAACCAAACTTAGCATTAGTTTTATATTTGCATAATATAATATGAATATCACACAATGCAAACCCAATCTAAAATAAAACACTGATTTCAATTAGAAATGTCAAAAGCTATAATTAAAATTACATTCTATTGAGACTATTCTAATAAGCCCAAACACGCTTCATCTGCTGTAAAGTTGTTTAGGAGTTGGCCATGCCACAGACTGCTTGATGCTGCAGCATTAGGTCAAGGTTATCAAATCATGGAAATACCACCGAAGTATTAGTACCTACACCAAATTTCAAGTCAATAGAACCTGTGAAGTTAGTGAGATCCCTTGTCAATCGATTACATTTTTTAATCGAGTTATATTGTTAATAATCTGTTATTATAAAGAGAAATGGCAATTTGTGTGCAATGAATAAACTCAAAAACCGATTTTAAAAGTTCCTACATACATTATTATCAAATAACATAAGTTATACTTTATAAATTTATGCAGATGAAGTCGCGTGCAACAGCTAGTAAGTACCTAATATAAAAAAGACTTAATATTTACTTACTTGCTAACGGAAATTATATTTCTTCCTTTATCAATAATACAAATGTCAGTAAGAGACATTGTATGACCTGTTAATGTTACAGGATTAATTCCTGATTCGGCTGACCAAATTTTACAGGTACCATCAGCACCTGCTGTGAGGACAACTGTTCCGGATGGAAAAAATCTACATTTATACACAGGGCCGCAATGCCCTTTTAAGTGTAGTACCACTTCACCTGCAAATAATATTAAACAATATGTCTTACAACTTATTTATTATTAGCTGTGCCCACAACTAACACACACATGCTATTATTTCATAGTGGTCTTCTGTAAGTGTAAGGGAGTGGTTACAGCTACCAGAAGAGCTGGTAAAATAATTGTATAAAACGCAGTATATCCTGCCACAACTTAAAACCATCAATAATTAATTTTATATTAGGAATATTCATTTATTATATTATATTAATTCATTTTACAAATAATACAAAGTAAATATACTCTAATGTTTCCTACCTGTTCTATTGTCCCATATTAAAACCTTATCACCTTCACACGATGACATTGTCAATGCTTTGTCTGATGATGACACAGACATAATTGCTTTATCATGGACACTATGAACTTTGGTTGATGCCACAAAAGCCACCCGTAGGCTTGATTGAATATGATTCAAAACTAGACTTAGATTAGAGTGAGACACATACTGGAAATTACTAGATGTATTAATTTTAATTTTTCCGTCAGCTTTATTGATTGTTGTATTTATTTTGTCGTGAACACTATTTTCACATAAATACTTGTAAGATATCCAGGCTTCCGCATTTGGTAATCTAAAAAATATTTTAAAAAAATGTTTATAAAATGTATACATACGGCGCTGGGCATATATTTTAAATACATAAATAGATTTAAAAATCTTATATTCAAGGAAATATTATTCAGTATTTACCTTATAATATCATTCCAATCGCACTGAATAGTAACAACAGGTAATTTAGGCATTATTAATTATTATTACAATTTTAAATAAGAAGAAAATATGTAGAATTGTGTGTAGCAAAGTACACTTGAGAGAAGCGAGGATCGGGAGCGAATATCCAGTCCAGCCAGATATACTCGGTGCGATGAGCGTGAGCGAGGATGACTTTCAAAAAGTTTGGTTTTCTGCTTCAGATTTAAATTGTTTTGAAAATTGAGGATTTGCCGACTGAAGTTGGGAAAAGTAATTATTTATGAGCCATAGAACAATGAAAAAAGTGTCATGCGTTCACCAGACTAGTATTCGAGAAAGTTGACCGCAGTTCGAAGTGCGTCACTGCCATGGATTTATTATAAAAGGATTTATTACTTGAATCTGAAAAGCAAGTCAAGCAGGATATGTAGTAGAGAAGCCGTGTATCCCTTTCTAATAAGGTGACAATAAGATTTTTGGTATGTGAGACAAATTAAATGTTGAATTTAAAATTAAATTAATGTGTTAATATACTTGCATATATTAGTAGTTTGCCAAGCCGGCATTAAACGGACGGCTTCGGGTCGCATTAGATTCGTTGCCGTCCCTACGCACCACCACCATTGATCGGCCGGCTTCGGGTCGCATTAGATCCGTTGCCGGTCCTACTAGCTTCACCATCGCTACTACACGCATCGGCAGGGCGCACGCCATCACGCCCATCACGCCGCATCCACCACCTTCGTCGGCTGGATCATACAAAGGAGTGCCTGTCCTGCGTTGAGGAGACAGATAGGCCGACCACCCACGACCTACACAATTCGTGTTGCCTACCAAAGAGCGATTTAAATATATTTTATTATTCCGATTACGCTGTTTTAATTCTGTACCATTGATACTGTTACCATCTAATTCTAGTCAGTGTCGCCGTAGGAAAACTCTAAATAGTCCAAGATTTTTAGATATTCGAAAAACAAATGATTGATTTTTCGATTGGATTGTGTCAGAGAGTGTCCCCTAAGTATAAAACCAAGTTTGTGTCGTCTGAAACCGCGTTAGCCGCCATCTTGAAAAACGCCTTTTTGATAATATCTCGTAAACGGTAAGTTTTACGTTGAAAATCGTACGGACCTTTCTTATAGAGGATGAAATTCCCCATCTTTTTATACAAAACTTTTTTCTCTATTGTTAATATTTACCGACATATAGTCGATTAAAAAACCAATTTTTTGTTTTTGTATAAAATATTTTTTTGTAAAATCAATAGTTCCTGAGTTCTAGCGCAATAAAAGTTGCCGTCAGGCAAAGAAAAACAGTGATTAGTCGTAATACAAAAATTATCGAGATATTTAAAAAAACACAATAAGTGCCTGTTTTCAAGAGTTAGCATTTCAACGGACTCTAAAGTCGAGAAAATAGTATTGTATGTGCTCGCAGATACAATACATATGTAATTTTAAAATTATGGTTGGCTTGGCAACACTGAGTATAATATAGTCTATACTATACGTGGGGTGAGTGTGAGATAACTTAATAATCTGTGTGTGAGTGAGTGAATGACCGTGAAAGTGTTTTGAAATCGAACACAAAGTGGGCGAATTCTGTAAATTGTGTTTATCTAATTCCAATATATCTTAATACTCGTACTTTATTATTAACTGTATCACTGGATATATGCGTGTGTTATCAAGTTATGCTATACAACTATTTGTGCTTTAAAAATGCATTTCTCCATTCCTGATCTACAACAATTTCACGATGACAATGGAAGCTCTTACACGGTATTTATTCTTTTTATTAGTTTATATGCATAATGATTAAGAGCTTCTTTATTAACAAACCTCCACTTATTTCAAACATACATTCATATCTTTTCTAGGGATACAACATCTATATTGATGGATTTTTCCATTGCACTGCTCGTTACAAGCAACTACTCAGCTTGCACGAGCAATTACAAGCACAGAATCCATACTTTAAACTGCCTCAATTTCCTCCTAAAAAATTGTATCTTACAAGTTCACAATTGGAAGAAAGAAGAGTCTTATTAGAGAAATATATTCAGCTTGGTAAGAGATTTTCTATAGAATATACTTACTGGATAGTGATTTTAACATTTTTCTATAATAATATTTGTTTAATTTCAGTCGGTCAAAACCCTGTACTGGCCAATTCGGACCTTCTCATTACATTCCTCTTTTCTGCTCAACAAGAAACTCATAGCGTTCAAATGCACGAAGTAGATATTGAAATTTCATTGATGAATGGATACAGAATACCATTGTCAGTGTCTTCAACGGATTCGTCGAGCGCAATATTGGATATTGCTTGTAATTATATAAATCTGCCAAAAGAATTGATGAAATATTTCTCCTTGTATCTATTTAACTGGAGCTGTGCAAAAGATGGCCGGCCGTCCTTGAAGAAGTTAGAGGAATATGAATCTCCATACATATCACAAAAATATGTGAGGCCTGAAGACAAAATCGTACTAAGAAAAAGGTTTGTTAGAAACTAAAGTTTTACAATGTACAATAGTATTTAGATTTAAATTTTAGACAATTTTAGATTTAGATGCAATTAATTTAAAGTAAAATTAATTAAAAGCAGGGCACATTGAGTTTCACAGTCATTTTGGACAGTCTGTTTGGCAGCAGTAACCATCCCCTTACATAAGAACACAGTGAAGTAACAGAGATACCATCGAGTAGATCGTGAGCCTATCTAATGACTAACTATATATAAATAAAAAGGGTGTGGCTGTTTTCTTTGTAATATTTTCTTTGAGCCTATTATATGAACCTATATATACCAAAATATTCTTTGGTACTTTAGCTATCAAGTAATATAATTAAATTTTGGATGTAGATGATAGATATTTAGCTACAGCATCAAACTGTATCAAACCCCAATATTGAATTGCCACCTCCTATTTTAAAGAGCAATTTTAAAGACATTTTCATATAAAAAAAAAACAATGTGTACCTGTATTTTATGTGTCTGTATTTAAACTTGTATTGTATTTAAACTTGTTTCTGTAGATAGTGGTATAAAAAACCCATTACCTCATACATTAATGTTGTATTATTATACAGTAGGTGATTCATAACATCATTGACATGAATGCATTGTATGATTAGACCTTTTCATGCACTTTTTTTTATTAAAGTATAATTTCTTATTTTATTGTGTTTGTAGTTATTGGGACCCATGTTATGATGTGGATTTGATGATAGACAGGGTGTCTCTAGACCTGTTATACTTGCAATTAATAGAAGAATTCGACTTGGGTTGGATTACTGCTGACGCTCAAACAAAAGACATCCTATTGAATTATGAAAGCAAGAAGCAGAAGAGAGAAGTATGCAATACTTTTTTTATATCTTACCTATTAGAAGTGTGTGTGGTCAAAATGGACGATTTCAATTATATTATTGGTAATATTTTTATGAATTATCCTACTATTATTATAAATGCGAAAGAGTATGATGATGTATGTGTTTTTTACTCGTAAAAACTACTCTACGGATTTGAATGAAATTTGCCACACAGATAGTTTGTCACCTGGATTAACATAGAGGATACTTTTTAAAAAATAAAAAAAAGGTTGGGTTTCCAAGGGATTGTTGAAAAATATAATAAAAAATTGGCCACCAATGTCGCCGTGGGAGTGCCACCGTCGTCATAACGGTGAAGGAGTCAGACAAGCATTATTTATTTACATATTATATTTTGAATTTTTCAATTCAGACGAATTCGCGGGCAGGCTAGTTTGGTATAAAGTTTTAATGTCAGGGCAACTTATTTTTCATTGTACAAATGTATCCATAATTAATAAATGAATAAACATCGTTATCTGCAAAAATGCGGGGTCAAGAGAGTGCATTCTATATTATGATTGATTATTTACATTAACTTAGCTCTATCAAGTTAACTTCTCATTTTTATATTTATATTTTTTCATTTCAATACATACTGATAATTTTATTCATTGATATTGCAACAAGAATAAGAACTTAAGTTAATATTGAGGTGTTGACATTTAACATTTCTTCTACCCTGTCTATTATTTTTTACTATTTTTAAACTATTTTAAGTACAAATACTTTTACTATTCTATGATTAGGTATATACTAGATAAATTAATCATCTGAAATCTTTAGAAATTTATATCACAAAAATGTTGTACATCTTTACATAGTAGTATAAAATGAAGTCTGTCTTTCTGTCTGTATATCTGCTAACTCCTCCTAAACCACGCAACAGATTTTGATGCGGTTTTCACTAATGGAAAAGCGATCATAGGAAGGTTTTTGTATTATAATTTGCAGAAAAAAAATGCACGGGGCGGGTTGCTAGTGTAACAAATATTTGACTTTCCAAGTAAAGTACGAAATAGTGCATTTATACATGTGCGGTTTTATATGGACATCTGTCATATGTGTGACTTTATCACTGTGATTCACTGGTTGATTGAATTCATACTCATAATTTTATTGCTATGAATAATTGTTGCATCAACATAGTTATAGCTATATTGATTTATGATCATTTCCTGTGGTGTATTCATCTATCTTTTGTTTGCCAATATCAGACAGGAAAAAATATTCAATGAGCAGTTTTTTTTTTTTTTTTTCATTTTGTACCTATTTATTCAGTAGACTTCTCAATATTCACAAAACAGGAAAACCGTTTATATTTTTATGTAAAGAGTCACAGTAAGCGCCCCCAAATAATATGAAAAAAATATGCAACATTACAGTACATAGAACTGGCTAGAACACTCCGGCATTACGGACGGATTCCAGCGGGTGAGGCTGTGACAGATGACACAAATTTATCGGGTGGCAATGAAGAGGGACAATGCAAGGTTCGAGTGTCACTCGCGTCAAGGGAATTAACACTTATGAGTGTTTTGCAACCGCTCAGAGAGCAACGATACAAAGTAACCAGGATGCGATGCTGGAGGATTACTACATTGCATACGGTAAGTTTGATTTGAATAGATTATATTATTAATCCAACCTATTTTATCTATTAATCTACACTAATATTGTAAAATTTTTTTTTTTAATATATTTGTAATGGATAAACTTAATGCTACTTAACTGATTTCAAAAATTCTTTCACATATAGATTACATATAGACCCATACTTTCGTCTCCATCGAAATGTCGACAAATATAGTTTATGTTAAATCGTGCGGGCTCTCATTATACATTATATTTAATGAAATCTTCAATTATTTGATGTTTTTACGTCCTACGGCAGAACTGCCATATCTATGATGATGAAATGTAACAATGTGAACTATAAGATTAAACGCGAAAAAATCGAAAAATTATGAATAATGGACTTATGCTGCCATCACTCACATTTTCAGATGGAACGACCACAGACAAACGGACATGGTTCTTTACTAGAAGAATCTAATAAGAATTTTGAATTATCCTTTGAATATCTCATAAGCAAGGACAACTTGAAATGGATTACCTTGAGAACGGAAAATGCAACGTTTATAAGCGTTTGTTTACAGGTACGTTTAATTTTTTTTTTTCAAAACTTAATTAAATGTTTTATTAAGGGGAGGTTAGTTTAAAAAAAAAATCCAATTCGTTATTTTTTTTAACATAAAATGTTCTATTTGTTACGTTTCGTAGCAATTGACATTCCATATCATTAAATTAATCTGCACATAAGTAGTACACTCGTTCATGTATACCACTTTATGCAAGTTCAATGCAAATTATCATTTGTCATACAAACTATTGTTAACTATACTCACACACATTATAGTTAGCGTTTCATAATAGATAGTTAGTTGGGTAATATTTGATAAAGATATTTATCCGTTCTTCCCTCGAAATCGGTTGTCGAAGCACGAATATTGATGAAATTGTTATCATATACAGAATTATCTAGCCTTTTCGTTGAAATCGTGAAAGAATGCAATGTTAAGGTTTGATAAAGATACTTTTTGATATGAATATTGTTGCTTTCTGTACGTGCCTGAGGCGCCTTACAACATATTATATAATATGTGTTGTAACATTAGCTGTGACGTCACAAATTGAGTATTACCTGCAAAAATGCAACAAAAATTTTTATTAAAAGGGTGTTAATCTATCTATAGTTGAGCTCTTTGTCCGTTTCTCCGCTAACTTCTATAGGTTTTCACTAATGAAAATAGGGATAAACGGGGAAGTATTATGTCTGTCGGTATCTTAAAAATAGCTTGCCATTGTATTTCCAGTCAATAGTGGACGAGTTGATGCGACAGAAGAACGGCTGGGGTCCCGCTTCGCCGCGTTTCAAACGAGGCAGTCTCACATACCTTCGTAGGGATGGCTCCAGCCAGCTCATCACACCGTCATCATCCAGCGACACGCTCAGCTCTGTGGTATGTTATTCGCAGAAATGCGTTTGGTGGTTGGTTTATACCCTGAGAGTGAGAACGCACAAAGCAGCAATAGTCTCTGTCACACTCATAAGTGTGAAAGAGAGAGAGAGAAAGAGATGTCACGATTGTGTAAACATTTCATTCCTCTGAAAGAGAACTAGTTCGATGAAACCGTTTGTTGTGTACTTAGGGTGCTTGCCCTCCGGGTTCGATTCCTGGATGGGTCAACTTTTAAAAAGAAATTTTCAAGTCTGGATTTGGAAAGTAGTGGCAAGGCACACTGCATTTCGCAGTCTTTCGAGCTGACTGTATTGCGGCAGTAACCACCCCCTTACGACAGGCCACCGTGTGCTGTTGCTGTTGTTTTTACCAAAGACCACCATTTAATTATGTGCTGTTGTATTTACCAAAGGCCACCATATAATTATGTGCTGTTGTGTTACCAAAGGCCACCATATAATTGTGCTGTTGTATTTACCAAAGGCCACCATATAATTATGTGCTTTTGTGTTTACCAACGGCCACCATATAATTATGTGCTGTTGTGTTTCGGTGAATTACTTTAACCCTAATCCTTAATCCTACTATGGTCGGCATCGCACTTTCAGCACCTGTAGCGTTGCTTGTGTTACAGGCGACGGTAACCACCTACCATCAAGTGGGGTGTCAGCCTTTCTGTCGCCATTATCCATGAATGAAGAATGGTAGTAAAAAAAACTCCTGTATATTTAATTGGTATCTCTTTGCAGAATGGAGATTCGGTGACATCGGGCAGTTCACGAGAGATATTCTCGGTGCAGAGGTTGACGGAGAAATTTGCATCAGTCGCATTCAAATCGGGCAGAGATTGTGTCGAGAACAATGCGTTCGAAGCGGTGGGTGACGATGAGCTTTAGGTAAAAGAATTAACAATTGATATTAATTGAATATTATCCAAAGGAAAGATAAAGTCGTGAGTTGCCAATAATAATTTTATATTCCATTTTAACTAATGTACAGTAATGTTAAGGTAAAAAAATCACAGTCGTAGTTAGCGTTTTAACTATTCAGTTAAGTGTAGCCAGGCTATGAAAATTGTTTGATATCAAATTTAATAACCATTTACTTGCCATATTTTTTTATTTGTTTAAACTTTTTATATTATTATTATCATCTGGTCTTTAATAGGTGGGGACTATCTGAACTATTTTAAAGGCTTTGATGCAATGCAAGCGTGTCCTTTCCTTATGTATATGTAAATAAGTTTAATTATATTTTGAAAAAGTTTTATGTATTTAAAAACTATAAATTTATTGTCTTATATAATTTGTGGCTTCTATGCCCCTAGCAGATAAATAAATAGGGCTTGGTTACCAATTTGAGATATTAGTTAAGAAATGGTGCTAACAGTTTCCAATGTAAAATTTTTAGTGTGACTAAAATCATGACAGTGGACTCGGTCGTTTATAAAAAAAAAATCTCGTAATATTTCTAATACTGTTACGTTTATGCTAATATAATTAAACACGATCGCAGCGTAACAAAGCCAAAAAAAAAAAATTTAAAAAATAATGTAGTTGAGTAAAAATAAGTGTTATTACTAAACTGAATAATAATGTTGAGGCTGCCAGTATATATTCAGTAAATATTCAAATGATATTTATTTTTTCATTAAAACTTTTAGTTAAAGAGGCCTAACTTTAGTATTTACTTAATATTAGTAATTCTTTTTTTAAATTTGTTATACCTGCAGGCTTATTAATCACAATTGTCATATTTTTGGCTGCCTCAGACAAATGTATTTCCCATAAGCCGAGCTCAAATAATATTCTCATTTTGTTGTTGTAATTTAACTAATATCTCTATTTTTAATTCATCACAAATGATAAAACTAATCATTTTCTTGTGTATTTGTAAGAGTTTATTGTAACGTATGTTTTACTTGTTTAATATTTTCCCAAAACAATCTATATTTAGACAGGATTGAAAAGATACAGGGTTTTTTGTATGGAAATCAATGTAAAGAAGAAAGGAAATGTTTGTTTATTGTATTCCTGCAAAAATAGAGTAGGTTCGTTTTAACAGCTGTCTTTTGACAAAGGACTCTTGTTCATTATAAAAGTGACTTAACTCATTGGAATTGCACTTAAAAATAATGAACTTCTTATTTGGGTACAATAGAACATACTAATATTATGTACATTTATCGATATCATTATTTAGTTAATACTGAGGATAAACATTGAACGACTTGACCTATCGCTTTGCAAATAAACTTTCAACTGTGGTGCACCTATTTACGGGTACAGGGGCCGTACTATCACCTCTTAAAGCGATGCAAAGACGATTGAGTGAGGGAGATGTCGCCTTACATCATGTATTGCGCCATCTCGTTTACTCACTCGTTTTTGCATCGTTTTAAGAGGTGATAGTAGGCCCTCTGGTGGTTTTTAACAAAAAAAATGCGTGAACTTATTCTTTATGTCAACAGTGTCTCCTTTCTGCATATACTTTTATGAAAAAAAAAAAAAAAAAACTATTTGAATAACTACAACTTACTTATATGCATTGCAATCTGGCAAAATAAACAGGCTTTTCGCAATTTAAAAAAAACTGAAAACTTTTTTTTTTTTCAACAAAACAAATGTTTAAAAATACTATAATTCCTAGATGTTGAGGTTTAATTAAAAAGCTTTATTTCAAATATACATTTTGCAAATTAATGTATAGGGAAAAATGCAAATATTCATTCGTTGTCATTGTTTCATTTTCACAGTAATAGGTGATGTGATGTCAACTATGTGATCATACCTATTAAGTAAGAAACCATTTATTTAAAAATATACTTACTTTACGTCACTTTTACAATGAACTACATAATAATTTAACCTTGCCGTTATTAATTAACGTCCTATTGAGTAGATTTATTATCTCTTTAAAAAACTATTTTAAAAAACTTTATTTTATTCTCGATTCTCGGAACTATCCAGACTGTTAGTCAATTAGTGGTGTACTTTCAAAACAACCTATTGTCGGAGTGTAGAACAAATTAAGTTATCTTATTATTATTATCTGCTTTGTGGCTATTGCTGTCTTCTAGAGTCCCAGTATAATAATAATAATAATAATAATAAGTTATCTTGCTGACCAGTAAAACATTTGTGTCATGACTCAGACATGTAAATATCAAGCTGACTGACCTTTGTCAATTCCTCGATTATATTGGGATTTGTTGTAGAGAAAATTATAATATTCGTCGTCTTTTTCAATATTATTCTGTCTCATCCAATATTTACTCGTATAATATTATTTAAGATCAATCAATTAAAACAGACTAAAATTTTAATGTAAATATTAAAATACAATACAACTAAAGTATATAACTAAACTAAAATCCGTTTATATTTTCCATACATTTAAAAAAATATTTAGAAATTGAAACGAAATCTCCAAGGTTTTCATATTTTTTGTTTTCTATTATATTTTACACAGATAATATGATACTATTATTTAAGCAATGTGCATATCATTATCTTTATATACTGCAAAATGTTAATAAAATGCCCGGTCTCTAGAAAGGCTGCATATTGTAAGAATTTATTAAAAACTTTCTGACTCCTTTAAAAATATCGGTTCACGCAATATAATTTATGACTATGTATATACATAAATACTGTTTTTTATCACCAATTTTATTTAAGATGATATTTATTACAGTTATTATATTGCTTATGTCTATGAGTTTGTAAAATTGATTGCTAGGCTACAGAAGTTTAAGTAAGTTACATACTTATTCAATTGATTAAGTTTATTCAGGATCTCGCATTTTAAAAGCTCAACATTTTAGATTTCTTAGGTTGTCAAAATATTTTAACCCATTTATTGCTGCTCAAATGAAATAGTAGTAATATTAGCAACATGCCGCCATACATTTGCTATCCAAGAGCACGGTATCTCCTTAAGGTACCCTTGGCTAAGCAATAACATGACATGTTAAAAAATAAACTAAAATATTTTTTTAAAACTTGATACAATATTTTTTAACTCCATATAACATTTAAAGCTGCAAAATATTTTTATTGAATTTTCATGTTTGTTTCAATGCAATTGAACCATTGCCTTTTAGTCTTCGTGGTAGAATCTCTTAGTGTTCCGGCAGAAAATTGTGAAAAAAAACTACTGCAGGAAACTAAATTATAGTTTTAAAAGCAATACATATTCCTCTGGTAAAGTTTTTACCATTTTGTATTTATTTTATTGCAAGTTTTAAGTTTTTCTAATGCCAATTTGATTGTTAAAATGTATCTATTAAGTAATTTTATTGTTGAGGAACAAAACAAACTGTTAAATACTTTTAATCCATATCATTATTAATAAAATATAAGGTCAACAATGTTTTTAGGGACCATGTTTCGTATTTATATATGATGAATTGTATTTATTTAAATTGTATATTATATTATTATATGAATGATGCCCCAACTCTCAAAAGGCCAAACTGTACCTGTTGCCATATTATGTTCTTTAATTAATTACTTTGTTTTTTAATACTTGTACTATTTGATATTATTGTAAAAATAAACTTTTTGTATAAAATATGTGAAGTTTTAATTGAAAAGAAAAAACCATACTGGATTAATTGCTAACTTTATTTAAATTAAATATACACAAAACATTCTAATATTCCTTTTCCCAGTTTTCTCTCTCCAATCTTTCCTTCTCCACTTGCTTTACAATTGGAGTCAAGTAAAGCTTATCATCCTCATATTTTGTCCACTCTTCTTTGGGCAGAATGTTTTTTTGAATAGATAGTTGTATAGCACGAATCATACGGAAATTGCGTTCATCAACGACATGGTCGGGTAAACGACGAAGTGCTTCTTTGACATCTTCAGTTTCATGCAAGCAGTCATCTCGCATTAGACCTGTAAAACATTATATTATTGAGAACGAAACCTTTTTCTTTATATGGTTTACAAAATAATACACAATCTTATATAAACAAAAATAACAATTAATTTGAAAAATCTACAATGATTTTGCTTTTCACTTTGTAACAACATAACAAAACTAAAGTGACAGTGAAGATTAAACTAATAAGATATAATTAATAACTAACTAACAAAGTGATGAGTAGGTACTTAAACAGAAAATAAAACTAATAATACAAAATAAGCAAATAAATAATAAAAAAAATTTAGTGAGAGATATTTATACAATAGTCATTTATAAACCTCTAGAGAACCAAAAAACCAGAAATAATGTCTAAATTCTTTAGTAGTTGTTACACAGATGTGAGAGGTGAATATTGACCTATGTTCATCCTCTATGATGCCAGAGTGAGGGATTTCCTATTGCACAGGCGATAGGAAATAGGATAGGAATTTGGATCAGAAAAATTTAGGGGCTTAAGCAGATCAGGCGAGTTGTAACTCTAGACTCTAGATCAACTTAGGCAAATAAAGCATCATAAATTTTCTTTAAACTAGCTATCTACCCATGCTGTAAATAACACTGGTAGACTGACATTTACTAGTTAATCTCAGGAAAAGGCATTTCTTAATATTAAGTATCATTATGTTGAAATTTAAAAAAGAAAAATTAGAACAATATTAATACATAACTTCTAAACTAAAACTACACAAAGGTAGTTTCCATCTATCTAATTCATTAGAAAAAAAATGTGGTACTATTTAGAACTATAATCAAAATGAAAACTTAATTTATTATTGTATGGGTAAAATGGTCCGATAGATTTCTTTCTGAAAGAATAAAATCAGTGTTAAGTATTCATGCATTTATTATAGATGTTAATATTCAAGTATTAGTAGGTTTATATCATATAATTATTTGTATCCTAGGTTTGAACATACCTAATTTGTTGAAGCCTGCTAGATTATAAGCCCATTTACTCAGGTCTGAAAAAAAAAAGTAAATATGTAGTTGTTATGTAATGTAAAATAGCTAAACATGTAAAGCAAAATATGCTTATAAAACTAACTTACTGCAAAGAACGGTCGTGGTTCTTAATGCCATTGTTTAAAGCCCAAAATTTGGGATAAATCTTAGGTTTAACTTTACTTTAATTTAAAGAGATTTGGGATTTATTCTGCAGATATTGAATAATTTTTCAAAAGGTACAGAGTAGTGAGAGTAGAGTAAAGACAGACCAGCAAAAATAACCACAGACTAAATGACATTGTCAGTGGCTTTAGTGTGAGTTTGTAAGGCCCGCACTCGAGTTTGAGTTGGTTTGAGCCGCCCGCGGGCTCTAGCTAGTGTGACTTTATTATGTCCGCACCCGCCAGTGAGAGTACAAATTTTTTTACATATATGGAAAATTGTCTATTTGATATTGACAATTTCCAATTTATGCTCTCGTTAGTGAGTGCGGCCATTATAAACTCATACTAGAGCCAGCAGAAAAGAAGTGTCAAAAATGGTCGCTAGCCCGTATATATTATAAGTTACTCTATGTCGCTAGCGTAGCGTAGCGCATGATAAAATTTGCTTAAAATTATAGATAGGTATTTTAATCGCAACTTTAGTCTTTAATTAATATGTGATTAATCTTATTTATATTTTACTTAAACTAAACGCTTGACCTGTATTTCCATAATATTATGTTGATAGAAAATAGTAAGTATATCATTAGTAAGTTTTTCTAAATTTCGTTTACAAATGAACTGAATTGGCAATGACCACATTTATAGGAAAACAATTTTTATTTTAACATTTGTTCCGTATAAACAGTAGACTCGTTTTATCAATCATGTTTTATCCAACAGTTATTGACAATCTAAATATTATGCGATAAAAATTGAGTCGCGCGTGGCTTGGTCGTGCTTCTTATCGGGTTGTTTGCTTGTCTTGAATTGAACTTCGTATGCCCTCGCCCGACTCCGGCCTGCTTATCACTACCAGATTGAATAAATGAGGCGACAAAAGCTAATTATATTCATTAAATATAGTCGCGCGTTCTTGTGTAGACCTACACTTGGAAATATTAATATATATTTTTTATATATTACTTAAAATTTTAAGTGTCATTGTAATTTACAAGTCTTTTCCCAGTGAAATTCCAATTGTTCACTTATTTCTTCTTTAATCCTGCATTCAAGAGAAGGAATGCCAAGAGACTGTGGGGACTGTTTAGGAATTCGTTATCGAATTAGCACCCTGCACCAAACTTGGAAGTGGCTGCATCAAACAATCGCTCTCCACGAATACCTGATCTCCCTCTCAGCGGCTGATACAGACGCCTGCTGCTCTATGCATTAGTGCTTCCTGATTATAAACATTGGACCCCGGGCATTTAGCGTTTAGATTAGATACTAGAACTGTTAAATATTTACGCTTAAAGACTTAGTATTCAGAACTCTCATACAGAAAAGTATCCGTTTGTGTTATAATATAAACTTAAGTGTGTCAAGATGGCTCAGTCAATGATGAAGAAAATGATGATGAGCAGTGCCTGTGTTGTGATCGGTATTACCAGGAGAGCCAGCAGCCGCAGCTTGTCTATTGGTGCTGCGACTTTTTCTTCTAAGAAGAATGTGGCTCCACAACTACCACCTGAGGGGGAGGTCACAAAATCGGTGTTTATGTCGCAATCTACTGACATCTACACCAATCTCGCTCTCGAGGATTGGATGTATCGGAACATGGATTTTTCAAAACACCATGTCATGATGGTGTGGCGTAATGAGCCCTGTGTTGTTATTGGTAAGCATCAGAATCCATGGCTGGAAGCTAATATTCCATTGTTAGCTGAAAAAGAGATTGCTTTAGCCAGACGTAGCAGTGGCGGAGGCACCGTTTACCATGATCGTGGTAATCTAAACATTACTTTCTTTACACCTCGGGAGAGGTACGACAGGAAGTACAATTTGGAAATTATTAAGAGAGCGCTCTTTAGAGGATTCGGAGTCAAGTCTACCATCAACGAGAGACAAGATATTGTTGTTCGAGACAAATATAAAGTATCCTTTTTCTAACAAAATATACTTTTCTTATGAATAAAAATCAATTGCCCATATTAAAGTTAATACTATTCATATAGTGAATCTTTTGTTGTTATATTAGACAAGTTGAATATTATGCAAATATTTATATATTATACAAAATATCTAGTCTTGTCAGTTATCCCTGGGATAACTGATTTATTTTTAAATTCTAATTTTTTAAAAGCCAAAGTTTGATTACTTAAAATATAAAGTTAGAAGTTTTTTAAGCTTAAATCACATTAAAATACGATAAAAATCAAAAATAATCTTAAGTTATAGACACTTTTGAAGTAAAGTTTTTCAAACTATTGTCATGTCCAAAATACAGAGATTAGATATAACGAGATAAAACTAGTTGGTTACTTAATAATAATACAATTCTTTATAGCTTATAATAATGATTTCCTTAATAGCTATTTTATTAGATTTCTGGAACAGCTGCAAAACTGGGCCGCTCTACTGGTTATCATCACTGCACACTTCTAGTCAATGCCAATAAGGCAGATCTCAGCAAAGCGCTTGCTAAACGCGAGGTTAGTATAAAGTCCAATGTTGACTGGACCTTCTTTTAAATTGTTAAAAATGTATAATAGTCAAAGGTTCCATCGTCTTTCTTCACAGTCATAAAATTATAATATACTGATTGAATTTGCATACATTATCGGACTGTTATTCCTAAATTTTTAAGGCCTTTTTATTTAATTGGTTGATTGCTGCATACCTGCAGTATGGAACCTTTCACTTTTAAACTTCTTTTTGTAGCTTTTTCTATAACAATTTTTTTGTGTATAAAATTAATTTATATATTGTAATATTTTTAAAAATCTATTAGTTATCTCCCACATTTTCATTTGTGATTTAAAATTAATGCAGAATTATTTTAATCAGACTTAAGTTTCTCTAGCTTCTAACAATAAAATAAATTCTTCAACTTGATTTATATTAAGTATAGATAGATGAGCATTTTATTCATATAATACATTTTAGAGATTATGTACTAAATGTACAAAGTGCATTTTCTTATCATATTGATAGACATAGTAATCTCTTGAGTTGCATGATTTAAAATATTTTATGATTATTATATATAAATTTGTATGCTATATTAATATAACATAATGTTATACTTACTATACTATGTATTACTATACAAATGCTCCCTACATTATTCAGTAGTGTGAGGGGTCAAGTAACTTGTTTGTGATTCATTGTTTGCACTAAAGCCACTAAATCTGAATAGTATACTAGTTGCATTGTTTAATTGGAAGCAAATGTTTTAATTAAAAATTTTTCATTAACCCAAATTCTCATTATGCAACCAAGTGCCCTTTTATCTACTGATTTAAATGCAACGACAGGCTCGTTTATTAAAATTATTCATAAAATTTCTATGTATTTAGAGAGAATATCTTCATATTAATCAGAAAATAGTCTGCCCTTATTTTTCATTATCAGTATGTTAACTGAATCTGGTCGTAACTTCTATTTGGTGATTTGTTTTAATTGTTATCTAATGTAATAATAATAACAAAAGTAATCAAGTTTGATTTTGTTGTGTTCCAAATTTAATGTAATAATATAATAGAGTAGTTTTGTTTGTGTTCTAACGAGTGTCTGATGACTTTTCAAAATTCTTCCCCCCTTCGCCCCTATGTTAAGGACATGTAATTTTATTTAGCATGGCATACAGACTAAAGCGACGGCGTCTACACCATCGCCCGTCGCGAACTTGGCCGAAATCAACAGCCAGTTGACGGTGGACACACTCCAGACAGCCATCGGCTATGAGTACATGCGGACGCCGGCTTTGCATCTCGAAGACGGAGGCCAAAACCTGATCTCAAAGCAGAGGGGATTCCAATTCATCAACCCCACCAACGAATGGTTCCCAGGTGAGGGGATTATGTTATTCATTAAGTAGTAAAAACTTCACGCCTTTGTCATTTCTCTAAAGAGTATTTTATGCTCTACATGAAATGGCTAGAAGGTCATTAAATTATATCCAACAAAAGTCATATTCTCATGCTACATTTAAATTATAATTCAAACCAGCCAAATGCTTGTGGGCTTTGCACGTAATGAATTTTTTTATATACAAAAATGTACCTCATTTATCAGACAGACAGATGCAGAAAGCCACTTTATTATTGTACTATTATTTTCTGGAAGAAATTCACTACCAGATAGTGAAAACTTAAGGTCACTGGAAATAGACAGACGCAGATAACAATAATTGCATTTTATTGCAATTATGGATATGAATTGGTACATTTGTATGTCATTGAAGGATACAGTTAAGATACAAGAGAATTAATACGAATGTTTTCGTGTCTATAACATAAATTTAGTGAAATGAGGTTTCTTAATGCGATTTCTACAATTGTTATTTTTCATTGGCCTTAGGTCTTGCGGAAATCAAGGATGAACTCAAAACGTGGGATTGGTGTTTTGGAAAAACTCCAGTTTTCACTGTGAGCCGTTCGTTCCCTGTCCCTGCCGAGATCCTGGCGCCAACCAACGTGTATTCCGGCACTCAGGAGCTCGTCATCAGCATGACAGTTGAGAAGGGTCTGATTAATGATGTCACACTGAACATCCCAATGGGACTAGTCGATTCAGGCTTTCACGGAGAGGCCTCAGTTGTGACCAGCCTCAAGGGGAAAAGGTTCACTTCGGAAGCCCTCGTGGCACTCGAGGACGCCATGCTGACAAGTCACTTGACTGAAGTCAAGAAGTTGGATGAGAAAGAGCAGTTTGTTGCCAAGTGCTTCGATCAAGTTGTTAACACGGTTTAAAGAATAAAAAAAATATAGTCATTGTCAAACCGAAAAGTATTTCATTTGAAACTTAGTATTGTTTGTTATAAGTAAACTTTTTTGTCTTTTAAACATGAAAATTTATTAGTTTATTTATTATTTTGATGATTTTGATTTGAGTAAATTTTGCTTTCTGTTCAAGTTTTGGACAGTTTTAGATTTTGGTTTGACAACGACGATATATTATAACAGTGATAAATTTAAAAAAAAAAAAAAATTAGGAGCTGTTTTATCATTGTGTTGATTATACTGTTAATCTAGTTGGCCGTATTTTATCAAGTTAATTTAAAATTGTTAAAATATCCGCCAGTTTACAAAAAAAAAAAATCAAGGCTGAGCTTATGTAAATATATTCTTTGTACTAAAATGATAAATATATTTTTATAAAAATGTAGGTAGTTAAGTGATTTGTAAAGTTTTCTTTGTTAGCTTCCTATGCCTAGTAACTTTTCTATTTTAAATGGTTTTCTAAAAGGTATTCGGTTTCTTCACTAACTTTCAGACTGCTTTATTATTGTGTTCTCTTTAGTGTAGTACCTAATATTGTATAAACACGCGATTCGCACCTTTGTGCTGTGACGCAACAAGAATGCATCATATCATTTATTTTTAATTAATTTATAATTTTTTGTGACTCAGTTATTATTTCATGTAATTGTACATTATTAATATAGAATAGGTTAAAATTTGTGTAACCTAATAACCCTCAAACCATTTCGTAATATATTTGTCCACCACTCTTTTTAATTTCAGAGGTACTGCTATTGAGCGGGACTTTTTTGTATGAAATGGATATGTTCTTACTTAATTTTTATAATATTTTAATGTCGCGCTATTGTGTTAGCTTTAAAGTAGTTTAGCTATTTGTTTAATAAAGTTTTATGATACATACATAATTTTTTGTATTATTTGTTATGTTTATTTGAAGCCCATTTTTGGGTACAATAGAGCAATATATTTTTTAAACAGACCAAACACAACATAATTTTATTTTGCATAAATACTTTTTAACACCATTGCTCCGAAATTTGAAATTGAAGTCACATCCTCCACAAAGAAGATGCGGTTCGTGACTATAGGACTTAGCATCTAGTGAGGTATAGTCAGCATGTTGGGTACTCTCATGTCTCTCATCACTTGGGGTCAAATTCTCTTAAAATTAAAATCACCTCTTTAAAATAACCACTCTCTCAGAAGACTATATTTGTTGTAGATCACCTCTTGCTGCTGCTTGGTTTTATAGGCGACCGAGCCACTATGTATAAAGAAGTTGTTACCAAATATAGTTGAAAAAATATCCGCCCCTTATTAAATTGAGTATAATGAAGCCGCGTGGGTCGCGTGCATAGCAAACGGATCAGTGGCGGATTATCAATAGCGCGAATCTTGTCCTCGTACAAGTAAAAAGCTGGTTCTTCCTCTCGCTTTTTTGAAGAGGCGCGGTGGTGGTCGCGAGACGCGACCTGCGCCTGCGCAGCCAGTCCGCGATCGCGCACAGAGCCGCGCGCGCACCGAGCGCCATATTAAAACTTTCACGCGTTGCCATGACAACGGCGTAAACAGTCTGCTGTTTTTATCCGACACTATTGGAATCCCAAGTTTACGTTATTGGGCTGCTTTCCGTGTTGTGTTTCTAGTTTGTATGTTTAAAAAGACATTATTCTAATACATAAAGTAAGTATGGATCTGTTTTAAAGGATTTGAGAACTTAGTACATTTTAAGAAATCCTTTGAGTACCTATATATAATATTATTAGGGATACCTATGTTTAATGTTATTTTATTTTTACTAAATTATTGAACTGTGTGGTTGCGAGTACAAGGAGAAAACTTACCTAAGTTAAAGGGCTTCCTTTATCCTCTCAGAATTTGCAAAGCACTGAAACACCAGTGTGTGCCATGTGTTTACAATAGCTGATGGTAGCTTTCTGCTATTGAGTGGACTGTCAGTCCGCCTGCTGGTTTTTCTATTTAAAAACTTATAGGTATATACAGGACTGAATTATAATTTTTTTAATATAAATTTGCTCATCAATAATTTCCTTTTTTTGAATTTAATAAATCATCTGCATATTATTATATTAAAAAAAATACCGTACCCATGTAAACAAATATAATTCCATAGAAAATTCCTAAAAATCGTCATCGTACTCGTAGCTAAGTAGGTACCTACGCTTCTACGCATTCAACTTCCCTAATATTTTTTGTGGTCTTAATCACTGCACACATTAATTTTAAATTACTTTTGCCAAATAAACATTAGCGGTTATATGAGTTTAAAGTTATGCAATGCAACTATCTTTAGACCATTATCGTGTACCTACCTAATGGACAGTTTTTGTCTATAAAGTAACTTATCCAGGCAGTTCCGCATCGCATCAACAAGTAGCTACGCTATGACTTCATGTTATGATGTTTTTTCAGTTATCGCGCCGTTATTTTTAATAGTTACGTCAAGTTCGAAATTAACCATTTATTTTTTTATATGTATTTAAATTTACACTTAAATTAATAAATAATCAATTTGTTAACAAGTTACAAATTCTGTATTAGATACCCCAAGAACGGAAATAGGCAACGGTTGTTGATTTGCTTGATTTTTTTTTTTGGCACTAACTGTATTGCCTTATTTTTAAGTTCAGCACTTATTTCTAAGTCAAGTCTCAAATTCATTTATTATTTAGTTAGGTAAGTCTTAGTAGGTAAGTGTACTTTATCTACTAAATAAAAATATTATGTAAGTATATTCGCAAGTCATCCGTGCGGTTAAACTAAGTATTCAATTGAATTTGTTTGAACCATCGAAATAAATATATATTTGGTTTGAACTTTTTCAACTTGTGCTGTATCGTGGAAAAGTGGAGCATCTAAAAAAATATTCTTGTGGTACCTATACCAAGATTGTCTAATAATTTTGTCTTATAAATGAAAAATAAGGACAACTTAGAACTTAGGAATACTTAGGACAATTTCTTTTCCCTATAGTTCTTTAATTTTAAGTTAATTATTTTTTTAAAATTTTTATTAAAATATAACTTAAGAGTCAACCTTACAATTGCAATAAATACCTACGCTTAGAGTTTTTGACTTGGAAGTCTAGGATTCGAACCAACCTAAATGTGACCATATCTAAATATGTTTACAGTACCTACGTAGCTACAGTAATGCAACTTTCAAAAATAAAATTGTAGTTCCGTTTAGAAATCGTGTGCAGATATCCGTTGTATTCCGGTGATATCACCGCCACACAGTTACTTCAAATGTGAAGAAACATTCATTTAAAAAACGCCGATAAGGTTAATGGGATAATTTACTTGTTACGAATCTAGGATTTACCTAGGAATTACTACGCGTGTAGTATATACCTAATAGGTAAGTAGTTTATTGAGAACTTTCTGCATAGCGCGCGAAAACTTATAGGTATTTACTTTGCTTTCATTATTATCTATCTTCTATATAAATAAAAATAAATAGCTAAATCAGTTGCCAAACAACAAACACGAGAACTCCGAGGAAGGTTCTTAGTGGTTCTTAGGTTCTCTTTCCCATCTAAAGTTCATAGCTGAGTAGAAATCCAATAACTGTAGTCCTTAACATAAAAAAATAATCTAATTTTTCTCTTCATAAGAATTACTTAACCTTCCTCGGATTTTAACGAATTTGAAGTCCGACAGTCGTTCTCGAGTCTCGAGTCGTACAGGCACTTAAATTTGTGATGAATAATTGACTGTAAATTATTTTGTAGCAAATTTTTGCATGTAAAGACCTTCAGATAGACTTTAATTTTATGGTAAGTGACTATTAATGCATTTCAATAAAAAATCATACAACTATAGAATCAAACAAAAAAATGTGAATTTCAAAGTTTTCAATTTTCAAAATCTTCATATTTTATCACATTTGAATCTCTCGGTAATGTGTAAATTTTTAAAATAATTTAAATAATTGCGAAGCAAAGACATGTAAAACACGTTTATAATACGAAATAGCGAGGCAGTTAAATTTACGCTATAAACTTAGTGGTTAAAATTAAGAGATCATAATAGTCCTTGTATTGCAATAAACTAACCACATAATGTACCTGGTATTCGTATTTATTACAATTTCATTTCATTATCTACATAAAACTTAATTTCGTGTCTAGTACGTAATTTCCCTTCATATTTAGAACTAGCTGGCGCCCGCAACTTCGCCCGCGTGAAAAAAGTAGCCTATCCTGTGTCCCATACATAAACATTATTATACTATGGTCCCGTATGTCTACCAAGTTTCATAAAAATCAGTTGATTCGTTTAAGACTCATATAAAACGACAGCTATACCTATACCACAGCTCATACATTATTACACACATACATAGATACATACAATACCTACACTTACAAATTTATTATTTTGATGATGATATGGGTTTGATGGCCCGTTGACCCAATATTTTGAGGTCTCGTAATTTCGTAAAAATATTAAAATTTATAAAAAATATTATTGGCTGTAGATTAAATACATGAAAGTAATAGATTAAGAGAAGCCTAGCTACAAAAGGGCTTCACTACAATGACACCATTGTCACATATAAATTATTTCTACATAGTCAAAATAGCAAATAATTTTTCTACATTTGCCATGACTGCATTTTCTGCAATTAAATGTTACATAATTATATGTACCATAGCGCAAAATTAGGAATATTTAGTCAAAATATTTTACCTACATTAGAAAATTAGAATCTTGGAATAGAAGGAGAAAGTCAATGAAACATTTCTGAAAACAGCATTGGCATTTCTGACGAAGAACAGCATTGGACAGAAAGCCGTGAAAAGACTTCAGAAACTTTGATACTGGCATAGATTAAAGATTACCATAAACACAACATTGTAAATTATCTCCATGAAAATACATCATTTACTACATCTAACACTTTAGTAGGTACTTGAATAATTATTCTTGATCCTTCGAGCCGGATTATTTAATACACTTTTCCTTATCCAGTGGACTACCGGACTGTTAAACACTGAACATAATTGGATCTCCACTATATCGACGCGTTGTCGCAAATAGCTTTTATTACTTCATTGAAACAAAGAAAATTCTTGTGAATAATTGCATGATTACAAATTGTAATTTACTTCATACTTACTATATTTTGTTCTAGATTGCGTCGTATATCGCACATGCAGCAACATTGACTTTCACTATGCAATGTATCAAATATATGCCGTACGGGTAATTAGGCACCCGATAGATACGAGTATGTAAATACGAGTAAACAGTTGAAGTATCGATTCTTAAAAATTTCCTTTTTGGTTACAGAAATTTGAATTTATTTACTATTTGCCTGACTTTTGTATAAAAAAAGAGTTTATTTAGCTGGAGTTTAGGCTCCATGCTCCTCTTGCCGTACGATACATCCGACATTACGACGAGATATTAGATTCAGCGACATAGGTACATTTTTACATTAGACTAGCGACCCGGGCTCCGGGCTTGGCCCGGGGTGAAATCTTTAATATAAAAATATTTTTCGTTTATCCCTCTTTCCATGTGTGTTCCGTTTATCCAGATTAAAATAGGTCTCATAACTTTAAGATATTTTACCACGAAGTGAGAGTTTTACCTCTTTAATTTTATGTTCGTGTTTTTTCCGTCTAGGCGATTACCTAAATTGATTTATAAATGGTGTAATTATTTGATTAGTTTTTATCTAATCATATTGTAATTTTTTGGTATCCGTGTTTTGTAAAAATGTTCTTTCTATCTTGATTTTTAGGCAGACAAATAATGCTATACATAGTATTGCTATGTATAGCATTGCTATAGTACTATATGCTTGTAAAATATTATCTAGGAATAAAATTATTTCGGAACTACCAAGCCATCAGACAGTAAGATTTATCAGATAATAATGTGATAACGGGTAAATACCACATTATTTGAATTATTTGAACAACAATATTATAGTTATTGAATTAATAATTTCCTATAAATTTCATTTCAATTCCATTCTTTCTTCCATTTTCATTGTTATCTGTAGTATACTTACTATTATTATAAAGAGAGAAGGTTTTGTACTTTTGTATGTTTATTTACCACTACGTAGTACTAATTAAAGTAGCTTGATCTTAAAAAATTAGATCTTTAAAAATACGCAACGGATTTTGATGCGGTTTTTTTAAATAGATAGAGTGATTCAAGAGGAAGGTTTTAGTATATATAATTTACAATGTTACGTCGCGGGCAGTAGCTAGTAATGAATAAACTTAAAAACTATTAGACCGATTTTAAAAATTCTTGAAAGCTACATTATCAACGAGTAACATAGGCTATATTTTATAAAGTTATGCGGACGAAATCGGGAGCAACAGCTAGTAATAAGTAAAGTGGGCCGGCAGACTGGCTAGACTGTAAGGTTTCGCCGATGGTTGCGGGCTACCTCAGGTGGGACGAACGAAACAAAAAAAAAAGTGAAAACAAATTTTTTTTTGAGAACCCCTCAAAGAAAATGATGAAAAATTCTAATATTATTGGTATAACACGATGTGTCTAAAACATGTTATTTATTTTCAATAATTATGAAATGAATGGCAGTAAAATGTCGTGGGAGTAGAATTTGTGTTGGTAACATGAAATGAATTCGTAACGTTGTCGTGTGTTTATTGCTTGTTTAATTGAATCTATTCGTGGGCCGATTTCCTTTTACTATGTAAATTCTATAAGCCTTTTGGAATGTTGTGTTATACGTGATAATGAATGTATTGCATATAAAATATTTTGTATGAACAATTTTGTTTTGTTTTGTACTTGATAGCCATGAAGGGTCACTTGATGGTAGATGGTTACCATCGACTAAAAGAATACAAGGAATAGCAGGGGGTTTTAAGTGGATTTAATTTCTGATATCGGACATTATAATGGACAATAAGTACATGCATCGAGTAGGAATTGTTTGTCCTCTCCCAATACTAGTTATGTAAGTTGGTTATGTGGGGTAAAATCACAACAAAAATTAGTAAAGGAATTAATAATTAAATTAGTAATTAAAAAATAAACGAGTATGAAAATTCTCACAATGTTTTTTTTTTCAGATATAAACAACTGAAATCTCAACTTTAACATGGAGAAGGACAAGATTGTGTTTAAGGTGAGTTTTCTAACTTTACATAAACTATAATATAAAATTAACTTAAAAAGTTACCTAATGTAATAATTATAGGTATTATAATTCAAAAGTTATAATAAGTTATCAATGTGTTCCAATAAATAATGAAGTTGTAATCGAACTTATCGTTTACAATACATCCTCAATTATTGGCATATTATTTAGTTACCGAAGTGGGGTTATTCCGTTCTGATCATGGATCCTCATTAAACTTCTCATCAATTTTAGTACTTATATATTTGGTGTAAGAATATTTTCTTTTTTTACGTGTTTAATCAAATATATAATCTAATATGTAAAATTCTCGTGTCGCGATGTTTGTTGCCAAACTCCTCAAAAGCGGCTGGACCGATTTTGATGAAATTTTGTGTGCTTCGATAAGCACACAAAATAGATGTTAAGACCACCTCAAATTTTTTTTTAATTTTTTGGCAAAACAACGTTTGTCGGGTCAGCTAGTAATTTATATTAATACATCTGAAAATGAGTTCAATACACCAGAGTTTGCAATTTTGTAACCAACATGCAATTACAGAATAAATATACTTCGTAACTAATGTAATGAGGTTATGAAATGAAAGTGTTTTACCAATAATACCAAATAGAGATCAGTATTACGAAGACAATCATTGTTTTTGGGTGCAATATTAAAAAAAATCAAATTACTCAATACGTTCTCACAGCGCAGCGGGTAACAAAGGTGCGTTGGCTAATTTTATGGATATAACCAACGATAGACAATGGAATGATTTGCAAGTTAACTCTATTGGTAACACAATGTCCATTTATGTTAGTTTTCGTGACTGCACTGCAATTGACAGCAGAGATATTATGCTAGAGAGATAATCCTAATATTAGGTATACTCGTAAAGTGTGGGGATCCGAGAATAGGGCCTCGGCTGTCATCTCGGACCCACATGCCACCGCTGATGGTGGAATCAACCCGGGGGGTGGGGGGAGTTAGTGGGTATTTCCGGTGATAAGTTACTTCATCGGGTGAGACCCACACTCCCCCTCGTCGACATTCCCCGTCAACGAGGGATAGTGCGTAAAGCTCATTTCCCCTCCTCAAAAAAAAAGGTATACACGTAAAGGCGAAAGTTTGTGAGCATGGATGTTTGTTACTTTTTCACCCAAAAGCAGCTCAACGTATTTCTATGAAATTTGATAAACAGATAGTTTATTACCTGTATTATTAACATTTAGGATACTTTTAATCTTAAAAAAAAATCTTAAGTTCTTGTGGTACCGTCTAAAAATATAAAAATCTGGGCGCTACGGTCGTTACAGCAATAAAGATGTCAGGCGATGTTTTCTCAGGTGTAATTTTTTTTAATTTTTTCACATAATGTTATTGGCGCTTAAAAATTATTACAATAGTTATAGCTTATTAAATAACAGTAATAATTAGGTAAAGTATATAACCGTTTTTATTACACTGTAAATGTAGGCACGCTATTAAGCGAATTACAAACAATGCAAACAAAATCAGTCAGTAAATTCAGTTTATAAATTAGGTTTCAGTGTTATAATTTATATTATGTATGTCACCGACAAATGGAAGAAAATTTATATTGGTATTTAATTCTTTTCGCTTTGTTTATTTTTTTGTTGTTTTTTATTGAGTACTATTTTACGATTTTGCTAAGGCGAACAAAATTTTATTACTGCTATAATATTATTAACTATTTTATTAATACTGTGGCAAGTATATACTTGGCAAATAAAGTAACTTCTGTACCTACATATTTTAAAATAAAGTCCCCGTCCGCCTCTGTCTGTTTCTCTGTTTCCCCGTTAAAGCACCCACCAGATTTTGATACGGTTTTCACTAATGCAAAGAGCGATAAACGAGGATGTTTTGCGAATAAAACGCACAGAAAAAAATGCATCCATGCGGAGCCGGAAGAGGGTCGCTAGTCTGTGATAAAAAGTTTGTCCATGACTTGCAGAGCCAATACCATATAAGAGAAACTTTACTATTAGATACATAAGAAAATTAATTATACAGCATTATTATATTTTTTTATTAATTACTAGCTGGTGCTCGCGACTTCGTCCGCGTTTTCGCAGCGCACGCAACGGAAGCCCTCAAAGATGAATAATTTCCCCCGTTTTTTTCCCACATTTTCGACTGTTTCTTGGCTCCTATTAGTCGCAACGTGATGTTATATAGCCTTCCTCGATAAATGATCTATCCAACATAAAAAGAATTTTTCAATTCGAACCAGTAGTTCCTGAGATTAGCGCGTTCAAACAAACAAACAAACAAACTCTTCAGCTTTATAATATTAGTATAGATTTCTACTAAAATAATATAAATTGTGATCTATTAGGAATCTGGATCACCTCTGACTCTGGTATATTGTCATGCAGATATCAGGGTCATGCAGTAGCTAGAGTGAGGTCCTTTTCAAGAGTTCACAACAATCCGTCAAGTGTCGTGAGCCCGCAGACATTCTTAGCGTGCCTTACTAATGAGTACAACTAATGTTCTGTCAAGGTTCTAAGGTTTATCACTCCTATTGTGTCCTCAGTTTACCTTCATGCGTGGTTACCCTAATAAAAATATTAACGAGGTCCACATAACTCGTTACTATTATATTTTTTTGTAGCTATAAGTTAAAGTAATTTGTGCTTGAAAACTTATTCATTAAAACATTTTGTTTTAAACTTTAATAAAAAATATAGGTATCGTTACTACTTAGCTGGTGTCAGCAACTTTGTACGCGTTGAAAAATTAAATTTATAACGCTTGACGAAATATAATGTTTGGCAAGCTTTGGATTTTTATTGTTTAGATGATTTCTCGGGAGCAGTATTTTTTTTATGAAAAAGAATATAGAGTACTATATTCTTTTGTGTATTCCTGACGATGTTTATGCAAAATATCATGATGAAAAGATAACAGACATACAGAGTTACTTTCACGTTACAATATTAGTATGAAAGTACGGATTGGTTACGAATTTTACACAACTGTTGATTTGTATATCTACCTCCTATATAGTTACGCTCTTATTCATAAAAATCCCTTATTAGAGGCTTAAAACGTTCAATAGTTAAAACGCTCATAAGACCTTAATAAGCTTATTATAAAATTGCTATTCATAAACGTTCCATAAGCCTGTCATAACTAATATGTCGCTATTAGTTAGTTTATCATTGTTATGTTGCCGTTCTGATGAATTCATAGACAAAAAAGCTAAAATTTCTGTATCCACGCCCCAAATGACAGTAAAGTGATTTTTTTTATGTGATATTTTGACATTTCTTATGAAAATTGAAAATATAACCCAATTTACTTGTGTATTTATAAGTGATTTTGTTAACAAATTTTTGATTCGCAATTTACTATGGAATCCAAAAGTGGATAAAAAACGGCAAAGAAGCCTAAATTGGTCAGAGGAAGATAAAGTGAGTGTTTTTTTTAAAAATATTTATTTGCCATTACTTAGTTGTGTTTATGTAGTATTTTCTGTTTATTAATTTCTTACTTTTACTTCCGTAGCATCTATTGTTGGAATTGGTGAGGGAGAGTTGAAGCGATCAAAAATAAAAATACGGACACTAATTGCAATTACAAAATACAAGCAGCGTGGGCGGATTTATAAGTCAGGTATGTATAGCTTAGTTTGGCAATTGCTAAGACATGAACTAACACATATTTAATGCGTACGTTATTGTTATATTAGATGTTTGTTAAAGTTGTTCATTATTTCCAGCTTCAATAGTAGGTATGTGCAATGGTACCACACGTACCATTACTCAGCAGAAATCCCAGTGGGGCATTTTAAAGATGACCCAAAAACGACAAAAAGTAGAAGAAAGAAAACAAACTGTTGTGACTGGTGGTGGTCCACCGCCGCCAAGGAAGCCAGACAACGCTGAAGATATAAGTTCGTGGCTCCCAAACGAATTCATTATAGATACAAACGAGTTTGATTCAGACCAAATAAATCAGGTAATTTCATGTTTAGCTTTCAAATATTCCCTAACCTAAACAAATTATTTTATTAAATATTTTTTATTTGTTATAAATATATTTATTTTATTATTTTTAAAACACCAACAAATCTGCTCATATTCTTTGGACTGATCGCATGATGCAAATTTAAAACAAAAAAATATTATTATTATTTTATTAGAAATTGTAAGCATTGCTGTCATGAGGGAACCACTTTTATTTTTCTCAAAGTTTTCTAACTGTGAATTTTGAAAATCGATGCAGTAGTTTTTGAGTTTATCACAAACAGACAGACAGATGGGGCGGAGGACTTTGTATTATAATATGTAGTGGAGAAATAATAAATAATTATGTGTGGACAATATCACATAACACCATGACAATGCAAAGTTGATAGTGTGTAATGCACCACAGCCTTCGGGCTCACATAGCTCTAATATGCTCATATCTATAAAATATTGTATGCCAAATAAACATCCCACATAATATTTCATCACCACACATAATATGTGCTATTTTTATTTCAGCCAGAAAACTATGCTGCAAATATTGAGAATCATGAAATGGAGTGTCGGAAGGAGCTTCATAAAGCCCAAATTAAGGGAGAACATTGGACCTAAAAGAAATTTTAGTGCAAAAGAAAATTGCTTATTATGAGAAAAAAATAAATTACTTGAAAAATATATTGTATTTTTACTACATATATCACTTATTATGTTATATCTTACATAAGTATGTAATTTAAACTATTATTTTCTAATTCCTTTACAAACAAACATCAATCAAAATTCAAACTCCACATCAAACGTCAACAGAAATCAGTCAGTCGGTCAGCTGTTTTAAGTCGGCCATCTTGAATTGTTCCCTTATTAGAGGCTTATAGTAGGGTCCATGCTTCAATAACTTTATGAAACACTTATTAAGCGGTTTGCTGCTATTGAACGTTTATGAATAACACTTTTTGGTAAATTTCTTATAACAAGCTAATAAGCCTTCTATAACTTTTTATGAATAAGGCCGTTAGTATATACGATACAGCGGAAAACTGTTACAATCAACGGAAAATGAAAATCATTTAATAAAATCAACGGAAGAACATACGGAAAGGATGCATTTAGCGGCGCATAAATGTAATTGATTACCTACTTATAACATCGCTTTTTTCATAAATCAAGATCATAAACCTTTCAATTATTCTTTCATGCATTATCAACCTTATCGTGCATTGTTAAGGGTGCTGTAAGAAGATAAGTGAAGTATTTGTGCCTGTATATATTTATTATAATCTGTCTCTATACACATTCTACTACTTATTCTATATTATCAATCAATACTAACAAAGATAATTTAGTGGTCTCGCTGCGCTCGACTAGATAGAGCGCTATACAAAAACAATAGCTCCGAAAACGTGGCAACTTTTTATTGTAGTGTGTGTAAAAAATCGTCACTTTTTATCACTTTTTACCCAGTTTTATTATATTTTTACACAGTTTCACTACTCAAACTGGCATTTTATTATGCTTAAAATTTAATAAAACATTCGGCACGTACACATCACAGACAGTTTGCAGTGTGACTGGCTCGGGTACGCCGAATTCGGCGTACTATTTTATGCCGCATTTTACAAGTACGACGGCGGTATCTAGTCGAGCGCAGCGAGACCAATCATTTATCTATGAGTACTAATAATAAATCTGTAAGTGTAGGTATTGTATGTATGCATGTATGTATGTATGTATGTATGTATGTATGTATGTATGTATGTATGTATGTATGTATGTGTTCGTTTTGTAGTTTAAAAGATTTAAGCGTATACATACAGAATGACAGAAGCGACATTATTTTAAGTTATATAAAGATTTTTTGTAACCAGATGGCGCGACTAATAAACATTACATGTGCATTCTACTTTATAAAGCACTTGTGTTATTAAGAAGCATTGTGTTGTTATAAGGTGTTGTGAATTTGAAGTTCGCCTTTTAAGCGATGATCGTCCCGTATGTGGTAGTCAGTTCTAGTGAAATCAGAACGGGTTCTATGTCATGGCTCTTACTCAGTTCACGGCTTCGTAAACACATGTCACTTCGTTTTCACTGATATGTCGATTCCAATGATATCTAATATTCTTTAAACACGATATCCTGAGACGAGAAAAACTTTTCTATGAACTCAAAATAATAAACATTTCCTTAGTTAAAAATATTAAAATAAATTCCTTGGTACTTGATAAAATAAAAATATAAAAAAAGCATTTATATTATTTTGTTAAGTTTAACTTTTTAGCAAGCGTATTTTATTCATGTATAAAGTAGTAGGCTACTTTACGTTGCCTATAGGACCCAATAGGCTCTGCTGTAATTAGTGGGACAAACAGTAAGGAATTTGAAGACGACATAGCAATGGGCTCTTTCAACCCTTACTCACTCACCAAAATACTTGCTGGTTTCCATGCTGGACGTCGGTAAGTCGATGGTTTCTGTCGTGAGACGGGCTCCCGAATTTCAGATTAGATCAGATTAGAGTTAGCGGACAAAAAGACGCGGAAACCGACTTTGTTTTATACTATGTAAGTATGTAGAGATTTTCTTAGTCGAGCACTTTGTTCTGTGTGTTTTCTGAATTAAAAGTATTGTTGCATAAAATCAATGTACGTGGCAATATAGAGGTGTAATCAATCAAACAGTGAGTGCAAAAAATTGCGGAATGGCCAAACAGGTAAATAGGTAAGATCATGTTTGTTGGAGCGCGAGTACGATTCCGGCAGGACGTTTTTTCATGGTATGAATTCACTTTGTTTATGAAGTTGGCCGCATTTGTAGCGTGATTGTTATGAAGGTGTATACAACCAATTAATATTTCAGCCATCATCCGGCACTTTATTGCGTACGTACGTCAGAATTAATTTCGACAAATTGACTTGTTAAAGTTCGAGCAGTATAAAAACTGGGACAATTTATTTTGATTGTGGCCTTAAATTTAACTACTTACATAATTTATGTTCAATATTATTTATATTATAATACATTACTTATTCTTTTAAATTATTTATGCAATTTTTTATTAGGTATTATTTATTGTTATTGTAATGTATTATAATTAAAAAACTATAAAGCCGAAAGTTTATAATATAAAGGTTAAATTGTTACAATTAATACAAAGGTTTATATTTTTATAATTAATTAATGTCTTTAAATTTGCGTTTCAAATTATTTTTAATAATTTATATGTTAATTCAGATCATACACTACTAAACAGATCATATATTATGATCGCAGTTTTGTTCACAGTAATTGCCACTATATATAACTCCATTGAAACCTAAACCTAATTTTTGGTTTGGGTACCTAAACTCCCCTAATTAGGTTCCTAATCCCCTACATAAACCTAACTCTCAACCATGAGAAGTCTAAGTGAACCAATTCGCTGGATGAATGTTCGTCTTAAATGTAGTAATATCTTCTTTTATAAGTGATAAATAATCTTCTTAATTTTTCTGTAAATTTTTAGATTAAGCATATATTTAAACTTTTGCATCTTGATCTTGATAAGAACATTTTTTATTGCACAATCACTTAAATGATGGACAGATAAATATGAAAATCATCATCACTGAACTGCTGCTACGGTTTCGATGTTAATTAAGTGGCGTATAAACCTCACGAACACGAATATGACAAGTTAATTGAATTGCAAGAGTGATGTACATAAGTAAAATACAATTTAAATTGATTGCAAATTAAGTTTGTTTAAGCCTTGAAATACATGTATAACCGTTATGTATTTAAATCTTATATATAGGGGCTAAGATCGGATACAGTCTCCAAATGGTCACCCTTTGTACGAATGGCCTAATCCGTACAAAGGGTACAAGTTGGTCAAACTTTAGATCTCTCTTAATATTATATTACAGTTACAAAGTAAACCTGTCTCGGAAATAATTCTTAGATTTTTTTGTTTTAGTGGATTAGATTTAGCCCTGCCAATGCCGGCTATGGTGATAGCGATGCTGGCTAGTATAATCTCATCCTGTGCATTGTGCCCACCAACCGTAAACATGCGGTTTACATGGACATACATTGTAGCTATGATGTTGGCCGGAATTGCTTACTGTCCAGAATTGCCCTCGCTTACCCTACACGTCACGGTGTAGGGTAACCGAGGGTAAGCACATCACGGTGTTTTTATTTTATTAATTCACAATTACATAATATATTTTAACATAAGGTACATTAGGAATATTTAGTACGTTAGGAATTCGTATCCAACTAAACTAGGATCCTTTAATCTTTAAACAGTCATTAGTCATCGCCTCTGGGGCAAACAGTTAACATGACATGTTACACCCGTCTATGTCTGTTTTCAATGAACTATTATTGATACATGGCATGAATTATTAATTACTTTACAGTGTTATACTTGTTGCCTATTGTATTCTAATAAATATGAACAGGTTAAAACTCGAAGGTTGGTCTCGACACGACTTCATCTATGTATATGGCAACACATTGCTAACTAAATATTTTAGACCACATGCGTGCTGAGTTGACGCCGTGTTACACTTCCTTATCGCACTTTATAACTAGGAAATAGCATTCTTTCTCTTTATTAAATAGTAATATTATAAGTAACTTTATTTATTAACTAATTTTATGATAGTTATACTAAGTTTTATAACTATCATAAAAACTTTAGAGGTAGGTTTGTATATGTAGTTATAAAAATTGCAATATAAGCCGGGAGCGGGTCACTAACTAATATGTTACAAAGATAAGTAAAAAAATAATATTAAGTCACAAATTTAGTTGTTCAAAAAACATAATATTACTATATGAAATGTGAGTATGTTAAATTAAGTATTTTTATTTTAATACATTTATTAGTAGAATGTTCAGTGTTCCGTAATGGAGACGCCATGATTCGTCTGTCAAGTTTAATACGAAGCTGCCGAAGGAGAAGTCACGGTTTCTCTATTATGATTTCAATGTTAAAATGCTACGCAACAATTGCTTCGATTGACTCGTTTTAAACAACTTCCCCTCGAACTAAACAATTGGATGTTCTTTTTTGGCCATGACATTTGAATGTTGTGAATTTTTCGGTTACTGAGAATCTTTTGGCATTTTATTTAAATGTGCTCGAAGCGTTTAAAATTATTTATTTAAAATTGGCTGTATACATATTTCTTAAATAATTTTATTAATAACTTTTTTGACATAATTCACGAGCAGAACTAAGTTTTTTATCGTTTAATTTAAGTATTTCTATAATAATAAATTAGATCTAATATATCTAAATTATATCTATAATACAAACTAAAAATAAGCTTATTTAAAATAAAATCTAATCCTAAATTATATATTAATTGACTTTGTTGATAAGACTTAAACGACTAATTGTAAGTAGGTATAAGTCACAAATACAGAGAGACTTTTACATTTTTATTTATCAGTCAATCTAACAAGGCACCGATGCAAATCTAGACAGACTATAAAAAGTACTAATTAGTGGATATAAAACAAGAATGTTTTAATTTTAAATATAATCGTAAAAGTAAAGACACATTGATCGCGCAACTTCCTACATCGTTAGATTCACGTCGTAAATGATGACCTTTATAAATATGTATGTATAATATATATTATGTACGCCTTTATATCTTTGTTCGATTCTTTTTATTATACACAATACACCAAACACAACATAATTTTATTTTGCACTAGCTGGTGCTCGCGACTTCGTCCGCGTGGAATAGTTATTTTGGGAATCATTATGGGTATCTCGAACGGTTTTCGCAGCGCACGCAATGGAAGCTCTCAAAGATGAATAATTTTCCCCGTTTTTTCCACATTTTCGACTGTTTCTTCGCTCCTATTAGTCGACCAACACAAAAAGAATTTTTCAATTCGAACCAGTAGTTCCTGAGATTAGCGCGTTCAAACAAACAAACTCTTCAGCTTTATAATATTAGTATAGATTTAATTCTCTTTGGAACATTACTATTTACTGTAAAGACTGTTACTGTTTTCTTACCGCTTACTGTAAAGATTTACGTAAAAGTTAAAAATGATAAAAGTAAAAATGATAATAGATACTCACAAATTAGATTAGAGCCATTATAATTGATTGCGAAGGAAATATTCCGATACCTTTTGTCTCGACAAGAGGGCAGGCAGTGGTCTCGTTAAACGATATCTTTCGTCCCACTTATTGCAGACGCTCTTATCTCGTCCACAATACCACACAATACTATGACAACGAGTCGTTCCTCTTTTATTGAAACCTACTTTAAAACTACGAGTAAAACGCGACACAAACAATCTTCTTTATTTTTAACTAGCTGGGTTCCCGCGACTTCGTCCGCGTTCTGAATGAAAGGTACCCTATGTCCTTTCTGGTGTCCCAGACAACGTGTATGCAAAGTTTCATGGTGATCGGTTCAGTAGTTTTTGCGTGAAAGAGTTACAAACATCCATACATACATCCATACAAACTTTCGCATTTATAATATTAATATTTTTAATATACATAATACTAAAAAGATTAACATTAACATTGTGATTAACATACTTGATAAATTATTAGAATACTTATGGAGTTCAATAGACCAGATACAGTCCATACACAAAATAAAATCCAAAATTGGTGATAGGTTCTAGGATCAAAGTATAGTAATATTACATTTACTAGGAGAGTATACTTTATTTCGCAGTCTTTGAGATACAATGTTTCGGTCTCGGTGCAATTTTCAAAAAAAAATGTAATTCCTTATATCAATCTAGAAAATCTGTTACTCGTTAAATACATTATTTTTATTATGTATCAGCATATACTTAGGGTTTATGAATCTATTTCCCATTGAATTTATCTTTCAAGTACCTACATATAAAGTTCATTAAGTATGTCGGTCAAATTTAGAATATTGCGAAATTCGCAATAACATTACAGTATAATTAATGCACATAATTACATTCGACACGTGGTCGTTATTAGTGAATCAATTATATGGGTGACATTATCTCACATTTAATTCACTGGTCTAATTAGATAAATTCACTAATGTTAATATTTTCCGTTTATTACTTGCTCGAAAATCGCGTCATCAACCTACTTCGGAAATTTTATATGCGCGTACTTTAACTAACAGGACGCGTTTAACATATTCCGTTAGGTGTATATATTTTTAATAAAATACCTAATAATTAACTTATTATTTTTGGTTAAATCAATTTAAAAGTGTTAAATCTAATAAATTAAGTGTTAAGTGTTAATTAAGTGTCTTTCTTTATATTTACTATATATTGTGTAATTGTTTATTTTCCTAAATAAAATAAATAAATAAAATAAAATATAATTATTGAAAATTTATTATAATGAAAATATAAATTTAGTTTTATTTAGATTAATAATTATATTTTAGTTAGAACCTTCATATTATATGTATTTTATACAGGCTACAAGAATTTCAAGAATTCAACAATTTCAAGAATTCTACAATTTCAAGAAATCGATTCCATATATACTAAATGTACACAACATATTATTGAAAAGAATTAATATATTATATTATATTTATCCTTATAAGGATTACGGAATAATATAGACCTATGAATTTAAAGTTTTGTTGAACTGTCCACTTTGTAATTAAATTATAACTGATTTGAAAACTTGTTTGTTATATACGAGTAGGTATATTATATTATAGCGGTGGATCCAGGCAGCTTCTGACCGGTCCTATTGGAAAACTATGGGGGAGGCCTATGTCCAGCAGTGGACGTCCTACGGCTGAGATGATGATGATGATGATATACGAGTATATTATGACAATCGCAAGTGTCCATCACCGATTTTTTTTGTAAATTATTTTATTTCACTAAAATTATCATTAATTTTAAATCCACGAAAATTTTCAATTTTCATTTTTCAATCAAATATCACAAATAAATTAAAAAAAAGTATTTGGTTCTATTTCTACATCACATAATTATAATTAACTACTAAAGCACAGTCGTAAATCACTTGAGGATAAATTAGTTGAGCACACAGTTATGTCAGCATAATTGTTTTTAAATGTCAGTTTAAATCCGAAGCAGCATTCCGTGAACCCTTAGCCCTTCTCTAAACGTTATGGGATTGACAGGTTGAGAGGTTGTGGAACCCGTTTAAGTCTACGGTCTACACGAACTTTCTTCGGCGATGAACATAACGTGCGCCGAGACGAGTTTGGTCACTTTTTCTCTATCACCTGTCGCCAGAATAAATGTATCAATTAGATCTGTCGCAACCGACTCAACTAATTGCACCAATTACAGATACACTACTGCTGTGTATCTAACTTTTAATATATGTACCTTTACATACATATAATATGTACATATAATGGAAAGTCTTGCTGACGGTCCACTTAATCATAAGTGGCTATCATCACAAGCAAAACCATAATGGCTGCCAGTTCGCCGCTGAACGTGTTAGGATAAGGAGTAGGCTGTAGGCGATACGATCGAGATAGTGAAATGAAATTTAGCCTCCCTTAACCTACCGAGTAAGACGTAATATAATATTTAGTATATAAATAATCAATAATAACATATTAAGTATAATTAATTTGAATGAAACTTTTTATTGTACTGTGATGTTTAACATCAAAATATATAGTGGGTTTTCTATTCAAATAAGGGTATTAAAAAAACTCTGTTTAGGATGCTATATGCTATACCAGGATTAACTTATTTTGTGACTATTCTATAATAACTATAATATTAGTCCTGCTATTTTATGTAAGATTATATCTAGCCTAGATGCTATTACCAAAAATAAAGTTTAGTTTATTATTACAAATTTAAAGTACAAAGTTTAGTTAAACCAGCTATATAAAGAGAGTAATTTATAAAATGATCTTTAGTAATAATAATTATCAAAAAACATTTTCAGAAATTTGACTTCGGATTCCTCGGAGGAGAAACTGTGTAACGATTTCATTTACTTTCATTATTAGAGTGCGTGGAACATAACAATATTTATTTGCGCCAAATTTAAATTTAAATTCACATTTCAAATGAACGATTATAGTAGAAAGATAGTAGCAGACATGAACCTCCCACCGTAAGGGGTTATCGAGTGTAGAGATAACTGCGTGACCCTGCCCAACCCCGACTCTTGATGTGCTACGACTGATGTTGGAATTATGTTTTTATTATATAGTTTTAAAGGCAAAACTATAGTAATTGTATGAGAAAACCTTTACAAAGCGCAGCGTAAAAATACCCATAACCATAACCATAGTTTATATAACAAACACATTACAAACACAGTTTTTGTAAAATGGAAAGTGAAGACGATTGTAATAAACTAACGACTAGGGTAAACTTTGCATGAATAATTGCATGACAAAAACGCAATTTTAATACACTTTAAAAACTTCAATCTTGAAGCAAATATTGAAGCAAATCAAGGGTAAGGTATTACTTTCTTCACGCACCGAAAAACAAACTAACAGTAAGGTTTACTCTGCCTGAAGAACTGATCAGTACCTTTACCATGAGTTATAATGAGCGCACTCGCTATCAAGAGCGTAAAACGTTTATATGAAAAACTGACAATTTTCCATATAAATATTTTACGCTCTCGCTAGCGAGTGCGGTCATAATAACTCATGGTAGAGGTAGAAGTACAGTAAAAGTTCCGCCGCCTATATTACGACCTTAGCTTGCTAATATAATTTTCCGTATCTCTATATTAATATTTTAAAGAGGTAAAGTTTGTATGTAGGAAGTAATCTTCGAAAAAGAATAGTTAGAATTTCAGCATGGACACGTAGAATATTTAGGCAAAATCTAGATATTCTACGTGGGCGAAGCCGTCACCGCCATCTATCTAGAAACAAAAAATCATTCCAAAAATAAGGTTCAAAACTTGGCAAAAGTACAATAAGGCCTTTCATTGAGCGGGCACTAAACTTAGTAGTAGTAGTTTAATAAATTATTTAATTAATAATATCGATAAAATGTCTGCCCTAATCTTTTATCTTAACATTCCTATAGATTCCTCCGAGTTTGCGTGCGGACTATCCGTAGGTACTAATATTATAAATGCGAAAGTTTGTATGGATGTATAGATGTATGTATGGATGTTTGTAACTCTTTCACGCAAAAACTACTGAACCGATCACCATGAAAATTTGCATACACGTTGTCTGGGACACCAGAATGGACATAGGGTACTTTTCATCCAGAAAGCGGACGAAATCGCGGGCACCAGCTAGTATTACATAAGCCATTCTTGATGTAGATGACATCAAGCCAGACCCACTTAAGCCAGTCCTTTCATTTCTATGTGGAAGTTTTATAACGATTGTGGTTACAGTTCTTGAGATAAATTTGAATAACAAACTTTATAGTTTCCAACAACGGATGATATAATTATAATGAAACACACATACTATAATATAGGTATGTACGTAGGTACATATAATATTATGATATTACATAATTATCAATGACGTGTGCACATAATGCTTTAACACACACGCTTGCCCACAATCATTACAAAATAATATTAATACAAAGTCCACGTTTGTCAGTTTGTCAACACGCTAACTTACAATACTACGAAATTTATATCATTTAGATTTCTTTCTAATATGAAGGTTTTCACTAGTTTTCACTGGCAGCCAAACAACTGAAGTCGACTTTGAAAACAATGTTTTCATATCAAACATATTCTCAGACCCTTTATTTAAAGGACTAGCTTAAGGTGCTTGCCAAAATTTTTAACGGTGTTACCGCTAAAAATAGGGTTGGAATAACTCTATAAGACTGTTTTAATTAAAGAATATTAAAGAATATTTTAATGTGCTTAAATAAAAATAAAACTTATTTAGTTTAGCTTTAATTTAGTCATTATTTCATAAAAGCTAGGTCAGATACTTTTGAAGATATTGAAGATTTACTAACCGACCCTTTTTTTTTGGAGTTCAGTGTATATCTTTAACATATAAAGCAAAACCAGGTCGCGTTTCTAGTCGAGGCAACTGACTATTTATGGTTATTGTTTTAAATGTTAATCGGTACATCGGAACGCTTTCATGTAGGCATTCCTCGTAAATCAAATACATTTTCGAGACGCGAGTTGCCTCGGGCTACAGTTGCCTCCGAAACGATATGAACTGAACACCACCACATGTACACCATAATCCCTTCATCCATATTCGTATCCATTTTTTATAACCACCTACGAAAAAGAAAATTTTCTTTAGTGTTTCACAACTATATATTATTATTTCGTTATTATATATTATTATAAGAACTATATATTATTATATAAAGCGCTATATATTATTATAAGAACTATTATTTCGTTTTTCCATTGAAAATGGAAATAGTTCAATTTTCATGACAAAAAATATTGTCAATAAATTATTAAATATTTATTAAGGGTTAAGTCGATTTGTTTTTTAAAAACACCAGAAACTGATTAGTCCAAATACATATCTATGTTTATTCATTGTAGATACATATAAAAAACATCAATCCCATTGATTTATCAATAATTTTTCAACAACTTAACACAACGAATTGTTTACACCTAACAAAGTTCATTAAAATAGAAAATGTTAAAGCTATCTTCAAAAGTTCAGAAGACCACACCTCATATGTCATTTATCATTCACAATACAAATTTCACTCAAATCTATAATTATAACATTAGGCTGTCTTCGCAATTCGTACGTGTACACACTCTCTAAGTTTGAATGAAGAAGCGGTGAGTGTAATTGATGAGACGGGTCGTAACATCTGCTTGCCAAACATCGCTCCATTGCACAATGTATGTGGTCAGATAGCAAATGCTATTTCGACCACTGGATTCTCGACGCAGCTATCTAAAAATCTTGAATCATTCATTGTCCTGATGTATTAAGATAGCCACACAAGATAATATTGTATTATTTCTGAAATATTGGAGACAATATTATGTATAGATAGATATATAGTTTATAGATATTCATTGGAAGACAAGGTATGGACGACTGCGTGTCGCAGTATAAATTGATGCAGCAATAAAATAGTTATTACTTTATTACAAAAGACCACAGTTAAATACAAGTTCCAGAAAAAATAATTTCATTTTTATTTTTTTATTTTTATTAGAGATGGGTTAGCTCTTGGCCAACAACCAGCCATGTGGCAACGATGAGGCCTAAGATGGAGCGAGCTCACCCAGAAGATGCCTATTCAGTCGAACCTTGAAAAGATTAGGGTTATATTATGTGCTCGGAAATACATTGTCTGTCCCTATACCCTCATTCTGTCCAATCTTTTAGTTGTTGCTAGTTGCTTACCTAATCTTTTTATGGTTCTTATCTCAGTGCTTGAATTCATAACTTGTTTATTTATAACTTTAAGTTGGTAATAAAATAGATATGCAAAAAGTTTGAACTCTGACTGCAATTGTGACAAGGAAGTGATAAAAATACTAAATAATAAATCTCAATAAGAAAAAATGAAGTATTTTGATTTTACTGTGTTACTAAGCAAGTTGAGTAGAAATTATTTAAATAGATTTCACAGTGTTAGTGTTCAGGGGGGGGGGGGGGGGGGGTTTAGCCCTTTACGCACCTTTAAAATGCATGTATATTATATCTAATAAAAGGTATTTAAATTTATTTTACATAATTATTTAATTTCATATTTACATAATTAATTCAACCTGATGCCTAATACAGGTTAAATTTAATTTTAAGATCGCAACAAAGTGTTAGTTGTTTCACAAATGCATTCCGTTCTCAAGGCGTGTTCAATGGGGCTCAATGAACTTTGTATGACCTCTGATCAATAAGGCGTTTAATTCGCAGCTCTTTAGTCTTCAAATATTTTTTGGTTATACCACCTGTAAAATATCTACTATAATATATGCAATATGTAAAACACAAATTTTAAGCACTTAAACATTAAAAATATTTCTATTTTATGTGATTTTTTTGAGTGGTGGACAGGTCAATAGCTTATTTTGTTTTCATGGTTGTTTTAAAAAAGTAGATTTGATGCATACGATAAATATATTAATTATTCAATTATTCACGTCCGAAATGATGAACAACCATTTTTATTGTCGCTGTACTGTCAGGTTCATCGTCTACCCAACATATATTTGCAGTACGATCTTGACAATGTGTGTGTGTCGTAAGTAGACTTTAAAGAGGCATTAATGAGGTCGCATTGCGCCACATTCGTGACCCAACCGCCACCCTTTGCGTCGAACGATTCGCCACGGGGATTAAAAGAACCGCTACATATCACGAGCCCGGTGACCACTGACTATAACTAAATTCATTTGCGAAATGCGAATTTGATATCAACTCACTTACTAAGTATATGTACTATATAATGGTAGAAATGGTACCATATGGTAGAAAAAATAGCAAAATCAATATGCCTTATTTGCCCAAGGTCGTCATGCGTCATGCGATTTTAATTGATCATTAATGTTCATCCTAAAATACAACACCATTTCTATTGAGGCGTAATAATTTATAGTAATTAATATAATTTAGAAAACTATATAACAGAATAGGCGCGGCCATCAGAGATGAATGGCGGCGTGTTGTGAAGCTTGCCACCAACACCTGAAATGATGACCTCGACCACTCTGTCAAGAGTGAAACCGACGGAAAAGAAGAATAACAGCATATCTGCTATTTTGCTTAGACAATACAAGCTTAGATTTCTATTAAACTATTTTTGCCTAAAATGCCACTTAACTCGTATTTTACGCCTCAACAATTGAGCTTTTATTTTCAAAAGAGAGGTCTAAAGGAATTCACCAGGCAGTTTGTCTGACTTTCTTATATGGGCAAATTTTTAGACGTATTACGCGGTAGTCATATTGCGTTGTAGGCAAAACTACAACTAGTCAAATTGCGTTCTAGACCGTTTAAGACTTAGAAAGGTGAAGAGAAATTTAGTTCTTTTTTTAAATTTCCTTTTGTATTTCCATTATCTAATGTACTATTTGTGTCTAAGTCTAAGTTTATGTAGGTATGCTAAATGTGCAGTCTAAGTATACAGTTTGTTGGTAAAGGTTTTAAAAATAAAACCAACTTTTGTTCACCGTGATTACCTCTTTATCTACACGTGTGACGATACACAATGTTGAAAGAGTGAAATTCGTGTGCTCCTTGTAAATCATTTTTTGCAACAGTCGCTGATAGGTGTAAAATATGAATTGTCGCGAAATGGATCCTTGAAGATATAATCTTAAATAATTTCTGTGTCAAAAAGGTACATCATAAATTATCGTTTCAATTCAAACCGGTTTTATGTGTGTTTTATGTAATTGAGCCTTAAGCAAACTGATGCAAATCATGTAACTCAATGGTACCTATACATATTATGTTTGAAAAAGATTCTTTAAATGATATTACCTAAATTCTAAGTAAGCTGGAGCCCGCGACTTCACCCGCGTTAAAAATAAAAATAAAATAGTAAGCAATATAATTACGCCTGAAATTGCTATTAGACTTTTGCCAGGCGTTAGTTTTCTTAATTTTAGATGATCCCTCGGGAATAAAACTTTCTTCTGGATGAAAGGTACCCTTTGTCTTTTCTGCGTGTATGTACCGTGTGTATGACAACGTGTATGTAAAATTTCATCGTGATCGGTTGAGTAGTTAAGGCGTGAACAGACAGATAGAGAGACAGACAGACAGACAGACAGACTTTCACATATTTTATAATATTAGTAGGTATGGATAATATAAAATATTTTGATATTTATTAACAGCCTCTCCTTTGTACAACTATCAGTCTTTTTTTTGCTTCATTGATTTATTATATACCTACTTTTATTCATTTCTTGTTTTGGTCCGGGAGGTAGCGTTGCATTTTAGGTAGTCATTTTACGCCGATCGATTGTTATCTTTTTCGATAGATATGGTATGCCTAACAAGCGAACCAAGAGTCAGCTCACGCACCCGCGGTGGGTGTGGGCGTGAGAGGTTGCGAAAGTGGTAAAAAAAATAAAAAAATAAAGTAATAGTATGCCGATTGAAACTTTTTTCATAAATAGTTGACATCTTAGTGAGATGAAAAAAAATCGTCAGCTGCATCGCAAAGGGGGGATTATGCGTCAGCTGCGCGCATAAACTTGTAAAAAAAATTAAAAAAATTAAACAATAGTACGCCGGATGAAATTTAACTAGGTCATTGTTTACATTATTAAAAGTACGAAAACAACAATCAGCTGCTCGTCTAGTGGTGGAAAAGCCGTCAGCTGACGCGGTAAAGATAAAAATTATTCGAGCAATGCTACAACTATACATCTTAATAGATATTGGAACTCGCTAAGTCCATAATCCATACCGGATTCTTCGAGGTACCTACCTCACAGGCTACGATTTCAACCCTGCGTTTTACAGAAAAGGGAAAAATAAGCCTCTGCAATTGTTGCGAAAATCTCCCTCATATATGCGAGCATTAAGTAATATTACAAACATCCCGGATTGTACATTAGACGAGGACTTCGAAACGATCGAAGAATATGTTTGCCGCCTGTACGGATTCAAAGCGATAAACGATGTCAACACTACACGAGTATCTACGTTTATAAAAAATTACCAAGTTAATGACAAGAACGATATGCTCAAATTGAAAAATCGTATCGACGGAGCAATTTTTCCGCCATGTCAATCCGAGCTACGCCAGCATTTATTGCGCACGTCATATATAGCTCATCTTTGGAGCCATGCACATCTTCAAGACCCTTCACAATTATCTCCCACTGACTGGGGATGTGAAGAGAAAGAAAATAAATATATATTCAAATGGTTCGAGGGAGATCAGTACCCCCAGAGATCAGAGATCATCAATTACCAGTATAACGGATAGCAGCGAAAATATTGAAGGTGTGGAATTTTTGTCAGTGATATTTCCGTTCAGCGTGTACATCTCTGGTAGCCCAATTTTGACGGTTAAAATATTCATTTACAGATGAAGGCGAAGAAAAAAAAGCTGAAGAAATTGAACGAGATGAAGAGAGCGATTTAACAGAAACCAGTTCTGATGACGATTCGTCGGAGAACGATTATAATAGCGACATAAACCATTATTAATATCATATATGTATACCCTGCATAATAGTTTATATTGCTGTATATTATTAACAACAATAAAGCCGAAATTAATTACTGTATATTGCTGTATATTACAGAGTATATTTTTCATTGCGCCTTACACATGGGCTAAATCGAGAAAAAAAGAGATAGCCAAACTAAGGCCTTGTGTCCCTTTCTTACATCTTGCCAGACTACAAAAATGTATTTCATTAAAAACTTAGATTCAAAAATCTTAGATCAAACACTATGTATATTAATTGTAGTTCAATTATTTTAATAGTTTTTAAATGAAATTATTATAATAACATTAATTTTGTGATATGTTACTAAATTACAAAAGATAATATTTATAGTTTCAGTACTATTTTTTATTTTTATTTTCTACTGGCATCCCTATGAAATGTCATGGCGGTGTTTTTAAATAGCAATTTACATATTGTTTTTTAAAATCGTTCATAGAAATTAAATTTAAAGTTAAAATGGTGAAAGAGTGTTGCGTGTATGCTTGTCCGAGCGAATCCTATGGTGGTTGCAATATATCTTTTCACAGGTAAGCTAAAAATAACAATAATAAATCTACCAACTATGTTAACCATAAATTTGTACCGTTGGTGGATATGGTTATGTACAATTATGTTAATCTAGTAAATCTAGTTGGTCCGGCAAACTTCGTGCCTTCGTATAGAAATTTTTTTTCTAAAAAGTCATTTTCCATTTTGTGCAAACAAATTATTGTTTTCGCAATTTACTTTACTTTCCTATATTTACTACATTTTTATTGTAATTTACTTTACTATATTTAAAGCTGAAATATCAAATACCACTCATCGTTAATATACCTAACCAGGACGCTCAGTACACCGACCTAGTAAAATGTTGGTGAAAGGTCCTCGGAACGTATCAGAGATAGAAAAGTAGGGTTTGCACAATGTCATAGAGAGTATCCCATCCCGTTCATACATTTTTTACAGTCCATACAACTTTTTTGGAGTTTTCAAAGCGGGATATCTCTAAGACCGTCGGGGATAAATGGGCAGTGTCTTTAGCGAATAACCATCGATACATTTCTCAGTAATCGTCCATTGCTTATGTGTTTATTTATTTATGTTTATATTAAAAGAAACTACTACTACCTATATATTAGTAATTTTTTGTATAAATATCACTAAGTTTTTCTTGAAAATAAATAAATAGAACATTTAAATTTGTCTTATACAACAAAAATCTTATGGTCACCCTATTAGAAAGGGACACACGGCTCCTCTTCTATATATCCTACTTGGCCCGCTTTTTAGCCGCAAGTAATAAATCCTTATTATTATATTAAATCCATGTATATGACAGATCAATAAATACGTTTGCGAAACTTAAAGTAATAGTACGCCGGAAGAAAATTTACGGAGGTGATTGTTTACATAATAAAAAATAAAAAAACAACAATCAGCTGCGTGTTTAGTGGTGGAAAGGCCGTCAGCTGACGCAGGAAAGATAGAAATTATACTGCATCAGCTGACGGCCTTTCCACCACTATACACGCAGCTGATTGTTGTTTTCGTACTTTTAATAATATAAACAATGACCTAGTTAAATTTCATCCGGCGTACTATTGTTTAATTTCTTTAATTTTTTTTACAAGTTTATGCGCGCAGCTGACGCATAATCCCCCCTTTGCGATGCAGCTGACGATTTTTTTTCATCTCACTAAGATGTCAACTATTTATGAAAAAAGTTTCAATCGGCGTACTATTACTTTATTTTTTTATTTTTTTTACCACTTTCGCAACCTCTCACGCCCACACCCACCGCTACTTGAGCAGCTGACGATCGGTTCACTGACTGTGGGTTCGAGATCAACTATCGATATTAAAATCAGCTGGCTTACTATTGTTTGTTCATTTGCAACGCTACCTCCCGGACTATTTTATCTGACACTGTCAAGTCTTCTTATCTGAAAAACATTGAAAACGAGTACATAATTCTCGTATGTAATTACAAAAATTGTCATCTTTTTTATTTGACTTTGAACTTTTGAGATTGTGCGTCTATTGTTATTCCAAGATCAAGTGAAATGAATGCAATAAACCAGCTATCTGAACTCAAATTTCTAGAACAATATTTACGTCATAGACAGCGAAATGTAGGTACTCGCTGTTGTTGTTGTGTCTACTGTTCTGCGATGCCATATGTATTGCGTAAAAGTTGTTGTTTACAAGGCATCTTTGAAGGTTATCAGGTTTTAAAATTCAACAAAACTAACTTCAAAAGTCACAAGACACTTCACAAGGCTGCACAAAAAAGCACAACATTTGAACATCCGGTGTGCCATTTCGATTCCATTCGGGCAAATCACGTAGTGGTACAGCTTTCTAGTCTTCTAGTATTTTTTAGTCTGTAGAATGATAATAATGGTAGTGTTAGTTAGACTATTGGCTTGACGGATAGCAATAGCTTCAATGTTTATCTACATAAAAATTGATCATCTAAACATACCTATATTAAAATCGTAAACGAGCCGTGTCATTTAAAAAAAAAAACAGTTTTATATAAATAAAAATTGAATTTTTGTCCGTTTGTCTGTACGTTTGTGCGATTGTACACGATAACCTCAGAAACGACTTGACAGATTTGAATGCAGTTTTCACTGATGTATTGTAGCAAGCTTCCCGTAACACAATAAAACTATTATATAAAAATATTTTTGTATACATTTTAGCCCATTTCACTTCCTTATACATTATCCTTAATCGTATATGCTATGCTTGGCAGTAAAATAAGAGTTAAGTTTTTTTTTATCCACATATGAAATCTAAATGTGGTTCATCTTAGGCCAGGATTGTAACCAAGATAACCCTTTCAAGAAAACTTTCTACCACTAAGTTTATTTGACTTTTACTTTAGCAATCATATAGATAGGTATTAAGTATTTCTTTGTTATGTGATGTGGTCTGGCACGTGGAGTGACGCCGTTGCGTTGCGTCAGAGATGATACATGTTTAGTTTATCTTTCAAGTGACATTTAGTGGAATAATGATTCCCACACAATTAACTTCGCTATCTTATTCCTATGTGAACGATAAAGGACCGTAATCAGAAAGTAGGTATTCGGTTCACTTACAATGCTATCGGGGAAAATGTGAAGACAGAATTTTCCATGATTAAAAACACTAATTATGGTATTATGACCCAACATAAGATATTCATTGTTGCTATATGAACTGCAAGATGAAATAATTAATCTAATATATAAAATTCTCGTGTCGCAGTGTTTGTTGCCAAACTCCTCCGAAACGGCTGTACCGATTTTGATGAAATTTTGTGTGCTTGTCGGGTAGGTCTGAGAATCGGCCAACATCTATTTTTCATACCCCTAAATGTTAAGGGTGGTCTACCCCAATTTTTTATTTTTTATTTTTTGGCAAAACAACGTTTGCCGGTTCAGCTAGTTTAATATATAAATATGTAATGGCAATATAATTACGAGTATGAAAGAAAGAAAGAAATGTAAAATAGTTAGATAATACATAATATACATATATATAATACAGACCAATAGTTAGAAGTCTGTAACCGCCTCGTCAGTCGTAAGTTCGAATCCAGGTCACATGTACTCCCGCTTTCTGCTAAAGCGAAGAACTAATTTAGTAAAAAACCTACAAGCGTGAGGAGAGTAGGTATGCAAGTGCGAGTATGTCATTTTGTAACAGACGACGCGAGGAAACAACGTGCGTTATTAGTGGGTAGAAGTCCCATATACCCCATCGATCTCCCTGTGGTCGGTGGGGATCTGATTCGCAGATTTTCCTACGCATAAAAAAGGGGCACACTGCATTTCGCAGTCATTTAGGCGGCACTCGGCAGTAACCACCCCCTTACAGGAGACCACAGTGAAATAACAGTATGTGGGATTTTGTGTTTTGCGGTGCCAGAGCCCATTTAACAATCTGATCAACAGTAGGTACCTTTAGTAAATTCTAAATTTATTTATTTATTAATTTAGAATTTACACGTATTTTTTTTTATTTAGAATAAGGTACGCTCTAAAATATTGTGGCCCAAAGATATTATGCTTCCTGTAGAAACTGTTTGTACTAATAGACTTCTGAATAGATGTCAATTTATACAATTATATCGAAAGTTTCATTGTCTTCCTTATCGGAGCCATCACGTCTTAGAAGACTTGTTAGCAACCGTGAAAGTAGCTTCTCAACAATGGAATTAGGTAGACTGCTGAGGTACAGGAGAATTATTAGTAGTTATATAAAACAGCGGTATACGACCATCAACAAATAACGCCTCTTAATAGACAGTGGACAAGTAAACCAGTCTAGACTTTAAACACAGTATACAAACAACCATAATGTTCTTTTAAAATGTATTATAGACCTTCCACGCGGTCTTGTGTTTTCGATTTTGCCTTGCATGACTATAGTTGCTCAATTGATGGTGTTATATGGCTGAAAGTAAGCAATGACTGGATTAAATGTAAACACTAAATATATTTAATTGTAAAAAAAAAACACAAAAATATTTTTGTAGCCTAAGTTTTTAGATTCAAAATAGGAAATCAAAATAGATTTCATTACAACCATTTTGTAATATAACGTAACATCGAAATAAAATTGCGACCTATTTTTAATCAATAGATTTTAAAGCGTTGCGTCAGAAACGACAATTAAGTATAGATGGATAGATAGGCTTGAAATCGTAGCAGCAAGATGTGCCGAATGGTTAGATTCTGATAGAATAAAAACTGAAACGAACAAAGTGACGTTTGCACAAATTGTTTTTGCGTGTACCTGCCATTTCAGTTTGGGCGTGCGTCGCTAATCCACTATTTCAATAAGAGCATACCTGTTTCATCTTGGCACTGCGCTCATAATATCAATTGGCAACAAAAGATCGCAATTTTTCGCCTCAGTCATGCTTCGGCAACAAAATATTTTGCGGATGTTTTGCTATTATTTCAACAGTCTTCAAAAGGTAGGTAATACGTTTTATCATGAAAACCACTTTCACATAACAATAGGTAACAACAACGTCTTCGATTGCGTTATTTATTCACTCCAATAAGCAATTGAAATGTTCTTTTAAAATTTAGGACATTGAGGTGTGTCATTGATACACTATTTATAGTTCTAATTTAATAACGATTGTTATGATAATGTGATAATCAAATGAATGCAGTGAATCGAATGTTTAGCTAATGAATATTAGGCAGATTCAGAATGAATACGATTCGGTCTGAAACTCTGATTGTTTTAGTTTTCATTTAAGAATGAACTGGCTATAACAATGAAGGGAAACCATTCTGCGCCCTAGCGTGCCTGCGTTTTATATTATGGTGACTGACCATATTATTATAAAAGACCATTCCCAAAAGGCCAAAAGACCGTTGAAACATGAATGTAGCTGTTTTCGTGTATTTTTTTTTAATTACGACACACGACGCAAAAGAGGGATGCTATAAGTTTATCTGTGTGTCTGGTTATGGCATCGTAGCTCTCAAACTTTTAGGCGCTTGAAAATCAACAGCTCATTTTCTAATTGATGAAGATATGTCACATCGAGGATATATTAAAATACGTCAGTGGTAGTTCGGCTTTATTATATCATAGAAAAAAAGCAGAGAAAATAATAACTCATCACAAATCAACAAGTAATAGGTGCTAAGTATTATTTGTATGCAAATAACACTTAGCACCTATTTCTGTTATTTGCTCACACACCCATCTCTATCTATTTGTGACTGCACATCCGCTTAGTCCTTGTGGTTCGAATTGTGTTAATTTGAATTTAGTTGGCACTTTGCTGTGTATGAAGAAATAAACTGGAGACGCCCTTGCATATGAATGCCATGACATTTGTACGCGAGCCTGATCGGGCCCGTCGCGGTTCGCACGAGCAATGCCTTGTGACCTCATTTTCCGTCGTCGTGAAATGTCTGTAAGGTGCCAATTTTTTAATATCTACTCATTGTAAGGCTGTGCAATCACGTAGCGAAGTTCAAGAGCGTTTGATAAATAATTAAAACTAAAAAATACGTAGGTAGATTCACATAAATAATAGGGTACAAATGCAATACGAGCTTTTAAATATAGTCTATTGTATAAATATACATAGCAGAGAAAATAATAACTCATCACAAATCAACAAGTAATAGGTGCTAAGTGCTAAGTGCTAAGTGCTAAGCTCTAGTAACGTTAGATAAACTTTAATTATCAATGATTCTGTTAATTAATATTACTTTAACGAGTTATGATCGCAGTGAAATTTCCATTATTATTTGTGAGAATAAAAACATATAAAATATTACATTATATTATTACATAAAAGAAAAAAAAAACATAAGAATAATACATTTAAATTCAAAATACCACTAAAAACTTTAAATTTATATAAAACTAGCATTAGCGGATACTTATTCCATATCCATAGTACTTTTTTCCCTTTTTTTACACTATCTGTACCACTGATCACGGGTAAGAAAAATTTCACGATGATCTGTTGATTAGTTAAGGCGTGAAAGCGTAGTAAACAAACAAACAAACAAATTCGTTTTTGCAGTTAATATTATTTGATCCCAATTAATATTATTTAATTGGGATTCAAGGATGTATTTAGGTAAAATTTTAGGTTCATAGTGTATATAAATATATTTGGTACATGTATTTATAATAACGTAATAATGATACTAAATTATCGCAAATAATACCAAATGCGTAGTTGTCTGTAGATAAGCAGTACCTAGCAATATAATATTGAACTTATATATATATTTTTTTAATTAGTTTTACACAGCACCAAATGAGCGTGTTATCACAACGAAAGGATTACGATTTCATTATCAACGTACAAAGTGGCACCCTGCAGTGGAAAGTTACAGAGATATCCTGAACAGATAATATTTAAATACACTCGTTTATATCTTGAGTCACGCGAAAGCGAGGTGATTTTGATATAATATATTTTGTTCAAAACATTTGGGTTAACAACTAAATTTATATTATATCGGTTACTAAGCGCAGAAATACCGCGATAGCTTGTAGAATATAGAATCTTTAGAGCTCATTTCCCTCCCACTTATTATCTTAATCCTACTATAATATGGTCGGCAGCACCTGCTTGTGCTTGTGTTTGATTGCTTGTGTCAGCTTGTCTGTCGAGCATAACATAAAAAAATATAATAAGGATTTTTACATAAAATAATATTCATAGGATTAAAAAAATCGTAGGAGAATAACGAATACCTTTATTATTTTTATTTTTATCGATTGAAAATTTTACATATTTTTATCATATAAATGTAAATTTTATTGTCATGATATATTCGGTACTCACTTGTTTAATGACATAATAATTATAATTGATATTCATGAGTAGGTATATGAGAAAATTTTAATTAAAAAATAATTATATTTTGATTTCCCAATAAGTAAGCAAAATCCAAAGAAAATATTTTAAGGACCTCTTTAAGGTGACAGGTGACTTTAAATATTTTAAAGTCACCTGTCACCCTGTCACCGAAAATAATTTAGCTGATATACCTTTGTTTGTACGGTAAAAGTCCCAAACATTAAAAAGAAAATAATTAAAAAAAATCGCCTATCGAAGGATGTACTAAACCGAGTATTTAATAAAACATAAAATTATTTCTAAAAGTAACTAATCAACACTTTACTTGTAGTTTGTGAAAGAGGCCCATAGTGTAGCTGTCTACTTTAAAGAAAAGTATATTATGTAACCTACTAATGTGGACTTTTTTTTTAGTATCAAAACTGAAGAAATATGGTTTGAACATCTGAAAATTAAGGCTCCTTATGAATTGCCATCAATCAAAACAAGGGCCATAACCAGGAAATGAGAAAAATTACTCAATGTTATAGAGAAAGACCACTTTGGTCTAATGTGAGTTGTATTGGGTGGTAGAAAACGAATACTTCCGAGGCGCCCGATACGACATTACTATAATTGTTATGCATACTTTTGTGTTGTAAAGACGCCGAGGCACAATGTGGTGCAATTAAAAGTTTCACCTTACGACCTGGGGTTTTTAGTTGTCTCCTTGTGACGCAATCATATCGCAATAACTGCTATTGTTGTGTGCGGAGATTCATTTGATTTTGAATTATGACTAGATTTTTCAATAGGTGAGTCGCATTACCATACCTTTGTAACTTGTATTTTGAACATGTTAAGAGTGTAGTGTAGTAAAGTGCATAATATATTGACTGTGTGAACTAAACTAAACACCAATAAACATAGGTAACAGTAGAACAAACTTACTGAACCTACACACTTATATTATCACACATACTTACTCTGTGGTTTTTTTTTTCAAATATTCGTTAAAGTTTAAGGGAGAATCTTATGAAGACAAAATTGGAAATTCGTTATTATGACGGTACATTTTATCATAAAACAACGATAAGATCGTGTCAATAAGTTCCTTAAAGAAAGTAGAATGGGATGCAAAATTTAGTATAAACTGCGTCAGCTACTGATTACTGCTTAGATGACTGTTAGCATTGTTAATAATTGCTTAGTTATGCACGAACAATGAAGTTATGTATAGGTTACGTAGATGCTCTTATCTTGAATTAGATGACCCGGAGGACGTTTTTCTGCCCCTTCCTGTTAGACAAAAAGGTCCAACCAAAACGTAGGACCAAGATAATCGCCTCGTTTTGTTACAAGTTAATAGGAGTGAGTATGATTGATTAAAGGATATATTGTTATCTAAATTGCAGGTAAATTCAAGCTTAACCAGTTGTCCATGACAGTAGAGCCGTTGTTGCATAACTATAAGTGCATGATGACCGCATAGGTAATGAGAATGGGCAAACGAGACGCGACCCCGCGCATACCACCACTCAGTTTTCATTCTCACATCCTGACCTTGTCTCCTAAGTGAACATAAGCTATGACAAAAGCCTAGTTTGCTCTGGACTAAAATAATTTATAATGTAAAACAATAGAGACCAAAATATAATGGAAATAGAGACAAATTTATTTATTAGTAGCTCCTGCCTGCGACTTCGCCCGCGTAACTTTGTAACGTTGTAAGTATTAGTAAGGATAAATAATCCCGCGTCAGATACATCTGTTAATTTAAATTGATAACATTACGTAAGTTCTTGGATGGAGATTTTAATTTTTTTAAATTGCTTTTGGTATCAAACCTACTTTGTGTAATGTTATCTCCACATTGGTATTTAATATGATAAAATATGCTAGATAAATGATATTATCAATTACATTTTAGCGGTCATCCTGCCTGCCGACCTTAGCGTAGAAAAACATAATAAACTATATACACATTCATTTTATTTTACGATTATTTCAAAACACCAAAACCTAGAAATATCTTATTTCTTTTGTTACATTACCAATTATATCTATTATGTCAACTTTCAACTACCAATTATTATTTATTATTCAAACTTATATAATTGAGGTTTCACTAAATTTTATTATACCTAAATTAGCGATGAAGCGGGACTTCATAAATTTTCAAAAATATTTTTTTAGAAGATGCTTATGTCATAAAATAAACCTATGTTCCAAATTTCAGCTTTCTAGACTTAGTAGTTTTAGCTGTAGTAGTTGTAGCATAAGTATAGATCAGCTAACACATAAATACATACAAATTAAATTGCTTTTACGAGTACCTATAATACATAAGGTTAATTTATAAATATCACTACAGCTGGTGTTAAATGTAAATGATACCACATACCACTAAACCTCGCATAGCCCAAACGAATGTCGTCGGCCTTAACATGTTCTCATCGTGTTAGTAAGATCATCGGGACGGTTATTAAATAACAATTAACCTTAATCTTGGTCTTGAATTTTTTTTAAATATAAGAATGTTATATGTGTTTTTCCGAGAATTATTCACATGCTAAACAAATATAGGAAACAATTAGAGAACAACAAATTTGCAAATCTTTAAAGTATAAAAAATGCAACAAAGTGTTGCAATTATATAGAATTACTAGCTGGTGCCTGCGACTTCATCCGCGTTCTAGATAAAAGGTACCCTATGTTCTTTCTGGTGTCCCAGACAACGTGTATGCAAAATTTCATGGTGATCGGCTCAGTAGTTTTTGCATGACAAACAAACAAACAAACTCACATTCACATTTATAATATTAGTAAGGATAAGGATTCCCGGAACTTCGTCCGCTTCCGATCGCTACCATACTCTGGGTACACCCACTGGACTAATCTGAAGATTGTCTCAAAGTTTCATCAAAATTGATTCAGCGGTTTTGGAATCTGTAAAGGATATACATACACACATCGCCTTTTATATAATATATATAGAAAAGTTTTTGTTTATCCGATCGCTTAACAAGAACACCCGCTGGACTAATCTGAAGATTGTATGAAAGTATCGTCAAAATCGGTTCAGCGGTTTTGGAGTCTATAGGGGACATACATACACACATCGCCTTTTATATATTAAGATCTAGAGGTGCCTGCGGATTCATCAGCTTATTCAGTAGAATCCGGTTTGTGATAAAAAGTTATTTAAAACTCTATACTTTAAAGTAAAAGTAACTTTAAAAATACTCACCTGTAACAGATAAGTTATGGGATTTACTGCGTCAATAACTTTTATTTGTATTAAAAGGGCAGTTACAGTTAGGTCTTGAAGTTATTGCAAGTAAATAATAAATTAAGTGACACGCGATAAAATTTAATTAAGTTAACGAAAGGAGTTATTACTCATTTATTTTATTCCAATTTCAAATTGGTACACAGTTTCGGCCAATTAGTGTTTCGGCACAAATTATGTTATAAAAATTACCTTACTTTATTGTTTTAGCCTTGTCTTAGCCTTTGAATTTTCTGACTCTTAGCTCACTATGCATAAAACTTCAAAAATATTATGTACAATATAACATAACAGTAACGTGGCTATATTTTGTGTCTTAACGAAACTTTATTGATATTTGTTTGCAGTTTCACAATAAACTATTGTCTTTGGTAACTTGGTTACAAGCAACGATTTATACCTACTTACTTATGTATGAACTAAATCATCGTTCGCAACGACTTTCTTACATGCGTCTTCAGATCATACATTTTATTTTATATCTATCCACACCGGTGTCTTCCGGATGGTTAAGAACTTAATACATTAAGGCCTCTTTCACCATCTTTCAAGTAGGCTAACCGTCATTTAAAGTCACCTGACCTGTCACGCTACGGTAAAAGTCCCTAATCAACACTTCACTTGTAGTTGGTGAAAGAGGCCCTAAGTTAACTAAGCTAACTAACTGAAATAACAGTTCCTAATTCTACAATTCCTACTTTCCTAATTCCTAATTCTAGTGTTATAGGCGACTGTAGCGACCTACCATCAAGTAGACCATCAGCCTGTTTGGCAGCCTTAACTTAAAAGAGGATTAAACGTTTTGCAGACAATTTATAATTAGACAAATATATTGTCTATATAAACCTATTTTCAATGGTTTTTTTGTAAATATTTGAGGTTGACTTGATACTTGACTTGATTAGTTGACTTGACTTCTTTATTGTCGTTGAAGAAAATGCTTGCATATATTGTTGTAAAAAATAAGTGCGAATGTCGACCGGTAAGATTAGCGTGTTATTAGTGAGGATTATTGCAACACATCGGCTATTGTATTGCGATCAGCGGCGCCTACCTGTAGCTCCGACTAAGGCGACGACTCCGCCCCACTCGTGTTACTTAAACCCCTGTTAAATATCAACACATTTCAGCCTTGACCTGTCCGTCACTGTTTTGATGACTCGGCTTATTGTTGTACAAAATATTTAGTGCACGCATTCTTGTCATTGTATTGATCGAAATCGCTTCGCGTATTCCAATGCTTTGTGTTCTATTGAAACCACAGCACACAATTGTATCGTTACTTATTATTTTTCATTTAAAGAGGGAGTCCTATGGAAGGCAGAGTGAAGCTCGTAAAACTGCGCCTTCGCCGTGTACATACATGTTTACAGGCACACATATGCGGTCAAATTACGCCTCATAATTTTGTAGACATATCGAGTACATAACAATTTAAAAAATTAAACCTTTATATCAACCTCTTTATTAAAATTATGTTAACTCTGGTCTAAATATACTTTCAGATTATGGAGCAGTATTTTTATAGCCTAAAAAACAAACCTAGGCAGACGTAAATACATTACTATATTTACATTACTAATAAAGCAGTTTTGTTATCGTCACGCAAAATATTTACACAAGTTTTAAATGTTACTAAAAATACTTACTAATTGAGATAACTTTTGATAGTGACTCTTGTTTACTTATTCCAATTTCTAGAGTAACTGCTATTTGACTAATATATACCTACATACAGTTGTTTCCTTCGTGTACTTATTTTTTTTTTTAAATTTTATCGTCATTTATTATTAAGGAACAATTTTAATTAAAGCAAAAAATATTTGAGAAATGCATTTAAATCGTAACTAGGTAGATATACCTGCAGTTCTACAAATTCCTGAAAAATCGAATCTTGATATTAGGTATCCGAAAAACATTTTATTGAATATAGCTAATTATATTTAAGTAATTGCTCAATTAATCAATTGCTAAGACCAACATATTATATCAAAAATTCTAGTCATATAGCAACAAAGAATAGCACCTTTAGGGTGGCCTGACATTACTACCTACTGCTTAAGCGACAATAGCTCAGCGATAGTTGCTGAAGCGACCATCTCATTTAATCTTTATTAAATCTTAATCTTAACATTTTTGGTTAAAACGATACTCATTTTAAACTTGTATTTTGCCCTCTATTGACGCAGACAGTGAATAATCCTAACAACAGTAACATGCATTTAATCGGCTCGCAATCTAACTAATTAGTCCAGACAAAACAGTTATTTATCAATAAAGATTATAATCGAACTAGGTGGGCCAGACTTATTGACTGTTTTTCACTAAAATTACTGGAAAATTTAGTTATTATCAAAACGTCAAGTCAACACTGATTATGTTCCAGTAAACATTGATAAGCCAGTTTTGTGTTAATTGTTACAAATGCTACTATTAGCGTCATCTATTAATAGATACATGCATTGTTAAAAAGCTAAGTCGTCTGTTTCACAAGGAGAGTCGGGAAAATACAATAATGTTTTTTTTTATTTAGAATATAGTTGAGTTAAATTCGAAATGGAAATATGTGGGGGTCCTACACAAAAACGAATGTCACTATTAGTATACGGTGTTGGTGATTTTTTTTATATCTAACTAGCTATGCTCCGTGGCTTCGTCCGCATTTGACAGCTAAAATGTCAGTATATTTCAAGCTATACATACTAAATATATGGACTTGGTTCGTTCATATAAATATTGTTCTCCGAAATAAATTAATACTGTGATCATGATAATACTGGTTCAAAATGATCATGATCGAGCTCATTGTACAAGCGGTTGTTTCAGGGGTCCCGGGTTCGATTCCCGGCATGGCCAATTTTGGTAATGAACTTTTCAAATATGGCTCTGATCTGCATAGTAGTGGCATAGTAGATCTGCATACTGCGTTTTGCAGTCTGGCGGGCAGTGCGTTAGGAATGTCAGAGCCAGGCACCCATTGCCCTATCCCTTTCTAAATCCTTATCCTTAATCATACTTAATTATGATTAAGTATATTTATTATAATATATTATATTATAATATATTATATATATTATAATATATTTATATAATATAATAATATATAATATATAATTAATACATACTTAATTAAGCACGCTTGCTGTGGCGTTTCTTGTGTTATAGGCGACTTAGCCACCTACCATCATGTGGACCTCCACCCTGTTTATCGACCTTAACCTAAAAATGCTAATCCATCTTTCAAAATGCAACAATACATTTTACAGTTCTAACAAAACTACTATAAAAGCGCCAAGGTTATAATATGTGTATAACTAATTAAATGGATTTACCAAGAGTTAATGATGACGCCTTGAGCCACCTAGGTCACGTGAGTCATCTAAAGATGTTGCAGGTGTCATGTGGGCTGCACAATGACGGATTCCACAGGTGCACGCACCTACTCCCACCCCTGCGAATCAAACATTCGTTATCTTTGATCGAAGTATAGAGGCGTATATTGTTGACTCATCATATTTAGCTACGTGTATATAAGAATGTGAATGACCCGACTTTATTAGGAAATATCTTCTCTAGACACATCACCTTGACTGATGTGTGAAGTGGTCTGGTCAAATTTCTGATGTGTAAAAGGCTGACTGACCTCTATGACTTCGTAAACATCAGACTGATTGGCGATAACCTTACAAGCAGAGCATAGAAATAATATATCTTTGCAAGTTTCAGAGTCATTCCGCCAATCAAGCTTAAGCCACAATTTTCCTTTAACATTATAACTAACTAAAATAAATAATATCAATAAAATAATACATAATAACTAAGTTTTAGTAATATGAACATTAAAAAATGTTTTACAAAAGTAAATATTCAGTATTATTTTATAGTCCCTATACAAACTTTTATGTTATAATATATAATATCTAAAAATATCGATTTTCATGCGTGTCAAACGCAATAGTGGCGTCACTAGACGAGCTACTCCCAAGGTGTCAATGACACCAAAGTGGCTAGATTATGCGTATATTTTAATGTTTGTGTCTAGTTATCTACTAAGTATTGATAATTATGACTTTTTCTTTTATTTTCTTCATTACGCACTTAGACGTAGAATTTTTTTTATTAATATATATCATAATGTGATTAGCGAATAAAACCCCCCAGGCATCCTATCCCATATTCATATTGTTTGGTGAGATTATATTCCAGTACTAGGTGGTCATATTGCATATCTACGAGAAAAGCTACCTCATACAGTTAATGTTGTACAAATTTAAATAATAAAATAACAATAAGTCTAGATTTAAAGACACGTCGTTTCTTTTAAGTAAATAACACTTACGAGTAACTTATGCAATGGTCAATAAAAGTCAAGAAGTTTTTAACTTTATATGAGCCCAACAGTTCACAGGGTGGACCAGAGACATAAAAATTTTAATTGGCAAGATGTTGCCAACCTCCATGTAAGTAAATGTCCAATGAAGAAACAAGCATATAACTTATCAACTTGACGACAATTCACGCCATCAAAAGGCTCTTTACTGTTTGAGAAATCTCAAGTTCTCTAAAGAAGATACTTTATCTGTGAATGTTGTAAATTGCATTTTTATGTACACTTGAAAACACAGAATGCAAGGAATGAACACTTTTAGATAATTAAATTATATTTATACATAGTCTAGAATCTAGACTGTGTATAAATAGAATTAAGACTCTAGATCATTAGAAACGACCGTCATCCATTAAATTAAATGATTTAATCAATTAAATGATTAAAACAGATAAAAATTATTTTATATCAAATTAAATGTATTTAAAACATAAATAATATCTTGTTTGCGTTGGCTAAAAATTCTTGAGCATACTATTGTTACTCTGCCCAGGTCTGCAGACTTAAAATTGAAAAATGACTTTTTATTAAAAATTGCACTAATGAGTTTAACGAATAAAGAATAAATTTAATACCAACCGAAAATATGAAGCATATAGATAGAATATACAAACGTTGGGTTTCTTATTTTTTCCTGGCGTAACTACTGGGTTGGCAGGTATAAACAGGTAACCCGATTCTAGTTATATTCATCTATTTGTTTAACAAATAAATCTTATATTAAAATGTTTTTAATAATGTAATTTAATCTCTATTGTCTTAATATTAAAAATTATTTTTATTGTCAGTATCTCTCGATGTTAAACTATGTAAATTGGAATACCCATTTGTATGTATTTGTGTCATGTCATGTTTGTGTGTTGAAAATGAAACTGTTTCTATAAAAAAATGTGGTTTGAAAAACAAGAATTGTTTTTCATGTCTCGTTCGAATTTTCTAGTGTTGCGTAATGAACATCCACATTACTTATTTAGAATGCATTTATTCAGCCGAGTGATGTTTCTAAAGGACCTCGCCTTGTTTAGATAATTTAATAACTATTTTAATTCAAGTAAATGTGAGTCTTAAATTTTGTAGAATTAGACTCAAAACGGAATAACCTGCATGAGGGTCAGCGCGATTCTAGGAGACCTGACCCGTGGATCGTGACAGACTAGTACTTGCATGCAAAATGGTATTTGTTGAAGTACTACTTGCGTTTAATTGTTCGCGAAACATGCGTAGCTGAGATTGTAATAAATTAACAACAGCGAATATCCAAGACTAGAATGTAGGGCCGGTTAAAAATTTAAATCTAAAAAAGAACTCATTTTTGTAAAATAAAATAATAATATTTATTTATTTATTTATTTATTTCAAAAGGCTTACCAACTAAAGACATACACAACACATACAGAAGTATGAATTTAAACTATAGGAAAGCACAACATTATTAGAGATTAATTAAATTATACTAAATTATATTATGTTATAAATGAATTAAACCTATATAAAACAATTACATTTTTGTTATCTATAATTTAATGTGTTTTTTGCATTTTTTTTTTAATTTAAAAGATTTTTATTATCTAAAAAGTATGTCAAATTACGTTATAGTCTATCATATTATTAAGTGTTACTAAGAGAAAAACGCGAGAACGGCTTCGGCTGGACCACTTCAGCAATTTTTTTTTCAAATAAGTCCGACGAAATTTCTTGTGAAGAGAAGAATTGGAAAAATCCTTGCGAAGCGGATAGCTACTCGCTAGCAAATGCTTATATATATTTTTGGTAAGCAAGTCAACTTTGTTTTATGTTGCTGTGGCCTATGAAAATTACAATAAATATTTAATCAAGTGTGTGATGTATGTGATAATCACTCTTCATGAACGCTCAATAAATCTAGACCGGATGACAGTATCGGCAACCCTAACAAAATTAATGGCGTACGACATAAAGCCATAGGTCTCTGTGAGCTACGATTCAGGATACACGAATGTGTGCTAGTATTTATTGGTACACGCATTACTCACCGACTTTGTTACGAGCAATTCGTATGCAAAACGCTTTTGTATTGTTTCACAATATCTTAACAAATAAACGACTTTGTTAAAATGCCTACACTGCGGTGATACTATCTAGATTTAGTTGACAGTTACATAATGGTCAAGACATGCATTCTTGCGTTTATTGACACATGGACCTAGATTGGTACTCGAACATTTAATATGAAGGACAATAAAGAAATACCTAATAAAAATATTATTTATGTTGCATAAGACTAAACATCCATCAAGCATAAAAAATGCCTGAGATGAAGAAAAAAAATTCTTCAATTGTTATCTCAAAATCAACACAATAGTATTAAAATTAAATAATAATATTAAAATTAAATAATATGCAATTTTAATTTAATTTATTCTTCTGCCTAGTTTTTTAAACTTGGTAGAAAATAGTTCCTAGCCAAGAGCAAACGTACAGTCGTAAACGCTACGCTCAGGCTACGCTACGCTGGGAGAAAGCTTTTGTGATTGGTCAAAATTTTATGTGGGTGTTACAATAGTCGCAAAGGGAGCGTTTGCATTGGTTTGCTCTTGGCTAGGGCCCCAGGGAAAATTTTGAAAAGTTACCCCCGAAAGTAGACCCTTAAACCGAATGTACAATGAAATACAATTAGATAAATATATTCAGTTTTGTGAGTTATTATTCTACTAATGGGATGATTATAAAAAAATATTAATATATATAAATATTTTATTAAATCAATTCTCAGAAACTTTACTTCAATGAGAATCACCTTAAAACGAGTTGGATTCCATTTTAAAAGGTCGTTTGAGCTGTGAAATAGTATTTTGTTGATTGATAAATATATTTTACGTCTGAGCTTGCTTAAGTGACAACTAACGCACACTAAGAAGGTGTTAGAAGTCTCAAACAACGTCAAGTTAATTAATGAACTGCATGTTACACTTGAACTTTAGCTTGGAGATCTGTTTTGATACATGTGTTACTATCATTATGTGATTTATGGTCACGAACATATGTAAGCATATAGGTACATACATATGTTTGAAGGCAAACATATATTTAACTTGAAAATAACTTGAAAGTTACTGGATTTGCCTACAATGTATGAATGCGTTTTATTGTAAATAGATTTGAAAGAACAATTTACTTAAGTAAAGGTTAATTAGTGGCTTTTATAGGAAAGGCCTCGTCGGTAACTTAATTGAGGCCGAATTTTTATAACTTAATGTTAAGATGAACTTTGATTTCTTTTGGGACATCGTCATGCGATACGGTATTGTTTTAATCAAATATCTTATCGTTTTAATATGTTAATACATGAACTAGTACGGAATATTAACTGTAACATATTTAGAAACGGGAAATTGGAAGGTTTGAAAAGTGACCTATTTAATCCAAGACGTGACCTACGTGTGTATTAAGTTACACCCAAATCCGTCCAGTGGTTTACATGTGACTTAATTACTTAATTATTAAAAAAATATATTATAATTCTATATTTTTATAGTATGCCAGACTCCTGCCTGGCAGATGTGAATCATCGAAAAATATTTTGTTTGAAAAATTCTTTATTTAAAAAATACATATTAGTTCCCCCAAAGTGTCAGCCAAATGTTGGCGTGACCACGCAAACAGCCAGTCTCACCCGCCGCAAAAAATGTTTCAAACCAAAAATTGATAAACTACATGCCCTATATTATTTTTGAGTGAATAACATTTGTACTTTCTATGTTACACTGACAGGTTATCGTACTTTGTGTTGCTAAGGAATAATAATCACAATAGATTATGATTTGATAATCAGGCAGCTGAGTCGAGCAGCCTGTCGCGCCGCGGTACTGTGGACGCGACGGTCAATGCCATCCGTAATATAACATCTCGAGGACGTTAAACCTGTTACAATTGTATCGTACTGTTATTTTTAAACATTTATTTTTGAGGTCTCACGTATTTTGTTGAGTATCTCGCTCAACACTGCGTAAAATTAACATGTTCGAATCAGATCGAAAATGTTCGAATCGAAAATTAACTCAATTTAGGACTACAATTTAGCTAATTATTACACACATGTATATCTCTGTTTTTACGAATTTGATTGTATTTTGTCTGTGTGCTTTGTTTAGTAAATAAATAAATAAATAAATAGATATTAGTCGAGTGGTTAAGGCTTAGGCGCTCTGTCTCAGGCGTCCCGGGTTCGATTCCGAACAAGGCCAACTTTTCTAATGAACTTTTCAAAATTGGTTCTAATTTGAATCTGGTAAGTTATTTGCAGGGCATCCCTCGTTTAGCAGTCATTTGGCCACATCGGAAATCCGACTTTCCAACTTATTTTAAAGGTGACATCTATTAAATAATTCATTAAAACAATAAATAATTAATTAATAATTAAAATTATAATTATTAATTATTCGTTCTAAAATATATTCTCAAACACGGTTTACATTATCTGAAATACAAATAGTTAACATTTTATTGCACCACACACGTTGTTATCGCCATTAGAAGCGCAATTACAACTATAATTAAATAATTATTACAAGTCGTCCGTGCATTGAATTCCATGTTAGCAAATTAGCAATATCCATCTACATATAATACTACTTATGGCTAAGTAACTTGTAACTTGATATAGGACTCTACAAGGTCAATTCCAGACATACCTAGGTGAAAAAATCAAAACGAACTCTCCTTCCTTGTTCATTAGGTACACTATTCTAGTTCAAATTTTAAAGATTCCAACTTATAAATACTCCCTTATTTAACTCGCTGGAATACTGGGATAAGAGCACTCACTGTACAGCCCGGTAGAACACACAAAGTATGCATTTTTTATGTATATTATGATATTTTCTTAAATTATTCATAGAATGGTAATAAAACGTCATTTGTAACCGGATTCGTTTGTTGTTTGACCTCTCGCATCAATACGCCCTCATTTATCGCATAGTTAAATCATGATTGGCTACTCGATTCAGGCATCGATGCTCGTTTATCGTGACTTGCAGCCGAGTAATCAATTTGGATCATATAGATCACTATCTAGAATAAAAATAGGTAAATATATCACAAAATAAAAATGTTACATGAAAAAAAAAATATGACACACATATTATGTTGCATAACTGTTTTCTTCTAAAATAAGCTTTCTTTCTTTATTTTTTCTTATAATCTTTTAATGAATTTTAAACCAAAATGTTTGCAAAATATTTTTTTCATACTTTGTTTAAGTTTAGCAAATATCACAGGCTAATATCCTATTACGAGTATGTAGATCTATCTTGATCCTATATATACTGTATACAAAGTCGTAGTACGGAATTTGATATACTGATAGATAGATTATACAATACTGAATTTTACATTATCTAGCTAGGCATAATTCTTCCCAAATTCACCGAAAACCATGTTGAACGTACGGGGTGATTAAAACGTTTTTATATGGGGATTGCGAACGCGTTAAAACTGTTAAAAACGGAATCAACATGTATGCAATTTTTTACTTGACTGTACAAGTCATATTATTATAATACGATTTCTTATGTGCAACAAATTTAAAAGCTTTTAACAATATTAACTCATCAAAAACACTTACAATAAATAAGCATTTTATTTACTTAATTACTTTTTCGTGACTAAGTAGGCACGATTAGATAACGGAGGCTCATATATTTTACGCTTGTCATCCTCGATCGAATGTATTGGCAAATCAGGTAGACGCGCATTAATAAAATTCAACCAAAAACATTTAGACTTCTTCAAAGTTTATTTCATTATTAAATTTTGTATTATCAAGACTGACTGACGATATAATACGACGACGGGTCGCCGTTGGATCGCGGCTGCTTCTGACCGTTGGTATAACAAGTGCGCTCCTGAGTTGAGTTCCAGTATCGCTTTTTCCATTACTGAAATCCGTATCAAAACACATTGAGTGGTTGAAAAGAAGTTAGCGGAGAATCAGACAGAGGCGAACAGCGATTATTATTTATTATATAATGTACCTATAAATTAATTATTATAATGTAATAAATTTTAATAAATACGTGTACGTGTTTGGGAATCCATAACAAGAAATCCGGCAGTGGCTATTGCGGATAAACTTTTTATCTATCCAAAGTTTAACATTAACTGAATCTTTGTAACAAAGATCACAAATGGCACTCTAAAGGTCGCCTGGATGCTTTTATAGTAATTTGTATGGTATTATTATAAATGTTAGTGTCGTGACTCGTCGGCGAGGTGAACAATGAGATCAACTGATAATACTGCGTTTAATCTTTTTAAATACAAGTCAGGTTACATTAAAAAACAAGTGTTTTAATGTTATTTATTAGATATAGGTTAGATATATTAGATCCAATTGTTTGCTAGTATTTACTTAGTTATGTTTTATGAAAATAAATGTCAGCATAATTGTATCATCTCAAATGCAGAAGCGTAACTACTGGCGTATCCGTTTTAATTACATGGGGCTGGATCCATATAATTAAAACTCCTTACTCTCTAATTCTGTTAATTTTAATATAAGAAAAAAAGTTTTATGAACATTTTATGTTGAACTAAATTCTGTACAACATTTGTCTGAAACTTATTTTTGTAACTTTTTGTTTAATTTGCGGATTTTTTTCCCACCCCTTCTATGTGATATTACATATATTTTAGAAACTTACATCGAAAATTCCCATAAGAATTTCAAATTTTGATTTGGTAGTAAATTTTTGTTGGACTAATATAAAAAGCTTTTTTAAATTTCATTCAAATTATATATGAAAATTCAGATCTACTTAAGTAGGTACTTCATACACTTTTCGCAATCAAGTATGAATTTACTGCGTTTAATTATGTGACAAAATAAATGGCAATGTAGTAAAGCCGAGCCCAGTTTGACGTATCCAGTAACTAGGATACGTGTTACCACAGTATTATCTAATGCATGTAATTATTATTAATAATATTGCATAAGACGGTCAGTTCATGCGCGAGATAATGACAAAATTGTCCATCAGTCTCGGTGGGAACGCGAGATGAATATGCCAATGGGTTATTCTGCAATTGGCTTTAAAATATTAGCAAATATTGTGCTCTACTATAAATAAGCTATTATTTTAGTTTGATTCTAGTAATTTGTTTAACAACCTCATTTATTAATTACTAGCTGCGCTCGCGACTTCGTACGTGCTGCAGTTTTTTTTTTTTTTAATATCACAGGAACATAGGAGTTTTCCAGCATAAGAAGTATTCTTTATGTTAATCCAGGCAATAAACTGTGTATGTGTGCTAAATTTCATGCAAATTTGATTAGCTGTTTTGCGTGAAAGGTTAACAAACATCCAAAATTCAAACATACAAATATTCGCATTAATAATATTATTACGATTAGGATTATTAAAGTTAATTTTAACCTAAAATTTATTACACTTTAACTTCGTCACAATTTCTGAAATTCAAAACTAAAAATAATACTTATAGTGTAAAATAAAATTATTACCTATGTGTAATAAAAGAATTATAGAACATATTCTACAGTGTGCGTGTCTTTGATTATTTTAGAATAATCTTCACAATATTATGAATGACGCCAGGTGTTTGATTGTTACAGTGGCAAATAGATATTTAGGTACCAATTGTTAGCTATTAAACAGCTTTGCCGAACGCAAGCCCTTCGGGGATAATTTTCAAAGACAGTTAAAATTGTATCGTATCATAACTTCAGTTGTGAAAATTATATGTCCACTTGTAGGTCAAGAATCAAGAACTAAGGAGACTTGTCATTTTGACGCCCCACTGTAATACTGTAAATGTAGGCCTCAGATTATAAAATTGTTAAAAAGATATATATGAAGAAAAAAAAAACGAACACCTTACCGCTTACGTAACCTTATCATAAGTAACCCAAACATTCTGGCCGACTATTGTAAATGAGGCTTTGACTTTTGACTTTGTCGCCGTTTTTTATGACCACTTTTCCGGATTAGTTTTATTTATCGCATTCAAATTTCTCAACCATAATACGTAGTTATCATTCAGAATATAAATGAACACGTCCGTACCACTTAACAGTAGATGTACTAGATATTTGGCAGCTATTGGAGAGACATATGAGCCGTTTGACGGCTTATAAATTATCCTGACATAGATAGTAATTAAATGTGGAAAAAATACCTTATTCTCATTCCTACTTTAAATATTTTAAATATATTTGTCACTGAATTTATTTCGATGATAACATTTGTAAAAAATAATAAAAATGTGGTTTATTCCCATCTCGGCACCTTCCCATAATGTACACAATATCATACTAGGTTTAAAAATTATTTAGATTTACACTAGCTGGTGCCCGCGACTTCGTCCGCGTTCTGGATGTAAGGTACCCTATTTTCTTTCTGGTGTCTCAGATAACGTGTATGAAAAAATTCATGGTGATCGGATCAGTAGTTTTTGCGTGAATTAGTATGGATAAAACGCGACTCCAAAAGATAAGTAGATAGGTAATACTGATCATAAGAGTTTCTCGAAGAAACCTAATTTTGATTTTGATTTCATTATAAGTAATAGGTACCTAAGTTTTCATGCAGCTTCTGCTGCATCATAAAAATTACCATTATGTCTTTATATCGCTTACAAATAGCTGAACGTCATTTCTATAACCGGTTGAGGAAGGCACTCTTTAAATTGATGGCCAATAATAGTTGATGGACGAAGGCTTAATATTAGTTTATAACACGTAATTTACACGCTAGTAACGTCTAATATGTAACTTGAATGGCAATCAATTAACACATTTACGTAAAACTGTGATACCAATCGTATTATTAACTCTATGATTAAATACTATTCGGATACAATAAATTATTCAAATGGTTTAGGATCATAAAGAAGTGTGGAGAAACTTAAATATTGCACACTAAAACGCATTATTACCCAGTGTGTAATAAAAAGACTTTGTGCTATTGGCAAATATGTGTAAGATAATAAATAAATAAGCAAATAAAACGTCAAGACCAATTGACCCCGAAAGTAAGGACTATTAAGTTTGTGCCTAAAGTAAGTTTATTTGCAGTGTTGCCTGCCATTGCTCTGCCAGGAATCGAAACCTGGACTCCCTGAGTCGGAACGCTAAGACAAGCACCTTAACCATTCTATAAAATAATGGTTCAAAGAATTTGAATTTCAAGAATTTTTTTTGTGGGTTTTGAGTGAAAAGCAGAAGTACATGACAATGACACCTTACATTGTACCCCTGACAAAGTGTATGGAGTACCTCTCAAACACTTTTTAATCAGAAAAAAGGTACCGTTTCCGAGGTATCATCTAAAAATTAAATAAAGTATCAGCACCTGGCAAAAATATTCGAGCAAAAAGCTAAATTTTAATGTTGATATGTTAATAGTAAAAAACGGTTCAAAATTGTTATGCAATAAATACCTACTCTCTCTTTGTACAAGTAAATAGGGCTAATTACCACTTATGTAAGTATGGCAAAAAATCATGTACCACAAAAAACATAATTCATTTTATAAAGGCAGGAATTGAATTCACTGAATAATTGCTTCATACGCACAGATAGATAAACACAATAATTGTTACATAACAGAGATAATTAGAATGCTTTTTTGCAGTGTTGACTAATAAAATAGGTTGTCATAGAACACCATAATTAATGTCAAGCCGTAGGTACAGAGTCGTCAAGTGTCGTAATCGTGAGCGCGTTGATGTCTTTTGTACGGAAAGAGTTCATATTCCTGCCGTCTTCTATAGAAATTTTAATAGTTAACTATTAAATAAATTTGAAGAATAAGCTTCTATTGTAGCAATTAACATTTGCCAAGGAAAACTTAACTGTACAGGAAGTCGTCATAGCAATTAATGTATGCAATATCGTTATCTCTTCATTATACCACAGCATACTTATTTCCTACAGTAGGCCGACGCCTTTGATGTTGGGCGATACCGCCGCCTGTGTAGGTATTTAAAAATTACGGAAGGGTTGACACAAATTAAGTAATATAAAATGTGCTTAAGTACCTTTCTTCATCGTGCGGAAATTGATGAAAACTTAGTTCTTTATTTATGCGAGATAAAGATTTGCACGCACTTACAGCACATGCCGTATGCAACATTTTGATTTATATAATAAATTAAAATCTGAAAGACGCGATAGCCCTAGAACATTTATCCCAAGCTACTAAGAACGACGAAGTTTTCAGCTTGGGCACGTCCCACTCGCGCCTCACCCCTCACGCCCCGCACGATTGCCCTGTCTAGACGTCTCCGTCGGCCTACTGTATGAAATAAGTATGCTGTGATTATACACAGTTATTATAATATTAAATTTCATTAATTGTACGTCAGTCTTAAATATTTATAAAAATTAAGTGTCACGATGTGTCTCCAGGATTAACTCCTAAAATACTGAACCGATTTTGATAAATTTTGGTAACTACACTGGACCGCAAAGAAAAAGGGTCGGTTAGAAAATCTTCAATATTTATTTAAAAATACCTTACCTAGATATACCTAAATGAAATAAAGACTAAATTAAAGAATATTTTAATGTGCTTAAATATAAAAGATAGGTCAGGTACTTTTGAAGATATTGGAGAGTTTCTAACCCACCCTTTTTCTTTGCGGTCCAATGTATGTGTAACTTAAAAGATAGGATAATTTTTATTTTGAACCCGTGCGAAGCCGGGTGCTGGCCACTAGTATAAATTTTAAACGCTCTTCAAATTAGGTACTTACGAGATAGGTATCGATACCTATCAAAACAACTAAGTATCTAAACCAAATTGTTTTATTCAACGTTTTGTAAGAACGGCGTTACTGTTGCGCAACAATGTCGTCTGTTTTATTCATTTGTTAACACACTGCGTGCGCGCACTTCGTTTGATCATTTCGATACGTATCCATTCATCTTTTTAAAGTTACATATTTGCTAACAATACGTATTATTTTGTACTATCACAGGAAATGAATGTTTACGAATTCAGAGGTCAGATTATATTTGTCAATCTGTCGTCAATTATTGTTGTTGTTGACAAGTAAGGCTTTACAGAGTAAGGGTTCAAAAGACTATTTTCCTAACCCTTCCTTATACCCTATTTACCCTTATCCTTCTGGGGTGTTAAGGCATGCGACTAGCAGCCCTGGGAGGTGCCCTCCCGTAAAATGGGGGGCATAGCGGGGGAGGGCCCTGGTGCGCAAATGCGAGCCCAGGATCCTCCTGCTGCTGTGGAAGATCGCCGCTAGGTTTTAGTGAGTATAACTCCCTCATAAGGGGGAGGAGAGTCCTACATAACCATACCGTCCCCCCAGACGGTGTGTGTATGGGTAACGCATTTCTCCAACAAATGGACTGTTAGCCTGCCTATCGACCTTATACTTCCCAACATGAATCCTTTGTATACTGCTTCCTCCCAAAATCTTTAAAAAGAACACAGCAATAATCGGGTAGCCACATGAGTCATCCTAACTAATAATATAAACGCGAAAATGAGTTTTGCTTTTGCCTCATTATCTAAATGAAATTTTGCATACACGTTATCAGGAGTACATAAAAGACATAAGTAAAAAGTCGCAGCTAAAAGCAGGTATTACTAAAAGGAATGTCGATCTAAGCTTAATGTCAAACATTCATGTAAATAATAAATTTAAATTAATTTCATTTTATTATATTAGCACGAAATACATATAAAAATTTACAAATAAATATATTAATATTTATTCAATGGAAACAGACACTTCTTATGGTCCGTGAGAAATGGGACGGCAATCTAAATGGTTTTCTTAAGTTGAACTGAAATAACATAAAATGCTTAAAGTACCTTCTAACTTCTAGCCTCTGACCTACCAATACTGTATTGCTTAACTTTAAATGAAATTCCTTAATATGATTATTATTTGCACTTTTTTACCATAATGAATTGTTTGATGATTAAATTTCTTGTACATTTTATTCAAAAACTTGCGACTCGCCCCCGCCCTCGCACAATAACACCTTTTTTTTTAAATTCCCCCCATTCTCACATGCATGCAATAATGGACTGTGCCGAAATTTTAATTAGAAAGGCTTTGAGAGAAACACTTGAAATGAACTTGAATACGAAACACAACAGAATTTTTTTGGTGTACTGGAATGTTCCTTCATCATCATCATCATATCAGCCGTAGGACGTCTACTGCTGGACATACGCTTCTCCCTCATAATTTTCCAATTAGGACCTTTCAGAAGCAATCTGGATACACAGTGACTCACGGCCCTTATCAGATCGTCTGTCTACCTTGTGGATAGGATGTTCCTTAATGGTTTTGCCCAATTCATGATTACAGAACGTAATATTCTCTGGAACTCTCCAACTTTTAACTCGCAAACTTAGCACGTATATAATCTCTATTGTTGGTTACTTTAATTCTATGTTGCCCAACTTTTAAGGATCTATGTACATTAAAAAAATTCACGGCACAATTAACCGGCGGCTATTGTGTTTAATTCGAGTACAGTGCACCTTGTGTTTAAGAGAATTCATCTCATATCTTTTATCTTGTGTTAGAATGAGTTGCGTAAAGAGTATAGATGTAGTTTTCCACGGTAATTTCTCGACAATGCCTGGTGGTGCAACGGTGGTGTGTATAATCGTTGGGTAGCTGTTCAGTCGCACGCGCAGCCTTGTACTGTCGGCTCCTCATGTGATCATTTCACGCATTATTTACACCAGTTGTGATCGTACATCTATCGGACGTGACGCGGCTACCCGTTGTGCTTACAAGAACAACAGCGATTGTAATATCGGATTTGGATTTCAAACTGTGCTAAAAGTGATGTAGGGTCCAAAAGTGTACTTACTGCTCTTCTTTGACTCGTTAACTAGTGTTTGATATACTAAAATCATCTTAAGTAAATAGGAAATTGAATGTTGTATTGCGCTTTAGAGAAAATTACTACAATATTGCATTATAAAAGTTATAAATGTCTTTTGAGTGTCTTTTGTGTATATTTCTTAGCATTGACTATAATAAACAATAAGTAAACATGTTAAATATATGAGTGAGTAGGCGGACGGAGGGCGGTTTGCACTTCATCACCAACTGTTTGAACATCAGCCCATTTTTGGATGACATGATGAATACGTATACAAATTGCAACCTTCATTGAACTTATGTTTATTCGTTCGTTTAGCACAAAATAATATATTTAGAGGCAAGTGAATAATGCGATTCGTTGCAGTTTCGAATAGAGAAAGTGTAATAATCGTAAAATAAAAACTAAAAAATGCTTCTTCGGTTTTGCCTTTTTTGTGGAAAAGTATGCATAGTAGAATAATGTTTAGATTCAAATAAAAGTTTCACTTATATTTTTGTAACATAGTCGCTTATAATATGTCAACTTTTATCAGTCCAATGTAATGTTAATTCAGCTTTGTTTACCTTATATGTAATTATATAAATCGATTATCCGAATAATTCGGTTTTGCGAACACCTATGTCTCCCAATTAGTTCGGATAATCGACGCTCTACTGTACTAGCGACCCGCCCAGGTTTTAGGATTAGATGTGAGCGGCTTCACCTTTGTCCAGCCAGGAGAGTCTGTAGGCTAATTACCACAACGACGCCCTGAGGTGACAAGAAAATTATTGTACACGCGAATTAAAGTAGAACTCGTAAGTACGTATTTAACGGTACGTAACTGCTTTTTGAATTATGCATGCAATAGATGCATCGGCTCGTGTCAATGACTGGACATTGATTTCTATTTGAATTGACGGTTTAATATAATTGTAGTGTCGTTAACGGTCATGGGCATTATAATTGTTAAGTGTCACAGTTCACTGATCTAATAACTTTGAATTTTATGTTCATGGCTGCATGCACCATGGGTTTGTAGCTGTTCACAAGGTAGATACAGATACAGCTGAAGGATTGACTCAACATAGATGTACTTCGGAGAGTATGTTAATGAGCTGCGTGAGCTCATACCTCATTAAAAAACTTCTTGAAGATTTACTTATCTAGACTTATCTATCCAAAATACATCAACTTTAAAAAAAACGTACTAGAGCGCGTGACATCTCTGGCTAGATTTTAATTGCGAATTGAGTCACACAAAAAGATATTATCCCCTTTGTTACGTGATTCTATATATACTTATTTATACTATATATTGGGTAAATAAATTATATATTAAATAAATAAAAATTTACTCAATACAAATTTGAGAGCAAGCGGTGTTTTGCAATGAGAGCGTTTTCAGGCGTTTGAATAACTTTCGCGGTATTTGAGTAAAATAAAGCATAAAATAAATTTAATACACAGGAACTACGGTTAATATTTTATTTATTATATAAAAAATTTCCATCTTATGTGTGTTAAGTGCTCGCTGATATGTGACCACATTACTGTGTGGAATGGATACCGCTAAGTATTATGGCGTATTAGACGCCTACAACATATTTCTCGATTGTTCATGCTACCATTTTTATGGCCGTACGCTTAGGATTCCACGGAATTTATGTACTGAGAATAATATGTTCTTTGTTAGTAATAAAAACGAAGATATAATAAGACGAGAGATTCGAATCATTGGAAAATGATGATGCACCCCGGCTGTGCTTGGATGCAGCTAACTTAAATTTATCATAACCAAGAAAATACAAGACCTGAAAATTTCAATAATTTTATGTTCTGTTAAAGTTATTAAAGTTGTTAAAGTTGTTAAAGTTATTAAAGTTATTAAATTTACTAAAGTTATTAAAGTTAACAATCTGTGTTAAAGTTAATAAGCTCTCTTATAGCTTGACTAAATTGAGTACCTACAATAAAATTAAATTATGTTGAAATTTTCAAAATTCCTTTCTTACCGGATAATTACGTTATAAAATAAACCTAATTTCCAAATTTCATGTTTTTAGACTTAGTAGTTTTGGCTGTGCGTCGACAGTTAGTCAGGATAAACGATTTTATAAGTATAGATAGATAAGATAGACTAGCTGGTACGCGGGAACCTTATGACACTATACCGGTGCCCCGCCACGGCTATATCCAGTGCGTCACTCCCTGTCACGCTCCCTGTCGGAACCTCGGCGTACCTGAAAGTGAAGGTACGCCGGTCATCTCGGGGAAAACCGCGGCGTGCCCTACCACTATCTTCTCTGTCTGAAGAATTTATGTAAAATTTTAGGTTGGCCTACTCGATCTGTCAATAAATTAATAAATTTTGTAGGTAAAGCGTTATTATCTAATAAGTTTAGAGCAATAAGAAACTGATTAAAAAAGTGTAATCTTGTATTGTTTAACATAAGTTGTGAAACAAATGTACGCGTAACGGCAAAATGAAGTTGTAAGTAAGTAGTGATCGTCTCGCGGGGAATGTCTTGTGTATCAAATGATTGTTTGCATGTCTTCCTTCCATTTGTGGAATGTTATCTGAATCTACAGCTATTTGTATTGTTCCGTTTTTAGTTAGATTCGTGCCGCCTTTGTCCTCTATTCTTACAGGAGACGCATCCGCATTGAGCAATATCTCTTATTCCACACCAATGTTACTTTATAATCAATAATTGATCGATTTTTCAAAATAATCACTTATCGTTAAATGTAAATTTACCTAATTAATGATAATTAATTAAGTAAATATATAATTAAATCATAAAAGAAGGGTATATCAAGATAAACAAACAAAATTGGTTTGGTAACAAAATGATATTAATAGTAGGTATAAAGATTTGAGAAAATCTTGCATATTAAAAAAAGAGGATTAAATATTTATAATAAACAATATTTGAGTTTTTTTAAACTAAAAACCAATAATATTATTTAAAATATTTTTAAATAAATAAATACTTTAATTCAAACCAAAAAAATGAATTCTAAAGTAATGAGTTTTAAGGTTAACAATTGAATACATATAAGTGCTTATTCATTGCATATTGTAGAAATAAAAAGAGATGATTATTTAAAATACTATACTCAAAAATCAAAGTGTTGGTGAGCGCAAAACTCGAGAGCGGCTGGACAAATTTGACTATTATTTTTTTCAAATATTTGTTGAAGTCTGAGAAAACTTTTTTATGAGGAGAAAAATTGGAAAAAAAATATCAAATACATAGTTTAATATGAAACTAAAGTTGGAGAAGTTTCAAATGGGAATAAATCATGTTGTGGAATTTTATAGCCACTGCGAAATATGTACGAGTATTTGCTACTTTGTAGCAATCGAAATGAGCAAATAGTACCGCTATTAAGTGAATCGATAGATTTGAATGCCAAAATCATTCACCGATTTCCATGATAAAATTGCTAGAGACGATCAAACTTTAATGCCAGGGTACGGCAGAAGTGCATTGTAATGCTTAATATTAATGTTGCGAAATACTTGCTAGCTTCATGCCCAAGCCTACACATAGATCAAGGACCTACTTCGTTATTATACGTCGATCGACGTTACAATAGAAGCGATTAGATAGATTGTAGGTTACATACCTGACCGTATAATTACGATTATTGAATTTACAAATTATATTATTGGGAAGAAGCTAATGTAAATATTAGAATTCTGCAAGCTAGTACAGATTGATTTAAGCATCCGTATGTTGCTTGCCATTGCTAATAAAGGCTGAAAGCCTTTTTAAATTCTAACTAATGTTATAAATGCTAAAGTTAGTTTATGTGTTTGTTTGTTACGCCTTGACGCCATAACTACCGATCATGAATCATGAAATCATGAAATTTTGCATACACGTTACGATATATACAGAACAGGACATAGAACTTTAATTCAGAAAAATAATACTGTTTCCGAAGGATCAACTAAAAAAAGGTTAACACCTGACAAAAATTTAATAAATTTAATGTTTTAAGACTCATACGATTATGAGGGCAGACTTTAATTTAAAATTCGTAATTACGTCATAATAAATTTTGTTGTATGTCCAAAGAGAAATCTTTGGCTTCTAGTTTGGGTCACTATTTTTTGGCCTTTGCTTCTTATGTAAACAAAGTATGTTTGTTTCTAACGAGTGCCTGCTATCTGAACTTACGAGATGTTAACTCTAGGAAATGGTTAGGTGCAAATGAGCTGAGTTATCCGTGCATCAGTTGCATTAACGGCACATCAGTTGCATAAAATCGCTGCGCACGTTGCACAATCCACAGCAATTCACTCTCGTTGCTTGTGTCGGCTCGGGGCCGCCATTGTCGCGCACGCGTGTCTCTGAGAACGTTCCCGCGTAAATGAGGCAAAAAGCGCGGGAACAAAGCCAAAACAATAATGGCCGACATAACGTTACGAATGTTATCTGTATTTGTCTTTGCCACATTGCAAATGTTCTCATTACTTACTTGTTATTTCTTATGCTGCCACAAATATGGACGTTAGCTAACGTTTGATTACAATTTGTTTTTTTTTTACAAAATACAAGCTTTTACCCACAACTTAGTCCGAGTGGCTCTGGAGTTTTGAGCTTAGGAACACTTTCACTAGTAATTTTTATTGATTTATAATATATGGATAAAATTTAGGATTACATCACTTGGTTGGGATCGCGAATTCGTCCGCGTTTGAAAATAAAAAAATATAATAGAAAATATAATATACCCTGAGAAAATAGAAAAAATAAAATGAGTAATTAACGCCCAACATCTTTGTCGCTCTGACGATGGTGGCGCCGCCACAAATTTTTATATTTTTACACGATTTCTCGGGAACTTAACATTTTTTCAGGATAAAAAGTATCTTATAAAAAGTTCCAAATTTCCAAAGTTGTCTCTGACGGGAATCGAACCCGGGAACCCTAAAACGGAGCGTAAAGGCAAGCACATTAACCACTCGTCTAATGGGCTCGTATGAACAACATATAAAGTTAGAAGTTTGCCCTATAGTAATTGCAACCTAATCAAACCTAATACATATTAAGTAACATCGTAAAAATATATATAAATATATAAAAATTTATATAAATATAAAGAATCACTGCATTTTTTTACTGTTTACGATACTGGCAACCAAGAATATTTGTTACGTGAATACGCATCCGTCGGTTGTTTCTTTTGACGTATTGATCACAAACGACACTCAAGAATCTCTGAGAGCGCAATAACAACAAACAAACAAACAAATTTCACAAATATCCACACACCTAGTTATAAATGCATTTTCATTTGAAACAGACGCGCGGCAAGACATAATTTAGGTACTTTATAAAATTCAGTTTTCAAAGTGAGGTATATTAAAGAACGCCATGCGTTAAAATAGTTTTATTATTTAGATAGTTAAAGACTTTAAAATGGTCAACGGTAATTACATATTTAACGGCGACCGACCATCTTCCGAGTCGGAGACTGTAGACGATCATGTGCACACTAGAACTGTTGAAAGGAAAAACAAACGAAAATCTAATAGAACAGCCAACGAATTGCAGAAGTCTTTAAAGCAAGCGCACTTGGACAACGAAACTGACTCCATAAAATATGAGAAGAAAGTGAAAGAACCTAAACTTCTTCGCTACGTTTCTTCGAATGAGGTAGAGCAACATTTTGTCTCGGATAAACTAGATGAGACATTCGATTTCAAACCTGCAGCCGAAACGCCAAGAAGACACGCGTTTACAAAGAAACCTAAAAACCCTGCAGATGGTTCGCCAAATTACGTATATTCCCGTTCAAGCAGTAACTGTAGCTCGCCTACAGGTAACCTACCCACAATATCTGAACACGCAGAAAACTACGGAACATATCGGGTATGCGCTCCGCCGAGTCCAACGGTCAGCGAGATTATCAACGGCTATGAGAACAAATTCGACAAATACTTTGCAAAACCTAGAGAAGTTAAAAAACTTGCTGTGAAGGTAAGTTTAATAAATAAATAAATCGTATATTTATTTCATAAAAATTACATTTTAATATACACTAGCTGGTTTAAGGTTTCGCTTATAGGCTCCTATAGGACAACTGCAAAATTTCCAGATCTAGCAAGTGTTCATTTAAAAAATTTACAGGAGCGATGCAAAAAGTTATTGCTAATATATTTCTTTTTACAAAACGGAATATGTAACCAACACTTACGGCGTGAATTTATTTATTTTATTGTATTATTTATTATAAATATATGTAATAAGTTATTGAAATAAACAAATTACAATCGATAATATAATTCATTATTTGGATAACAAATGGAGAATGTAACTCGACAATAAATAAAACAAGTAGGTGCAATATACACTGTGCAATATGTGTGTGTGTGTGTGTGTGTGAAACTGTGAGTCTCGGAAAAAATGTATCTGTTTCCTATTGTATGTTAAAATTTATTTGTTATAGAACATGCATATGTACTTATGTATGTATATGTTCTTGTATATTACCTACACTTGTACCTATAGCTTACTAAACACATGATATCGGTTTGACTAATAAATTGGTCATGTACGAGTATAACACCCTTCATAAACAACACGTGTGCTAGTTGTTTATGAAGGGTGTTATACTCGTACAGTTAAATTAAAATTGCTTCCGCGTTGCGACAACGACATGACTTTCTTTATTATAAATTTATTGACAAGTGTTTCAAAATGCAGTTTGTTAAATTCGCAAAACATTTAACTGATTATGTCTGACTTAAAGTAAACCATTCCGAGAAATAAGTAGCTCCCAGCCTTTTCTGCAAGTTACATACACAAACCATCCTTGTTTATCGCTCTTTTCATTAATGTAAGCTGTATCAAAATATGTTGGCTAGCTTGGAAGAAGTTAATGGAGAAATAAGTAGAAGCGGACAGTGGCTTTATAGATAAAAAAAATAGACATAGATATAGATTTTATTTATCGATTGTGTGCGCAAACTTCTAAGACGTACAATCGCTAAATTAAGGGTACTATAGGCATTTAAAGGGCTCACTTAAGTACTGTGTGAATTACATAATATAGTCATTGCATAATATAGAGCATTTGTGTTTTCTTTGTGTAGATAAATACTAATACACTTGACCATTACTGATTAAGTACTATTTTTATGTACGATTAATTAATAAATCAATCATAGATATTATAAAATAATTAATTATAAATAGATTAAAATGCTATCTATCTAATCTAATAATTATTGTAATAAGATTATAATTTAATTTATCTGTTCGGCAAGTATGACATGTTTAGAACGCAGCAGGGGTCCATGTTGATAATAAATAAGGGCTATAATGGTTTAAAAAAATAATGTTACATATTTAAATTCTTTCATTAACATTTCCTAACATTTTTTTTTTATAACATTTACCGAGCAGGTAAACCTTGTTTTTATAAGTGAATCTCTGATCATGGTAGGTATCGTCTTTAGGAACATCGAAAACTGTAGGTATATAAAAACAGATCTTGGAAATTAGGCCTATCCTCTCCCATTCATTTTTTTTACCAATCACTGTTATATATATAAAAAAATCAATGTTATATAAAAAATCTGTTATTCCGTGCGGTTGTCTGAAATTTACATTGAATATTTTTAATCACCGAAACTCGAGGACTTAGTTTGAGGGTTTCGGTATTGTAAAGCTCTAGTAAATTCAAAAGATTTGAATGAATGAATGATTGAATGATTTGAATGAATATGAAAAGACTCTGTGTCGTTTACAATGTTATTATCAACTTCAACTTCAAGGTCGATTAGGATTAATAATAAAATCACTTATAAAAAGTTACAATCAAATTAATTTTAAGTGGTACGACGTTCACCGGATCATCTAAAAAATAATAACGTTTCTCATATCATATTTCGTTTTTATTAATTTTATTTCTCGAGTACATTGCTTTCTCGAACACTGATGTATTGAAATACACACGTGATGTCCGCGCCTCATCGCATAATCTGAACCTGTTCAATAAACTGCAGTTAACACTATACCGCGCATAAATTATGTCACACTTATTAACACGTCCGTACGATGCCTACGCGGCAGCTTTCTTTCCGAACGAATGTAATGAAATTCCTTTTGTATTGTTAACCATATAGATACATAGTGTTACAGATCAAAAGACCAGTTCGAAATACTTTTAATGAAGTGGTTTTTTAACTACATACAGCGCATGAAGATGAAGTAATTATTCATAAAAAAGTAAAACTGTAAATTTCTGCAAAAAGTTTTTGATAAAGTTTTGGGGTACTAAGACTACGAAGGTCGTCACTTTGAATTATTATATGATACGACATTTTTCCGCTAAGGATTTTTCCGCGATTATGATAAACTTTGCAAATATTTAAATAACTTCCAAACAATAATACATATACATATATAGCCAAATTTACAGATCCAAAATTATTTAAAAAAATATATTTAACTAGCTGGTGCTCGCAACTTCGTCCGTGTGAAATAGTTATTTTGGGAATCATTTGGGTATCTCGAAAGGTTTTCGCAGCGCACGCAACGGAAGCCCTCAAAGATGAATAATTTTCCCCGTTTTTTTCCACATTTTCGACTGTTTCTTCGCTCCTATTAGTCGCAACGTGATGTTATATAGCCTATAGCCTTCCTCGATAAATGATCTACTCAACACAAAAAGAATTTTTCAATTCCAACCAGTAGTTCCTGAGATTTACGCGTTCAAACAAACAAACAAACAAACTCTTCAGCTTTATATATTAGTATAGATATTGCATACAAATGATTGTAATGATAATATTTATGTTGTTACAGGGATCACATCCAGATAGTTTATACAGAGTTCCAACGGGTAGTGGCGCAGGAGCTACAAAAATCGTGCGAACACTTCGCGTTATGAGATGGCCCTTCGCTCTACTTACTGTCTGCGTCGCTTTGGCTGTCTTCGTATATTTCCTTATGCCTGGTAAGTAAATTTAATGTAATCAACTTTCTATAAACATGTATTTGAAAACTTTATCATCCATAATTATCTAGTTTTTTTTGTTTCGACTATATCTAGAAATTTCGCTCCGTACCTTTCACATTTTTCCTGTCTCCAATCTATTGTTGAATCCGTACTTTTACCTTTTATAACACAATAGTTAGTTATAGTTTATTTGTATTAGTTGTGGCTTACTAATTAACACTCTTAAGATTAACGATAAATCTATTATTTTTTGGCTTTTTGGCTGTGTGTTGATAAATATCAACGCACTGCCAAAAAGTCTTAAACAAACAAAGTCTAAAAACTGAAATTAGAAATATAGGCTTATTTTATAACATAAACAAAGCAAGCAAACATAGACGCTTTTATTGAGAAGATATTTAAAGTCACCTACGATGATACCTACCACAATACAATGTCGTTGTTAAGGTAACGACCACAGAAGGTGGAACGTATATATAAAAATTACACTATACGAGTATATATATCAGAGAACATATATCTCTGATAGGTAGAGTTTCGTATTCCTAAATATAGACAGACAATATTCTTCAGCTTAGTTTACAAGGAAGCCATCGACCGTTCCGAACTGACAGCCACGATATATCTATTACATGTTCGCGTATACTTAAATAATATTAACTTAAGTTCCTATTTTAATACTTCATTACTGCAAGTGAAAGTTGTGTGTTGAACGGTGAGCTCTTCTTCGATCTAGATATTACCCACCAGTAATTTCACAACAAACGTTCCCTGTTACACTAAGGTCAGTTTGTATGTCGGTTCACCAATAAATTCGAAATAATTACACATATTGAACAGCCAGTTATGTCAGAGTTTGACAAGCAAACGATCCACTCAAATGGATCGTGTCGAAAGTGGTTACTACAATGTTTTTAGATGCTTACGATGGCACGCGCGATGTCAGAGGTTAAGTTTAGACGTAACATCGATGAAGAATACTGACCAATTTACAAACAAAATAGCTGTGATTGTAATAATGTGTAGATTTACTAATAAATAGTATAGAATAGATATTGAATGGATTAGAAGAGGACTTTTATTAGAGTGACCAATAATTATATTAAAGAATAGTTTTTGAATAAGTTAGAAAAGTCTTGTTACTAAATTGAACAACGGAATAGTATTATATAGAATAGTTATAAATTAGATAAGAAAAGTCCTTCTACTAGTTACCAACACCATATTACCTATAGAATAGTTTTTGAATAGATTGGAATAATCATTTTTCTACAGTGACCATTAGATAGTATAGAATAGTTTTTGAATAGATTATTAAAGTGACTAATACATATTAAAGAATAGTTTTTGAATAGGTTAAAAAAGTCTTTTTACTAAAGTGACCAACAGATAAGTTTTTGAATAGGTTAGAAAAGTCAATTTACTAGAGTCACCAAGAAATAGTTCGAAAGAATATCTTTCGAATAAATTGCAAAATTCTTTTTATTCGAGCACCCTGTGATGTAGGTATACGAAACGAGCCTCCGACGTCATGAAATGCTTTCAGGGGGTGCTACAATTCGGTCCTAATCCCTTATCCTTAATCCTACAATGGCGCGCTGTTTGATTTGAAGCACTTATGGCATTGCTTGTGTTAATATGTGACTGTAGCCACCCATCGTCAAATGAAGCGTCAGCCTGCCTGACGAGCTAAACATTAAAAAAATGTCCTAGTCATCAATCTGTGTATCGCTCAATCAGATCGAGATTACGTATATCAATTACATAACAATGGTCATTGCTTATTGAAACATCGTACATTAACGAATACTTATTAAATCAATAATTTTATTGTCTTACATAAACAACTTTGAACAAGGCATAAATAAAAGCGCCAGACGTAATTATACGACAATTAAAATTTTGAAAGGTTTTTAATATGAGCTTAAAAGAAATCCAGTTGCCACGGACGGAGGCTAAAGATGATCGTAAAATAACTTTCAAAGCAATTAAGAGTCCTTTTCATGTGCAAATTGTAGGTACACGATAAGAGCAAAACTTTTGATATCTTCATGAATATTCAGTCACTTTCACATATTGCATGCGAAGGGATATTTTAAGTGGAAATCTTAAATCAGATCCACTAAATAACAACTCCATGTGGGGTACACAGGAGGATGTGAACATTTATTATCTTTGTTTGCTTTAAAATGGATTTTTATTAACAAAAGATTCATAAAATGGAAAGTTGACCTTTTGGACAGACACAAAGGCATTGTACACAATTCTACACATAACAATAATATTGTATCTACATACATAAGATTCTGCACAAGAAACTTTGCCATATGACCCCGCTTTCTTTCTACCTTTTTGAGCATTGATTTCTCAATGCAAAAGCAATAGGTGTCGAATTTATACCAAAGTTTTAATTTAAAATGTTTATTTTAATTTTTTATGTAATAGGCGGCAGGTAGGCTGACGGCTCGCTTGATGGAAGATCGCTACCGTCATTCATAACACAAGTAAAGCCACTTAAGTGCTGCAAACCTTAGTAGGATAAAGAATAAGGTTTTAAAAGGTAAAAGGCTTTTGGCATCCCTTACTCACTACTAACCGAAACAAAACACAGAGTAGTCTTTTGTATGGTGGTGTAGGTTGTGTTGAAACTACAATGGGCAGCCCTACGAATAAATTGTTTATTCGTAGGGGCAGCCCTAGATTTGTTCTTGTGTTTTCATGAATCATGCCTATTCTTGTGAACGAAACAAATCAATTATTCCGGAAGTAATAATGAAATAGTACGAATATTTCACCATATTTATACCTGTTTTTCTATATATTTAATTTTTTTATTTTATTTTAAACTAGCGACCCGCTCCTAGCTTCGCACGGATGTAATTTCTGAGCAATTTTTCATGAGATCCTTCCTCGGACTGCAACGAATATTTAAAAAAAAAATTGCAGAATTGGTCAAGTTTCGCGTTTAGCAATACTTTTAGCGAGTCATTGTTTATAGTAGAATTTAGAACTATTAGTCATTTCGGTTTATCACAAAAATTTATCCTTTATATGTACATGTTTATTTATAGACACATATAAGTAATATTTTAGCTTACCTATATATATTTACACTGTATCTTAAAATATTAATAAAGGTAGTAGACATGTGCGAGGCAAATTATTTATTATTAAGTAATGAATATCATATCATATATGTGTATACATATATCACATACATGTATATCATACATGTCATGTTCTTACCACATATTGAGTTAATCTCGATAGCATGTTAATACACTCACGTCGGCGTAGTTTGTAAAATTGCATCTTATTAGCAAACTGCAGCCGTTATATAATATGTAAATAACCACATAATTATGAGGTAGGGTCTTCTGGTTACTAGGTGCACTTAATATTATTTAATAGCTAGATTTCTAAACACCACACGTGATACTTTTGCTGAGCTTTTTGCATTACATGTATCACACATGATTATTTCTGCTAAGTGAGGAGTGTCATTTCAAAAGGACTTATTTCCACCTTATCCGATTTTTCAATAAAATGCAAAAACCTTAATGTGATTTATTACTAAATACATAGTATTTTTTTAATAAGCGTATTTGTTCTGGACACGTGAATTGAAAGTCAAATGTAGAGAGGAATTAAAAATTTTTGTTACAAATAATTTGGTATAGAGGTGCAAACCTCTATACCAATCATGGATTCCAATCATTACTTCATTTTTATTCATAAGTGGAAATAAGTCCTTTTGAAATGACACTCCTCAGTAGGTATTAATGACAGGGAGAATATTTTAAAATACTTTATAACCATTATTTACATTTATAATCATTATTAAATAAATAATGTTAAATAAATAAATGAGACGGTATTACTATTTAAAACCTAATTTATTTTATAACACGAAATTATATTCATGTCTAAAGGTGTGTCTATAAATAGCGACTCGGAAACATAATTTCTCCATTCATGGTTTAAGACCCGGCTCCCTAAAAATTATGATTGTTTGCCGTAAAACTGTAAGTAAACCAAATATTAAATCAATGTAAAACTTAAATAATATTATATTTTAAACCTTTTTCTAGTTAATGTCAAGACAGAAACACAATTAGTGGAAATTGACGTAACTAACTAAACAAATGATTTATGCATATGTAAACATACATAATGCACATATGTATAACGTTGTGCAACAAGATAAGGATTAATGGTCGAGATGCTGGCATCAGCATAGAAAAGGCGCGCCGCTTGTGACATCTTGAACTCGGCTTTCACCAATTTTGCATCTTCGCCTCAAGAGCAGGCACTAGGTGCCTATTCTTGAAATAGGTACCTACCTAATAGGTTTACGTAAGCGATGCCCAGCTCTATGGTTTCGCTTATTTTCAAGTGTCGCGTTGAGACTATATAAACAGTAATGTTAGTACTAGGTATGTACTCACTTTGATGGCTTAAAGAAAATAAATACATAAGTACCTATACACTCAACCAGAATTGCTTTTACATTTTAAAAGTTTGCATTATTCTTTTGAGATTTTAAAAAATATAATAAAAAATATATAATAAGATGTCGAAGCGGTCTATAAATGAAATCAGATTTATTTTATACTAGCATAAGCAAACTGCTCCCGTCTTCGTACGGATGTCCAATCCTTCAATTTTATTCCAATTTTTCTCTGCATAAAGTTGACATATCGGGAGTGATGTAAAATAATTCAATGTACTAGTAACATACGCGTTATAATTTTCTCATCACTAGTGACGGTCCTGTCACTAAGCTGAACTAAGTTAAATGCTTAGTACCTACATAACATCGATAGGCAATGTTCAAGCATATTTCATTACTTCCTTGTAGGCCGTCTGCAGTCCATTGCATAAAACCTTTTGAATTTACTTAAATATTGTATCCATAACTAAAGTTAAGGAAATTCAAATAACTACTGGAGCCTCTCACTAAGCGAGTGAAGGTATTTGAGAGAATTTGTTGTCTCAACTTACTTCTATTCAATAACTTAGTTCAATAAATTTAATGCATCATTAATTTTATAATACTTAAAATAATTTACAATATACCTATAAATAGTATTATAATGTATATTGCATATTTACGAACAGCTCTATATCACTTAGTATAAAGATGCCGTTAGCATAAATCTCCGGTAAAATTATTTTTTTCGTTATAAGTCGTCGATCGATTATTCGACTTCTTATAAGTTGTATAACCGTTACACTTTTTCAAATGTAGGTGAAAAAGCCAAAGGGTAAATCTTAGAATGTTTTAGGAGATAACATATGCTCGTAAATAAGAAAACTTGGCAGCGTTGAGTCATAACTACGTAATATAAATAATATTTAAAATTCCAATGAAACCATATTTTTGGTAATTTGCAAAGCCGCATTAAAATGTATGATACGGTTTAATATCAAAGTGGAAAACAGCTTAGCTTAACTTAGCTTATGAGAAAGGTTAATAAATTGAAGTCGCTTTCTGCGTCTGTCTGTCTGTATATCCGTGGATACAGACCGACAGACGCGACTTCAATTTATACTAGGTATGTAAGACGTGTAAATATAAAAATGTTAGCAACTTCACAATATAAAACGAAGTGCCGTGTCCGCTACCAAAGGCCAATATGTAGGTACCTTAAAAAGGCATATTTATATTTTTAGCAAACAATTTTTGGTGTAGGTTAATTTTAATTAATCTAAAATAATAATTCTTTAATTTCAGAAAATATGGAGCCAGGAGTGAAGTCAGACTTAATGAATGGTACGTACTGGGAGACAGGGTTCGCCGAGACGCAGACACCATTACCCGAGAGATACAAACAACCAGTCACAACAAACCCTACCATCAGTAAGAAGGCAACACACGCCACACTCAAACCTGGTATGAAAAAATAATTAAAGTTGCCATTATTAAAAATACTTGTCGGATAACATTTTTCATCATTGTGTAGTATGTTCATAATACGAAATAAGACTTTATTTTAAACACAGTCAAGCACAATTGCTGCATTTTAAATTTTAACTCAAGTCACGAAAGTTCAAATCACATTTTATTAATACCTTGAAACACATATTTCACGGCGTTCAGATAGTTTTTTATATGTACACTATATTTATTGATATAGGTATACAATATACATATTTGTTGACATTAACATAAACATATTTTTAATACATGATTACAGGTTTGAAAACATCTGAAATCGATTTCTACGAAGCTGATATAAATCAGAAAGAAGAATTAACGTCTCAAGGCGATACAATAACAGAAACAACTCCAAAAAGAAAGTTACCACTGAAACCAGTGTTTCCAACACATATAACGCCTGAAGTACAATACGGAGATTCTCAAAAGATACGGACACCGAAATTACTGGAGAAGACAAATACAGTACCGGACGATTCAACCTTAAAACCGCACATAACACAAAAACCAGAGAGACCATTGGAAATTTACTTCAAGGAGTCTGATGCGTTAAACACTATGAGTACAGAAAATGTACTCAGAGCAGAGAATTCCAACGACTTTACTAATTATGGTGAAAAGCAACCGAGGAAAACATTGCAGCCAATATCGGTACCATATCCTATCGCTTATAAGGAATTGTCATCACTTTTGGTCCGACCTCGAGGTAAAGACAGTCAAAATCCTAGGCAATTAGACGCATCTGATCTACCACCACAATTCCAGGAAACTTACAGTCCTCCATCTGCTGTGAACTCTGACCGTAACTTCACATCAGGTCATTCTAAACTTTTCGGTATTTCAATTGAGGATGCCGAGAAATTCAAGTCTACAACGCAGAATTCCATCTATAACACAAGAGTGTCACCTACACTCCCTACTTGGCGCGATGGAGATGACACGACGAAAAAATATCCCATAAATATCACATCAGATGGTAAGTCTTGAATATTCCTTCGAATAGAATATACATAGATGCATGCGGTTTCATTATGGATGAGTATTTTGTGGTGTGGCTAGATTATTAACATAAACATTACCATTGTTATCGTTTCATTAACTTTCTACAAAATTTAACTTTTTCTTCTACATTTCAGTACATCAATGTCGGTCGACTCGTCTCCCTCTGTGCCGTGGCATACTTCCTTACGACTTGGCAGGACCAGCTGAAACTATCGCCGGTGTCGACGCCATCACCTATTTGCCACAAATGGAGTACCTCATAGCGACTAACTGCAGCGACAGACTGAAACACTTCGTGTGCGCTTTACTGGAGCCCGAATGCAATGGGCCACCCTACAAACCGAAATTGCCGTGTCAGAATCTCTGCAAAGGTTTGTTTCATAATATAATTATTAATTTTTAATTGAGTAACTTTTATTTTCTTCTTAACTTTTCTTAACAACAAAGCACAATACAAGTTAACTATTTTTAAAATATTTGTAAATTAAAACGTTGGATAAAAACAAACTGTTTTTAATTAAAGCAATACAAAAACTATTTTGTAATTTTGATAGCAATAAATAGAAGATTTCTATTGTGACAGTTTTTTGGAGAATTATTCAATAATAATAATCTCCTTGATGAATAAATTTAAATTATAAAAAGGTCAATCATAAAATTTTTATTAGAAATACAATGGAAATACATAACTTAAAACGTTGGATCAAAACAAACTGTTTAATACAATAAAAAACGTTTTTTGTAATGGCAAGAAATAATATGATTTCTGTTGTGAGCTAGACAACATTAGGTCAGACTTTTTTTTAGGAAATTTCCCAATATTGTCTCCCATTATGAATAAATTTAAATTGTAAAAAGGTCAACCAGAATTTTTTATTTATAAAAAAACAACAATACATTTTGATAGGACAGAACTTCTTACAAATCAGTCGTCGAGTAACGGAATTTTTCTCAAATATCCATTTTAATGTTAACTTATCTTTACAGCAATAACAGACAGCTGTGAGGGTCGTTTACCACGCGAACTGATGCCAATGTTCAAATGCAAACAATATACGACGAACAACTGCGTGGGCGCCAGGACTCCTTGCTACCAGCGGGAACTGCAATGCGGTGATGGATCGTGTGTACCGCGCGACTGGATGTGCGATGGAACTCGCCACTGCCCCGCTGGAGAAGACGAAGCTCTTTGCGCTCAATGCGATAGCAACGAATTCACGTACAGTATCACGAAATTTACTCTTTACTATCTAACATTTGCCTCGTCTTTAATACCTTCGCCATTAAGTAGTCACAAGAAAACCCTTATGACTGTAACTATCTTCCTCGCAGAGAAAAAATAAACCCTTTACCAACATTTTCATGTTTCAGCAGCATTGTTTGGCATATTTCAAATTGCTTAGAGGACGACCCGATCGTTTATATTCTGAAGACATGCCTAGTCCACATATAACTTACCTACTGAAAAGCTTTTTTTTTCATTGGCGTGTTTGCTAATAATAATTTATTATTTGTTAATAACCCCGTAGCAAGTGGATTGCGCATACTGATACCTAATAACTTTTATTATAACGAAAATCTGTCTTCAGACGTCACTTCAGATTTAAGTTTACAAAGCCAACATTTACGAATATAGGAAAATCGTTTTGCAGATGTCCGTCCGGAGGATGTGTGTTGAAGCGTTGGTTGTGCGATGGGTATTCAGATTGTGACAAGGGAGAGGATGAAGATCCCGAACGGTGTGGGAGTGAGCATCATATCGCTGCTGCCACCTCGGACCTTGGTGAAGAGTCAGCGGGTTCTGCACCTGCACCCTCAGTTAGAAGGCCTAACAGGGTGCAATCTAGCAAATCGCACCGAATCAGTAAGGATAATACTACCACGTGAACTCTTTTATGTCATTCATTATGTGTATCTATATGCATTACAAATTTTGTTCCAAATAGTCTCGTGCTTTAAATATTTTAGAACGTCACACATATCATCGGCGTATTCATTATGTTTTCCAAAAATATATTTAAAAGTAAGCAGTGGCATACTTTGTTCCCAGGTCATAAATTGGTCTGCATTTCTGGCGAAAAATAAATGTTTTTTTTTTTGTTTCCGTTAGTAGGATGCTAGAGCCTATTCCTCTATAGCCTCCTTATTTCTAATTCTTGACGCAATCATGATCGCCCACGAACTTGCTACGCCTATAGCGTTACTAATGAGAGTTGCTCTATATAAATATCAATAATTAAAAGTTAACTTTCTGCTATTAAAAAACAAATTCCATTATTTCTATTACAGCAGGCGAAAACGATAGTAGCAAAGAACTTCTTGTTACAAGCGACAGCAGTAATGCGTTCAAAAGAAATTTTACCAGACGTCCATCTCTATCACGTCTGACGCCTTACACCAGACCAGCTCTCAGAGAAAAACACAGTGAACATAAATCAAAGGTTGAAACTAAAGCAACTCCTACAACTATTTCTCCTGAAGATGAAACGCCAGACCAGAAGCTCATGAAAGATCTCGGTATTCTGGAAGCTCTAGAGAAGGAAAGCAACATGTATAAGGACAAATTACCAAAATCACAGCAACAGAAACCTTTTCTTGGAAGAACCCCAATGCCACCACATTCCGAGAAGTCAGTTAACAAAATGGAGAAAGTCATAGATGGTGCAGCAATGTTACAGGTATAGTTATTGTATTATTTTGTCTAGAACTGTGAAATTCTCTTAAAAAATGTTAGTAAAAAAATTAAGACTTCATATAACTATGTAGATAATGTTAGAAGTAATATTAGACCAATAAACCAAATGCCACATTACTCTAAGCTAATGGCCGCTACCCCGTAAAGGCTGCAGCATTTAGGCAATTATTTGGCGAATAAGCAATTTGAAATTATTTGTACGTGTTTACGCACATACCGGAAGCACTACAGCCTAAAATAGCTCTAACAGCGTCTTGGAAGTATTTTATTGATAAAGACCTGAATTGTATATGTATGTTACTTAAAAACATTAACTAAACTAAAATATTTTACACTTAAAAAACGTAATCTTTACTGGACAATTTCACGTTTCAGAAATCAGATAATAGTGACGTTGAAGCTCTGATTACAAAAGAAGAAGATTCAAATGAAAGAAACAGCACAGAGTACGATGACACGTACGAGGCGCCGATAGCGAGTCCGGTTTCGAAGAGCTTATTGAAAGCGAACAAAGGAAATAGTGAACCAGCCGCAGGTGGGTGGTATACTGCTCATGCTTCGCCTTGTCCATCCGGTGAGCTCCGTTGCGTCGACGGCCGCTGTATAACACTCGCCCAGCTCTGCGACGGCACGATAGACTGTTCAGACCACGCCGACGAAGACAACTGCTACACTTGACCGCATTTCATTAATTAAACCAACACAGTATGTGCATTACAATTGGTTACCATGCTTTTTGTGCTTTAAAGGACATGAAGGTTTAGGCGTAAGAATAAAAGTTTAAAGATTAATCATCAATGGAAGAAGTTACTTCAAAAAGAGTAGAAATCATGTATAACTCACAAAAACACATTTCAATAATCTTTACATGATTTTCAGTTGCAAGTTTTTCTGTTGACGAAAAATCTATACGCTTCAGTACTAAATATGAAACATAAGCAACTGTGAATTCCTAGTGAATTAGATCTAAATCTACATTTACGTGCTTAAAGCATATTTTTATAAGATTTTGTATCTTAAAAAGATGTGTATGTAATAATCAAACTATATGTGTTTTCGTATTTACTTCATAAAACTGTTATGGACAAGTTAATGTTTATATCTTGCCTTAAGGTTAATTTTTAATTATCATAATCTCATTAATATAAGTATTATTTAAATGTAGTTGTATACGCTGTGATAAAGCATTGCAAGATTTTCAATTACGATCATAATCATATAAATTGTATAATCTTTGTAAATAGAGTTTAAATTTTATTCCGTCCTTAAATTGAAAATTTTCTTAGCTTTCTTATTCTAAGGGCCTCTTTCACCATCTCTGAGTAAAGTGTTAAGTAGGCTAACCGCCATTTAAAGTCACCGGTAAGAAAGCGTATGCGTTTCACCATCTTCGAGTTGCATTACTCAAGGGTAAGTAATTTCAATTAAATTGATACAAAATACTCTTAACATTTACTCTCCAATTAGCATTACTTGAAAATTAACTAATCAACACTTTACTTGTAGTTAGTGAAAGAGGCCCTAAGCCATTTAACTATTTAAAAATAGTAAGTAGTTTTATTTTTATACTAGCTGGTGCCCGCGACTTCGTCCGCGTTCTGGATGAAAGTTACCCTATGTTCTTTCTGGTGTCCCAGACAACGTGTATGCCAAATTTCAAGGTGATCAGTTCTGTAGTTTTTGCGTGAAAGTGTAACAAACAAACAAACACACTCACATTCACATTTATAATATTAGTAACGAGTACGATTAGCTGTTGCACGAAAAGCAGTTAGCGATGCCAACGGTTGCCCTAATGCCCTATCCCTTCCTTATCCTTTATTTTTAATCCTACTATGGTCGGCAGAGGAGTTGTGGCGTTGCTTGTGCTATAGTCGACGGTAGCCATATCCACCTACCATCAAGTAGCTATCGCCATCAGCTTGTCTGTCGATCGTAACAAAAAAAATACTTTAAATTCTTCAAACAGGATGTCTTTCTCCTACCTCTGCTTCGTTGGCCCACGTCTCCTTTGAATAACTAGTTGAAGAATACAATATCTTTCGCGCCTTATTATGTGTCCTAAATACTTATTATGTCCCTTATTATGTGTCCTAAGCACTTCCATTCTTTTTCTCATTGGACGCAAACCTTCAAGTGGACCGTCAGCCTGTCTGATAAAAAAAGAATAGAAATATATAATAGTAGAGGCCCTTATAATATTAGTTAAGTTGATAGTAAACTTATTAAGTTATTAATTTGATAGTACTAGGTCAAATGAACAGCCAGAAAAATACATGATTGTGTGTATGGGTCCATTTTTGATTGAAATAATCAACTAAAATTAAAAGAATAGTTAAATAGCCTTTGATGAAGGATATAAGTACTTACATCGTTTATGTACATATTGTACTCATTCATCAAAGAAAATACCGTATATTCTTGTGTCAGATAACGCATTAGTTGGTAATGTCAGTGGTCATCCAGTGTACTAGTGTTCTGATATTTTTATAACAATACTCTTGTTTAGAATTTTTTTAGAAAAGGTCCAAAGTAAGGTCATAATAAAATTAGTTGATACAATCAAAATTTATGTAAATAATTTGATATTCTCCTTAAATTACATTTTATATTGTCATAGTTAATAAGTAAATGAGTTAATGTGCCTGATAAATAAAAGCTATAAAGTTTTTGTATAACGAATATTAATGCAGCACCAATTATAATGTTATGACAATAAATTTTATACCTATCGTTTGTTTCATTGTTTTACTCTCTGAACCTGCGAAATAAAGCTTTTTTATATATATATATAACACAAGCCTTCCTCGTTTATTTATTTGAAATTAAATTGAAATACGGCGCCATCTGTTGGACCTAGACAACAATAGATGTTGAAGTGTCAATAATCACAACGCCATCTGTTAGAAACTTATGGAACTTAAATCCCCTTTTGTCTTTATTTTTCTGCCCAGAAGCATTTTAAGCACTTCCAAGTACCCTAGCAAGCCAAAAAAATTTAGTGTACTTTTCAGATTGGAAAATTTCAAGTAAAACCATTTGTAAGCTTAGAAAAATTTCAATTTTGTCTTGAGTTCGAGTATAACATAAATGTATCTTATGTAGTGTAGATACATTTATACACAATTGATTGATACACAAATTAGTGCAATACCTACACAAGACATATTTTTTTAACTTATCTCCTAATTTATTTAGAAACCGATCATAATTACAATTTTGCTTCAAGGGCGAATATAAGACTCGAAGGTTCTTGTAGTTTCTTTACCTCGCGAATGCAATGTTTATTTACTTTCATTTTGTCGTCTGGCTGTAACCTGTCTTAGAAATTCTTTGTATGTACAGTCACGGGCAAAAGTTTCAGAACCTTTTCTAATAATTCTATAATTAAATTTTGAATTAAAAATTATTGGTGATTCGTAAGGTCATTGCAACATCCACTTTAGGCATGCTTAAAAATTATTTTTAACATCGTGTCTCTATCCACATACAAAAAAACAAAGGCATCCAAATAATCAAGAAATATAAAACTACTTATAATATGCTAAGTGTTTGTGTATATATCGACAGTTAATATTATTATTTAAATAAGTTATATGTTAGTATTTTTTTACTGTCTGGCTCTTTTTTTTGGATATGAAAATAGTAATAAAATATTTACAAAGTATAATTTATTAAACTTTTTGGGTATAGACATTGTTTTTATAGACGTAGGTATAATATAAATGATTCAATATAATATATAAATGAAATATGTAACTATTCTGCTGTTAGTTTATACCTATTTCCCTATTATATTTATCTATTAGTAGGTATAGGGAATGGTTTTATGAAATACAAAAACAACTATTTAAAAATTAATATAAATACATTAGGAAGGAAATATACCATGTGTTCGTGGTTTTCCCTTCACCGTATTCTAGCAAAGAGAGGGCCAATCACTTGCGCTAGAATGTAGCTAGAATTTTGTCGAGTTTTGGGAATATAGTAGAAATGTAGCTGCAGGGGGTCCACCGTAACTATATGAGCACTGCTGGTGTCTAACTTAGATAATATAGCTATTTGTCAAAATTCAATTTTGTAAGTAAAGTAGGAATAGTGTTTTTCAGAATGATTTTCTTACTTACCATCTGTATAATTGAACAATCTAATCGATATCTATCCCCAGTCACAACATTATTATTTTAAATTTGGTTTTTACTTTTTAAATTGAAATCTATAGTATAGTATAGATAGATAGTGTCCGAGAGCTTTGCTGGAGCACGGAGTCTGCGACCACGTTCATTCGTCTCGGCCCGCTACGCCGCATACATGACTCACCGCTTTCTATACGGGTACAGTGGGTCGATGACACCAGCTTCTGTTTATACTAAAGACTTACAATTCGTTCCTATCTATGCGAATAAATAAAGCTAATTTATCTATACACATTTTAAACAGAGTCGATGTCCGCCTCTGTCTGTTTCTACGCTAACTTCTAAACCATGCAATGGATTTTATGTACGGTTTTCTTGAATAGAAAGAGCAATGGAATAAAGGTAAAGGTGTATAATTTGTAAAAAAAAATCGTCCATTCGAAGCCGGGGGCAAACCACTAGCTTAGCATAAAACTACAGTAATGTACCAAAAAACGCAGTTTTCTCATAGTATTAGCATATGACCATTAAGTTCCTTTTAAGTATTTCGAGTAGAGATGAGGCTGAATTTTAGGCACTACTCACTAGCTATTTTAGCCATAATGGGACATGTCCTATGCGACTTACGATGATCAGGCTCAAAAATATTTAAGACCATTAACTAGTCACGAGAAATTAGAGTTAAAACAAATTTGAGAAAGGATATTAGAAGGTTTTTAGCTATAGTATTTTTATTTTATTATTATAGCTATATACAAGCAACAAGCAACACGAATAGAATCCAAATACACTGCCTATTTAGATACCTAAAGAATAAGAGGCATTGTGGTAGGAAGGCAATGGACACTGATATCGCTTAGGTAGGTATTTACTAAAGTCATAAAGTACTGTCCAAGTCCACACCTGTAATATAAAGCGATGATTCTTGGAGTTTACTAGTTAGAAAGCCCGGGGTATGAAAATTTATGGGAGTAAAATCAAATGTCACACGTTACGCGTTAGTCGCCTTACAGGCTACAATATGCTTCAATACATATTAATATAATATATTATATTAATATATTTTCTTTATATTTGTTAAATTATTTATTTATCGTTCGTACGGAGAAACTCCGTCGTGTGTCGGAGCTGACACACACACTAGGAAGGGATTCAAGTAAAGGGCGGTGGAAACCTTGGTAAGATACAAAATATAATATAAAGAATGTAAGATAAGATAAAATATAAGATAGGAAATAAGGGAAAAGGTCAAACACAACAGCACATGTGCTGGTATTTCATGGTGGTCTCCATAAGAGGATGTGCTTAGAGAGTTAATAAGATCTTAGCTTCATTATATTAGCATAATATTATGACCATTCCTTTGGGAATTTGGTTACTCACAAAAGATGTCATTTGCAGACGTTTAATGGTATAATACATATCTGAGTCATCGACGGCTTAAGTATTGCGAAGTAATGTGATAGGTACCACTTGTACACTTAGATAAATACTGCGCAAATAAAACATAGATCAGTAAATTGGTATATTTTATATCTTACATTTACAAATTTTAATTTTTATCACATATTTATTTATTTTATTAAAATATTGGTAATATTTATAATAGGCATGTAGGTAGGTATATCTATAGGTATGTTTTAGTCATATCATAGCTATCAACATCGACGATAAAATACTTTTTTATCGAATGCTAGTAAAATTATAAAATAAACTTATGTTTCAAATTTCAGCTTTCTAGACCAACGATATTATATGTAAGTATCTATACATAAATCCATAGGATTTATGTATCTATACATAAATCCATAGGATTTTTTTAAAACACTAATATTTTATTGTTGTATCTGGTTGTATCAAATACTGTAGCATAAAATATATTTCTTTGATATATTTCCATAATAAAATAAAAATATTTAGGTAATTAAATGTTCTACAGAAAACTACTACCTATTCATTGAAGTTAATTTCTTTGCAGTAAAGAATATAATATATATATGTAAAAAATATAATATATATATATATATGTCTTTGCAGTAATATAATATATATGTAAAAAAGAAAATATAAGGTACCTATTTTCAAAATACATTCACCATTTCTCAAATATGTACCTACAAGGTACCTGCTGCAGATACCGTAGTTACCTATATGTTTAATAATAGAAGTAGATGTGGTAGAGATAACTACGTTTATGTGTTTATACTCGTATTTATAACAATGTTATTAAATTCAATAACGATGGTAACTGCAAGGGAATGTGCGTTACTTACTACATTGTAGAAGTGAGCTCGTTGGTGATTCATTTCTCGGAATTGACCTTGCTATGAGTCATTCGCTGGAAGGCAGAGTCGGGGATACCGCGCCTGTCTGCCGGTTGCCTGCTAGACGCACTCTACTCTCAGTGAATATTTACAAGAAACTATTCTATTAAATTCAGTTTAAATAATAAAACGACAAAAATGTGCGTAAATAAGAAACGAAGAAAATTTTACTGACTATTTTATACATAAAGTGATAGCGAATATTTTTGTGTTTATTGAGTTGGATATCATGATAACAACCATGACGTCATTCATTTTGATAAAGGTAAGTTTAGTGAAATACTTTTTTTTATTTAATCTAATATTTAAATTCTTTTTATTTTCATTTCTTTATAGAATAAAATTGGTCACGTGAGTCTTATTATAATATTTTTATAAGTATTTTCATTGACTACTATGTAGTACAGTCTTGTACAGTAGTGTTATTGTACAGTGGCTAAATTCAGAAGTCCATTGAAAGTCAAGTATTATATAGTGTGGTCTCTTTCTAACGCGTACTTTTTAAAGCCCGCGACGATTACTTCATTGAAGAGTTTATCCGAAAATTCATTCATCTTAATTCGGGAAGCTTATTGAATAAAAAGTTGAGGCATTATCCATTGGTTAGAAAGAAATAGAAAAATTAATGGCGATCGCCGATTTGTGGTGGCGTTCGTTCGTTCATGATAACTTCGTGCTATATTCACTCAACTCATGATTTTTAATTTCACTTTTTGTTTTACTATCTTGTTTATTTTGAGAATTTGTGTTTTTATGTGAGATCTCCGAGTATTTACAAATTTTTCTATAATGTCCAGAATCGTTGTTTTGTTCGTAATATTGTCGTGGCCAAGTGTTTAGAAGTTTATCGGAATCACTACATAAAGTTGTTAAGCAAGTTTTGAATTACAATTGCAGACAAATTCATTTTTATTGAGGATGAACAGAGAGGAAAACGATCGGATGAATTGGTTCCATGGGAAAATATCGAGAGAGAACGCTGAAAAGCTCTTAAAAGAAGGTAAAATTAATAAGTCTTGTCTTTGTTTTGTAACTTTGAAAGTTGTGTTTTCATGTTATTCTCTTCTTTTAGAGGGCGAGGATGGTGTTTTCTTGGTGCGCGAGAGTAATACTTCCCAAGGGGATTACGTATTATCTGTATTACATCAGGTAAAGTCTGCAAAAAATATATACAGTAACTTCTCAGTAATAATAACCTCTAAAGATAGATGTTTTGACATAGCACATAGTTTTATTTGTGTGAACATAAAGGAAAAATAATGTTTTATTACTTATATCATATCACTAACTTGTTTTGTTTAAGTATTATTATATTTTAATTGTATAATAATGTAGGTAGATATTCATAAGTAGATTCTAAATTAATTGATTAGTAAATAGAAGTGGTAGTGGGAAGGATACATCATAGTACTGAAAGGTAATGGCTGCTGGGGCCTGAAGGTTCTTGAGTGAAGGCCTCTCACTGATAAGTACAGTGTATGTCCATCCACAAGGCGGACAGACACTTGATCCAGGCTGCCGACCACAACTGTTCTGACCGATAAATTATGGGAGGCCTATGTCCATATGACTATGATTATGATAATAAAATCAATTGGTATTTTAATAAAAAAAACTCCAACACACAACTAGAGTTTAATCCATACGAATGTACGAATGAAATTTTCACAATTCGAACACGCTGAAAGAACAACATTGTTCTTTTTTTTTAATTGTATTGTGTAGATGGTGCAATATCTACGAAACTACAGATATTCTAAAATAAAAAAAATAGAACGTAACGATAATGCATTGGTGTAACAATTTTGATTTTACTCCAATAAATTTTCATACCACGGGCTTAGATATTTATACAAATCAATTCTCAAAGAGTAAACCCCAAAAAATAAAATAAAAAAAATATAGCCTTTATGATGTACATTTTAGGGTGAAGTAGTACATTATCAGATTCGAAGGCATGGCGAAGATGCATTCTTTTCCATTGAGGAACACACAACAGTCCATGGCCTCGACACACTCATTCAGCACTACAGGGGAGATTCAAATGGACTCGTAACTAAGCTGTCAATTGTGTGTAAGGGTCAACCTCCACCACACGAGTCACGCACGCAAGGAACAACAAATCTTCTGCATAGGTGAGTACTACTGACAACTTTATTAATCAAAGTACTGCATAGTCCAAAGTAGTTGCAGGAGATACTGAGTTTATTAGTGCCTTTGATAATAAAATAAGTTTTGAATGGTTGCGAGGGCTGGAGTTGCAGAAGATTTATAAATACAGATATTTTGGTGGTCCTCTGTAAGGTTATGGTTACATTCGTTTGATGGGACGTCCAAATGACTGAAACAGTGTGGCATGCCACTACTTATTATAAAAAAGTGATATACTGCAAACTGCAACCATATCACATCCAGTCAATCACAAAATCATTCGTGCCATTCTCAAGTTATTTTATAAAATCACTAGCTGTTGCCCGCGACTTCGCCCGCGTAACTTTGTAAATTATATACTAAAACCTTCCTCAATAACCATTAGTGAAAACCGCATTAAAATCCGTTGCGTAGTTTTTAAGATCTAAGCATACATAGGGACAGACAGACAGACAGACAGCGGAAAGCGACTTTGTTTCATACTATGTAGTGAAGTGAAGCTATGACAATGATTTTTATTTCTATAAGTAGATAGATTGTGACGATGATAAAAGGATGTTTAATCCAAAAACTGAACTAATTTGGATTAAACTTTTCTCTAACATATTTTATACACAGAATAACATAGACTATAATTTAAAATATATGCAGACGATAGTTTTAAAAAATACAAATAATAGTATTAACAAATTTTTAAATCTCTTCGCTTTTTCTCAGGAAGCATTAAATTAATTAGGAAGACACAAGATTGCTTATTGCGACGTTTAATAATAATTGTAACACTATGTAGTTCAAGAAGGAAGTTCTATTAAGATGGTTGGCCTACAAATTGCCCTTAATTTTTGTGTTCACATTTGTTACAAAAGAGTCACACAATATTTCTTCCAAGATAATGAAAGTGTATGCAAGGATAAATCCTTGTTCTTATATAAATCTAAATCTAATCCTTGTTCTTATGTATTTTTTAATAAGAATAAAAATTTTATCAAAAAAATTACAACACAAAAGTAATGATACCCTAGTGAAAAAAGATTTGTCTGCTCATATGGTAACCTTTTTCTGTCAGGCCAGCTTAGACTTCTATAGTGTACATTAGAAATAATAATCTATAACTAGCGGTAAAACAGATTTGTCTGCCCATATGGTATTTCCATTTTCTGTCAGGCCTGCTTAGATTTCTATTGTGTACATTAGAAATAATAATCTATAACTATAGCGGTAAAAGAAAAAAAAATGTGAAAAATCTTGAAAGCCTGAAGAGACATAGGTCATCTTTTCATCTTTATGGTTTGGCATTTTTTGTAAGGGTTGTAGTCGTTGTAGATTTGTTTGACATAGTTGTATAGGGACAATAACTATTATAATTATTATAGGGCAATGCAAATACATTTATATAACAGTATTGGAATAAATAAATCTTAACAACTTCATAGGAATTACTTTCACTGATTTATCAGTTCGCTGTTAACAATGAGAAGTTTATTGTTGATTTCCTGCGGAGAGCATCATCCAATGTGTTTATTCAATAAATGTCAAATGCAGGATGTAAAATGCAGGACATCGTGTGTATTGTTTTAACAATATACAAGTGTCCAGTGGAATGATAATCAAGAAATACTTACAAGCATTTTATGTACAGACATTCAATGAATGTGGTATTGCTCTAATTATGTTGAAACACTGTGTAGAATGGCAAACGTTCTGCAAATAGGTACTTGATTGATCTCAATAAATACTTACTTCTTTTTTACGTTTTTTATTATATAAATTTGTTTAATGTTCAAAGTAATTTCATTTAAAAATGCTGGTCTGATTTTTGGATAATATTCATGTTGAAAGATTTTAAGTTTTATTTAGAAAAATGCACCAGTTGTTTTAGAAAAAAGAAATTATTAATATAATCATTTTGACTACATAATTTTTAAGAAAATAAAGACATGATTTTTTTTGTATAGATAATAAAATAAGTAAATCCTGTATTTAAATTTTTATTTTATTTTGAGAGGTATATTTTTCTATATAAAATATTTTCTCTGGCATAAAAAATTTCAAGTTTAGAAGGGAGACATCATACAAATAAATTATAACCCCATTAGTGGGTACTTAATAGCAGGCCAGTATTTGTTCAGATGATAATTACAATGGTATCTGCTATAAATATTATGTTTAACTTGTTACTCACACGCAAGGAATGTCTTGACAGAGTTGACTAAGTAACAATATCACGACATCAGCTCCTTTGAGATACATCTGTGTTTGGCAACGGTGACTCATATTGAATTAGTAATGAGTCAATACAATAGCGTAGTATGATGAACGTGTATCTAACAATAAGTTGATAAACAATATACAAATAATCGTGTACCCGAATTTTGATATGTTATGTAATTCTCTAAACTAACTAGTAACATTTTTTTCTGTAAAATATTTTTATCTTCTATATCTAATACTATTATATATAATGGTGTAGTTTGTTTGTTTGGTTAAAAAAAGAATAGTATCCTGAGTTTCTTTCCAGGATCGTCATCATTGCCTTTTTTTTCCGAAACCCTGGAAAATTTAAATTTATAATGACGTAAGAGTTTCTTGTAGAAACCCAATTGATAAATAAATATTTTGATTTTGGTTGAATGCGCTAATCTCAGGAACTACTAGTTTGAATTGAAAAATTCTTTTTGTGTTGGATAGTCCATTTATCGAGAAAGGCTTAAACTCGCGGGCAACAGCTCGTTTTTTATAATAATAAAACAAACGCGTAGCAAGAGTATGTTGTTCATTTTTTTACATAAAGGTCGTCAGACAGGCTGACTTAATAGATGGTTACTGGCGCTTATAACACAAACAAAGGCTACAGGTGCTTCAAGTGAGTTGTAGTCTTCTGTTAGGAGGTGTTTAATGTCAAGTAAAGTTTAAGACAATTTGCCCAAAAAACTGCAGAAACTGCAGTGCCTTGCCACTAAATATATGTTATGTAGTTCTGTCCCAATACTGTATGGTTTAAAAGATATCATTGTTCTATTACAGGGCGACAGAGGCGGGAGAACTGAATATAGTGTCGAAAATCCTGGCATCGGGTTACAAGAGCCGCGACGCCAAAAACCAAGACGGACAAACTGCAGTTCACATCGCGGCGAGAGCTGGACGCGACGACATACTCGAGCAACTCATAGACAGTGGCGCTACCGTCAACGTGCGAGACTCTTTCGGATACACACCTTTACATGTGAGTGCTTTTCTGCTTTGAGAGAATTAGAGCTCTATACATTATTTTATCTCCTTTCTGACAGGAAAAACCACGATGCACGCGAGCTGTATGTATGTACGTATTTGCTCCACATTCCTAAGTGCACTTAAGAATGTTGAACTAAAGATCTAGTGCAGTCATGTTATCAATATTAAGTAATTATGAAATCATTCTAGAAAGGAATTTAAATCGGTTTTTGTATTAAAAAAAATTAAAAAATGCTTAAAAAAACAGAAATTTATCCCAGTGCACGAGTTCTCGGAGCTCGCTTGCGAACTATACTCACTTTTGTATTAACACTATTCTTTATTTAGATCATGTTGGAAATTAAAATTGAAATAAAATAATACCACTTAGTTCTATATTAAAATCATAAATATTTATTTACAACATGCCAGTATGTACCTCTATCTATATAAATAATTACTTTAAACCTATCTAAATATATAACTTATACTTTATATTTAAATTTATACTTGCTTACTTTTTATTACTTTTAGAGCAACTAAGTATTTTAGTCTTTGTATTCTACATAAATGACTATGGGCTATTTGTATTAAATCATTAATGAATATAAAATCTTTTTACAATTAGTACTTATAAATTTAATGAGTGTTATAGAAATTGAGTTATTTTTGTTTCAGTACACTTGCCAATTCAACTTTCCAAGTACGACAGAACTGCTTATTTCCAAAGGCCATGCCAACTATCAGATGCGTCACGCGCCTTCCGGCAAAGTGCCCATGCACGAAGCAGCGCAAAAAGGACACATCGAGTGTATAAAGGTACTTAATTCTTATTTATATAAATAAAAAAAGTAATGTCCAGCTGCAGTGAGGTATTAACTTGTGCAATATGTATGTGTATGGAGTATTAGAATTATAGATACACGCATAAGTTAAGTATGTAATATTACAGTGGGAGAATCACAAAATAACAGGTTACGTGAATAGCTTATGGAATTTAACAAAAGTAAAAAAAAAATATTTATTTAATTTTATTTTACCGATAAAATTCATAAGAAAATTAACTATAAAATGAAAAAATAATATTTTATTAATCTTATTGGTATACAGTTGATATGCAATTTCATTACGACATTAGAAAGAAAAACGTTTGATGAATATATTTTTTTTAAAGGTTCTGTTAAAATTGAAAGCCCCGGCACACCCAAGGACAGTAGCAAAAGAGACTCCAGCAGATCTTGCGAAGCAATATGGACACAAGGAATGTTACTCATTGCTTAGTGAGTACTTAAATCATCCTGTAACTATTAATTCCGATTAGTAATCTAAATTAGTTTTTAAATTAGGAAGTGCTATATTTTATACTTTGAATAAAAATCAAAGGACAATGCCTAATTTCTTCTGAAAGAGCTTTGTGCTCGGTGCATTTCAAATATAGTTTATTTTTAGTTTCTAAACTGCAGTAAAAGCGTAATTAATTACAAAATAAATATTTGTCGAAAGTGTAATTTTCAATTTTTTTCTATATTGAAAACCTGTTCTCATAAGTCATAATTTGTGTGACCTTGTTCGATTTTCTTGTTTCGGTGCTTCTCGCAACCAATGAACATCTTCCAACTGAACTGTTTCCATTTATAAAATATGAAAGTTATGTTAAAAATAATGACTTTTTTTCAATCGATAAGAGAAATTGTTATTTCCACTTAAAGAGAAATACAAGCCCGGCCCGGCGACGACTAGTCGCGCGGCGTGGTACCACGGCACGCTGAGCCGCGAGGAGGCGGTACGTGCTCTGAGGGGGCAGGCGGATGGCGCATACCTTGTGCGTTACAGCGAGAGGCACACGGGCGCTTACGTGCTCACCGTGCTGGCCGAGGCCACGCCCTACCACTTCATCATCCGGCGCGAAGGACCCTGGCTCTACATCGACGACGGGCCTTACGTGCACTCGCTCGAGCACCTCGTGGACCACTACAGCACCGTGGCCGACGGGCTGCCCGCGCTGCTCACCGTGCCCGTGCCACCCGAACCCAAGCCACCGCTGCCAGAGGTTTGTACCTCCAATAATCTAAATAAATCTAAATTGGTAAACTCACTAAGTAGCAAGTTTGCTGCAGAAGTGCGCAAGTGCGGAACTTCCACATCGATTTTGACATCCTTATCCGTATCCGCATTCGATTTTTTTTAACAATTGTTCAAATGATCAATTTCAATACTTTATTGCTACATTTAAAATTAACATTAAATTAATATAACTTTGTCTCGTGGTCATGGTATGGCGAGACACATATCATCAAAGAACATGATATAATATGTCTACTCTCTAGCTAGCGAGAGCACGTCATTATTGCGTGAACCGCGGGCAAAAGTGAGATGCTGAGCCAATGAAGTACGTTAAAACCATAATATAATTCTATATATTACATTGTTTTCATTTTTCAGTTTTCGACGATGCCTCGTACTAAGAAACCGTCACCTAGTCGCGCGGCCATGAACCAAACTCTTTCACTGGTCAAACACGACATACTCAATGATCAACATATCGACTTACCGACCTCACAGGTCGCCTCACCAAACTCCGCGCCGGTCCAACCGGTGTCCGCGAACAACAACGCATTCGATTTGCTAACTAGAAACTTGTCGTTCTCATCGGATTTCCACAACGACTCCACGAACAACAACGACGATTCGCAAGACGACAACGACACGTACAAAGTGCCCGTCAGCGACAGCTCGCTCGCTCAGTTGACGGAGAATTATAACGAGATATCTATCGACTCGGACGGACAGCTTTCTACATTGCAAGGTATTTATTAATGTTATATTTTACACAAGGAACTTAGTAATTAATAAAATGTCTTTCACACGTTCTGCCAGAGGAAAAATCAAAATTTGAGTTCTGCATTAGCATTTTTGTATTCTAGTGGATATGTAATATCAATGGGTGAAAGAAGTTTTTGATTCTACCTGTGGAAGGGATAAAAAAACGATTGGTTTTTTTTCTTCAAATTATAGAAATACAAATATTGTAACAGTGAGCCATGTGACTGTTTATTTTAATCTCTTGTAAGGGGTTACTGCCGTTAGACGGGCTGCCCAAACTACTGCAAAACGCAGTGTGCCCGGCCACTGAGACAGAGCGTTAAGGTGAGCTAATCTAGCCAACGGGCTAGACTGCGTTTTTCTTACATTAAATTTCTTGTCAAGCAACGTTAACACGTTTGTGTTCTGATTTAAACAGTTGACATGAGTTAATTTAATATAAGTATTGTTGTGACAGACCTGATACCGATGGGCGCGCTGACGCTTGGCGCGGTGATCGGCGAGGGCGAGTTCGGAGCGGTGGTGCGAGCGACGTACGCGTCGGGCGAGGGCGAGCCGCAGCCCGTGGCCGTCAAGACACTACACGCGGCGCACGCGGCCCACGGCCGGACGGCCTTCTTGGCCGAGGCGCGCCTCATGGTGTCGCTTTCGCATCCGTGCGTGGTCAGGCTCATAGGAGTGGCGCTGGGCCCGCCTTTGGCCATGGTGCAAGAGCTGATGCCTCTGGGCTCGCTTTTGCGCCACTTACAACGCTCTCCCGGCCCCACTCGGCCCGAGTTGCGGCTATGGGCTTGTCAGGTGGCCGCCGGCATGCGCTATCTCGAGCGAAGGCGTTTCGTTCACCGCGACCTCGCAGCCCGCAACATACTGCTCGCCACCAGGTAATATATTGTTACACAAGTTTATACTAAAATCGTAAACAAGTACTGTACATTAAAAATATTTCAAAAAAAATTTGTCGTGTACAAATGTTAAATAGGTCGTCCGTTTGTGCGTTTGTGCACTCTAATCCAAGAAACGACAACCGATTCGAATGCGGTTTTCACTAATGTATTGATGATTACTACGACTACAGCGCGTTCGAAGTTGCGGGCGCCAGTTAGTTAAAAATTTAATATTATAAACTAACCCCCAAGTTTCAATTGAGCCCTATACAATGTTTTGTTATTCTTAACTGTAATTTTAATTGTTGACGTCAGAAATCAAGTGAAGATAAGTGACTTCGGGCTGTCACGCACGCTGTCGTCGGACAGTTCGTACTACCAGGCGACGCGCGGGGGCAAGTGGCCCATCAAGTGGTACGCGCCCGAGAGCTTCAACTTCGGCACCTTCAGCCACGCCAGCGACGTGTGGAGCTACGGCGTCACTCTCTGGGAGATGTTCTCCTACGGGAAGCAGCCCTACGGAGACATGAGGGGTTGTGAGGTACGTCTTCTATAACACTGAGATTTATTTTTAACCAACTGAACTCTACTGTGCTTTTCGCTACAAGGTTCGCGTTTTTCTTTTGCCAGAAAGTGTGATAACTTGGCAAATATAAGATGCATGAATTATACATACAAACCATACTTGGAAATTCCTTTTTTCATCGATCAATTCATCGTCAAACCAAAATCTGCTATATGCAAAAATATACTTTGAGATGCATAAAGACAAAGATTTTTCTTTAAAAATTTTACATTTAGGTTTGTTTAAAAAAAGAGGATTTTATTTGTAACTTACAGTTATACTTACGTAAAGTTTTCCATATTTGATTTACGCTCTCGCTTATGAATGTGATCAATAAAAACTCAAGGTGGACGGTCATCTGTCCGTACACCTACAAAGGTTCACTAAAATTACTAAGATAACTTAGTAATAGTGAATATGAAGGTCAAAATGTTGGAATCTCAAAAAATTTTGGTTGACATTTAAAAAAAAAACTGATCAAAAATGTTGAACTCAGGTCACTCAGCTGGTTGAGAGTGGTGAGCGACTGGAGAGACCCGCGGACTGCCCCGACGAGATCTACCAGGTGATGCTGGAGTGCTGGGCCTACAGCGCAGACCGACGGCCCACCTTCGCGCATCTCGTCGACATCTTCTCCAGACATCCCGACTACGTCAACATCGCTCAGCTCGCCTTAGACGAAACCACTCAGCAGCAGACATAGACATTTTCTATTTTAACGAGTCATCTATTTGTGCTTGTTTACTGACCAAATAGTAAGTACCTATGTGACGGATAATTGTGTAAAATTATAAATAATCATCGCACACTCAATTGACGACAGACAGCATTAACTTTAATAAATTTAATTTATTAGGTATGCAAAAAAAAACTACATTCTACGGTAACTTTCAGTGGTTTTTGAAGAGAAATGATTGAAAGTTTCCGGTAATTAGGATTTAGGACCTAAATCGTCAGTGTGGAGAAAAGTGGGCAGGCGAGACTTCGTTGAAATTTTCGAAGTGTGCAATACTTCGTTTATTGAAATGATCAATCAATCAATTCCAAGCGTCATCCGCTGTGTACGTTGATGTGTCTTGGTACGTTAGTTCTATGTTTTTTCGGGGACTCCCCCGTAAATTTTGATGCGGGCCGGTCTTTCGATTTCCACAGTTATTTTAGTATTCGTGTGTGTTATTCGATGCAGTTGTAATCGATCTATTTTTTACTGACAAAAATTACTGAAATTAATATTTTATTATTGACAAAGATAGTATGTAAAGAGGATTAATTTAATAGGATTTTAGAACTATATTTTGGTGGCCAAAAAGTTTATACTCACATAAGGAGTCAGAGAAATTCATGTGGTTATTTTCATGTAAAAAAAAAACAAGTTTCCTTTCTTACATTCCCAGCCATTTGTCTATCCCTATCCCTAACCGTATGATTGGCGCACTTGAAGCACCTGTGGCTTTCCTTGTGTTATAAGTATAAGCGACGGTAGCCACCTACCATCAAGTGGACCGTCAGCCTGTCTGCCAAGTTTTACATAAAAAAAGTATTGATTTTTAGAATTTTATCTAAAAATGACATTTATATTTGGGTCATTTTCACATACATTGAATCCGGGCTGCTTCTGTCCGGTCCTAATGTGGCCTATGATTAGCAGTGGACATCAAACGGTCGAGATGATGAAATATAGCACTTGTCCCATTTAAACACAGTTGTTTTTAGTGTGTAGATTTCATATTCGCTTGCATACATAATATGAACTTTATTTGAATAGGGGAGTTATTTAAAATTTAAATAACTATTAACTCCCCTCCCTATTCAAATAGATTAAATTTTAAATAATAAGAATTAACGCATTTTTCGTATAGGCAAACTCGTGACCTGGCTGTTATTGTAATTTTATGTTTTATTTTGACGTATTTATTGCAATATTAAATAAAGATACATTTCCTTATAAAAATAATTATGAAAACGCTTAAAATGAAAATTAAATGACATGCCACAATGTGCCTGACTTAGTTTTAAGATATTATTATTAATTATTGTACAGTGTATTTTTCTATTTATACTAATATGTAATTATAATAAATATAATGGGGGCACATTTGAAAATAATATACAAATATTTAAATGAATTTAGTAATCGAGAACAATTTATTTTATATTTAAGTAAATGTGACAATGTAAAGTTACGAAGTATTCTTACAAGTATTTTTTAATACATAATGCATTTTCTTTGTATTTTTGTTCCTTTCTAGAGCCAAAATAGATTTAATTTAAAGAATATATTATTTGATGATTGTTAATTTTTATAATTTACATAGAAATATCATTTTTAAATTACAATACTTAAACAATACATTCCATGGATTACGTGTGGTAATTATTTTTCAATCTTATTATGTATTGCCATGTAAATGCCATAGTTTTTTTTTTTTTTTTAATAAACAGCATCATATTGCCATAAGGGTTGTGTTATAAAATAATGTACAAAAATCTTCTGAAGTTACCTAAATTTGTTTTCTTTTTAGTTTTATAGAATTTATATTAAATTCTGGAACATAAGTCTGAGTTAGTCATTAATTTCTTATATTATTTACAGATTTGAATATATAACAGAAACAAATGTGATACTGATATTTATAAATAAACAAATGATAATATCAAATACTAGCGCTTTTGTTTTATTCCTTTTGTACCTCTCAAAATGCAGACTCGTGATGTCTTAATACTTATTATTTTAGACTCGTGACTACAATAATTATTATAGCGTTTCAACTTATTAAATAATTATATACAAGTTAATTTTTATTGTGTTTACACAACATGACTTCAAAATAAATTTTCAAACACCTAACTACGAAAACTACATCTACATTTAAAAGATTTTTTATCTCATACCAATTTAATGACACATTTTACAGTAAGTACCAAAACAAGCTACTCACAATACTAAGTAGTATAGTTTACTTATATATAAATTTCTTCTATAATATAAATAACATATTAAAATCACGGCCTTACACACTAAACTATCAGTCCAATGGTCTTAACAATATATTTCCCTTTCCACACACACATAATGGACTAGTTTCTCAAAATGTTATAGATAATTTAGATAAAAAAACAAAATAAAATGTGCTATCCCGTTCTTTGGTTTAGTTAGGAAATTTTGCGCTTTTCAAGCGTTCAAAAACGGTTATTTTCTTCATAAATTGATACGACATTGATGGTATGGAGGCGGTGGTGTCTCTGATCTATCTGGGAGTCGTATAGCGTCCACTTGGAAAGGCGCATCGCCTATACTTCCATCGGGCAGCGACAAACCGCGCCTATACAACGGTGGAGTCTCTAAATCTGGATGAATTATGGTGTTCCATAATAAGCTTGACCTAATCTCGGCTTCAGCTATTCTCTGAGCTCGTCGTCTCTGCCTTCTAGTCTGTGGTCGTCTACAGTTCATTTTACCACATTTACATACGTTCCTAAGCCATATGTAAGTGGCGATAATGCCGATTCCAAGGCCTAACTCAAGACCTATAATGAAAGCTTGGAGAGACGAGAATTCCTTGTCAAATTTTTGGACTGGAGTCAGGGGTTTCGAAGGCTTTAGCTCGGGCAAAGTCTCATTCTCAGCTATTGATGTGTTCCATACTTTATTCACGTCAATTTGTTCTCTCTCTGTGGTCACCGCTAATATCATCTTCTCGAACATCTTTGGTAGGACTTTTTTGCACAGCTTATCGTAAGCTATATCGTGTGAAACGACCCAATTTTCAAGAGCTATAAACTCCTTATTGCACTGAATGTAATCATTCCTCAACTCCAATCTCTGCAATTTCCTCAGCGGTTTAAAAACCTCTATCTTCGTAGAGATAATGTAATTATCGCTTAAATCCATCTTTTTAAGATTTGGCAATCGCGTGAACAGTCTTTCTGGCAAATATTTAATCCTACAGTTATTTAAATTTAACACCTGAAAACAAAAAATAAATAAGTAGGTAAGTACTATAATACTTATATCTTCTAGTGACAATTCAAACATATCAGGCTCTGAATCACATTTAAAAGTTTAAATTAAATTCTTAATTTTACCTGTAAATTTGAATGGATTAGAAAAGGTTCATTTTTAATATTCTCAAATATATTTCCAGATAAATCTAGAATTTGTAATTGCGGTGTGTCCCAAAACAAATCCGACGGAATGAATCTCAATCTATTATTGCTGAGGTCCAAATTTATCAACTGCTCTAACCCAGAGAACGCGTGTAGACCAATCCAAAATATTAGATTGTATGACAGGTTCAGTACTCGTATAGAAGTGTAGCCAGTATTCTATAAAAGCAACAAAAAATAATAAGAACAGCGATAACATATACTTATATTGCACTAAATTAGAGGCAACTAGATCATCATCTAGTTGCCTCTAATTTAGTGCAATAGAAGGGCAAAAAAGCAGATTTTAATGCAAATCCCTTATTTATAACTTCATGCCTACTGCGGTCAACCAAAGTACCTAAATCAATTACATACCTTGAAACAAAAGTTGTCCAATTCACTTATAACATTGTGGCTCAAACTATAGATTTGCACAATGTTTGGCACTCCCACATCAATACTGATAATATTTTGGTCCACACACAACGCCCTATTCAAACCATTTTCCAAATCGCAGTCGCACTGTTTTGGGCACATTTCACTTTTAACGAACGCTAACATTATTATTGTAAATACATATTTTAACGCCATCTTGTATATTTACTTGTGTTAGCCCCGAACAATGTCATTTGCATTGATTCCTTCTTTCAAAGATTTTCAATAAAACTATACTGATGCACGTATCGTTTAAATGGAAAGAAAATGGAGCAATGATACATGGATTGATAAAACAAATGTTATCAGTTTTATCTGGACTCGAAGGCTGATAAGATAACTAACTCTGACTAACTAGTAGTGGGAAATAATTAATGTCTCTCGCTGAATGACTAGAGAAAGACGCATTCGGGAATTATGTATATTAAAACGGAACCGTATTATTATTATAATCAACTTGTGGTCTTTCTATACATTTTTGGATTACTTAATATTGAATTAATAGATTTATTGCGGACCGCCGCGAACTAATATAGTTAATAACATTTTAGCATTTTATCTATCCCGAAGTATCCGCTGATGTTATTTTTTCTGGTCTTTCCACATTGTAATGATTGTAAATTACATTGTTATAACACTACTTACTAAATTCTTTGAAAATTTGACCTAACATATTCCATAGCTCATTCTACTGATAGTTTTATAGAAAATAAGACTTAAGTATTATGGAATTTTTTTTAAAATGTAAAACTAGACAGGCTACCATCGTCTATTAAACACATGTGCGCTGCCAACCTTAGTAGGATTAAGGATAAGGATTTAGGAAGGGAGGGAGGGAGGGAGGTGCTTACCAAGTTTCAAATATATTCCTTTTTTTAAATAAATTTCTTACATGTTAGAACATTTGTTCAGTCTTTATTGCTTAAAGTTGACAAATGTATAATGTTAGTAGGTACAAGCCTGCTTCGGCAGACTTCTTATTATACTAAAAAAAATTCTACTACTAAAAAACTCATTCTGGAAGAACTTACTAAAGCATTAATTTTAAAATAAAACAAGTTAATGAGGCCTGCCTTATTTACTTTTAAAATTAATACAATAAATTTAAATATTTTATTTATAATATTTGACTGTCAAATACATAAATCTCTTACCAAAATCCATTCATAGAATGTAATATTTCAAGTTTTTATTATTACTTAACAAAAACTTTTAACTAAACAAATTTGAATTCTGTCTGTGTTGTGTTGTAGATGCTGAGTAGCAACGTTTCATAGTATAGTCTATGCTCACTATAGCATTCCTTACATCGTTCATGGAGCTGTTGATTGTTCCAAAAGAATTGGCCAACCGTTCCACTGCCAATGCCTAAAACATTCGCAATTCATCATACATAAACTACAATCCTTACATATTATAAAAAAAAAGTCCTCCGCCGCGTCTGTCTGTCTGTTCACGATAAACTCAAAAACTATTGAACCGATTATATAATCTAAAACCTTCCTCGAGAACCACTCGAGGAAGGTTTTATATTCTATAACATTTTGAACGCGGACAAAGTTGCGGGCAACAGCTAGTATTATTATAAAGTCATATGAATAAATCTGTTAGAACGTCAAAAGAAGACGATTTATTATTAAAAATACTTATTACCTGCATATGTGATGCATCGGCTAATCTCTGCAAGGCTAGTGCATTATTTAGCGAAGACTGAGCTATCTGTGACATTGCCGTAGCTTGTTGATTCATTACTTCCACCTGGAAAAATATATTTATTACGTTTGTTGATATTATATACCTAGATAACTTAATGACGTCAAGTCCTAATTTCCTAAAAAGATGCGTCATACTTAGTTAATTAAACAATTCCAAAATATAAAAAACACTGTGATGTTTTAATTTAATGTTGATTTAAAAATTTTAAGGGAGCTTAACCAATTACAAGTATATTTTTTTTATTTAACACAATTTAAGCACAATTACAAAACCATATTTTTTATTAAAAAATTATCGACAGAACAGTTTCGTTATGGATCTACTCATTTAATGTGACAGTTTGTGAAGATGTTTATTACACAAACACATGTAAGTAAACTATTGAACCAATAAATGGACCTGACTGCTTTGTACTTGACAGACCTGTTTATTGGAAAACTAAGACTTTTAACTTTTATTTTAAAAAAGGCTATTACAAATTGCCGTTTTTACTAATTATCGGACACTGGCAAAATTATCGGAGAAGATCTGACGGAGTCAAGATATTAAAAGAAAAGAAGAACCAATAAATCTCTGGCATGCAAGATATATATACCATGTTTACAACAGCACTATTTCTAACATATATGTTCCGATCATGTGTAGCCCTCCTTAGCAACCATAGAGATAGAGACAATAGTATTAGATGCTATATAAAAACATTTTAGTTGTGTAAAATGGTAAAATAGATAACGCGAGTGGAGGTGTAACAGTTGATACCGTAGTATAAATATGTATAAAAACAATCTAAGAATACAAACCAACTTTTCCATTAAATTAATTTGTTGCTCCTCTGTTTCCGTTATCCTATTGTTTGCGTCATTATGACTGAAATCCATATCTTCATTGTGGAACATACTATCCATTGAATCATCATCATCATTTCCATTACAAGGCTCTTGCTTTACACCTTTTTTTCTTTCTGCAATGTCAAAAAAATAAATTTTTTAAAGACCAGCTCTGATTACGGTGAAACATAACATAAAAGTGTTGACTTATAAAAAACTCAAAATTCACATAATATTTTTTTGCTATCAATCAATGTCAATGTAAAAGCTACATAAATTTTAAGAGATTTTAATATCATTTGTAGTAAAAATATTAGCTGCAACAACTTATTTATTTATTTATTTATTCATTTATAGGCAGAATGGAAAGTATAATAATAATTGTGAAGCTTTAATTCAAAGAACTTAATTTTTTTACATTATACAAATAAATATGGAGTGATTAACATGTAATAAATCTAAAAAACTTTTTGATTGGCCATTCAATATCATCCTAATTCATTATGATAATAATAATAATTAATGATGTTTAAAATTAAAGTAATAATTACTTACTAGATGTTGTCTTTTCACCACAAAAAAGATCTAAGACTCTCTGTTCCAATGGAGTGAGAGTATCACTCGAATTATCTTCTTTTATCTGCTTTTGTTTTAATTTTATACTTCTCGTTTTATCTGCCCAGAACTAACAAAAAAATATATTAATAATACAAATATTTCATTTAGTGCCAGATTAAGATGCGCGGGGTCTTTATGGATGTGTAGTACAGAGAGGAATTCTACCACCTGCAGCATGAATTTCCAAAATTTAATTGACATTATAGATTATAATTTAAACTAGTCACAGGAGTAACAAGACTGTAACAAGTCATTGTACTGAAACTGAAATAACTCATTATACTTAAACTGAAACAAGTCATAATTCATAAGAAACAAATCATTGTTCTGAAACTGAATTATGTCATTATTCTGCAATAATGTGACTGTACCAAAATTTTGTGGGTTGACAATAACAAAACCAAATTGTAGAGAGTAAATGACTTACTTTCATCCAGCCCTCCATTGATTTTGAGGCACCATCCATTGAATTAGCATTATTAGTAAGTTGGGTCCACAGCTTTCTGACTTTCTTCTGCGTCATTCCATTCCGGAGTTTTTTATTTGCCAACTCTGGGTGTTTTTCCATAAAGTCAATTATTGCTCTTAGTTGAGTTAGAGAGGGTCTGGCTGACTAAAATATAAAGGTAACTAACATCATTTTTTTATATATGAACACAACAATCTTATAAAATAACTAATTGGCGACTTCTAAAGTATTCAATTTTGAAATGGCCATTGGCTAAGTTATATTATGTTACAAATACACTTATTTGTAATTTTACTAGATTTGAATTTAAATCGTGAAGATTAGTCTTAATTACATAGCTCTAACCAAAGATTTAAGTCTTTGGCTACAGATAAAGTAAATAAATAAATAGTTACTTACACGCTTGGAAAGTTCCACTTCTACCAATATATCATCAGCCATGATTGTAGTGCGTTTAATAATTTTTGTACAGACAGATTTTGACAAAACATCTGCCTATATAGATATTTTCAAAACAAAAATAGAAACTATAAATATGTGTTTATTTTATTGAAATATTCATAAAATATCAATATTCAAAACAATACATACATACAACAAATATGTATTATAAATACAATCATAATACAATAGGCACAGACTATACAGTGACAGTCAGTGATGCTAGCGCAATAGGGGTGTGTCGCTCTTTACATCATCAAGAATAAGCAATTCATCGAGAATTAATAGTATTTTTATTGGTGTTTATTCATAATTGGCGGAATAATCGCGTAAAAATATACAAAATTTTTGTTATTGATTTTTTCCAAAAAAAAAGCGCTGAATCAATTTCGTTAAAATTTATATGAGACCATCTCTGAAGTATGACCTATTAAACGAAAAAGTATCATCAAAATTAATTCATTCATAATTGGTGGAGTAGTCGCGTAATAAACATACAAAAAAAACATACAGTCGAATTTAGAACGTCTTCTTATTTTGAAGAAACTTCGGTTGAAAACTGGTTTGCATAATTATATTGTTAGGCTGTACGACGTAAGTATAAATTGCAATATTATTCGTGCAAGCAAAGAACTGCACTGCACCGGTCGAAAATGTCGAAATGATCCATAGGGATTCACTGATTCACTGATCGAAATTATTTGTACAGGTTCACTGAACCACTGATCGAAATGAAGCGATTCACTGATTCGAATCTTTGAACTGATTCAGATTCAAATGATCCAATCTCAACGGTGATGCGTTTTTCCTACAACATACATTTGCTTCGGAAGCTAGCTGTCACATCATTTGACAACACTTAATATTTCTTTGGTTACTCTATGCTCACCATGGATCCGTAATAATTATATACCACTGGACAGGTTGCTGTCAAATTATTTTTATGCCTATTTGAAAAACGCTATTTTGAGGCTGTAGGCTATGGAGCGAAAGTACCCGGAACTAAAATTAGTCATGTAATAACCACGTAATAACTAAAATTGTCCATGGAACATTTACAGAATATACATTTTCTCATTGTTTCAAAACTCAAGCGGACACAAATAGGTAAACGTTAACACTCCCTAACAACAACAAATAAAATAAAACAGATGAAACTTTCTTTCTATCCAGAATATTTCTGGTTTCATTTCATCCGAAATTATGCTGAGTTGGAGCCGGTTTGTTGCAGGGGACGTTTGTGTGTGTCTTTTAAGTTTTTTTTTATGTACCTATGTCTATGTATGTCCTTTGTAGCAAATAAAACTTTATTCTATTATTCTAAATGAAACCAGTTTGAATTTGTGATGTTATAAAGGCGTAGGAGACAACACATTAGTCATTTACAATAGTTTTTGGAGACGACTAATCGTAAATCGCGGTTTAAAGAAAGAATGAAGAAATTTATTTCAGAATAGTAAGGTTTGTGACAGTTATAAAAAGTTATACACTATCATTTTTTTTTATTTCAAAGTTAAATTGTTTTAAAATAAAATAGTTTCTCTTCTTTAGTCTTTAATTTTTCAACGAAGAAAAAAAAGTCTATGTTTTTCTTTATTATACTCATTGATCTAAACTATAGATGCGGCGTAGCAAGCAAAAAGCCCCGAAATCTGTGGTAGTATTAAAATCATACTTACGAACTTACTGAGAGATTGACACGCAATGCCAAATGAATATTACTTTTGTAAAAAGAAACTAGTTAAAAGTCTTCTGTACTAACGCATCAATGTATACTATTAACATATGTATACTACATACGATATTGACTAGCTTACGAATAGCGAGCGACTATGTGCGAATTCGTCCACTTCGGCTCGAGTGGACGAATTTTACTACTACCATTTTTTGTGGGCTACGCCGTGTCTATACTCCCAATTATACTTATATAGTCTTTGATTATACTATGTCCTACCAAACACTACTAAATCCATGGCTTAACTATGGTTTTTTTATAAAGTGACATTTGATGTAATTTCATTCATATTTCATTTCACTCAACGATGACATGCAACAAATAAATATCACAGCAGTCAGCAAGTACAAAATAAAATGGAATTTGTCTACTTTCTGACAAAAGAACCGAAAAATCTTAAAGCTACGGCGTAATTTGTGGTATATTTTGGTGTATACTTATTATTATATTGTGTTTAAAGTCTATTTACTGAGATTTATGTTATATGTCATGTGAAGTGTGTACCGTGTTAGCAATTTACCAGTCGATTCAGCTGATCCTTGTTTACGAAACTGAGAGAAATAAATGTAAAATTATTAGTTTGCTTCGGCCATGTATTCTTTTGAGGGCGATTACCGGCGGAGACCAGAGCAAAACTTAGGCGGTGCAAGTGCAAAACGTACAACTGATAGAGATGCTTTAATACTACAAACCCAACAACAAAGACAAAAACGGGAGGTTTGATTCTCTTTTATCTTTTAATTATTTATCTTTATATATCTTTTGATAGCTAATTACAATTATTTCTATTATTTTTATCTAATATTGTTAATGTTTGTTTACAATTAAATTTTCAGTGAACTATTTGAATTAAAAATCTTTGTATATTGTTTACTATTTATGAAAAAAAAAAACAATGTTTCACAGGAATTTAGAAAACGTCTCACCAGTACAATAATAGTCCAAGCTTATGTCAGAAGTTACCTAACAAGAAAACATTGTAAACAGTATCAGAGGGACCAGTTTGACAGTATATTTCCTACCTTGAATCCAGATGACCAAGCCACTATATCTTCCCTTATTGCTAAAATATTATTCTTTTATAATGATCAAAAGGACGCATTGAGATTGGTATGTATTAAAAAGATATACAGTAGAGTGTCGATTATCCAAACTAATTGGGAGACATAGGTGTTCGGAAAACCGATTTATTCGGATAATAGATTTATATAATTATGTCTTTACTTTTATGCATTTATGTACCAATAAAAACACATTTACAATATAAATCTCGTTTAGTACTTTATGCGAGAGAGAGATAGGTTGTACAAATCAAATTATACCTAGTCCAGCCATAAGTTCTCCTATTTTTTTTATGAAATACATAAAGTAATCTTAACAAAACTTATACATATTTATTGAAGTATCAGCAAAAATAATAATAAATAATTCTATTCACAATGGCCACCTTTAGCTTTGATATCGATACAAGCCTTTATTCTGTTTGGCCACAAATCTATGGATTCACGCACTGTTTCCATGGGAAACTTAGCCACTGCTTGCTCCAGAGATTTCTTAAGAGACTCAATGTCGGCGTGTCATTTAGAGCACCTCATGTCCTCTAAAACTGACCATAATTTGTAGTGTAAGGGGTTCAGATCTGGACTAGACAAGGACCAGTCTTCGACTGTTGGTTTGAGCCAGGTATGGCGACCTGGATCTGAGCATCACATTAGTTAGGGATGGCGGGCGAGCGAGAACAAGCAGTTCGGTTAATCGACGTTCAGATAATCGATGTTCTACTGTAAATGTATTGCAAATAGAGTCTTTTTTCGTTAAATAATTTAAACCAAAAGTGTTTAGTTTGTAATAAAAAGATTTGTATCTGTTTTAGGTTTCAATTTCACAATTGTTATTGAAACAATGGAAAAGGGTGTTTGAAAGTGGCTCCTCAATACAAATAAGAAGATTACTCTCACTCCATCTGAGATTGCTAAGAAATAATAAAGAGGTTTGTTACAAGTTCAACCCTTTTGTATGTTTCTTCTATAATTTCCATACATTTATTGGTACAAGCCTATTATGTAGATAATCTCTATCTACATATGTGTACACCACAGAGCTTGTTGGAATCGCCTAGAATCTACTAGAAACGGTAAGGTCAACGCTTTCCATTCAAATCCAGTGTGTCAGGAGTTATTACCGTTTGTACACCAGTATACACACAGCTTACACATTAAATATGTTTGTATAAGAGAATATATAGTTGTTTTTGAGAACGTGCAAATCATATATTTTAGAAAAGTTAAATGATAATAGTGAAATGTGAAAAACTATTTTACAATATTATCAGGTAATGCTAAACATTTCTTTTCTAACATTGATAAATAATAACAACTAACAATTATCACATTTCAGATACCATTAGCAGTACCATTGAGAATGTTTGAGGTGTTTACCTCTATAAATTCTTTTGAGAAATGTATGAACCGCGATGAGGCAGTAAACATTGTTGGAAATACATTTTTGTACTTCATTAAAAGAGGTTAGTAACCAACATTTGAATAATATTATGTGGTGTCTGAAAACTTAAGAAATTTTTAATAAAACTTTAAAACATAATCCAATTATGGAATTATAACTTCTATGACAATGACAATATGACAATTCTTGAAGTGAGAAGTTGTTATATTGCCACATTTCTATATCACAAATCTCTACTCATTATACTTTTCTAATGATGATTCTTTTTTTCAGGCTACTTTAAAGATCTATGTAACTTGTTATGCGAGAAAACTCCACCTTTATATGGACCATCATCAAATCCACCAACCTTACAATCTGGTGCACTGTTTGATCTAATACAAAGACCAATTTCATTGGTTACACAAACAAACATACCTGGATATGAGTAAGGATTTCTTTTTTTAATACATTTCTATGTATTTATTATAAAAAAGAAAACCATGTACAGCACAGTAAAGGCATACGTAATAAAACTGGTCTTGTTAAAAAAGACTTCTTACCAGCAATTAATATGTTTCGCATTGTTCAGATGTATAAAAATGTAATTCATTGTCATATAAACTCAAAGGGAGTAATTTAGTGATTGTTTTCTTTTTTCTTTTCAGTGAAATGATATTATCTGAGTTTACTGTTGCATATTTATGCAACCCATATCCCGAACCCATAGAAATGTATTTGATACCTGCGCTGGCACAGGACAACTACAAGTTCCCGTTCTTAGCTCTCCTACAGTGCTTTCACGACGAGAGCATATTCAATCACTTGGTCAATGATTCGTGGTTGCTATACTCTATTTTAGCTTTGGAGCCAAAGGGATTTGGTAAGGCTAAATTCTTATACTGTTATGTTAGAAAATAAAAAATAAATTTTAATAAAATATATTTGTTTCAGCAAAGGAAGTACAGAGTATAAATAACACAAGACTGCCAAACAATCCAATAGTGCTGTCATACCTTAAACTGTTAGCGAAATTAACAAAGAACGTGTGCAATAAACAAATTAGTTATGAATATGAGGACTCGCTGTACAGTCAGGAGACAGCCAACGCCAACAAGGACAGCGATAGCGACAGCGATGTCGAACCGAACCCCGTATCGGTCCGAGAGAAATTACTCATAACGAGATGTATAGAATTGCTTAACGATCACGACAGATGCGTTATGACCACTTGCTCTATGGTCACAGAAAGCGATTTGAGTGAAGAGCTCCTCGATAGCCTATCGAAAATATGTCACCATTTGCTGCTAAGTCACAAGTTAGCGCTACAGAAATACAGGTGATTAAAAAAAATTAATCCACTTATTTATATCAGCCTGTATAACATTCTAGCATGTTCTTGTCTTAAAATACGATGACCACACTCTAGTTTAGGGCCGTTGGTTTCAAAAAAGCTTCCGCAATTCGTTGTCTAACAGTCTATGCATTTGGGTTGCTTACTCCAGGGTGCACATTAGGAGCATTGTCTATATATCCATTTTTCTCTGACAGATTCCAAAAAAAATCTTATTTTGAATTTTTACATTTTTAATTGTATAACTTTTCAAAAATCAAGAAATTTTATTACCATTTTATTTAAGTGTTCTTAGTTTACAATAACAATCTGGACATGTTTCCCACTAAGAAGTTTTGCAATCTACAGCTAGACTTTATGAAGGTTCAATTCAAGTTCTGTGACTTAAATGTTTGTCGGGTTTGCAGGTTGCTGTACAGCCTCGCGTTCAAGCCGATCTTCGTGCGTGGACTGTGGCGGTGGTTGTGCGGCATGACCGCAGCGGGCGTGGTCGGTGCGGGAACGCCCCTTCTCCGAGCCGTCACCCGAGCCCAGCCCGAAGTGGCCGCGGTGGGCGCCGAGCGTCTACTGGCCCCACTCGCGGTCTTCTGTGCCCTCTTCTCCCTGCTCATCGGCACTCTACACGACACCGAGTTCTGCAGGAATGCCTCCGATGACGGTGCGCTCAGCAGTAAGTTTCATTTCAATAATACATTGTAATTGTATCAAAGTCAGTGACAGAGTAATTGATTCAATAAAAGACCACCATGTTCAGGACCATACAAAGCCAGTCAAAGGCATGACGCGAGTGTTGCAAGTTGCAGTTCCCTGGTAGGCAGTCCGAAGTTTCCCTATATAGGCTAAAACTAGCATTTGCAATCGGTAACGACATGTCAGGTGATCACGGTCACAACCGTGACCAATGGCTGGTTGTTGGCCAAGAGCATACCCATCTCTTATATATAAAAAAACCCTAGTCCCAAGGAAAAGGATGTTGCAAAATCACAACCATATGTGATGCCTTCAAGCGCGCCAAGGCGGCTTAACCCAAAGGTAACACGAACCGGCCAAGTCATTAACCGACCAGTTAGATTTGCGTCATAATTTTATTGTCACGCGATATTTAAGTAAAATGAACAATCGTGACACCTTTTCAGTAAGATTGCTTGCAGTGCAATTTAATCACAATGTATTTTGTAACATCCCATAAGTTAAGTCAGCTAATTATTAGAATATTTCAGTTATTTTGCTAAATGTACAATTTTAATTTTGTCATCATGTGTTGAGAGTTTACCTTTTTAAAATAATATTAGTTATATACATGTCTAGTTAACAAAATTTTATTTACATTATTATGTACAAAAACATATTAACATTTTTTTTACAATGTGTCCAAATTTTCTTACAATGTGCATTCTTATTTTACTAACTTCTTATAGAAAATCAATCATGTTTAAAGTTTTGTAATATGTGTAATTAGTCTTACTTATTGCGTCATGCATTCTGCAACATAACATTCCATTATTGTTAATACAATATGCGTCATTAAAAGCCGATCAAGTTACATGGCGCGACTCGAAGGCGCATCGCGGCTTGCTGACATTGCATTGATATTGAAGAAACATACCTACAGGCTATTGTTTTTACTTGAAAGTTACACAGTGCATCGACTGTGCATTTTTGTGTATTTGTTTTTCATTTTTGTGTATTCTCCCAAAAAGTAACGGACATATACATAGCCATAATGACGTAGCGGTTTTCTTGTCATATAATTTGTAAATTCAGTCAACCTTACATCATTTTTTATTTAGCAACCTGGAGTCGTAGTAAGCATCAGGAACCAAGCCTATTACAGAAAAATCTATTTAGACGAAGATAGTATTAATCATTATCAAATTAAATACGTTAGTTACCTTAAGCTTTTCATACACACTATAATAGCCCTGTACACAAAACAATTTAAATGAATATCGTAGGAGTTATTCAAGCCTTCTCGCACCAACGCTACGTAATCTGATGCAAAAAAATGTAGGCATATTATTATGTTCTACTACGCTTGCGCTCAATTGTCCAGCTATTTATTGGTGTCCAACAATTTTATAAAGTAATAGGAGCAAGCAAACATGTGCGACAGAGAAGCATCAAGCGTGCATGTAATAGAGAAGGACGCAGCATAGCAACAATTTTTTTTTAAATTAATTAAGGATACTTCATATATCAATAGGCGACACAAAAACAAATTTATTTTCTGATATATGATTCTCTGCTAAAAAGATGGGTAAAGAGAAGGACGATCTCTTTTTGGGTCTCATACTATATTTAAATACATATGTTGTTTCAAGCAGTGTCACTGTCGGATGTCGACTCGTCCGAAGGCGAGCGCGTGCACGCATTCGAGTTCTCGGAGTTGGGTGGTGTGTGCCATACGCTGAAGCAAGTGTGCCTCGGATTGGTCGAGCTGGCCTACCCCGAAACGAGGCCGAACGTCTCTTGGCATTACAAGGACGTCTCCATGGAGATCACCGACAGAAAACGCACATCCTCATGGTCACACCTCTTCAAGGCGAGTTCTATTTACAACCGATTTAAGTTTATAATATTATAATTATAATAAAATAATAATTATAATAATTATATTAGATTATCATTAAATAATCTTTAATATTAAATAATCGTTTATTTAATACCATTAAATAATCTTTACAATGTAAAGATTATTTACAAAAAAAAAAAATTAAGCCAGCGCGGGAAACAACGAAATATTTTGTTTCAAAAATTCTTTATTTGTAAAATACATATTAGTTCCGCTAATTTGTGGCCAAATTTTGGCGTTGCCGTTACTACGCAGGCAGCGGGCCGGTTTCACCCGCTGCAAAACATAAATATTAATGTAAATTAAAATGGATAGTATTTGTCAAAATTATACTTGAAAGAATAAATTTAGCACCTCCATTCCCATTCCACACAAAAATTGTGCCGCGTGCAATGGGCATATCTGAATTTTGCTCTAATAAGCGAAATTTCTCAAGTATACTTGGTCGAAGTAACCTAATGGAGGATGTTTTGTGTTGTATTGTATGCAGGTGTGCACGCAGTTGTTGCGCGCACTGTACGAGCGCGACGCACGACTGCAGTTCTGCGGCGCGTGGTCGGAGGACGCTACCACATTCAACGCCCCAATGGCCGAGGCCGCGCTGTCGGCCGTGCGCCAACCGGCCCGCGCTCCGCCCGCCGCCCTCGCCTCCCTCGCCACGCTTGCCACACGCCCTGACTCCAACTCGCAAGGTAAAGTCGGGGTACGAAAACCTTCGTCAGTTTTCATCGAAGGTTTCATCAGTTTTCATCAGAAATCGTAGACTCTTAGTACCTTTTGAAACTAAAGCACTAAAGAAGACAGCTGACAAATGTTTGAAGTGAAATTTTGGTATGACTGACAATTGCCCTGGTACAAGCAAATTTCTACTTTAAGATGACGAACGTTTTCTTACTCCGACTGTACATCCATCGCTAAGGGCTAGTTCGCACTACTTTAATCATTTACTTGCTACTGCCCACAAATCGAGTACAGCACACAAGTGAGTGGTGTTTTGCAAGACGAACGGGCTGCAACACAATAAATTGAATAAGCAAATAAAACTATTTTTTAAGAGGTGGATAAAGAAATTTATTTGATAATTAAGAAAAGAAAAAAAAAAGTGCCATGGCTTCTCGATGGCACAGTAGACATGAATATGTCTCATATCATAAATGAAAAGAAAGATTTAAATGGTCCCTATCCCTATCCCTATCCCTATCCCTATCCCTATCCCTATCCCTATCCCCATCCCTATCCTTATCCTTATTCTTTCCCCTTATCCTTAATCCTTCTATGGTCAACAGGGATAATATATATATAAACAAACGAACAAACTATCCCTATCCCTATCCCTATCCCCATCCCCATCCCCATCCCTATCCCTATCCCTATCCCCATCCTTATCCTTATCCTTATTCTTTCCCCTTATCCTTAATCCTTCTATGGTCAACAGGGATAAAATATATATATAAACAAACGAACAAATTATAATTAATTCATTTACGTCATGGTAACGATTTTCGTGACACACATTCTTTCGAATAGACCCCAGAGAAAAGACATATTCATGTCAATTTAAGAGAGCTAATGAACTTGACGAAAAACTAGTCTGCTACCGATTGAACTAGTCTACCGATCGCGCCACTCGCCCGAAAAAATGGAACAAAAGGGATCGACCAAATTATTTGCTAATCTACTCTATTTTTTTTTGGTTTTCAGACACGTTTAGTTACTAAATTACTTTCTACTCGACTAAATTGCATATTACATTAGTTTATTTTATTTTTTACTCAGAGGAAAAACCACCTATGACGACGAAGGAATTGAGAACTGTAACTATTCTAAGAGAGATTCCATTCGTCGTGCCCTTCTCATCGCGTGTTCTTATCTTCCAATCTCTACTTGTCAGGTAAAACAATGTTTATATTTTTAACAATGTTTATATATTATTATAATATATGTGTTGACGCTTTATTCTCCATGTTGAATGTATTTGTATTTATAGGGAAAAGCACGAGCACTGGTATGAATTGTCCAGTTTCAACGAAGGGCCTCTGATAGACATCAGCGTTCGACGCACACATTTGTATGAGGATTCATTCGACAAACTGAGTCCAAGTAATGGTATGTGCTACAATAAAATTGTATACTTAAATTAAATTAGGTGCAGAGAGGTTCACTTAATTACGATCTTCATTGGAAATGAACTGTTCGAAGTTGAGTCTGGTCACGATCTGGAACTAGCTAGTGGCAGGATATACTGCGTTTCTCGGTCATCAAGGCCACAGGAGACCACCGTGCATGTGTTCGGTTCGGTGAGTGCGTAAGGGATGCCATAGCCTATTTCCCTATCCCTTCCCGATCCCTCATCCTTAATCTACTGTCGGTTGACCTTAACATAAAAAAGGTCATTGCTTCAAGTCTACGCTTTGTTTCTTCAAAAATTGCTGTCGTTTTGTTTTGAATATTAAATATCTGTTATTGATTTTTTTTTTCTAATTACATGGGCTTAGAATAAATTTAAAATTTGTTATAAATGCTATGATATAAATTATAAATGCATAATTTCATTTCAAATCGTATTTTTTTAGAACCTGATATGAAATTGAAGCTCCGCGTGCAGTTCATAAATCAGGCCGGTGCCGAGGAGGCGGGAGTGGACGGTGGCGGAGTTTTTCGTGAATTCCTATCGGAACTACTCAAGTGAGTGAATGGCTATGGTCAGATCATAAACATAGAGAATATACTGAGCGTTCCCTATCCAAGTGTAAAGTAAATATGGACAGAAAAGTGTGCGAGGCCACGTCACGTCACGACCTAGCTAGAGGAAGGAGATATTGCTCAGTCCATTCTCTATGTCAAGGGGTCAGATGTTAGCTCCCGCTGCATGCTCGTTTATGAAATGGTTGGGAACTGCAATCCTGATTTCAGGTCGGCGTTCGATCCCAACCGTGGCCTGTTTAGACTCACAAAGGACAACATGTTGTACCCCAACCCCGGCGTGCACTTGCTGTACGATGACTTCCCGATGCATTACTACTTCGTGGGGAGGATGCTCGGAAAGGTATGTTGTATTAAGTGACGTACAGTGATTGTACAGTAAATAGATGGTAGCATACTAATGGCTGTGTTGTGTGAGCAGGCGGTGTACGAGAACCTGCTGGTGGAGCTGCCGCTGGCGGAGTTTTTCCTCGAGAAGGTGTGCTCTCACCGAGAGGCCGACGTGCACGCGCTGGCGTCTCTGGACCCGCACCTGTACCGCGGGCTGCTGCAGCTGCGCGCGCAACCGCGCCGCGACGTGCCCGACCTCAACCTCGACTTCACTCTCCTCAGCGACGAGCTCGGCGAGCAGCGGGTCACCTAACATTTCACTTATACCAACATATTCTTAGTTATAGTTAGGGCCTCTTTCACCATCTGTCAAGTAGGCTAACCGTCATTTAAAGTCATCTTTCACCGGGAGTAATTCAGCTGATATTACCTTTGTTTGTACAGTAAAAGTCTCAAAACATTAAAAAGAAAATACTTAATAAAAATATTCGCCTATCGAAGGATGCACTAAACCGAGTGCATAATTTAATAAAACATAAAATTATTTCTAAAAGTAACTAATCAACACTTTACTTGTGGTTGGTGAAAGAGGCCCTTAGTCTATTAAATTATTACTTTATTTTCTTTTCTTTTTAAATTTCAGATAGAGGAATTGAAACCCGGCGGAGCTAATATTCCGGTCACCGCTGAAAATAGAATAGAATACATCCATCTAGTCGCTGATTATAAGTTAAATAGGTAAAATTAATATTCTTATTTTGGGTACATAGTTTTTACTTGTCTGCATAATATACTTAGATCAGGTAAACAAATGCTCTTCGGTTTTGTGAGTGGGTAAGTAAGTATGCAATGTGGTTGTCGGTCGTCAGGCAAATCAAGTCGCAGTGCAACGCGTTCAAATGCGGTCTGACGTCAGTGGTTCGTGCGGAATGGTTGCGGATGTTTTCCAGCCGCGAGCTTCAGCTGCTCATCTCCGGTGCGGAGGTGCCAGTCGACATACACGACCTTCGCATCAACACCAAATATGCAGGTGACTTTATGCATATATTCTCCTCAGTGAAATGACTTAGTTCACCTAATTCATAAATATTTTCCTAATTCATAAAAATTAGTTTCATAGTACCACTCTGGAAACTTTTTACAGAAAACATTTTGAAAATACATATTCCTTCTTTTGAGGAATCTGCATGTAAATGAGTGATTAAAGGGTGTCGAAGTTGCTGGGGCAGTGACCACCCTCTTAGAGAAGATCACAGTGAAATAATATATTAGCGTGTTTGCTTTTGTGTTTTGGTGAGTGAGTAAGGGCCAATTTCCCTATCCTTTCTTTCCCAATCCCGTATCCCTAATGTTACTGTAGTCGGCAACGGACTTGCAGAACCTGTAGCGTTACTTGTGTTATGTATTATAAACGACGGTAGCCGTAGCCGCCTACAATCAAGTTGACCGTCAGCCTGTCTGCCGACTTTAACATAAAAAAATGTGTATGTGCGTGTTCAGGTGGATTCAGCGATACGCATCCGACTATGGTATATTTTTGGCGAGTGGTTGAACAGTTCACGGATGCGCAGCGGCGTCAGTTGCTAAAGTTCGTCACCAGCTGCTCCCGACCACCGTTGCTAGGGTTCAAGGTACGTACAACACTTTTTTACCTCAGTCACAGTCATTATTATTAATAATTATTTATTAAAAAAAGCGTCATCTGCTACTCTTATCGTTTTTTTTTTTATTTATTTGTCTGTACAAGGGTGCATAGCCAGACATTACAAATAATATAATGGCGATCCAGCATGTAGGTACTACCACATTTGGTGTGCAAAATGTATAATATTAGAAGTGAGGTATACTTAAGCTAATGGTGATATTGGCAGGAACTGCAGCCGCCGTTCTGCATCCAGTCTGCGGGCGCGGCAGACCGTCTGCCCTCATCCTCCACCTGCATGAATCTGCTCAAGATGCCCGAGTTCAGCTCCGAGCAACAGCTCGCCGAAAAGCTGCTCTACGCGATACAAGCTGGCGCCGGCTTCGAACTCAGCTAAGCTCGGTTAGCATTTCACCATATATTATAATTGTTATATAGGTATACAATTTTACGGTAAATTTCTACATTTTCCCAAGCATTTTCAACAATTTCTCAAGAAATTTCAACATTTTCCTATACAATTTCAACATTTCCCTATACAATTTCAACATTTTCCTAAACAATTTCAACATTTTCCTAAGCATTTTCAACAATTTCTCAAGAAATTTCAACATTTTCCCAAGCATTTTCAACAATTTCTCAAGAAATTTCAACATTTTCCTATACAATTTCAACATTTCCCTATACAATTTCAACATTTCCCTATACAATTTCAACATTTTCCTAAACAATTTCAACATTTTCCTAAGCATTTTCAACAATTTCTCAAGAAATTTCAACATTTTCCCAAGCATTTTCAACAATTTCTCAAGAAATTTCAACATTTTCCTAAGCAAATTCAACAATATCCCAAGCAATTTCAACATTTTCCTAGGCAAATTCAACATTAAGAGTAACAAACATCCATAAATCCATAATAAACAAACTATCTCATTTATAATATTAATAGTTTATATATTCATTATATATATATTCAATATTTTCATCATTTATATATTCATCTTTTACACATGATATTTTAAGTGTGTCTACGACAATATAATTTTTTTCTTATTGCAGATTTCCGCAGAAATCCGTTTACAAAAACCGAACTGATCAGAGAATATTTTTACACTATATAAATTATTGTTAAAATATAAATGTTTGTTGTAATGTATGAGGAAATAAAAAAATGATAAACCATTTAGGTAAAGTGTGTATTAAAATAGTACTTTGTGAATCGTCAATATGATTTGTGTGTACTCGATATAGTCAAATCGTACATTCTCGAAAATTGTCATAAACCTAAAAGGTTTTAAGTGAAAATATGTTTTTAAATGTTAATGCCAATGTGATGCAAGTTTATGAATAATAAACTTAACTATTTTAGTGATAATAAAATACATTGATCTTTTTAAAATAACCACGAGGTTTTTTTTTTGAGAAGTTGCAGAAGTTTTTGCAAACGTACAAACATTTCGTGGCTTATAGTAAACTAGCTGCTGCCCGTGACTTCGACCGCGTCACTTTGTAAATTTTATACTAAAACCTTCCTCAAGAACCACTCTATCCATTAGTGAAAACAGCATTAAAATCTGTTGAGTAGTTTTAAAGATCTAAGCATACATAGGAACAAACAGACAGACAGCGGGAAGCGACTTTGTTTTATACTATGTAATGATTCGTTATAAAATTATTCGGCACACGAACATCGTAAGCAGTGATGTGACGCTATTTGTTGTTATAATAGATGAAGTAAAAAGTTCTGAGCGTTCTGAAATTAAATAAATGAAATTTTCGAAATAAAACCTGTTTCAAACGGTTTTCTGGCCAATCTTCAGTTCTAGTCATCTATGCAATTCAAACCCCGATCATCTGGCGACAGTAACCACCTCCTCACAGAAGACCACTGTGAAATAATAGCATGTGTGCTATTATGTTTCGGTTAGTGAGTAAGAGATGCCAGACCCTATTTCTCCTATTCCTATCTGTAATCACCATAACGTATCCCATTTCTCCTATCCCTATATGTAATCACCATAACGTAACTCATTTCACCTATCCCTATGTTTAACCATACAGCACCAGGGCCCTGATTCTGTATGGCAAATACTCTTGTCTTGACAAGGCAAGATACGTTAATGTCATTCCTTGGCTTGTCATGAAATTCTTATATCTTATGCCCCAAGACAATTATCTATGGCACGATATGATTTCACAGAAACTACAGTATACTATTGTATTTATTTGACTATTCCACTGAAAACAAAGATAATATTATGTTATCTCAGCTGGGGGCATAAGACATAAGAATTTCATGACAAGACAAGGAATGACATTAACGTATCTTGCCTTGTCTTGTCAAGAGTTTTAGCATACAGAATCAGGGCCCAGTAACGTTGCTTGTGTTATAGGCAACGGTAGCCATCAAGTGGACCGTCAGCCTGTCTGTTGAGTTTAACATAAGAAAAAATTAAAGTATGGAAATATTACTATATTTCACCACTACTATGTTTTGTTTGGGATGATCACGCATAATATATTTTTCTGTATTGAAATGGCTCGTGTGATTGTGGTACTTATAGGATCAAAACAGGGTTTACCCTTTTCGTATGATATATTATTGTAAGTATATCATATAACACTTGTCTCTTAAATATTTACTATAATATGTGGAAAAATTATAGACGGATATACATGTTAAATGTATCGTATATGTTCGACAATTAAATGTATATAAAAATAATACTGTACTTATATGTTCTTAATGTTCTCAAAACAAAATTTATCGCATTTCACTTTTAAAAAAAATGTAATTTATAAATATCGTTTTCTGTATTTCTTAAAAATTATTAAACCGCTCATATTTTCAAATGTTGTAAACTATTGTACTATTTTTTTTAATATTTTCCGTTACCCACAATTTTCCTTAATATCTGTGATTTCCCACGAAGACGCAGCTTTTTTACAAATAAATCTTCTCTCGATCGATTGATGTAAACTTTAAGTAGAAAATTGATGTAATTAAATATTTTGTAAAGTCGATGTACAAATCCAAGTCAAAAAGTGAGGGCTACAATTAATTCACAGCCAGCCAGTTCACAGTGAAAATTTAACTGTGTGGTACCTATAGTATAAAAAGTACCTAATATTGCATAAACTTGAATACATATTCAAAAATTCTATTTTTACAAATGTGCTAATCTTAGGTATTTGCTGGAAACTAGATGACTGGAATCAAATAGGGACTATTCTGAAATCTCAATACACTCCCCCGTATGTATATCTTTCATCTATTCAAAATATTGTTTGGCACTCATGGAATCGTTTTCGCAAAATATTATTTTCTCAAAATATTCTACTTGCTAAACATTAAAAGTAAGATAAAAAACATAATTTAATTTTCTTTTCTTTTCTTTTTAATTTAGAATAGCCCTTGTCTACTTTAACACTTATAAACCGCAACTAAATATTAGAAACATAACACATACTTAGCTTATAATTCTATGAGATTCGTTGAATATACGTAGGATTTGTATGAATATCAAAATTGATCTGGCATGTCATTTGTTGGTGTCGTTTTAGATTATTTAATGAAAATTAGCACACTAAACACGATCATGTACTCGTACCACCAGACTGAATTTATTAGTAGGAGCACTTTCGAATTAATATGTTTTTTCTAGCAAAGTACAGTTTATTTACCCATCATACTATCAGTGCCGGATTAAACCAGGGGTTTATTCCCATCTCGGCACCCTCGATGTGCTGAGTAAAATTTAGCTTAAAAGTACAGTTTTCTAAATGTTTTAAAATAAATAAACCAGGGCCGGTTCACATATACTACGGTAATTGACGGTTTAGATTTACATTATTTAAAAACTGAAACCATCAATATTACACCGCAAAATGGCAACATGATGTGTAAAATGGGACTATAAGTTTAATATTTAATCTAATTTGAGAATATTTTATTTTGTGACTAGGATACAATGAGAACGAAGCTAAAAATTATGAATATCAATATATTATTTTATAATATTAGAACAAATTTCTGGTATGATCTAAACTTGTGAATAGGATATAATGAGAACGAAGCTAAAAGTCACGAATACTAATGTAATTGCTGTATAATTAAACTATAATAATATAATAGTAAATAAAATAATATGAAATTCACACTTTGGATTGTTTGAATAGAATTTCTTGAGAGAAATATTTTTCGTACATATCGGTGTATTTTGTACATTATATTATTATATAAACAAGATGTCGAACTCTCCCGTTCTTGGTCTGATTTACTTAGTTTTAGCTGCAATTGTGTCAAATTTACAGATTGCATTGTATATTTTAGTTTTTACTATTTGTGTAATATAGTTGTCAATAAAAATGTATGCACGTGTTTTATTTGCGCGCCATCTGGTTGCAATATTTATTAGGAAAACAATTGAGCGGTGGTAATTTTGTAGCTTTTATAAGCTATTGTAAAGTTAACCTTTTACAGTGTTACCCATGGCACGGCTGCTTTTGCGTAATGTAATGAATACAGGACTTAAATTAAACTATCATTATTTTTTAATCTTTATTTATAGGCTTTTCCCTTAGGGATATGTCGCCTCATTGGGCAAGGTACATAAATAAACTACAAAACTAAACTATACTATATACAACTATACCTAACTATTACTAACACTAAATCTAGAATGGTACATACTGTATAAAACTATCATTTATTGAATACATAAATCTTAATATAGAGAGCCATTTTTTTTATTAACATTTGGTTAATCGTCATAAATACCCGTCAGCGTAGGGGTTGCTGGCGGGTTATGTCGGAAATTCTGTGGCTGTTAGCTATTTTATAGTTTGACGTCCATTCTTAGCAAAAAAAACTTATCTTAGAATCAGCATCTACAGTAGGTTTATATTTATAGAATAATTCAAATCTCAATACAAAAGAGTTCAACGGAGCAATACAATCTGCCTGGTAACGTGGGTGGCAAGTTGTAGACGAATACAAATAATGTATCAATAAGTAGTGAACAAACGCAACATTGTAACAATCTTGATAATTTGTTGGGCCGATCATTCATGTAGATTGAATAGGTGATACGCATTCAATTAAAGATTTATTGCCATCAGTGACTCCGCGTCTCAACAGCGCATCTATTTACGCTAACGAGGTTTTATCTTCCGCTCATTTACCTCATTCTATCTGTACATGGCTCAATAAATTATAGATCTAATAAGTAACCGTGAACTTGGAGATGGGACTCATCAATAACATGCATTAATATTGGCTTAGGAGCATTCATCAGTTCCAGTATGGTCGGCACGGCACTCGGCGCCATTAACGATTTGACAGTTGCAATCAATCAGCCTTGATGAATGGGGTTCGCGGAGGGCCGCGCTTCTTGTGCGGGAGCCGTGGAACCTTAAGAGCAGAAATTCGTTTCTACTCACAAATAGGTACTAAGCATTACGTCACTCAGCACTGATATAAAACTGAGATTCTTGGCAAGATTATGATTTTAACCCTCTAGTAAGTATGTAAACTTTGCCATAAAAATCTGGTTAACTAGTGTGAAAGCAGTGCAAAACATAACAGCACTCGTGCTGTTATTTTACTATGTTTTTTTGTAAAGTAACTGCCGCCAGACGGGCTGCCCACTACTTAAATGAATGCAGTACGCAATCTGTGGCCCTGCTCTAGATAGTTAGGTACTAATTGTCAAAATTTTTGTTTTGTTGTTACTAAAATTATCCAAATTTTTGTTAATATTAAATACTCGTAGTTTGATATAATGAGTGCAACTGAATATTTTACTCTCTATACATTCCCTTAGAAATCTACAAAAAGACCGCAAATTTTATACATTAATTATAATAAGTAGGTACTCTTACTTATAATATATTTCGCCTCATTTAAAAAGGTTCTGAATAACCCAAAATGAATGTAGAATTCAAAGTAGGCTGTACATTATGAAGGACAAAGCAGGCAAACGATGGTGTTGTGGCTATGAGTCATCGCAGGCCACCGTGCTCGCAATGGCCTGCAGCGTTTGCTCCATATCAATGAAAAGATTAAATGACTGTCCATCAATCCATACAAAATCTAATGAAATAATAAGCGAACTAGAGGCACATGTATTACCTAATGCGTTATTTTAATACCTAAGTACTACAATATTTAAAGCGATAGTTATCTAATATCGTTTTTTACTGTTATTCGAAATTTAAACGGAAATATATGATTCTAAATAAACTAAGTATGGTGTTACCATCGATAGTGAAAATAAAACGCAATGATTCTAGACTCTAGTTTAAAAAAAATGTAATCACACTATGTCTATAATAGTCTCTTGATAAGTCCAATACATTAAGTCCATTTTTTTTTCTAAAGCCAGGAATTCCACTCGACAAAAATAAATTTCTTGACCCACCAAAAAACGCCTCAACAAGAGCTTATCACTTTGCTTGCATCATCAAGTTTCTTGCCTCGAAGGTGTTTCTTGAGTCGAGGATAGATACAAGTAGAAGCATAAACAAATAACTACTTTAATGGTAGAAGTCACTAGCAGCTGGATCTGGCGAATAGAGGGCTGATCTTGATGCTAGCCACCGCAACTGAGACTTTGTGAACCAGTGCAAATCTCTTGATGATGAAATAAAACCCCAGCTCGCAGTTATTACTTACTGAAAAACCTGAAACCTGATTTTTACCTAAAAAATCTAGTTGTTGAATTGAGTTGTTGTTGTTGTTGTAGTAAACATAAGTATTTTTATATGCAACTTCGTAAAAAACTTTCTATGTGTTTAGACCAATCGATATAATATCTAAGTGCCTACCAAATCAAAAGATAATGGTAAATAACAATGCGCAAAACTACAGGAAAACGCGAATTACAAAGTTGACTTACGCAATGACATTTTGATTTACATATATTTTAACCGCAGTGTCCTGCGTTAGTTACATTGTATCAGTCCGATGCACTCACAATAACGTCAACGTTAAGATGGATTTATGGTACTGAAAAGTTGACGGTTTCGTTGCCAATCGGGTCACGCGCAGGCACGCGTGCCGCGACCATTGTTGTACTCATTTGGCGATCGCTCCTACAAATCTACACTTCGCAACAATGTTCGCCAAATCGCAACCGTGGAAAGTGTCGACCTTACACTCGTTCATTGGTGCAACTGGCAATTTTTCAGCATCATAAAATACTATCTATTCCCGAATCCTGTCACAAGAATAAACTGTCAAAATCAACTTGTTACGCGATTGAGCTCTAAACTGTGCTAGATGGTCATTTTTTTTGTAAAGTTCGTCAGACAAGCTGACAGTCCACTTATTCACTATAATAGATAGAAAAATATATTTAAGAAAGCATCAGACAACTTAAAATTCTGTTTCATTCATAACTCGTTATTATCGTTTAATTCATTAACATTTGATAATAAGTCTTCATAAAAGCGGTTTAGAAAGTGGATGTATTTTAATAAAGAAATATAATATACAAAACATGTCTCAAAAGAATCAAAAAAATTAAAAAATACATTGCTGATAGCAACGAAGTAAGTAAGCATCTAATCCTAAGTTTTCGAAAGTTTTTGAATCCTATTTCGAAAGTATTTTGTTACTGTTAAAATAATCTTATAACCTACCTAGTTATAGAGGTAGGTAAATCAATTAAATTGCGCACATTTATAGTTACACAAATTGCTAAATATATATATTCAGTACATAAAATCTATTCGTCAAGCATTCGTAGTAATATTTTAAACATAAATTGTTAACCTATATTATAATTTATACAAAATACTAAACAGCGAAACTTGCAGCAGTCAAAGACCAATTGTTGGATTATTAACATAACCAGTTGTTCATAACTTCGTACATTATGATTGTAAGAATATAAATCGTAATCTACTAAACTAAACCGCACCCAGTACAGTAGGGTTATAAAATGCAATCAACTCCTGTTGAGCAACTCTCTAGTAGTAGGTATATGTTATGAGCGATTTATATAGTATACAGATACCTACATGCTGACTTCTCTTATGCGAAAAACTTGCCAATGGGAGCTGCTTGCCAATTTCAGGATATACTACTACTACTTGTAGTAAGTACTATTACTTATTCTGTGACTACGTAATTCCATGATCACTCGTTTATTAGTTATATGGTCGTAGCATTACATAAAAAACATGACCTTTCTGGACTAGTGAAAATATTACTTCAGCATTTCACTTCGGAAAAATTTTCAGAGGTTATTTGGAGACTTTGGGATACTAAAAGTTAGAGTCTTTCTGGGTAAGTACCTATATATAGGACTATCAAATAAAAGCTGCAGGCAGTGAATGACTCATCGTCACTACAAGAATGCACGAGGAAAGCGGCCATCAGAGAGGAATGGCGGCGTGTTGTAAAGCTTGCCACCAACACCTGAAATGATGACCACGACTTCTCTGTCAAGAGTGAAAACGAAGAAGATAATATAGGCTTTACTTCCACCACAGTCTTCATGGTTTCATTTTTCATTATTGTTATTTCTAATCCAAGCTTGAAATAAATATTGCATGGTTGAAAACGAATCACAGATCGTATTAGAGCCTCGGTGTAAAAAGGAAAAGGATTATCAACATTATTATTGTATTGTGAAAGAAATTTTGACAGTTGTTACTTTGTTATTTTTGTATACGTACAACATTTGACACTTTTACTTAAGTAGTTTTTAACAATCAGTTCAACAAACCGAAGAAACATTCATCGTTGGTGGTCGGACCTCAAACAAAGTTCTTCTAGCCGCTCGTTCTTAGAAGGTCCGTGAGTTTTGTGCCGTAAAACTTAAGTCTAGGTGCTCATAAAACAACTCTAAAGCCCATAATTATAGGGAACGGTTCTGTTCTTCGCCACATTATGAGGAAGTAAGTTTTAAATAACTGTTAACATTTTACGATTGAGCTAAACCTGAGTTAGCGTTATTAAACTAAGTAATTAGGTATATAATTAAAGATTGATAACAACCAGTAATCAACGACAACATTCAAGTTAGATTTTTGTGTATTAGAGGCTGTTAAAAAGATTTTGTATAGCTTTTATCTTAGGTGTTAGAATATAATTAATTTGATGTCACTTTCCGCGTCTGTCTGACGGTATAGCCGCTAACTCGTCTTAAAGCGCGCAACGTATTTTGACGCGTACATTCGGTTACATAGCATAATGTGCATATAGATTACTAGCTGGTGCTCGCGACTTCGTCCGCTTGGAATAGTTATTTTGGGAATCATTTGGGTATCTCGAACGGTTTTCGCAGCGCACGCAACGGAAGCCCTCAAAGATGAATAATTTTCCCCGTTTTTTCTACATTTTCGACTGTTTCTTCGCTCCTATTGGTCGCAACGTGATGTTATATAGCCTAAAGCCTTCCTCGATAAATGATATATCCAACACAAAAAGAATTTTTCAATTCGAACCAGTAGTTCCTGAGATTAGCGCGTTCAAACAAACAAACAAACAAACAAACTCTTCAGCTTTATAATATTAGTATAGATTATTATATTTATTCTTTGTTAACCCTGGTACCATTACATAGTTCCATTAGCGACTCGATATGCAATGGAATTTTAACGCGAAACAATTATATCTCTATTTATAATCTTGATATTTAAAAAAAACATTTTTAACATGGTCAGAATATCATTCCCTTTTGTGGAAAGTTGTGGGTGGATAGCATTTTAAGAAGTCCAACCCGAATCATTTTTTTTTTTTAATTCATTACCTACTACATTACACACAAGGAATAAGTATTCAAAACATTTCAACGATAAATAGTTTGGGACAAACAATTATAGGTATTTAAACGGGTTAAAGTGGATCTGAAACCGTCAAGGTATATCAGCGTCACAATGTTCATAATTATGAGTGGCACGGCGCGGAGAATGCTTCGAGGTGACATGTCTAGGCACGCCGTTGCACTAGACCAGACGAGACACGAGGTATATCTGAACTCGCTATCTATTTCAATTTCATTGGAGCGAGCAAAGATATCATACAAATCTCGGCCTTATTCTGTCTGCCGGCGGTAACAGCCCACGACAGACCACCCAAGACGAAGCTCTCTACAAGGCACCCACTAAATATAAAACGGATGTCTCTTCCCGTACAATATTATATTGTTACAGCAAATTATTTGTTAAAATGCTAACGATAAGAAATAGTGAAACAGTAATTTATTCATTAAATAAGTTTCAAAGTGACATGTTTAATCGTCAGTCTATTTTTTCCGCTACGGTTTTCTTTAACGAAAATTTCGATAAACGAGAGGTTTGTGCATATAATTTGCAGAAAAAGTTACATCTATTAGGTACGAGTATATGTAAAGCCGAACTCTGGCTTCGTTCGCATAGATAACAACTCTTTGCCAGATTTGGCAAGATTGCCAGATTTAAACTCTGCCATAATATTATCGCTTACGTAATCAGCGATTTTAAACTTTTGGACAAAAATTAGGTTTTATTACACTTAAAAAAATCTATAGGTACGTGATAGTCTTAATCATACCCGGAAAGTTTATTGTTTTATTTCTTAAAAAAGTTCTCAAGTAAGTATACAATCATTATTATCGACCGATTGATAAAAAAAAACAATGATATGTTTCACAATTTATCGGTAAAAAGGTCGCATTGCTCAATTAAATTGTAAAAAGAAACATTCGTAAGAAAATGCTGTTACAAAACGCTTTAAAGACTTGTTTAATGAGACTCTGTCGATTTAAAAGCTTAATTAGTTGACATGTTGAATGAGTAGGTATATATGCCCGTGAGGATATAAGAAGTCGTCTGTTTGTAAATGGCGTTTGGTCGATATAATAAAGTGTATTTTTATTGTTCGCGTTTTTAAAAGTGACCCTCATATTTCATGATGTCTGGTCAAAGAGAATTGGCTCTCGCGGTCTCGAATGTTAATCAGGTCCGCTGGAATCCCATAGAGATTAACCGCTCAAATGAAAATGTCTTGTATTTGGCGATTCAATATTTTAACGATTTATTAGATGCCGTAAATAACTGCGATGTTTATTGCGTTTATTATTCTTGTCCAAATTACATATAATTCCGTGAATACCACTATAGAGACAAAACATGATATAGTCTAAAAATGAAATTTACGACTGCTTCAGATTTTTAATAAACACGGTGTAATCTAAATGTATGTGAAAGTTATTCTTTCACGCAAATACTTGTACCAATTTTTAAGTATTTATAAACATCTAAGAACTAAATAGTAAGTAAGTATGTCCAGGAGTGGACATCCTGCAGCTGAAATGTTGTTATTATTGAAATATTAATAACTAAGTGTTATTCTACGATAGTTTATTATCAAATAAGTTTTGATAATAAACTATCTTGATAGAAATAAAATTTTGATAAGTAATAACTTAAAAGTTTTGATAAAGTTATATTTTAAACCCAGTTAAACTTAACTTAATCAATAGTTTCCTCGTGTGTGAATAAAATTTTACATTTACAACTCAGGACTTTCCGTAGAGATTGGAGTCTTGCAGAGCGTATATATTTTCTTCAAAAGTTAATTGTTGCCTAGTCGTGTGTATGAGTGTAGTGCAAAAACATTAATTATACTCGCGCAGTGACAGTTAAATGAATAATATAGTTCTTGTCGAGACAAGCGTGATTGCAATACGCGACTCACTTCCTTTATCAACAACAACGTAGTACCTAGGTACTATCGATTTAAAAATTGTTATATAATTATGTATGTATGTATTGTATGTATGTTCCTCCATAACTCTTAAACGAATTAACTGATTTTCATGAAACTTGGTAGATAAACATTTAGGCTACTTTTTTCACTCGGACGAAGTCGGAGGCGCCAGCTAGTATTTTATAAAGTTAGGCGGACGTAGTCGCGTGAATTATATAATATTATATTATAATTTATAAATTTTTAATATTAGAATTTATGAATACTGGTTAGTAAAATCGTGCTACCTTTGCCTTGTATTTCAATTGTACCTAGGTACCACTCATCACAGACATTTAAATCCCGATCGTTCAGTATTTATAATATGAATAATAAACGACAACACATCAACATTGTCGCAGCTAAGTAGTGTTACATGTATTCTGAGAGGTTAGCAATCGTTTCGTGGATTTAACATGAAATTTAAATACGACATTTGCGCGCGACTGTACGTGTGCTGCTTTTAAATCTGTGCAGTAATATCTGTCTTTCTAAAATGTAAGCACGTGGTGAAACAACACTGTTGAACACTAATGTTGTTATTTAATGTTGTCGCGTTGTCTGCCCGCGATCGTCGTGGGTGGCATCGCGCTCTTATTTTCTTCGACAAATAAAATTAAAAAAATTTGGAAAAAAAAACACCCCAAAGGAAATTAGTCCCTCTAAAACACGGTTCGGACATGTGTTACTTTTTTCGCTTTAAACATGTCTCAGAAGGAAGATTTATGATTTGGTTAAACCTTATCCAATAAAAACTTGTGTGGGGCCTAACATAATAAAATCTAAAAAAGTATGGATTAATTAAATTAATTATATTCGGTTTTCGAAGCCCGATTGATTGTGGCTGAGAATTCTAAAATTGCTGTTATAACTTCTCGTTTTACTGACTTTGTTATATCTATATGTCGGGCTGTCTGTTTACAAAGCGATTTTACAGAGTTTCTTTGGAATGATAAGGCACAGATTATTTGGTTCACTGCGTATACGCAGGTAGCAGAGCGAAGCGTAGCACAGGTAGCAATAGGCTACTGTTCGAGTGTCCTGAGTACACAGCTTAAACTTGCATTGTGTGTTTGTAGTTGTCCATGTTTTTGGGAATATTATGGAAAATATATTTAAGCATTTTCCTTAATATCTGTATAGAAAAATGTTGGGGTTCCAAAGAAAAAGTCGAAATTTTTGATTGTATTTTTACATAAATTGGCAGAACTGTACAAAACTAATAAAATAATGCCTTTGAATAAAATTATTATGGGTGGGTTGCACCATCTTACTTTAACTATAACAAACGTCGCAACTTCAGTTAAAGTAACGGTTAGGCCGAAAATGAGTTGCACCAGTTAACAAATAATCAAATGACGTCATAACTTTGACCGTACCCGTAACCGCACATTTTTCGCTGGTTAAGGGTTATTGTTATTGTTAACTATAACGTCAAGTGTCAAAACTGCCATATGAACGCGTCAAACTGTCAACTTTAACTAAGCTTACGAATATGGCGGTGCAACGCGTTTCGCAGAAACTGTTAAAGTCAGGGTTATTGTTAGTGACAATTTGACGTCAACTTTTACTTTAACCGTGCTACGATGCAACCCACCCTAATATACGATATCTTTTAACACGACTTGAATCAATTTCAAGAAGTTCATAAATAAATAAATCTTAACTAATATTATAAATTTTACGACAATAAGTTCATTTGTAGGTACAATTTCACGATGGCGTTCCTACTTTCATCCATTTCCATGTTACAGAAATGCAAATGGATAACATTATACAAAAATTAATACTGAAAATGACTGTATCTGTTCGTTACTGTTTCACCTAGGTATATTAGACCCTAATCTATACTAATGTGTATTATAAAGAGGAAAGATTTGTTTGTTTGTTTGTTTGAATTCAATAGGCTCCGAAACTACTGGACCGATTTGAAAAATTCTTTCACTGTTGGGAAGCTATATTATCAGCGAGTAACATAGGCTATATTTTATAAAAAAAAGTTACGCAGACGAAGTCGCGTGCAACAGCTGGTAATATATAAGCGTTTAAAAACGTGTTTTTAAATGTGACGTCACATTTGTCCTAAAGTTTCGCCGAAACATGGTTGACATATCGCGTAACAATGCAAAACTGAAGGAGTGCTGACATGGAATTAAGGTTGTTTATTCTGTGCCACTCGAAACGCAACAAGGGCCCGCTAAATATCTCTACAAACAAACCGACACCCCTTATATTTTTAACCAATGTTGGTAGAGAAGCAAGCGAAGGCTCTAACAACCACAACTCATTGAATCACACACGCTTTTCAACTCGTAAAATAAATATCGACTCGAAATCCGAATATTTACGATTCTTTGCATTCTTGTGCTGTTTGCAATGTCATGTCGTAAAGATATCATTCCTCTATTGAGAAATATGTAGGTACTTAGGTAGAATATGCAAGATAATATCGCGTTTAGCGTGTTAAAACTGTAGAGAAAAAATTGAAACTAGTCGTAATTTATTACATAATAGATACGTTTTACGTGCATTAATTTTAATTAAGATGAATTACCTGTACACGGGTAAAACATAAACTTGGGAAAAAGAAAAACCTACATCTATATCTAAAATTGTGTGTGACTCAAGGACAGGAAGACCGTATTGTCGGGCGATATGCCAACCGTTGTTCACGTGTAAAATATTATATAAACAAAATTCTCTCAAATGATCCTTTAAAGCGTGATTTATTTAATTAAACGACAGTTCTCACGATGGCCGTCACCGGGACGGATTATGGTAAATAATTGCGCTGCGACCGTCCCGATGGCGCGTCGGTTGGTCATCGCGTCGCGCCGCACTCCCCGTCGTCCGTCACAGCTCACAGTAATATCAACAGGAAGCATGCTTGTCCGTCCGTGCACTGTTTCCATTCTTATCAACCTTTTCATCTATTTATATAGATTATAAGGTATCCAATATACACATCTATTTTTCCCTTAAGGTGTAAACACACGCCAATCCTAAAAATTAGCATTTTTAAAAAAATATGTTAGAAGAAACTGTCAATGCAATTAGTTTGAAAAAAATATATGTTATACATAAACATGTGAAGAACAAAATATATTGTTTAGAATTTCCATCGAAGTAGTAGAAACCCCACAATAAAAGTTAGAACATAAGAAGAATTTGACTTATATTGAAATTTGTTGCGAAAACGGTTTATTGCGCGCAAATGATTCCTACACCGAATAATAAGTCAATATCATTTTAAAAAAATGTATTGATTTTTTTATTTTTTTTTAATGTAGTTTTAATGAAAAGTACAAAAAACCACATTTATCAGGCCTGTTGAATTGTTTCCGCCGCCTCGGAACTCTAAATATATGGAGCTACAGTGTCTCAGTGACTGCGTTGAGGTGTGGATTACGTTTGTGTTTTTCGTGCGGAATTAGTATGATATATATAAACATTCTAAAGGTCATATCGGTGAAGGTCAAATCGTCAATGTCATTCGCCTTTGTGAATCCCTTAAAAAAAGCTATACAATATGTCATACTGACGATTCTTCAAAATACTTTGCTCCTAATATCCTCATAGCTTACTGTAATAAATACTTACTTAACATGGCTTGGAAATGGTTATTACCAGCATTATTATATATAAAAACATTTAAATTTTTCTTAATACTTAAAATGTTTTTCATGATAAACGTGTTATTGATATTTATTCATTTTATGTTTAGTAATTTAGTAAGTTTAGTAAGTTTAATACATTGAATAAATGAAGTTATTTTAAAATAGAACATTAAAATCTACAACTGCTACATACCTACTTCTTCAGATATTTTTAGTCATTTTAAAGCTACGAACTGTCAAAATTACTAAGACAAGTAAAAAGCTGAAAATATGGAACAAATCTTTATTTTATAACGTAAGTAGGTAAGCATTCTCTAAAAAAAGGATTTTATTAGGTCTATATAGGTCTCTATTAGGTTTTATGTTTATGTTTATGTTTTGAATAATTGATAATTGAATTCTCAAGGTATCCTACAACTGTTTGACAATGGAAACAGTATCGATAAAACGAAGATTGAAGAGTGAATTATCGATGTCGCGCTCGAGGCGAAGTTTGCTCAGCCGTCCGAATGCCACCTTGACGAAACCAGAAAAAAACCATCTCTTTAAAAAAAACCACCTGGGAACCAACGACATCCTGCCCTTCCATAAACTTTCAGTTTTTCTCACAAACAAGCCACCGACCGGAACAATTACGCGTTCATGATTGATTATTCGATGTTTACTTTCCATTTTTGCCTGGTCATTGCTTGTATTACACATATTTTAATCATTTATATAAAGATCGAAATGCAGTCTGACGGTCCACTTGACAGAAGATGGTTACTGTGGCCTGTTATCAGGGCAACAGCTACTTAGTTCAAAATAAAACGAAATAACGAAAGGTAATATGTAAGGTTTACCTCAACAATTTCTATATAGTTCAATGGTTTACCTACTGAAATTCGCAGTCGTTATATTAGATACTAGCTGGTGCCCGCGACTTCGTCCGCGTTCTGGATGAAAGGTACCCTATGTCCTTTCTGGTGTCCCAGACAACGTGTATGCAAAATTTCATGGTGATCGGTTCGGTTAGGTTTTGCGTGAAAGAGTTACAAACATCCATACATACATCCATACAAACTTTCGCATTTGTAATATTAGTACGGATTAGAGCAATCATACGCACAGAGGACCACCGTGAAATATAAGCAAGTGTGCCTTACGTGGGATGACACACCCTGTTCTCTATCAGGTGATCGAGAACAGGTTGTGTCATCCCTAAGAAAAAGAACAGGCTACGAAGGTTCTTATAAATAAAGACACAAGTAACATATTTAATAATAAAAGATCTAATATTCTGCAACTTGTGTGTTTCGTATTCATCTGTTATAAATTTTAATTAAAATAATACGCATTATACGATACGTTAAACTGGAATGTCTCATGTTAGTTTAGCGATTGTCTGTTCTCGAGCGACCGCTTGTTGTTTTTATAGCTTTACCTCCTTTACCTACATTAAGTATCTCTTTAGCATATAAAATGTTATTACTTCATTATGTACCGTCATATTATGATACTACTCTTATAGCCTCAATGTTATGTTGGACGGAAAAAGGCTTCGCCTCACGGCCTCACGTTATACAGAGGAAATATAGTTTTCTTTTTGATGTTTATTAAAATGGAAACACTTTTATTTACTATTTATAAATTTAACTAGAGAGTTAGAGACTTTCTTCCGGTTTTATAGGGACGCATTTTTTATTTGCAAATTATATAAAAAATATTACCTCGTTTATGGCTCCTTACTTTTTGGATGGTTTAGTTAGAAGAATTAAGTCATGGAGAAACAGACAGAGGCAGGCGGATAACGATTACACATATTTTATCCTACTAATATTATACCTACTAATATTATAAAAGTCCTACTTTTATAACGGATACTTACCGCTAAAAAAAGTATTTTTAAAAATTTCAACTCCGAGCGAAGCCGAGAGCGTGTCGCTAGTATAGTATACATGCGTGTGTAGCAGGAAGGGTGTGTGACGAAAGATGCATCATCTAGGCATATGCAATGTCGGGACAGAGCAAAGTGAGGGGGGAGGCGCAGGCAGCCGAAGGGCGTACAAATTGATTACGACGCGGTGACTGACAGACAACCAGACCACCCACGTCGGTTACAGAATTACAACTCTGACGCAACTATATTTAACCTATTGTACAGGCTTACAATTTAAAGTCCCTTTTGCGCATGCGTCCCTCAAATATTATCTCTTGTTCTAAGTTTTTCACCAATAAAAAAAGTAGGTACAAATTTATTTTTATGTAGGTAATAATCGAAAGACAGGCCAGTTGATACGCAACCTTCTTAATCCGTACTAATATTATAAATGCGAAAGTTTGTATGGATGTTTGTAACTCTTTCACGCAAAAACTACTGAACCGATCACCATGAAATTTTACATACACGTTGTCTGGGACACCAGAAAGGACATCCAGAACGCGGACCTTTCATCTAGAACGCGGACGAAGTCGCAGGCACCAGCTTGTTTTAAATATGAAATTGCTATTATTTTTCTTACGCAATGAATGAATGCTGTGAATTGCTGTGGCTCATATATTTTAATTGCCTCTTGCGTACCTACGCTACCTACTACTCGTATTAAAATTACAAAACGATAACACGTTTATTGGAAATTACTAAATAATAAAATTAAACTTTACTGCATAGTTAGGTCATATCCTTTAATAGTATAATAATATGTATCGCAGGTTTATTATTATCTATGTTGGATAGAGCCTCCGGGATACTTCGTCTCGCCATCCGCTCATGGGAGCGTAATTACGCAGTGTCATAGAGTAGCTAAGTAACTAGGTCACCCCGAGCGGTCGGTGTGGGAGGTGCCCTCCCGTAAAATGGGGGGCATAGCGGGGTAGAGCACAGCGAGTAACAGACTATATTTTATAATATAAAGTTACACTGACGAAGCTGCATGCAACAGCTAATAGATTATAAAATTCATATTGACTTGAATTTTACAAATTATTTCTTCTAGGAATAGTAGGTAACTATATAACTTTCTACATAACTTATAACTTTTTCTATTTCGCAACCTACTTCGCAATAAGAAAGTAACTCAGACACAAAGATTTAAATCTTTGCACAGACACCGCGACTTATGGCACGCAGGATGCTCGCAGGACATTAGCAGAGCCACACAGCAGTCTTGTAATATAACTTCTAAATTCGAACAATTACCTTTCTGAAGGCTACTTAATCTATGGCAAGGATTATAGAACAGAAATAACGTTGATTCCACTCTCTGAAATGGTTACTCACGTGCGTCACTGTGTTTTACTGCTATTAGAATCCTTAATTGCTCTGTGATTGGTCAGGTTACTTTCTTTTATGGTAAAGCGGTCGAACATAATTGTTTTTATGAGCATCCTTTTTTTGAGACCTGAATTATTAGTTTTGTAATGGTGACTGTAGGTGGTCTGCTATTAGCTTTGCTGACTAAATCCACGGCATTTAAAGGGTTGATAATTATCGAAATATCAGTTTAGTTTTTTTAATGAAATTCCACTATTAATTAACGTGTACTTACCTACATCTCAGAATAGAGAAGAAATTAGAAATCTCGATAAACTCAGGAAATAAAAGTACAAAACTACTGTGCGGAAGGCACCTGACGTTATTAAAATCGGTTCAGTAGTTTAGGATTTCATTGGCGTCAAACATGTGACGAAATTTATATATAAAGAGATATTTTTTTACAGACCACAGTTTTGTTTTTGAATAAAGACTGGTAAAGTACCTACTTACATACTGTTTGGTACAAAATCTTCCAAGCCTTCCAAGTAGCGGTACTCTTTTGTTTAGTGGCCGCCATGGGAGGCTACCACGTAATAAAACACAACAATGGCGACATAAAATCTCAAAATTTCACAAACAAAGACATCCATAGAACAAAACACTATGTTTATTATGTTTTACAAAGTTTTCGTCGCAAACAACGTTTCTCATGGTTTACTTTTTAAAGCAAAGAAAAAAATTATCCCGTATAGGTCTAGCTTTAGTCGACAATTTGGTAATAATTGTTAAGAACGATTTTATTATTATACTACAAAAGAAAGAAAAATTACACTGCTTTGGAAGTTACATATTTCAACGCAGCACTTTTAGTAGTGGCAGGGCACACTGCGGTTTCGCTGAAATTACTAATGTATAATATTTATTTTATAAAATAGTAGAGTCATCATCGACTATGATAGTGATAAGTCATTTCCCTGCTAGTAATAATTATACAGAGCAGCCATTTATGTTTCTTTTTCGCAATTTTCGAAAAATACTGAACTGTAAAATCTCCCTGCGGGACTGAAGGAGAAGTTCCTATTAGGTCTATACTTATAATACTTCTTCCTCTTCTTCTAAACTATTCGCTGGATTTTTATACAGTCTTCACTAAACAGTTTTCACTGTGGAAAGAGCGATAAACAGGGAAAGTTGGTGTTTATAGCTTGAAAATTGGTTCCTTTCAAAGCCAGGGCCGGATCGTACCTAGTGTTTATCAAAACTTCAACATTTTAATAATAGGTACCTATACCTAAGTTTTCACCATTCCATTTGATTTTTTACAATGATTAGGCATCTAGGCACCTAGGTAGGTAATCAATCTTTACTGACTTAAGACATTTAACACGTATCTTAGAAGCATCTAGCTTAGAAGTAGTATCTTGAGATTATTCACTAATAAAAAATATAACCATAATATTTAATTCATGAAATGATTATAATATTCATATAATATTAAACCATAATGCAAGGCGAGTAATTCTAAGTGTTGTTTGATTTCTAGGAAACTTTAGTGCTCTGGAAGACATATGAAGACATAATGAAAAATATAACGCCTGAGAAAATATAGGAATAATAGCATCGATGAGTAATAGGGAAAGTGAAAAGTAAGTAAGTTTCATAAGTAGTATGAATAGTAAGTAGGTTCAATAATCTACCATTGCTTGACTGACAATCAACGCAGAGGATCTCTCCTACCACATTACCTATGCTGAATCGGGGATCTTTTTCGGATGCTCCATTACACCTTGTTTTCTCATAATATTATTATGTTGGTATTTATTTTATTGTAATCTACAAGAGCAATCTACAAGAACATTATCACGTATGAAGTCCTGCCAAACTGCTCTGAGCTGGCCCTTGCTCAGTTATGTAACATTTAGTTTTGCGTTTGAATACAGACTAAAGTCGACGGACAAACCTTTAGTTAGAACATGAAACTTTGCTTGTCAGTAAAAAATACCTCAATAAAGTTATGATCAGCTGAGTGTAATCGGATTAGGAAATCACGAACATAGCAATAAAGCCGTCCTACTAATAAAATTTGTGATTTGATGTCCGCATACGTTTACGTGGGCACGGCGATCGCGCGCAAGATCTGGCTGGGCGCGTGTCACACGCCGCGATTCCTGCAATAATCTGTGCGAGCGATTGCTCTATCCGGTGACTATAGTATCGCTAGTTGATTATTGTGTTTATTTGCGCGTGGTGAGCTTGTGTAGGTTCGGTGTGTCTGTGTGTGCGCGTATGCGATCGGTAGTGGGCCACCCAGCGCGCGGCCACACGCGGCGACCACCCACGTAGCCAGGGGCGCCGCAGCGTGGCCCGCGGACTCTTCCCTTGCCTCGGCGGACTGGCTACTGCACGCCGCTGGACATCGATATGCCGCTCTGATTGACATATGCCAATCAGATACAACCGATCTAATTAAAACTTGATTTGTCAGATAACTCTTAACTCTTTACGGATAAGTAACGCTGTCGATTAAAGAGCACTTCCAGAAGCCAGAACTTCAATAAAACTATTTACAAGAAAGGTTTATTTCACGGAAAATAAACCAACTTCAATTTAATGATCTTGAAGTTAGGTTTTACGCGAGTGTGTTTGGCCAGTGTTAAAAATTTAGTAGCTTCTACTTTACCATTCAAATGGTGGAACAATGAAAAAATTATGTATAATAAAATAAGACAAAGTGATGCCATTTTAATTATTTTATTTCAATTAAATGGGAATATAAAATGTTTTATCTTTATCCTTTCAACCTGAAGAAACCTGTATCAATGCTTAAACATCATCAAAAATGTTCAAGTTATATAAAAGAATTGAATTCAATGCCGATTCAAATTCGGATAAGTTAGCTAAAATTAAATTAAATTCAGATAGTTAGATAAAATAAAGTTAGCGATTTTATTTTACTTATTCTAATGATTATTTAACTTAAGTCAATTTAACTTTAATCATTTTTAATATTAACTTCATTGTATACTCGAACCTATATATGTTGCTTTTATTACTTTTAAAACCCAGTGTCATAGGGTCATGACACTTAGCTCGGCTTATATGAGCTTACATTATTCATGTTTAAATGTTAATGGCTTTCGATAAGTGCACAGTTAAGCAAAACTCGGACAAAATGAAAGTGTAACTTATTCACTAAAAGCTCAAGTAAGTATATCACGAAACGGTACCGTCCTAACCTAAATTAATATTACTTAATTCGAAAGTGATTATGTTTGTTGCTCTTTCACCTTTTAACTACTCTACCAATTATCATGAAATTCTCTGTACACGTTGTCAGGGATGCAGAAAAGGACATAGGGTACCTTTTATCCAGAAAAAAGTCCTGAGGGATAATCCAAAAATGAAATAAAAACATCAATGTCTGACAAAAATATTAAAGACTAGCTGGTGCCCGCGACTTCGTCCGCGTTCTGGATGAAAGGTACCCTATGTCCTTTCTGGTGTCGCAGACCCAGCAAAATTTCATGGTGATCGGTTCAGTAGTTTTTGCGTGAAAGAGTTACAAACATCCATACATCCATCCATCCATCCATACAAACAAACTTTCGCATTTATAATACTAGCTGGTGCCCGCGACTTCGTCCGCGTTCTGGATGAAAGGTACCCTATGTCCTTTCTGGTGTCCCAGACAACGTATATGCAAAATTTCATGATGATCGGTTCAGTAGTTTTTGCGTGAAAAACTACTGAACCGCATCCATACATCCATACAAAATTTCGCATTTATAATATTAGTACGGATTAAATAAATGTTTTAACACCTAAGAAAAAAGATAGTTTAGATATACCTAACTACTTTTAAACAAAATATGAACGTTTGTAACGTAAGTCTATTGTTATGATAACATTTAATTTTTATTAGCGAGTATTATGAGGCAGCAAAGTTGCTAACACCTGACGCGCAAGTGACTGCGCACGTGCGCAGATCGCTGCCGAATTTCGCGTTGTTACCTACTTTATATTTGATCGAATTTTATTATAATATAATTGTTAATGATACCATTTCACGTATTTTTTTTTAAAAATGCTGCTAAAAGAAACTTTCTAAATAACAATAATAATTATTAATAAATAAAATTAATAAAATTATTAAAAAATATATAGAAGGAGGTTCACGAGGTTTAACTTTTCCAATAACACTAGTAATTTACCAATTATATTATTAAAGCAACAAACGTTATAACTATTAATGCTTCTACGTATAATTACAGGTTTTCATTAAAGTTACATTCACTTCGTTTGGTAAATAACGAAATATAGTATTCTTACTATACACAGATACAGATACATACACTTATACTATGTTAATATATTTTAAATATAATATAGCCAAATTCGAGAAAAAATTTCCAACTGAAAATAACATTTTGAGGGATCATTTTGAGAGGCGCGGGGGCAGATTTGTTTTTTTTTTTAAATCCGTAGATTTACATGAGGTCAAAGCAAAGGGCGTTGAAAGAAAATCTCGTTCTACCCTGATGAAAGTTGATCAACGGCCGGCGCTGAGCTCATTAAATAAGCTTAGCCCGTCAGCCATCAGGGTTGTTACTGACGCCATTTGGGGTTGTTACCAGGGTTGTTACTTACACAAGACCAACGTCAAATAGCGTGATAAGGGGTATTAGAAACCTTGTGTTATCCTCACCTTGTTTTTATCTCTTTCCTTCAAGTGCGCCGTCAGCATTTTTGTAGATTTTTAATAAAGGTAAGTAAACAAACATCTTGTGAAATGAAAATCTAAACGTAAAAATAATCCAGATAAAAACTATCTACTTATTTATATCTAGGTATCATCGTCTTTGCTTGGTAATAAATTAAAATAGAGTGCAAATTATAGTCACTAAATTGAATATTTACCTGGACTACACAAACAAATTGAGTCAAGAATCGAGAACATTAAAATGAAAAAATCCTTGTCTCAGCCGTAATAGGATAATATATCCAGGTAGATGACAGTGAACTGATGTCCCGACTTTAATAGAGCCTGTCGCCACTTAATCACCATGTCTTCCGATATTCTAATTTTGTTGCTGCAGATAGCCTGCGCAAAGATTATACAACGACGCAGACAGTCGATTCCATTTATTGCTTCTGATCCAGGCTGCTTGTGACCGGTTCTATTAGAAAATAATGGGGGAGGTCTATGTCCAGCAATGAACGTCATACCCTACGGCTAAATGTTTTGTTTAGTTAAAACCTCATAGCCATTTAGGTATTATCTTTCTTTTACTAGTACCTATATAGGTAGGTACATACTTACCTACTATGTATTATAAAAAACGATGTCGTTGGAGTGTGTCTTAAAAATTATAAACCGTTGGCCAGATTTGAATGAAATCTCAGCAACGTACCTACTAATGCGGATATTTTGGATAAATACTAAGCTAACACTTTCTATAATCTTTCTAAATCAATTATTCTATAAATTAGGAATATCGCGCGGAGCCGCGGGCAACCGTAAGTTTAAAATGACAGGTTTAATGTCCGACCCCTGATAAAACTGTAAAAACTGGATCGCTTTGAACGATCGCTTTGAAAGTCAAAGATAAACCACGTCAACTCCTATTCTCTATGATGATATTCTGTGAGTAACGCCCTTTCATCTTGCCGCCCGCTACTGAGAACCGAGAGCATGGGCGTGTCCAATCATATACCGTCATCAATCCATTCCCCTATGGCCCTATAGAGACATTAGCGAGGAATTTCACCGGTGTGCGATTAGTTACTGTGCTTATTTCCGGCCATTTTTTTTTTAATTGAGCCTTTACTTTTTCTGCTAAGATAAAAAAAATTAAAGATCAAAGGTGACGATGTCATTCATCACTTCTTGGCAAAGATTCTTCTTGGTATTTAACTTGGTATTCTTCTTGGTACATTAGGTATGTATCTAAATAATGTACTATTTGAGTTATTTTTCTATATAATTAGAGCTTTTGAAATTAAAATTAAAGTGTGTAAGGCGTAAGTACGAAAAGTATGTCGTTTCCCCATACCTATTATGTTGAAAGTTTAAAGTGCATGAAAAATAAAAACAGCAAACTAAAAGCGCTCAAGTTTTCTTGAGATACTAAACTTGAGTGAGATACATAGTTTAAATTTTCGAAATAATAAATTACAGAAATAAAATTAAGATACATAGTAGAATTATCCTAACGGATTATTTTTGTTTTTTTATTAGTTTTTTAATTTGATAACATTTTTAATTTAATTATGTATAGTTGTAATAAAATTATTAAATTACCTAGTTGTAATTTTAAAACAAATAATAAAAAAAATATCTTATTCTTTTTTTCAGTTGTTACTGAAAAAACTATACATAAAGAAAAAATAATCGACCTAAATTAACTCATTATTGAGAACAACAACTTTTTAAAAATTAATGAGCTCTAGTAACAAAACAATAGACGATTGTTCCAAAGTTTCCTGTCACAGCAGGTTGACTGTCCTGCACATTGTTGAGGATGGATCTAATTTAATGAGCAAAGACAATGACAACATTATGGTGATTGTAAATGCTAAATATGCATAGATAAGCATAGAAACTATTTTTATGTACCTTGTTACCTCAACCGGATAACCGAAGATGATTTTATTTTTTTGTTGATTATTATTTAAACATTTTCTTTGTATCGAAAAAATGTATCGATTATTATCGATTAGTTTTAAGGCCGGATGTAGGCCTGTCCCAAGACTCTTCACCACGCACGTCCTCTGCGCTTCGCATGCAGCCGCTTCCCGCGATGCTTTTCATTCAGGTCATCTGTCCACCAGGGCCGCAGGGCATCCCACGCTGTACTCTTATTTCCAATTCGTGGTCTTCATTCGTGGAACTCGTCTATCGGTTATCCGCTCTGGAACATATCACATTCCCACTTATTCAGTTCATTGATTCTTTCGGCTATTTCGTCAACATTTGTTTTTCTGCGAATTTCAAAATTTCTGATCCCATCCACCAGAGAAACCCCTCCATAGCACGCTGATCAACTTTTAACTTGTGGACTAGTTCATTCTCTATTTACTTTTCTTTATTATCTAATTTAATGAAAATTAATAAAACGTTTTTAAGAAAAACCAAGCCGCTTATTAATTAAGCAATTATTTATTAACTGAAACAATTTTTAAGGTATTATTAAGTTATAATTACAGCTAATTATTTAGTACCCAGTTGCGCAGACACATTTGTGTCGGAGGCGAGGACGCGTGGACGCATTGTCCCGTCTCTATGGCAACGGGTTGTTCCGCCATCTTGGCCAGGTTTTTGTAGCGCGGACCACCCAACACGACTCCGCTACATTATTTTATTGTACAATAAACAAGTTTATTGCTCCATATGGCTATTTATGTTTTTATTTATAAGGACTTCTCTTACTAAACGAAGAGATTTAAGTAATCATTCCTGGTAATTGCGCTGTAAAGACATAGTTATGGCCAAATATCACCATAAATAAGTTTGCATCTTTATTATTTGTACATTTTGGCCCTACGTGTTTATAAATTCTGTTTTATGGGTCCATAATGTTTGCTATGAAAATGCCATGTTTACTAATTTTGTATCTTGTAATTATATTGTAATTATTATTACAAAGCGTAATTCTTAGAGCAATTAGGTATCTACTTATCCAAATGAAGACTCACTATTTTCTATGGAAAAATTTGGCGTGGGCTGAAACGACACACATTAAAACAATGTCCACACTAATTCGGTCACGTTAATATACGTTAATATGTGCTTGACATTGCGATTTTATCAAACATCAGCTTGAACTACATGCACACAGGCACAGAAACATCTAAAATGGTATATAAACTATCCAGGTAATAAACGTGTAGCCAATTTGCATCCATTGAATAACAAACATCCATACGAACTTTCGTATCTATAATATTTATTATTAGGATTATTTATCAGCACTTAGTAATCTTAGTATGACTCCAAGCGTTCAGTGTAGACTCCTCCAACATTTGGCATCGTTGGATAGCTCGTACCTGATTGGACAGTCTTTGGGCCATTTCCACTTACAATTAAAATGAAAATGATTTCATGTTTCAATATAAAAAAAATCATTTAATTACTTACAAATCAAATTAATTAAGGGATTCACAAAGGCGAATGACATTGACGATTTGACCTTCACCGATATGACCTTTAGAATGTTTATATATATCATACTAATTCGGCACGAAAAAACAAACGCAATTCACACCTCAACGCAGTCACTGAGACACTGTAGCTCCATATATTTAGAGTTCCGAGGCGGCGGAAACAATTCAACAGGCCTGCTAAATGTGGTTTTTTGTACTTTTCATTAAAACTAGATTAAAAAAAAATAAAAAAATCAATACATTTTTTATAAATGATATTGACTTATTATTCGGTGTAGGAATCATTTGCGCGCAATAAACAGTTTTCGCAACAATTTTCAATATAAGTCAAATTCTTCTTATGTTCTAACTTTTATTGTGGGGTTTCTACTACTTTGATGGAATTTATAAACAATATAATTTGTTCTTCACATGTTTAAGTATAACATATATTTTTTTCAAACCAATTGCATTGACAGTTTCTTCTAACATATTTTTTTAAAAATGCAAACTTTTAGGATTGGCGTGTGTTTACACCTTAATTCGAATCCTTAGGTATTATATAGTATTATTAAGTTTTGGCTACTAATTGTAGTACCTACTTATCACTCATTCTATGGTTTTGGTAAAAATAAAATAAAAAAACCTTAGTTTTATTGAGTAAATACATAAATAAACGAGTAAAAGAAAAATGTTTATAAAATTAAACTAACCGGTTTCTAGTATAGACATTAACGTTCTGAGATATTCTCATTCTTGTCATGCGTTGAGTAAGCATTGATTAAAATAATTAAAATATCAGTGGGTACACGTTAAGGGCACTATCAGAGGACATTAACTATTAATTAAGTTCAAAACAAAAAGTAATGGGTGTATCATTAAATGTTAAAAAGCAGACGGGCGCTCGCTGGATATAAAAGCTAATATGCGGTGACGGTGACCACCTATTCTAAGTTTGTCTAGGGAAAAAGTCTCTACACGTTAAAACACACCCTTAGTATTATAATTTCGTATCTTCTTTTATTTTTTGGTATTTTTAATTTTGATGATTTTTTTTATGTGTGTGAGTAAACCTTAGTATTCCACACATCTGCTCATAGTCGGAAGGACTGATTGCATGATAACTATTAAAAAAAATGTTAAGGTTGACAGCCGCTGTCTGTAACCTAAGGATACGTAAGGATAAGACAGGGTAGACCTATACTAAGGGATAAGTGGACAAAATTTTGTCACAGCCTCCTCTTCTTGTATCAGTAGGATACAAGAAGAGGAGGCTCAACAGTTCGGGTGACGTGAACAACCGGACTACTGAGACTGAAAAGTCTCATTAGTTCGGTCAACCGGACTAGCAACCGTAATACTGATACCAGGCGGTTTTTTTTCCACTTTTCCCTACCAATAGGGATTGGAAATTTTTCTTCCATCAATCCCTACTACGTAAATGTACTATTAAGATGAAAAGCCTTCCATGTATAAATTATCGGTAGAAGCTTTGTTATAAACTAAAGTCGACAGAATATGATGGTGATCCTAGTAGGGGTGGCAGATGTAGTGAATTATAAGAACATTAAGATGCGTGTTCGTTGCACAGAACAGCGGCACATAGAGATGTCAGACCACCCACGAAGCGCGATGCCACCACTACAATCGATAACTAAATATCTGTCTGTCGAGACTTTGGTGACAGTTGGTACACCTATCAATCAATAAATATGTGAACGTATCAGTTTTGTACAATGTTTAGATTTATGGAGGAAAAAAACCTTTATGGAACTTAAACTTTATGGGAAAAATTTAAGCTTTTATCAAACGAACATATTATTCATTAGTTAATTTTGTCATTCGTGCCTTATATTAGTAACGCGAATTTTGTAGAGTTCCCATAACCAATTATTTCCAAATTATATTTAAATAGCGACAGAAAACAGATTCCTCAAAAACTGACATTTCAAAATTGTGTGTCGTTTGATTAATTCAATGGTTTTAATTACTTTGTGTTGATTTTAATATTATAATGAATAACTAATATTATAACGAGAAAATATTTGTGTTTTTGTTTGTTTGTAACGAATAAACTCAAAATATACTAGAGCGATTTTAAAAATTCTTTCACCTATTGAAGTCGCGTGCAACAGCTAGTAATAAATACAGTGTAATAAAGCCAAAATCGCTTCATAGCCATACCAATAACACTAACTTAAACTAACTACACAATAATCCGCGTTACTTTAGCATTCATAATATTATATCTATGTAGGTACCGATGGTGTAAAATTTATGCTAAATGTAGTTTACTATCTTGGTGGTAACCCTGCGCCTAATGCGATGTCGATTGTACTACGAGAGTGAGAAGAACAATTTGTTTGATTCCTGTTTATACATCTAACTTGGTAATTTATCCAATTAAGCAGGTCGCTCGTGGCTCGCGGCTCAGCCGACCACCCACGTCGGGCCTGCTGTTAAATTGTAAATAATTCCCTAACTTTAATTTGGACATTCACTTCTCTTATTGCACGAAGCACGGTTGATTTGATACCTCACTGTTGATTATGGCTCGAAATGCTTTCTAAATTGATCAAACCTCAATTAATATTTATACTTTTTTTCAATAATTTTCGAGTAGAATACAAGGCAATGTAACCCTTCAACTTACCTATAAGTATATAAACTTGTGGCTCTTGATTTTTGAAATTTATATGTACCTACACAACTTACCACAGTATATACTGAGTAATACACGATTTTATATAAATTTTGCCCGCGACTTCGTCCGCGCCCATTTTTCAAAAATTGAATAAATGTGTTATTAAAATAGATACATAAAACAGGTATGCTTGCTGGTTTATTAATATACCTACAACACACTTTTAATGTCATACTACACACATATAATATATATAATATATGGTGTTGTTATTACCATAAAGCAACTGTTATTCTTACACTATTGGTGAAATAAAATACTTTAATACTGGTAAGTAAGTAGATATTGAATAATCTTATCGGTTTAACTTATGAGAGATATTATTTTGCAGAATCAGTTTCTCGAGCTATTCGTATTTCTGTCGCGTGCTTTGCTCACTTTACGAGCATAATAAAACTGCTCGGCGACATGCGTGTCAGTTGCGTTTGCGCAGGGACCACATGACAATGAGATTATAACCATGACATATTCCAGATCTAGAAGTGTCTACCAATGTAGCACGTATAATCAACGAGCCCTTTGGATGGTTGTTGAGGGGTTGATTCCCGGCAAGATTAACTTTGGAAAATTTTACACCTGGGGTTATTGTGTGCGGTTTTAACAGGGGTAAACCTTAAGAGATTCATAAAAATGATTGTAATAGAAAATTTTAGGTTTTTAAAACCCTAAAAAAATAACATATTTCTATATTTTACGGTTAACTCACAGTAACAATTTCGTTCATTAAATTTGAAGTCGCTTATGAAGTCTGTTAGCGAGGAAGGCTTGTATAGACACAATTTTCTGAAAAAAATTGCATCCGTGCGAAGCCTGAAGCGGGCTGCTTGTTATTATATAGATATCTAACGATGAATTTGGAGTTTCAACAACTTTATTTAAAAAACAGATTCTTTCACAACATTGGTACGACGAGCGGTATCTAGTAACAATGAATTCTTTGTATGATTGTCTAAATTCTAAATTCTAGCGGTTTAATTGAAACGAGCTATAATTTTATCAATGTCAGTGTGGCAGTCAAGCCTGTCGCCGATATTTTACTAAATAGTTTTCGACTAAGTGATTAGAATTAAAAACTTTTTATAGGTATAGTAGGTACTTAAAAATAAGTTTTATTAATGGGTTATCCATAGGTTATCCAATTGATATTAGATTGTAAAAAAATCGTCCAAGATTCAAGCTATGTTTAAACCGAATTAGATCAATAAACGGTGACTGATTTAGCAGTAAAACTGTAATTATAGACAACTACAAAAAGTTAATTTCCAGTTTCCACTGTTGGCCTAGCCGGTAAAAGACACAAGGGTGAGACGGAGCTGAGAATGTACAGTAAAATTATCGTTTTATACGCTTACTTAATAGTATAGAAAAAACGAGTGTGCTTATGACCACACGACTGAAGTGAAACTTCTTTCGCTCCATCTGTATGTATATATATATATATATATATATATATATATGTGTGTGTACAATATATACATGTATACACATATACATATATTAATTTTCTACAAATATTTAAATTTATAAAATAAATATTTATCGCGCGCACATTATCGAAAATGTGCGCGCGCACTGCTGTCTCTTGCTTATATCCCCCACATAACTTCCGTTCGCCTTGCCCGATCACACTTTTCGTAACGCTTACGTCACGCGTTCGCCAGCTTACTCCCCAAGTCAAGCGTGTGTAAAGAAGTTTCACTTCAAAAAAACGAAATGTCACGTGACCTTATTTCGTTTTTTTTTTTTAAACTGGTCCATACTATATTTTCAATCATGCTTAAGAAAAAAAAATTTTTTTTTTCCTAAAAATCTCCCTCTGCCCTATTTTAGTAGAACCAAACATTATAAATTTAATAGAAATAAATTTACTATTATTGTCAAAATAAGAATTCTTTAAAAAAAGATAAAATGGAATATTAATTAGTTGAGTATATAAGAAGTATAAGCATCAACATTTGACAAAAAAAAAATTAAATTTTGAATACATATCTCAAAAAGCGCCATCTACCGCATTAGTGTCGAACTACAACGAATCGTGTCAAAGGTTATCGATTATTTATTTATTTATTTTTAAAGCGCCCTCTGCCGTATTGGAATTGAACTAGAACAAATCCTGTCAAAGATCAAGTTAAGTAAAGGTCGGATGCAATGTGTACTGTGAGACAAGATAATAATAAGAAAGAGACAAGCGGTCTTACTACAAAAACATTAAACACACTTTAATCAGGCTTAAAACAGGTGTTAAAAAAAAACTTTACTACAAAAGAGTGCCTAGGCATTGTTTAGGGTTTAACAATGCTTGAGCATTATTTAAATTTAACCACCGCCATATGCTAGTTTAACGAGTGTCTATCTAGTTAACGGCCTCTCTTCCTCTGACGTATTGTGTCAAATTTCGTTTTGCGTATACTTAATAGATAATATTAAAGATTTCTTTTGATTTTATAAATGAGTATGGATATTTTAAATTTAATTGACATGGAGGATATGGATTACATGGATAATTTTTGAGATAGAATACATCGTGAGAGAATTAATCCATTCGAATATATAACTTTGGTAACAAGATTATTTATTTAATAAAGGATTATCTACCATGTGATGCTAGAGGTGGATCCTCAAATAAAAATTTTATTTAACAATTTTAACAAATCAAACTTTACATTTGACAATTACGTCAGTTACGTTCCATTATGCTCAATATTTTTTGGTATTACGAAATTTTATAAATAATCTAACGTATTTGTTGTAATTTATTACTTATTCCAATCTTATAATTTACTGATATCATTAATATAGTCCGTAATAATAGCTTGTGAAAACCAAAATTCATCATTATACGCCTATCAGATCTGCGTAAAATGAAAATGAATGCAGGGCGAGTGACTGAATGAATGTTTGCCAAGGTTGCCATATTTCAATAACATTTACGTACTTTAACACTGTCTACCGAAACAAGCGCTAAATAAGGTTTTGTGGTAGGGACATTTTAAACGCTCGCTGACCAATGCTTAAATGCTTAATGCTTGTCTAACTAAGCATGTGTTTGAACAGTGCTTACTGAATCTTTTGTAGTAAGACCGAAGGAGTTTAACAGTTTTGTTAGCTCGACGAGTTAACTCTCATGACAAAACGCTAGTGTCCCATAAAAAGTTTCACTTCAATAAAATTAAGTTGTAAAGTGTAAAATTTACGACTGTGAATTGAATTGTAAAACTAATATCGTTAAACATGTTAGTCGATATAGCGGACACTGCGAATACTATACAATTTAACGAGCAACTTGTGTGGCAATAGAGCACGGTCTCTTTTTTCATTTTAATGTTTTATGTACAATACAAAAATGGCTTGAGGATTTTGTCGCGGGAATACCCCGTTTCTGCATAGCGCCTGGCATGTTTGCACTGCTCTGGTGAGGACAGAATATTTTTATGCCATTATGTGTAATAGAGCGCTTTTTTGCTCTGCTGCTTCGCTGCTCTTGTTCTGACCCCCAGTGGGTCAGACGGGCACTTAAGTGGGTCCAAAGGGTCCGAAGCCTTCTGCTGAGTAGTATAACCCCAGTATTACGCCGCCTCACACAGGTGAAAATCTGACAAAAAAAAAATCTGTCAAAATAATAATAAGTAACTCGTGCTATTCAGTAGGAATTAATGTACTTGTAACTAAAATATAGTCCATTTTGATATAATAAATAAGTTTTGTTAACTTTTTAGTTTTAATTTAGTAGAAAGTAAGTTTACTTGTTAATTTGTTTGTTACGCTTAAATCACGTCGTAACTCGTAACTTATAGTCGTATACCTAGGTCATGAAATTTTGCACATGTAGGTACCTATTATAGTAAGTAAACGATTATTATTGGATGCAAAAATTTGGAATTAAATATTTGTATACTTAAAATAAATTTTCATATTATTAATTTAAACTTATCAATTTTAATAAGTTTGAAATTCAATTTAAACTTATTAAAATTGATTTTTTCAAAACATACAATTTTTCTAGATAGTTGAAAAATTGCATTGAAAAAAGCTATATTGAACTTACAAATATTTATAAGGGTTGAACCAAATATACCCAAAAGGGGAGCGTTTATTATAAGAATCTACTAAATGCCACACATTTTTGAATCTCTATCCGTACAATAATTGAGACATTTTATATTGTGGTCTCAATTCTTTCGCCTCACGCGATGTTCCCAGAAGACGCATAGAGCGGCACCCCGCTGAGTTTTCGCCCGAAGTGTCAAAATGTCCAGATTGAACAACCCTATGGATGGAAACCAAATAACGTTTGCGGGCCTTTCAAATAAACAATACCTTGATTTAAACCTTAAACTTTTATAACCATAAGATTAATGTCAGAATAGAATTCAATTTTCAAATATATTGTAATACCTACGAGTTCATCCACTTGCATTCACGGTTTTAAATGAAACTTGGCAAATAATTCCATGTTCATGGAAATATAAATACATTCAATAGGATTTCAATAATTATTGAGAAGATCAAAATATAATAATCCTCCTATTTAACACTTTCAGTTCAGATTTCAATTCATATTTTTATTCTTGACATCGTGCAAAAACGATACATAGGCAAAAAGTATATGTACTAAAATAACCAACTAGAATTTCGGTAATTTTGACTCGCATAAAATATTATGGAGCCTTCTCTTTCTCGACACTTGTCGATCTCATCATGTTTTCACAAAATTTCATTCAAAGAATGATAAACTTTAAACTTACCTACATAATTTGTATATATAATGCAACCTTTGTAAAAATAAATCAAATAGTTAAAATAATAAACGCGCGAGGTGTCCAAATTATATGTAAGCGAAGCCACGAGATATAGCTAAATATATAATATATCTACTAATATTAATATAAAGACAGACGATTTGTATTTTTGTATGTTTGTAATGAATAAATTCAAAAACCCACATAATGGAATAAACCGTTATAAGTATGATTCTAATTTAAATAAAGATTAAGCTATTGATTGAATATGCTCAAAAAGTCCGCAAGATTTTGTAATTAATCAAATATTTGTTGTAAAAAAGCTTATAATGTAACTTCAATGCCTTTCAGATAGCGAACCTTTACGTAAACTCGGCTCATTACCATCTCAGCCGTAGGACATCTCCTGAACATAGGCCTCCTCTATAATTTTCTAGTAGGACCGGTCAGAAGCACTTTGGATCCAGCAACGACCTGCGGCCCTTATTAGTTCGTCTGTTTCATCTTGTGTGTATATGTGCTACACTGCGCTTTGTCTCCACCCAAGAAAATTCAAGTCATTTATTTACGTATTATTATGTACCATGATGATCATTGGACTTCAATGATCATCGGACTACTGAGGCGAAAAAGTCGCATCAGTCCGATCATCGAATTATTCGGACTACTGATACAGTGATACTAAGTCTTGAGCTTAGGTACTACACCAACTCGAATCTAACTGGGGAAAACGTACTACTAGCCTACTTTTACTGGGTTACTATGTAGATACCGCTTCTCGTATGTTACGAAATAATCTGTTTTGACAAAATTGTTGAAACTCCGTTAGCCTCCGGTTTCGTTAGGATGCAATTTTTTTGCTAATATCTATTAGTGTATCACCAAATCTCTAAATCCGTTAATTGGTTTAAAAGAAGTTAGCGGAGAAACAGATAAAGGCGGACAGCGACATTATTGTATGTCTTACTTCTACTTCCTTACTAATATCACAGCATACTTATTGTATGCTGTGCTAATATTATAAATGTGAATGTGAGTTTGTTTGTTTGTTTGTTACGCTTTTACGCATAAACTACTGAAACGATCACCATAAAATTTTGCATACACGTTGTCTGGGACACCAGAAAGAACATAGGGGTACCTTTCATCCAGAACGCGGACGAAGTCGCGGGCACCAGCTGGTAGATTTATATCTTATCTTATCTTATAATACTAAACCAGGAATTCTTGTATGCCACAACGATCTCGCAAACAGCTCCAACGATTTTGACAAAAATCTCGGGTTAGGGGGCTTTTAGGTCTAGAAATCGATCTGTCAGGGTCTTATCTTCGAAAAAAATGGAACGAATTCTTCGAATTTTTTAATGGAACGAATACAAAAATGATACCGCTTGCTCGTTTTATAATATTTTGAATTATTACTAATTCAAGTATTCTTGAATTTTTTTTCTATAATAAATATTTCAAAGACTATATTTCTTACATGTAAAAAACTTTAAACCTTTCATTTTACCGAGCGAAGCTCGGTCACCCAGTCTAGTATTATATTATATAGTCGTAGATAGCAGAAGATATCGGCAGTAGTAACTAAGATATTAAACATGTGTATTTAATTTTTATGTCACTGCGCCCCACATGTACAATAAATATACCTCACAATACATCACGTATAGCCAAAATCCACTTGTCGATTCCGGCGATGTACCGCGGCGCTTTGCGACGAACGGAGGCACATTTGTCAAACTGACATTTGAATACGGCACGCCAAACACGTATGAGTGGTTAACTCTCTTCATATTTCGCTGATGATGTCGGGTATCGGGTAGGAGCTACGAGAAACGTTTACAAACTACAAAACAATTTCACATAGTTACAAACTATTCGCACTAACTAGGCACTCGTTTTCTTCATTTATCGCCTTAAAAGGAGAAAATTTGACGTCTTGCAGATGTGGTGCTGTTGGAGACTATTGGGAGTTTCGTACGAATGCCTCCATATCTAAGGAACTTGGCATCACACGACTGCCATCCGTCATCCGCTCGGATCCTCACATTTTTCGGACACTTAATATCTTGGTGCGATGAATTGTGTCCCAAGACGTACAGGACCGAGTGGAAGATAACCTATATGAAGAGGACTATCAAATTAGGACTAATCAACCTATGAGCAGCCATGGACTGTTCCATGCACGAGTGTGCCAGAAAAGCGGCGGTGAGGGAGGAGATGATAGCGTGTGGTGCTATGTGCCAGAGGTTATGATGACCATGATCACTCGACTAAGATGTAGTATGGACGAGACTAAGAGACTGGATGGTGGGGTTGGATGGGGTGAAAATTTAAATACTACTCGAACGCGTCAGATTTTCAGAGGGGATGTTAAGTAAACCCAAACTAAGCTTTCATTTTAAAATACAGACGATTCGTATGTAACGCAAGCTCGTGGCGTTACATAGTACGAATCGTTTGTAATGCAAATGCAAATGCAAAATGCAAGGCTTCTTGAAAATGCAAAAAATATTTTTGGCGATTTCTATTTTGAAATACTCGAGCGCATCAGATTTTCATACAGACGTTCAGCCTGAATTCCTGATCGTGCTGGTTCTTAATCTGACGATTATTTGGAGGATTTTTCTTAATACAACGTCTACAAACTTTTAACCTTTTTTCTTCCTACCATCTAAACTTCAAAATTCAACAGGTCCCACGACCCTCAAGTGACTCCACATTTAGCATAGTTTTGCTGTATAAGAAATTTCTACAACAGTCAAGAACATTCGTTCCTACATGTTTTGAAATTTTTGGGAGTAGGTAGTCTGGAACTTTCAAGAACATCCTGAAACATTCTGGAATGACGTTGCAGATTACCCGCGAACAATCCAGAACATCCCGGAACATTCTGGAAAATTCTCGATGGAGATTATTTTAATTTTTTACCTTAGGGGCGTATTTTTGGAGATGTAAAGGCTTAAAGTTTGGCTCTCTAGAATTCTCTCGACTGTTGTAGAAATTTCTTGACTCGAGAGCGTTCTACAATATTTCAATGTGTTCCAGGATGTTTTGGAAATTTTTCAAAATAGTCTCGAACTTTCAAGAACAACCTGGAACATTCTGAAATGCTGTAGAGTGCACTCAAATATTCACGAATGCTCTAGTAGACTAATGCAAAAATTTCTAGATGGCAAGTACCTTATGTATATCTCCGAAGCCTCCCTCCACTTGGCTCTCACGTCTCATCTTTGGATCGCATGGGATCCAAAGATATTTTTTTTGGATTCTGGCTCCCATTGTCATTCGATAGGATTCAATGACTCATTATCTTGTTACTTTCAATCCCATTGTGATTCGATAGGATTCAAAGATAATCACTTTATTACCGTGGATCCCATAAGATTTTTTAATCAATAAAATTAAAACATATTTTTAAAATAACATTATTACCTTTATTATAATAATATTGAACAATAATAAATCTAGCATTTAAAGTGGAATCTGACGAATGTGTACTAAATGTTATGCATAACGATAACCAAAATTAAAAAAAAAAGTTATTTTTCAAATTATTCAACTATCTACTACAATGGGTTTCTTTTATTTAGGTAAAAACAAAAATAATTTTATTCTAGGGACTTACTCCTACCTTTAGGTAGCTTATATTAAGAATTGTGGTATTTCCATGAAAGAATACTTTTTAAATAAAAATGTGAATTTCGCTATCTAGGTATATATTATTTATTTCGTAGATTTTATTGAGTGGCAGGCCTAGAAAATGCGGCGGCACTCGCTTAGCACACCTGCTAAATAAATTCATTAGTTAAATCGGCGTCGGCGGCGTTTATGTCGGTAACATCAAAGGAGCAGCCCGGCCGCCCTGCCGGGGGCGCACTCGCTCGACTTTTTACTCAGAAAACTCTGTAAACAAAATGATACGGTGCGTCCGAATGTTTGATCCGCCTTTATTATCTAATACAAAGTGGATGTTTAAACTAAAAATATCTTTCTTTTATAGTAATTATAGGGGACATAGGTATCCGAGTAAAATTTGTTCTTAATGAAGATGCGAGTATGTTTCTAATAAGTTTTGAAACATCTCATGCGTTTTTCTAATGATAACTATAATTTATGTTTTTTGTAACTAATTTTCGTATTAATTGTCCGACCAACATAAACATGACATTAACGAAAATTAGTTACAAAAAACATAAATTATAGTTATCATTAGAAAAACGCATGAGATGTTTCAAAAATTATTAGAAACATACTCGCATATATAATAATTATTACAACCGGTGGCATTCACTCATTACTGTTTCATTCAGTTTATTCCGTAGTTCAGTACTCAGCCTTCGTCGTGCAGAGCTATGTTTATTTTCTGTTAATCTCTCTCTTTTTTGCGTTTGCAAGAGTGAGACAGGTATAGTAACGTGTGTGGTCCTATCAGATAGGCAGTTCGGGCGTTTCCGTCAGTCCTCGGAGGTTTTCGTGCTCCAGGATGACAACATAACCGATCGAATCATAATGGCGGCTCAACAAACATTCAGTGTTGCACGAATCGCCTTCGTATCGACACGTAAACGCGGCGTGAGTGACTGCTGTGTACAAGTTCCCGTATCGTTTCGATTTTCGATCGTTAAAGTGTTACATAAAAGTGAAGAATTTACAGTGTGCCAGTGAGTGGTTATGTGGCGGCGACTGATATGACAGCGTGCGCCGCCAGACGGATTCCAGCCGTCTTCATGAGGATACTGGTGACAAACCTGGCCCCGAGATCATGGTGGCTCCCGATTCCGAGGCTCCTTCGAATCCTCGGATAGCGGCTGCCACACAAGAGAGTACTTCAGCCGCCGAGGCGCGCCACAGCGCCGATCTTTACATACGTACCAGTTGGGTGGATGCGGCGTTAGCGCTCTCCGAACTTGAAAAGGTGCACTTATCCATTCATTATAATTTGTAGTTTCAAATTTCGATTATCGGAATGCACGTGTGATTGTTTTTCTGCTAATGTCATTCGCGTCCAGCCAGGAAAGCGGCAGTTCGACACTGTGGCGCCAACTAGCGGTAATTTTATGCACTATGAAGCCACCCGCGCGTATGTAAAACTTTACAGTAAAAGGTTGTGTGGCCTTTTCGAGAATGATTTATTGAAGCAATATATAAAAAAAGCATTTCAGTCTTTTATCCTACAGGTAACACACAAAGATTTATATTTAATTTTAAAAGTCTAACTTTTGCTAGGTATTTTCATTTTCTATTTTACGAAGTTAATTTTGTATTACTAAAAAATTCTTTATAAGTATAATGTTACAAATTAAAATTAGATTTAATCATTCTTTATCGGGCACCTTTCTTTACTGATATTAACTAAAAGATTTTGTTTGTATTCATTGAAATTGTCAAGTCGAACACCTAAACGGCAAGCGAGTTCGAGGAAGGTAGCATATTCCTAGAAGGCCGCACGCATACTTCGCTTTCGCGGTGGTCTGCAACTCTGCACTGCACCCCCGCCCGACCGGCAGGCTGTTGCTAAACTTTTATATAGTTTTGTGTTCATATTCAATATTCATTCCATTCCTGGATCCTCCCTTATTCATTTTAGATTTGAAACATTTTGTCGCAGTTTCTATTCCTCACTTTTTATTTTAGTCAACACAAATACTTAGGTATATAAAATTTTAAATGCAATAACGAGATAAAAAAAATATAATTTCATTAAAAATTTAAATAGTAAATAATAAAAATTACAAATTAATACATTATAGTAGGTATTTCCTGTTTTACTAATCTGATAGTAGGTACCACATTATTAAATATTAAAATCTTAAAGAAAAACGTTAGGTTCATGTGGGATTTTTAAATAACTAACTACATTACAGTTTAAATATAAATTACATAGGTAATTCGAGTATTACATTATAAAAAAAAAACATTTTAAATAAATCTAATATTAATAGTAAAAATTATCTTTTTAACACAAATTTCATTAGTTACCTTTATAAGAGAGTTTATAGGTAATTATGAAAACTGAAAAGTGCATTTATTTAAATTGCACCTACGTAAGTACATCTGTGATGAAAAAATGTTTTATGAAATACCTACATAGTTGTAAATGAGTAGGAAGTGTAGGTAAACATAAAAACAGCTGTAATTGGTGACGAGGTTAATGTATTGTATAATGTACCTCGGCCGTTCGTATGCAAGATGAAGCAATTAAAGGCACAGAGCAGAGGAGGCAGGCTGGGGTCTGCGCCTGCGCACGCGAGCGGCGCCGCGAGCCGATACGATAGAGACATCAACGCGCGCAGTACTATTTATTCTACTAGAGCGGAACTTATTACATTTTTATTGAAATTTTTAATTTTTTTTTAATACTATCTAACTAGTCTCGTTTGGGAATCGATTTTACCTATGAACTGTTAAATGTTTAGAAGTCATTGTTAAGCGCTGAAATTTATTTATTTACTCTTTATTAACCCCAAGATAAAAAGTATTCTATAATCAATCATCAATACATCATTGAAAACCGCATTCAAATCGGTTAAGCCGTTTCTGAGATTAGCGTGCACAAACGCACTAACAGACAAATCTTAAATGAGTGAATACAACCAAGTACAACGTATAACCAAAGACGTTTATCTACAATTTTTTTTAATATAATGTATAGACACGGTTTTGTTTAGTATTTTATTATTATGCTAGCTGGCGCCCGCGACATCGTCCGTGTGAAAAAAGTAGCCTATCCTGTGTCCCGTACGTCTAACCTACCAAGTTACCAAGTTTCATGAAAATCAGTTAATTCGTTTAAGAGTTACGGAGGAACATAGTACATATATAAAATACCTACACTTACAGATTCACTTTAGTGCTAGTTACCACACCATCAATGTGCCATCAATGACTTCGTAATTAATTAATCTACATTTTTGTAGATAGGTACCTACCTAGTTGCGTACCAAATATGTAGAGGTATCTTAAATATCCAAGGTTTCGGCAGCCTTGGTGCTCAAAAAATAAATTTTCTTATTCTAAGCACTTATTAATTAACATAATAATTAATAAGTGCTTAGAATAAACACACACATAAGTAATATTTAATTTAGAAGAACTAAAGACGTAACAGATTTGTCTTATTTTGTACCATATTTTTTTATTTTATTTATGATTTAAAATAATTCCTCTGGAATTCTACGATATTTTAATCTCTGGTTCGACCGTATTAGAGCTCGAGAATTGAGACATCTTGTGGTTTCCGATACTATTTCTCTTTCACTCTCGATAAAAGTATCGTTGCGTTCCTTTCGTTTGAACGCTTATCTTTTATCCTTATCCCACTCGTTTTTCCCACATATTATTTGTCTTCACAAACATTGGGTGATCTGGCGCAGCTCGCAATCGCCAGCTGCACTGGAGACCTACTAAATAAATGGTTACTATTCTACACCCACCCACGTATTCGAAGGTAATACCTACGCATCTACCAAATTGGTATTTTTAAGATTGACCAGACAATGCCAACAGTTTATCACGAGACCAACATTTTAAGCATTTTCTATCTAACGAAAGCACAATTTAGACACATTGTGTCATTTAATCAAACCTATCAAAAAGAACTTGCCATCGATACAATTATCTATATTTATAAAATCGATCGTCGTGACTATCAACGCACAGCCTACACACTAACAAATCTAGGGAGAAAGCTGGAAGACTGGAATTTGGAACATAGGTTTTTTTTTATAACGTAAGCAAAGCATCCACTAAGAAAAGATTTAAAAAAATTCAAATCCGAGCTAAGCCGGAGCGGGTCGCTAGTTATGAAATAATTTGTACTACTATACTGAATTTGTTATGGAATGTGATAGAGTAACATTATTTCTTCTATTATAGGAGGCAATAATAAGTCCCCAGGGGCTTACTAGGCTATGATTACGTTGCAGCTATTGGAAAATAATAACTATTATACCTATATACATCTAATTTTCAGATATCAAAGAGCTCAGAAATGGCAAGAATAATGAAAAATATTATATCTAAACTATATTTTATCACAGATATGAAGTACCTAATAGCAGAATTTAAAATGCCCTCCTCCTAAGCCTTCACGTGCGGTTTACCGCAAACGGGGGCAGCGATTCTGATAGGTATTGGATTACATCGTTTACCCACTGATTGCACACGAATCCACAACACGTGGCTCCATTCCCTCACATCATTGAACAATATATACTCTTCCTCACCATTACCCTTCGCTTCCGTGCCAGTAGCTTTTTGACCAGATGTCGGCTGTTGCAAATTATCTAATCGTTGGTAAATTTAAAATACCTACTAAATAAATAAAATAAAAAATCGGTGGCTACAGTCGCCTATGCAGCATCCATGGCGGTGCTTGTGTGGTTACACAAGCACCGCCATGGATGCTGCATATGCGCTCCATAGATGCTGCATATGCGCTCCATAGATGCTGCATATGCGCTGCATAGATGCTACACATGCAGACATTAAGGTGGGGTTAAGGAGATAGAGCTAGAGAGATACAAAGCTAGTAGATATACTAATAAATATTAACAATAAAGTTACATTGTAAGCAAAATGTTTATATTCTACTAGTGACCTAGCGATTTTATCAGTGTATTTATTTATTAGTGATAATAAATAAATATGTGTGTGGTTACACAAGCACCGCCATGGATGCTGCATATGCGCTCCATAGATGCTGCATATGCGCTGCATAGATGCTACACATGCAGACATTAAGGTGGGGTTAAGGAGATAGAGCTAGAGAGATACAAAGCTAGTAGATATACTAATAAATATTAACAATAAAGTTACATTGTAAGCAAAATGTTTATATTCTACTAGTGACCTAGCGATTTTATCAGTGTATTTATTTATTAGTGATAAAGTCGGTATCATATGGCTCCTTGAACCGGTTGCGGTGCGGCGCCTACCCCACCTAGCCAACTTTCTCGTCGTAATTCTTTGCTTTCCGCTTCTGACTGAATTTTAATAAAATAACAGCTTTTTATTGAGTGAAAAGCAATTAAATTGTCACGAGATATAAATGGATGGGCATTAGTACCAAAATCTCCAACACCAAGAAATTTTGCATTCATGTTGTTGAGGCTATAAAGAGTTCAGAAAAAAAGGACTATAACTAGGTATTCCCGAGAAGTCAATAAATAAAATAAAAAAATATCGCCTATATTTTTATTCATTAAAATTGTATATCAAACATCAACCAAGCAAAAAATTTTCAGTTATTTTGATACCTACTATGGGCATTTTTTTTTTCAAAATGGCTCCTTTATGTTTTCTACCTTTTTTTTAAAAAAAATCTCATCACCGAAAGTTAAGTAGGTACCTATTGAATGTCTAAAAATATTACAAGGTGGGTTGACAAAGTATTTATAGTAGTCCACTTGCGAAACACGAGGCGCGGGCGGGGGTTTCATCCCTTCGTGGTTGAAGTTCCTCGGTCACGCACGAAGCGTTACAGTTCCACCTTCCTTGTCCGAACTGCCAAGGAGTGGAACTCGTTGCCTGCGTCTGTGTTTCCCCAAAATTATAACCTCGGGGTCTTCAAACTTGGGCATCTACTGGGTAAGCGTGGTCCATCTTCGGCCGAATCTGCACCTAGCATCAAGTGAGATCATGTTGTAGTTATATCTGTCCTACGCTACATGGGATAGATACAACATCGCTTTTATGAAGTAGACATAAAAAAAAGTAAAAGGTACATAAAAAGACATATTTTTGACAATTTTGTTTGTCAATAAATGCCAATTTTTATGGCAAACTAAAAACTGTTGCTTGCAAAGATTTATTAGTTATTTCGATGGTTCGAACGGTTCGAATCAATTCGAAAGCGAAACACAAACGCTTACGTAATTATCCCATTCTCGTGACATTACTTACCCATGAAACACATAAAAATGTCATTGACATTGATTCTCAAGTAACGAACGCTGTGCCGCTGCCCGACTGGTTCTATGTTCTTGTTCTTCGCAAATCATTTACTCAATCTGTGTTGTCTTCTTGCATTTGTGGGCCGCCCATAGACGGAAGTTTTAATATTCCATCTAAACTTTCCCTGAGATTTAAAAATCTATACTAATATTATAAAGCTGAATAGTTTGTTTTTTTGGTTGAAGGAATGCGGATGAAGTCGCGGGCAACAGCTAGTTCTTTATAAAAATTGTCTATTCCAAATGCAATTAATTCGAACGTTCCCATCGCGTATAGATAGGCTAGAATCAAAAGAAACCAATACAAGAGAGATAAAAAAAACCATGAGCTTTATCGATAACCTCATCCAAATCAGTCTATTTATTTTTACTCCAAATAACTACTATTTATTCCAAATAGTTGTGTTTAGGTAATATAATAATATTATCTGCATAGTAACAACTTTTAACTATGAATATTTTGCTTACGTAATAAAAGTTGTTAATGTATACTGTGTTTTTATACTTAGTATTACCGTAAGAATATTCGAAAACAAATTAACTTATTGTCAATTTATGAAGTGGTCGAGTTTGACGCCATTCGTCCACTTAGCTTTTTACTACATTCGCTATTCGTCCACTTCGCTAGAACCCGGGATTCCTGAGTCAGAACGCTAAAGACCAATGGGTTTGTCAAATTAAATTATAAATAAAAATTACTTAGCTCTAAATTAAACCTTTATAACTATTTGACCATCAAATTCTTCCTAAAGTTTACGAAAATATGGGATTTTAACCTGTATTTTCGTAAGGGCCCAACTCTATATAAATATTTAAAACTTGAACCTCAGTTTTAGAGCTCTATTATTTATTATTTAGGTTAATTGAATTCAACCTCTACTAAAGTCTCGTATAGCTGGCGGCCTCTTAATTTAACGGCAAAATAAAATAAAATTGAAATATAAGAATATTAAGCGCGCGGTTATGTTAGGTTTACGAAGCCAGCACGAAGCGTCGTGCATTCTGATGGGATAATGGTGTGGTCCTACACCCACCGTCCATTATATGCAGATCCGGACATCACGCGTGCTGTCTGTGAATGCCGACCGAACGTCAATCACAGACTTCACCTGTTTCTTCTAAAAGTCACCTTACACCAACAATATTTGTCAGGGATGAAACAAACAATTATTCATCTGTGATGACATTTGAAAAAATTTCATCGATTTAATTATAACTAATAATAATAATAATGATATTTTTTTAATATAGGTTGTTCTCAAAGTGATAACGTATAGTATTTGCACAACATAATCAAACCATGTAGCCAGAATTATTCATCAACAACTTGCTCTGCAATATCACCTTTTTGGGTCTGTGCACCTGTGCACCACAGAACATGTACCTGCGGCCTTTCTCGAAAATGGTCGTGCCACCCAGTAACTGTTGGTACCCCGCTCTATAATCACGTACAGGACTATTATTGCTGATAAGTCTGATATCGTGGTTATATTATATCGATCTGTATCGATCGATCCCAATGCCGGTCAATGTTTTTCGATATAGCAATTCCACATGACGAATATCTTAAATGCTGAGAGAGAAGTATAAACTAAGCATTACCTTAGTATAACTAATAGGTGTTTATGATGCAGAAGAGCTGAAACACTTAATTTAAATTTTTATAGCACCTACTGATACCGCAGAAACTGCGATAAGGTGAACATAAAAAATCACAGTTTGAAGACATTATAAAGTAATTAAATGTTATTATTTTATTACTACGAGCGCGACCCGAGATATAATGTACGCCGGCCGGCGGCGTCGTAACCGATGCGGTCGGTTCACAATTTCTAAAATTATCATCCACCGCACTGTTTCCTCTAAATGATAAAGAGCTCTGTTTACTTAATACTATAATTATTATCTCAAATAAATTGCCAGTAAATTATTCAGAAATTGTCCGGTGGACACATTAAAGTGTATTTTATATCGATAAATGTAACATTGTAATACAAAGAGGGAACGAAAACGACTTTCGCTTGTTTCGTCGTAATTTAAATCCTTGTGGTGTCCTGCACTCGTGAGAACTTCTGTGGAGCACTATGTTATCATTCCTACCGGATGTAAGCATGACGTTTACTACGGACGGTGCGAGGCTTTGCAATAGGTACGGTGTTGTAAAATACTACTTTTTTTTTCTTGAATGAAGAAGGCTGATGTTGGTCGCAATGCAAGTTGTTTGGAGAGTAGCGAGCGTACGTACGCGTCCACGTGGGCCGAGCGGGGTAGCGGGTGGACGGGCGACGGGGAACCGGCACATTCCGGCCGTGACGTCACGGCCACCCAGCGCGCCCGACATTCGCCTCGCCCGCTCCACACTGCGCCGCAACCGCTGCGGCCTACTCGAGCTCTGTACAATCGTTCTTGCCATGGCTATGGGAGTAACATTGCTTATTCAGCTCCATTCGCGTTTCGCTCGACGATTTTGGTCAAATACCTACAGTTCCGCGTATTTTTATTATACCTACTATAAAATGAAATAAAAGGGGGTAGCAACGTCTATTCAGCTCAATTCAGCTTTTGTCCATAGAAAACAGCAGTCCGTTCAGCTTTCCGAACTGCGAGGACCTCCATACTATACTGTATATATACCAAAACTGCTGTTTATTATGAACCAAAATCGTCGATCAGAACGCGAAAAAGGGACTGAATGAGCTGATTCGGCTAACTATAAAATTGTACAAATTGCAGCTAAGAATATTTTTGTGTTACCCTGTAGTTAGTCTTAATAAATGACTAGCTATACAAATGACTAGCTGTTTCACGCGCCTCAGTTCCTGTAACTTTATAAAATATAACCTACCTATGTTACTCACTGATAATACTCGTAAGTCGTATAGTTTTCTCTTGATCTTTTCGAAACAATTTAAAATACATGTTGTAATGATCGCTTATTAAAAATAAAGAAAAGATTTCTTATCATAATTGCCTCTTTTTAATAAATGTTCTTCACGATTATTGGAGATACTTTACCGATAACTAAATACTGAGAAACATAATTACAAGTATGTTTATGTGTGGGTAGGGGTACAGTAGTGACGGCACGCACTTCGGATATGTGCCGAAGCCTTTAGGCTTCGGCACCTGGGCGAGGTTGCAATTTTTAATAATATATACACAAACCTTCCTCGTTTATTTCTCTTTCCATAAGTGAATACGCATGACGGATTTACAAAATGTTTACCTACTGATTGACCTACTGTGAGTCAACCGTCAGATAGAGATTATGCCATTGCGGAGTTTTCTTTAGAATTTTAGTTGAACTACAATTCTCTAGTAACATCATTTTTATGTATCCCTTAATCAAGGTTTAGTCTATACAATCAAAAATATAACCTATTCGGTGCAAAAAGCAAAATTGTCTCTATGCAAAAATATATTAGGTGGTCAAAGATAGTTCAGAGAACTCGTAGTACTTACGTACCTACTCGTACGTTGACAAGGTCCGCGGTGATTATAACGAAATTGAAGCCCCAGAGAACGTTTAGGTCGCTAACGATGCTTTAATTGCTGCTTTCGGTGAGTGTTTCATCTACAGTGTTTTTTTTTACATATTTAAAGATGATTTATTTTGTTAATTTTTATAGTGCATCATGTTTAGATATTAAGTTAGATATAATTCTGTTTAACTGCGCAACCCTTGATGCATTTAGAAATGATAATAACTATGAGATTAATAAAATTTAATGAAAATTAGCGGTACAGTATCTTCCAAAACTTTTCAATCAATTTTTTTCCTTATGTGAAGATTCTTGTAGTATAGTTTGATGGAAGATTCTCAGAAAATTTAATGGTAGGTTTTATACTCATTTTAGGGCAATAATACCTATACTGTTGCGTGTTTGGTGATATTAGATATATTATAATATCTAATATGGAAAATCACAATTGTTTGCTCAACTTATCGGCGAAGAACAAATAAGTTTTCACAAAACAAACGTCTCACAAAGACGTCACATTGCAGAAGAAGGGATCGTATATAAATAATATTATTAAAATGAGCTTATTTGCTTATCATCTCGGTCATCATTAATGATATTATTATATGAACATTGTTAGGGGTAAAGAAAGGAAAAAGAATTTGATTAAAAAAACGCCTTAAAAATTCAATATTCATCACCATTTTCTAAGTGACAGACGAAGTCGCGAGCACCAGCCAGTATTATACAATACCTACATTTAGTACCTAATCAAAAAGATACACGTGTTATGAACAATATTTATTTAGTTCAGTATATTTAGAATCACAAAATTAAATACTTTTGTGATACTGGTGATATAAATAAAATTCTCTGAATAATTTATAGGTAATGTGGGCTTAAAAATGATTTTCGTTTTTGGCGCCACAGATGATTCGTATTTCACTGCGTTCACGTCGCATTCGGCGACAGATCATTAATCATAATCAACTAAAATCGTTTGACCATTTAAAGTGATCGATTTTATAAGCGTATGTCAGTGCAGGCCGATGTGAAGAAGGTCAGGTTACATGTGACGAAGCACTTTTCGAAGGAATGGCTACCGTTCATTGTTTAAACATTGGCATGACGTATCGTTCGATCAATCTGATTTATTGATGTCAGACCGATGTTCACTGTTTCTTCTATTAATTTGGACGTTATTTTCATACACAACTTCATAAATAGTAGTAGGTAGGTACAAGAAATTGTTCTCTACTACTATTCTATGCTACGTTTTCGTTAGAATGAAGATTTTTGATATACAATTTTTTTTTTTAAATTCACCAAATTTTTTACATGGTAATTGTTTGATTTCTAATAAATAATTAATTAAAATATCGATAAAAATATTATAGGTACTATACTTAATAATACTTAATAATAAATTCATCAAAAAAATTTGTTTGTTATTAATAAACTCAAAAACTACTGGTATTCACCCATAGCAAGCTCCATTATCAGCGAGTAATATACGCTATATTTTAAGCCTTTAAAGTCGACGATTCTAATTCAGTTTATATGCTCAACAGGGTAACATAGAAGGCGGACGCACCTCCCTCTGGATTCGGGCTTGGCTGCAAGAACAACTCTTCGTGTTGGGCTGCTTCCTGCAAGGGGACGCTGGCAAGGTCTTATTCGTCGCGATCCTCGTGCTCTCCACCTTCTGCGTAGGACTCAAGTCGGCCCAGATCCATTCCCGGGTCGACCAACTTTGGGTTCAAGGTTCGTACGGACTTATTGAAAACGGTCCTCATTTAAATTCAGCGTCGCTCGTATCGCGTACAATCTAAAAAGCGTAAAGCCACATCACGATAAGACGTTCTGGCACATAGTACAATGCGTGGAATACGAATGCACCGGCGAGCCCACCTCTTTAAAGCCGCTTCCTCCTAACCGCTACGTGTCTGGCATCGCCTACCGACTACACACACTGTACCGCACCCTATCTCATACTTATTACAAATTAACCACGACCCATTATAATTTATCGTTTGTCAACTCACGAGAGCGTCCGGTGTAAGTGAATGTGATTATGACATAGCCGTATGAAGTCTAATTGCGTTTCGATTTAGTTCGCCGACGAATGGCGGACATTAAAATAATTTGTTGCCACTTGATTGCCGTTTTATGACAGAAACGTGTGCAATGTACTGAACGAACTGTTGTCTTGTCATGCACAGGACGTAGCATATTTAATTCTCTCAAAACTCTATTCAAATTCGAACAAGACAATGATAATAATAAAACAAGTAATTGTTGTGTTACTTTACAACAATAACACAACATTCGAACTACTGTTTCAATACACTAATATGTATGAAGGGATGTTTCAACTGATATAGTCTCGGTCTTTCATAATCTCGAAAGGATTACTGACTTAGTGACGAGTTTCTTTGACGGGACTTTATTATACCTAATGGGACTTAGGAATCGATAATCGTATATTGTTTACTTATTAAGTAAAAATTAAGTAAGACACTAAAATAATCAACTCACTAAAATAATATATCCGAAGAACGAAGGTCAAACACACTAACTAAAATAATATATCCGAAGCGCAAAATACATACAAAGTTGCTTTGTCAACAATGAAGTTACTTGACTAGTCTGACCGCTGTAAATCGCATCCAGTATGTTGCCCTCGTAAAAAATAAAAGAAATACTTGACCTGGTTTGAAAGCGCTTTAAATAGCTAAGAAGAATAATGAAAAAGTTACAATGAATTGGATACAAAGATATATGTATATCTTTTTAATGCCAGAAACAGGAACTTATGGAACCTTTATCACTTGTTTTTTATTAGCTTTTTATTTTTATATCTAATAAGTAAAATTATTAATGCAGTATGAGTACACCCTAAAATTATTATTAATTTTTATGAAAAAACAAACACTACCATATGAAGAACGCATCAAGCAAACGGGTTTTGTAGATACTAATTTTATTGCAAAACGGTGACACATTAGCTACATTAATTTTATTTTAATGTTTTTTTTGTTTGAGTAAATATGTGCCTAATTAATTGTTATTCAAATATTTATACTTAACAATTCATAGTGTATTATAGTAGAACTGTGCACGTGTGATGAGACTTCCTCTCGATAAACAGGATGTAACTACATGTTTCCTATGCGGGCGCGGTATTAGTACTGAGCGATTCAATTCCGTCATTTGGAAAACTTAGGGTTTGCTCACCGTATATAATTCTCAAGAATTCTTATTTATTTCACCTGAATGTGTTTATGTTAAAATTTTTGGATATCATAAAACCATACGTTGTAAGATAGTCACACAATAATACCATGCACTATGCACTGCACTTTCAAATCGATTTATTAAGTAGAAACAAGAATCAGTATTGTATTACAAACCTACTAGTTTTTTTAACAGTAATAAACGCTTTTAAAGTGTCATATATTAAGTCCTCTGGCTACCGACTACTGCCCAAACAATACAAAAATATTATTCAAAAGTAACGGCCCCACAAAATCTTATCGCGGAACAAAGTCTCCTTCTGTTAAACAATGCCGAAGGACCCGAAGTCGCCTAACAACTTAATTAGGTGGCCCGCGGCCGCCCGTAAATATCCCCACGTGAAATTACGACCAATAAAACTAAAAAATGTATAACATTTCTATTGACCAACAAAAAACGAGGGATCCGATTGTCCGGTCCGCTTTTATGTTAGGCTGCCTGCTGTGTCGTACCCGCTCACAGCTCCGACTCTTTTGTGTCTTGTGTCAATAGGAATACGGACCTTTGTAAAATAGACACAAGGCGAGTTAAATAAGTTGCGTAGCGTTCCACCGTAACCAATGTGTGCATTATGTGCGAACGTCTCAAGGAACATGCAATGTTGCAGGTAGGCAATTATTTTCACAATACATTGTAGTGGGTACTTTAATATGTAATCTCTCAATCATTTGCGAGTTTAAAGTAACGGCAATAAACTGTGTGGCCTCATTATAAATACGTATGGAAAGCCGACTAATAAATAAGATTAGTTATATAGTTATGTCAAACTTAATCTGTTAACTCTGGCAAAGAATGAGCAAACGCGATGCTAATATTACGTGTCAGCCTCTATTCCGTGAGTTGAAAGCACGCAGCGGACCGCTATGGAATCTTGGCTAGTTTTTGTTCAAACCGGCTTCCAACGTGATCGATTTAGCGACCGTGACCGAATTTTTGAACTTTTTACATACTGTTGCCTATGGCTTCGCTCATATTGCGCCTTCTTTTAAATGAGTTTAGAAAGTCTTCGCTAAAACGCTTTACCTATCGGGGTAAATTGTATCCATTTTGTAAAGGTCGCCAGAGAGAATTACGGTCAGCAAATGCCGATTTTGATATAAGAAAAGGAATATGTTCGGATAGGGGGGATGGGCTCGGATGGGCTCTAGCATTTTTTACTGTTACATTATTTATTTCACGATGGTCTTTTGTCTTTTGCCAGACGCACTGCCTGGCTCAGTGTATCAGTTGTCCTACCTACTGTGTATTTGCACATTTGTTATTTTGATAAGAGATATTCAAGTTAGTTAGTCAGTATTCCTAAGTTCACAATAAATTGAAAGCTACATTGCCTATGGCGGCTTAAGAATATCTAGCAATGTCAATGTTGCGGTCGTGACGTGACTATGTTGTAAGATGTGTTCACGTGGCGGAGCAAGACAAGCGCCGCACCCCGCGTCGTCGCGTCGGCCGCAAAGGACGCGGTTTGTTTATTCCGCCATCCATCTGTTGTCTACACTGGCTAATTTGCATAGAGGGCCTCGCGGGGGTGCGCGGGGCAGGCGGCCGGACCACACGGGCTCGCCGGCCGATGGCGCGCGGGTGGCCGCACAACCACATGCGCGAGCGCACGTATACCTCGCCCCCCCATACCCGAACCCGCCTCACCGTCATTCATTGCGATCGTCTGCGCTAGAGAATGCAATTTTAACATTGTCAATCCCGCGCACTCCAGGTATTAACGGGACCTCTCACAAGTTTTCTATAAAACTTCGAAAATCATAAAGTGACGCTCTACGCGTAAGGGCTTTTGCTTAAATGTTTCTTTCATTTAAAGATTTGTTAACATTAACATACTTAATGAGTTGTGTCAACCACCCGTAACTTAGGTTCTGAGTATGTCGATTTATATTTTATTTTAATATGATATCAATACCTCAAGTATTTATCTAATTGTCAATACCAAATTCACGCACATTTAAGAAAATTAATTTATTGTATTGCACGATGTAAATATTTAATGTAAATATATGTAAACACGATGTAACATCATAAGGGATTTTATATTTATTTCGAATCTTTGTATGTTCCTCAACATACCAATTTCCGGTATCGATTTATAAATTGATTACAAAGTGCTTTCATTTACCATCTAATAGGTATATCATTAAATTGAGATTTCTCCTCTAAACCGCCTCGAGATCAAGAGGGGTTTAACTAGTCCCGCATTTTGCGAATAGGATTCCAGCACTTCCATGTTCTGGTGGTCTAATATTGCATTACCTAGTCACAAGTGACTTATTGTACCGCGCTTCAACGATATTTGATTGGAGCTAAAAAAAAATGTCATATCGGCGCGTACGCACCGAGAATGTCGCAAGCACGATTCGCTCAATGTCCGCTAATCGATATCTATTACTCATTCAAAACCGAAGATGAAACAGGCCGCCGCCGATGATAATGAAGCGGTATGATTATGAAAGTTATGTACATACACAGACAGTAGCGATAACCTTTAATGACCTTGCGCTCTTTCCACGCTTCGGCTGGTACACTCGTTTAAAATTATACTCTTGAAACTTCTTTTGCGTATACTATTGAACACCGTAACTAATTTCTATAAGTTCCAAAACATTTTCTACTAATATTAAAAAAGTTAAGTTTGTTTAGACCGGTGGACGTTTGTTACTAAATCACGGGTACAATGAAAAAATGCGGCAATTCAGATTAAATGTGTCCAAATTAAATCCTCTTTCCATATGTAAAAACGGAATTAAAATCGGTCTAACCATTCTCGAGTTTTTGAAGTGTACACAACACGCGCCACAACAGAAGACTGTCAAGATAGGGACTCCGCGCAGGTACACTCGCTCACAAAATAGTTAAATAACTAAATAAATATCCAATTTAATTTTAAAAACCTACTTTTAATTAAATGAAAAATAAAAAGCAGCTGCTACATCGTCTGCGCAAGTTAAACCACGAGTGATGCTTCAACTCTCTTCTTTCGTGGTACCTACTTATTATCAGATGAGACTTAGTACTGAAATTCCTCATTAGATGGCGTAAAAGGAGCCGCTGGCAGTAACTTAGTTTTGACTTAAATCCACCACAAATTTATTGCATCTGTCTGGACGCAATAACTAACAACATGTTTTCAAAAGCACAACACCTCCTTAGGCTTCCTTTGAGGTGTTAAGTTCTTTGAAATTTGATGGATTTGCATAGGTTCAAAAATGAAGCTTAAAAGTAAAGTTTGTATTAATTAATTATGAAGTCGTCGGGTGTCTTCTCGACAGTGATGTCTAACGAGAATCATAGCAACATTGGCGTCGTAAATCGCGCCCACGGCTTCGGTAGGTGTTAAAATAGTTTCGCCCTGTGCGGGCCGGGCGCATACGCCCGCTCCCATTCCACTTTCTTTATGATAATCCCTAATATCCGGCACGAATGTTTAAGTACCTACTTCTTGCTATGTTTAGAGTGAACTTCCAAAGGTTAACTCCAACAAACTCACACTTGACTCAACCACAATAATAATAAAGGGAGTTGTTGGTTATTTTAAGATATCATAACTAAAACGTTCAATGTAACAACATTACGTTGTTGTAACTAGCACAAGTCGATGTTATTTGCATTGAATATAAATAAAGGGACTAAAAAGTCTATGTAGTATTTAATGTAGGAATGAGCGTACTTACTTACTGTACTATACTATAAATGATCTTACCTTTACCAAGGGCTTATGTCTTAGTGCGATAAAAAATATTCTGGCTTTTTTATTTGCACATTATTGTGTGTGTTACTTTACTTACCTCCTGCTTTCAGTATTGGAGTATATAAATAATATAAAATAGGCCAGACCTATAGGATAATAACATAGTAATATTTTTTTGTCTAAATCTTTTATTAATCTCATTTACATACAAAGTGTTCCGCGAAATGATGATAGCATTAGCATTAAGACAATCCTGAGTTCAGGCTAACGGCGGCATACCTGCGTCATACGGCCGACAGGTGGTCTCAATGTATGGACACATATACATATATATTTCTGGATATAATTATAATTAATTAGATGTTATCTCCAAAGTATCAATACAACACATACAATATGATTTTTTGAATTAATACATTTTTGCAATGATCACGTGTATCTGAATATATTCATAAGTATATATCTGAAGATGGCACTTTAAAACTAGGCTGATTAGCAAATTGTCTCGTGTTTTTAAAAAACTAGCAATCATGCAAATAAAAATTAATTTTTTAAGCATAACGATGTATTATTAAAATGTGATGCGTTTTGCTGTCATAGAATCGGTTAGTGGATTTTAATAAAATAGTTGATACAAAAGGAATTTAATGCCAACAATTAAAATGTCTTTCTTGTGAGTGTGTTTTAAATTAGTCCCAGTTGAAGTTATTTCGAGGGAAGGCGTTAATTGTCGTTGTAACAATCGGAACGGTTGTAAAATACGCTTTACGTTGCTTAAGAATTTGTTTACAGCCGTGGAAATATCAAATGCACTATTCTTAAACTAAGTTGTATTCAACTTGCACGTGTGTTATGTATTAAAATCTGCAGATTCCAAGTCCTTTTTGACGTATGTTATCACATTGAGGGATATTCATAAAGTCTGAGGTTTTAACTTTTATTAACTCTATGTTAGTTTGCAATATTAGTTAAATTTAATGATGAAAATTGTTGAGTGCATCTTTGAAGATTTCTGGTATTTGGTGCCTGTTTTGTATTTAAATTGTTTTCAAATCTCTAACTATTATATATATCACCCCGATGTATTTACCTATTAGGACACATAAGTCAAGAAAGTAATACCAACTCGGCATCGGCACCTCAGAAGTTTTAAAATTTGTTTGTCTATTTTAATTATTTTAACATTTTGTTGTGGTTGTGTGATTTAGGTAGATGAACGAGTTATTATAAAAAATATTTACTTTGAACTAATGTTTTACTGTCGGACATAATTAAATGGCATTGAAAAGATCTAGATTTTTTGCATGTTATTGAGTAAAAAAATAAAAATTTAAATACAAACGAAAAAAAACACTGTAAAACTATTTAGGGAACGGCAAAGCGTTTAAAATTTGCCAAACGAAGATCTGACATGGCAATAAATCAGCCGAGCGGGTTCGAATGAGTTCTCGTGGTGTCGGACAAAAACATGCAGTTGATAATGATAATATATTCTGTTTATATAAGAAAGAAAAATGCATTCAAGAGCGTATGCACATGTAGAAAAGGTGCAAGGATAACCAGAGTTTTTATTACATTTTTATAATAAACATATTATGTTACATAATATGTATATCGTATTATACAAACATAATATGATATACATATTATGTTATAAAAGAAATATGTATTATTATTTTTTTTTATAAAAGTATGATTGATGTAGAAACATTTTGAAATTTTTTTCGTTTCGACAATGAAATGTACTGATTTAATAAAAAATATTAATATTTAATAAAGAACTCCCTCGTGTTTATATAAAAATTATTCGCTTCGATCTGCTCGCTCGTATTAAATAGTATGCTTAAACTAACCTTTTCTATTTTATCTATTAATATATTAACATGGTAGGTTATCGTAGTTTATACTCGGCAAAATAATTACGTTATCTAATAACTTGTTTCAACTTTCGAACGATACGTCTTTAATAATGTGTCTCTCTCTACACAAATATAAATACTTTCACTTGAAATTCGATGAGTAAATGCGGCGTTTACGAACAGTTGCAGTGTAGCAACCAGGTTTCAAACTGGTAGCAACTAGCAAGTCGGCAAACATGTCTATTTTGTAATTAAAGTCGAACACATGGCGCCGCCATCGCCAGTACTAGGGGCGTCAGGATACTGTCGTACAACTTCGCGATAAATCACCGACTGACTGGATGTGTTAACTAACACGACTCGGCGAGCCGCGCCCCGACAAAATGTCACCACTCTCACCAATAAACCATAGGTGCTGATGGGACGGGATAGCTAAAATTAGAGCCCCCTCATTTTTTATGATGGCATTCTTCGCAACTTTGTTAGGAGAGATAAAGATTTTCACAAGCAAGCGATATAATATAACAGTGCATCTTTTCTTGTTGATATATTTTACAATAATTAAGGTTATATAGATTTTATTATAACAAGATTATAATACAGAATTGTTTTAGATACTTATAACCGAGTACATTTATATCTTTCGAAAGTCTCAAACCCATAGTCATAAATAGTATTTTGGGTTAAGTTTGCATGAATTCGTAAACCAGACATTAATTCGTAATTAACAAATTACATTTTCAAAACAACACTGTCTCAATAATCTTAGGTCTTAATTAAGTCTTAACTATAATAAAATGTACGACGAGATTATAGTAATGTTGTCAGTGACTCACAAAAAAGTCCTGCTTAAACGTTGTCGATAAAAAAAACACAGCAAGTCGGGTGCAAGAATAAGCAATTTACTTAAATGTTTCTAGACACATTTAAGCGTGGCGCGTATGTAAATTACCTCAGTACGACAGTACCTACAAGCAGTGTACACAAGAAAATTAAGTTCTCTGTGCCATAACGACTATCGCATTAACTTGACGATTTATTTTAATGAACCGAACGGGGCGACGTGGCCCGCATTAGCGATAAATAAGAAACGAATTTAATGTGAGTTTAATTGCATTTTTATTAATATTTAATCAAGGTTTCTGACTGAGAAGTAACTTATACTAATTCCCACATATTAACCGCCCACCAAGGAAATAAAACTGGTATTTTGCAATTAGGTACTTTGTCGCTTTTGCTGTGATTCAGTGAAGGTTTCTTAATAGTGGATAACAAAATTTCTAATAAAATAAATAAAATAATTGTGCGTCCCGCAATTGCGCCCCTCAGTTTTATTACCCATATTTTCACTTGTTTTTGTTAAATTAATATGGAACAATTTTATTAATCTGCAGTCGATTCATAACACACTTTTAATTATTCACAAACAAGTTTTTTACGTCTTAATATTCCTGGTTACTGGTTAGGTACAAGCACAGAGAAAAAATAGTCTTCCCGGTTCAGTGGAGCGATTGTGACCGATTTGGTTTAACGTGCGTGTATAAAAATCGTACTAAAATACGATAAATTTTTCCATAAATAACAATTTTACTTAATTTTACAATAATACAATTTTTTTTATAAAACTATTCCTTCTCTGTTCCATTGTTGTTTGAATTTACACATTTTCTTATAACACATGTTTAACTATTTCAGAGGGTGGACGATTAGAAGCCGAATTGAAATATACAGCAAAAGTGCTCGGCGAAACTGATTCCTCGACACATCAACTTATAATACAAACAGCAAAGGACCCTGATGCTTCTCTGTTGAATGCAAATGCATTGTTGGAACACCTAAAGGTAGTATTCGTAACTAATAATATATTTTACAATTCATTTTAAATTATTTTGAATGATAAAATTGCAAATTTGAATGTAATTATTTGGTACTGTAGGTAGTGAATGCAGCAATTCATGTCACGGTTCACATGTACGACACGGAGTGGCGGCTAAAGGATCTTTGCTACAGTCCAAACATACCAGACTTCGAAGCCTACCACATCGAGAAGATCTTTGACAATTTAATACCTTGTGCAATCATAACACCTCTCGACTGTTTCTGGGAAGGATCAAAGTTGCTCGGTCCGGATTACCCGTTGTTTGTCCCGTGAGTATTTTATCCAAAACTAGCTAAGTCCGCATTGAAAAAAAAATATAACTGACAGAATATTAAACGCCTGACGACCATGACGTATTTGTTGATATTATACTTTTTCCAGGTGTTGGATATATTTAATTTTTGGATGCCTCCTTAGATACATTACTTTTTCTGGATGAGAGGTATCCTGTGTTCTTTTCTGTTTTCCTGAAGTGTATGCAAAATTTCATGAATGAACGGTTAAGTAATTAAGGTGTTAAAAAGTAACAGACAGACAGTTACTTTCATATCTATTTTCTATATAAAAAAATCGTAAACGAGCAGTTTGTTTTCTCGTTCCCTGTTTTTAAAAACGAGTTCGATTCCAGTATCACACACCACAAGCTACAATGGACGAATCTGAACCCTCAAGAGATGTTGGAGGAAGTGAAGAAGTTGCAGTTCCAGTTTCCAGCGAGCACGTTGGAATCCTACATGAAGCGAGCCGGCATAACCTCCGCTTACATGAACAAACCGTGCCTCGACCCCACCGACCCGAATTGTCCAGAGTCAGCGCCCAACAAAAAATCAGGACTGGTACGTGTTCCGATTCGTTTAAGTTTTTAGATGACTCAATAAGTCATTCATCACTTCACGCCGTGAGACCTACATTAGGAGAAGGGACCATTACGTGAACTCTCGATCCTTTTATGAAGACTTCGATTTACGACAGTTTTACTAGCACATAAATAAAACTTGTAGGATCCACGACAAATAAAATAGCTTTATCGAAGCGTACGCATATAAAGTTTAAATACTTTCCATAATAATAAAATATTTTTGGATACGGTAATAAGACGGGATAAAAGCGGCGGCCGCGCCGGCGCAGGCAGATGTGCTTGGCTACCTGGCGACTGCACCGCGCCATACATTCGAGAAAGTTTTCTTCCGATACTAATTATATATTTGAGCCGTTTACGGTTACTTCGTCAGTATCATAATGAAGTTACTAACTATTATAAATTTATCCATAGCTTCATTCCCCTTGTTTCTTGTTTTGAAAAGGTATTCTCCGTAATTATAATTTATAAATTCAACAGTTATAAAGATCAGTGGTTATAAATTGTGTATGCTTGTTTATAATATCACATACAGTCACATTATATACACAACTAGCGACCTGCCGCCGAGTTCGCATGGATCCAATGCAATTACCTACTTATTTCTGCAAATTATAAAGGTTCACAAACCTTCCTCGTTTTCCGTTTGTGAAAACCGTAACAAAATCCGTTGGGTGGTTTAGAAAAAATTAGCGGAGAAACAGCAGACAGACGTGAACTTATTTTATAATATATTAGTGACCCGCTCGCGGCTTCGCCCGGGGTCTAATTTTTATATTACAAACCTTCCCCATTTATCCCATGTTTTTTTATATATAGAGTATAAAAGTGTGGTCAACAAAGAGAATTGGAACGTCTTTTTACACTTTTTTTTTAATTTTTCTGACTTGTGACATTAGTATGAAACCTATTTTTATTATCTTTACGAAACAAACAGAAACTAGTGAGTAGGTAGGTTTTCGTGGACATTGCGGTTGAAGCCACCCACGTTCGGCGAAGGCCCGCGAAGCGGACGGGCGCGTATTGTTCGGTGCGCCCGCGCAGTCGGTCCGCGCGCCATTATACGGGCGCATTGTGCACGCTTCAATGGGCTTCGTTTGCCGCTGCTATCGCCCGTCACAATGACACTATCAATAATATTCACTACACACCAACACAGAAACAAGAAATTCCACGGAAACCTCGTAAATCTTAGATTGCTCGCTTTGTTACCAACTGTCGTCAAATTTGAACAAACGCTCTCCGTTTGTAATACTTTGCAAGGTGTTATCGGACAAACAATTGCTCAAATATATTTTGAACACGAATACGACGAATAATGTCTATACAGTCTATTTGGACATATCAAAAATGCCTAATATGTCCATCTACTGACATATCAACCAGGCAACATATTCGCACAAAGGTCTCTCCAACCTAATTGCGTCCCAATCCCTTATCGTTAATCCTATTATAGTCGGGCAGTGCACTAACAGCACCTGTAGCGTTGCTTGTGCTATAGGCGACGGAAGCCTCCTGCCATCAAGTGGACTGTCAATCTGTCAGTCGACCTTAACATAAAAGTGCTTGCTATTCTGTTATCGGCGTTGATCTAAATTTTGAAACATTCTTCAGGTTCCAGATGTAGCCGCAGAACTGTCAAACGGTTGCTACGGTTTCGCGGCGGAATACATGCAGTGGCCGCAACAGCTAATTGTGGGCGGTGTCACCAGAAACTCGACTTCAGTCTTGCGAAGTGCAAAAGCCTTGCAAACGGTAGTACAGTTGATGGGAGAGCGAGAGATGTACGAATATTGGGAATACAGTGTCAAAGTGCCCAGCGTAGGCTGGAGTCAGGAGAAAGCGGCTGCTGTACTTGACGCTTGGCAAAGGAAGTTTGCGAGTGTACGTATATTTTTCAAATTATTTTTACTGGTTAAATTGAAACTAATAATTTAATTGAATTATTTACAAATGAAATTCTTCACTTTACAGGAAGTAAGAAGAATGACGATGTCCGACTCGGTGTCACCGTTGTACGATTTCTATGCGTTCTCCACGTCTACGTTGAACGATATTCTTGGAAAGTTCTCCGAAGTTTCACCCAAGAATATTATTTTCGGTTACATGTTGATGGTGAGTTTGCCTTTATTTTTATTACAACATGTTTCTATCCCAACTGCAGCACTTATTATATTTTCTTTTGTTTCTTTTGTTTATTTGTTTAATTTTATTATTTGTTATGCATTTTTCAGTTAATTTATGTTGCCGTAGCACTAATGCAATGGAAAGATCCGATCCGATCACAAGCTGGAGTCGGTATAGCTGGTGTTCTCTTGCTGTGCATGTCGGTCGCCGCCGGGTTAGGGTTTTGCGCTTTACTAGGTAATTTTATTATGACTTTCTTTACCCTTACTTTCTATTTAGTTTTATTTTTGCTTACTTTATTATTTATTGCACAATACCAAAAGTACATTTGAACAAAATACATACCTACGTCATTAAACGACCGAATTATGCAGTTGATCTTTTTGATAATTTAAATTTAGTTTGAGGTTTTTTTTTGTTTTTATATCCTCATTCATTAGGAGAAGAAAATTTATAAAAGTATGTACCTAAAATATTGCTATTTTTAGATAAAATTTTCTTCACACAATACCATTTCTTACACATTCAGACACAAAATACTAATTGGTATTTAATATAGAAAGTGTTACTCCCAACGTTATAAGGACTATATTAAGTTGTGTGATAACTTTGTTTGTCCTTTGTTTGATAGGGACTCTAATAAGTTGACAAAATATTTTATTCTCTAAATAAGTTATATTCCTAGATTTTTTTGGTTCTGACATTGTAATAGTAACAAAATAGTATGTTTATCATAATTTTGGTGCTAATAAATTCATGGAATGATTCCATATATCTAGGTATACCGTTCAACGCGTCCAGCACCCAGATCGTGCCGTTCCTGACGCTAGGGCTAGGCGTGCAAGACATGTTTCTGCTGACGCACACGTACGTGGAACAGGGCGTGGATGTCCCGCGCGAGGAGAGAACTGGCCTCGTGCTCAAGAAGAGCGGCCTCAGCGTGCTGCTGGCCTCACTCTGCAACGTCATGGCCTTTCTCGCCGCTGCCCTGCTACCCATTCCTGCACTACGCGTCTTTTGCCTACAGGTTTGCGTTACTTTCTTCCGACCATCATTCATTTGTGACCACTTTGTATAAAGCTTCTTTAGAACGCCTTTATGTAGAGCTCCTAAAAACCTCGCTACGATTTGTATATGTTTTCACATACTCTCATAAATTTTTCAATGTCGCACTTATGGGGGTTATCCACAATTTATTTTTGTGAGCTCAGTCTGTTATTTTATTATCATTTCTTCAAGTAATAGTTTTTAATATTGATTTCTCTGTATCATACATGAATTAATGGACATATCGAATAGGTACTTATAGTCACAACTTTAAAAAAAAAAACTCAGTTCTTTAAAAATCTGTCTGCCAAGAATGCTGTAGGGCAGTGTAGGGTGTCTCAGTGAGACAGACGCCTACAGCCTTTTTAGAAAACAGATTCGAAGTGGAGCTGCACTTTTGAGGTTTTTCTTCTATATGCAATTTATAAATTTGCATATTTTTATATATCTGCCAGCAACAATGAAGTAAAAAAAAAAGAGGAAAGATCAGTCTAATAAATACACATCAATTAATAAAAATAAATAATATTGTATAACATATTATGATCTTCCAGGCTGCGATTCTGCTTGTATTCAATTTGGGGTCCATGCTGTTGGTATTTCCTGCCATGATTTCTCTGGACCTGCGACGGCGTTCGGCTGCCCGCGCCGATCTGCTCTGCTGCTTGATGCCTGAGAATCCGCTCCCCAAGAGGCCTAAACAGCTGTCCGAGAGAGACAGGAGACTGCCACCCAGAGGCGCCAATAGGGTATGTTCATTTTCTATTGTATTGCTAATGTAATAAATATGCAATCATCGCAAATCTTCTTGGGCTCTGACCTTGAGCAGAGTTACGTTTACGCAACTGCTTTCTCTCTTCTCAACCGCACAAATAGTCCCAAAATCGGTTACTGCGTATATTTGACACCTTGATATCGCCAGAGCCCAATTTGATATGCGGTAATTATATTACATAATGGTCAACAGAGATATCAAATAAAAGTTATTATTACAGAATAACTGGAAAGATGCTACCAGACAACCCTTAGACCCTGACGACTCTGCAAACGAAAATAGAAAGACATGTTGCCTCAGTCTCTCGCTCACCAAATGGGCCAAAGATCATTACACACCGTTCATCATGAGCCCTACGATTACGGTAATAAAGTTGAAAATTATTTACATACATTTATTTCCTATATACGTTTGTTAATAATTTTATGTTTAACACTATTGTAATTTTTTATAAAAAAGAGTGATTGCTAGATAGTGTTTTTTCGCCTTTTCTTCTCTTTCAGAACGCCATTTTGTTTTCAAAACAGTGCTACTTTTTCGACTTCAAAAAATTCAAAAAATTATTATATCTTATTTTTGAGAAAAGCATTAATTTGATTCATTTATTTTCAGGTATTATCAATGTTGACCTTGATAGTGGTCATTTTTGGAAGTATTTGGGGCGCTTCAAAAGTAAAGGACGGCCTGGACCTTACGGACATTGTACCCGATAATACCGGGGAATACGAGTTCCTATGGCGACAAGAAAAATATTTTGGATTCTATAACATGTATTCTATAACTCAAGGAGACTTCGAATATCCGACCAATCAGAAATTGCTTTACGATTATCACGACCAATTCGTTCGCATACCCAACATAATAAAAAACGACAACGGTGGGCTAACAAAGTTCTGGCTTAGTTTGTTTCGAGATTGGTTATTAGATCTACAGGCGGCTTTCGATAAAGAAGTCGAGAGTGGATGCATAACTCAGGAGTACTGGTGCAAGAACGCCAGCGATGAAGGCATACTGGCCTACAAATTGATGGTTCAAACCGGTCACGTTGACAACCCTATCGACAAATCTCTGGTTACCACTGACACGAAGAACGGCCATAGACTAGTAGACAAGGATGGCATAATAAATCCTAAGGCGTTTTACAATTATTTATCGGCGTGGGCCACGAACGATGCGCTAGCGTATGGAGCGTCACAAGGGAACCTAAAGCCGCAACCGAAAAGATGGACTCATCTTCCAAAAGATGTCGACTTAAAGATACCTAAATCGTCACCTTTGATATATACTCAACTTCCGTTTTACCTTTCCGGTTTGAGTGACACAGAGAGCATAAAAAACTTAATAAAGGCTGTGAGAGATTTGTGTATCAAGTTTGAAGCGAAAGGCCTGTACAATTATCCTTCTGGGATTCCATTTTTGTTTTGGGAACAGTACTTGTATTTGAGGACGTCACTACTTCTTGCTCTCGCTTGCGCTTCGGCTGCAGTATTTGTGGTGAGTTAAAGTAACTGAATTGTGTATTATATTCTAACATATATTTTATAATTTGATATCATTGGTTAAATAAACTAAGTATAATTTGCTATCTAAAGTCCACAACCCAAGTCTGTATTACTAGCGATTGAATCCTAATTTTTTTGGATCGATATTTGCTGAAATTATTCTTAACTATAGCTGCGGTGCCCGTAACTTAGTTCGCGTTGTTGTTAGTTAAAATAATCTAAGTAATCGGTTAAGCTGTTCGAGACTTGGACAAGTATACAAATAGTCAGTAAACACGCGTGTGAAGATTATTGCGCACATTACATATAATTCAAATTGTAAATAGTTACGTGTGTGGCTACTACTATAATGTTGTGGTTTCCGTAGGCGGTGATGATTCTGCTGCTGAACCTGTGGGCGGCAGTGCTGGTGACACTGTCGCTGGTGGTTCTGGTGCTTCAGCTGTTAGGCGTGATGGCGTTGCTCGGCATCAAGCTATCGGCAGTTCCAGCCGTTTTGCTGGTTGTTGCCGTAGGAAGAGGCGTCCATTTCACCGTCCACTTGTGCTTGGTGAGTATTTTGATGTAGCTGCAGTTTGTTTTACCAGTATGTCTTTGGTTGTACTTAAATACTTAATTTTTTTTATTATTTTTCGATATTTTTTAAAAGTGTTGCTAAACTTGCTAAGAAGCGAGTCTCCGATTCCCAGACAAGCATACATATATATTTTGTTTACTTACCTCTACTTTTTGTAACAGGCGTTCGTGACGTCAGTGGGTTGCCGTCGGCGTCGCGCGTCGTTGGCAGTGCAGGCCGTACTGGCGCCAGTAATGCATGGCGCCTTGGCAGCTGCACTCGCGGCCTCCATGCTGGCCACCAGCGAATTCGGTTTCGTTGCAAGACTCTCCCTGCGACTGTTGCTAGCCTTGGTGCTGCTCGGACTCATCGACGGACTGCTCTTCTTCCCCATCGTTCTGGCGCTCATGGGACCATCGGCCGAGGTACGTTACTTTCTCTCTAGACTTTGATTTACTCATAATAAGCTAACACTTGAAGAGCCCACTGTTGTAGCGAAATGGAAACACTTATAACTCTTTTGCCAGTGCTAATAGTGTGATAATGTTGCATGGTTTTATACAGGTCCGACCGCTAGAACATCCCGAGCGGCTGTCCACCCCGTCGCCGAAGTCTTCCCCGGTACACACGCGCAAATCGACTTCGACCGGTGGAGGGGATAAATCGAGTCGGTCCGGCAAATCGGCGCCCAGGCCCTGCGCGCCCTCCCTCACTACGATCACGGAGGAGCCTCCCAGCTGGCACAGCTCCTCTCCGTCCGTGCAGTCCTCTATGCAGTCCATCGTGGTGCAGCCGGAGGTGGTCGTGGAGACGACCACTTACAACGGAAGCGATTCCACTTCGGGCCGATCGACGCCCACCAAGTCGCAGCACGGTGGCGCCATTACTACCACCAAGGTAAGGCTGTCTTTTTATTTTATCTTTGTTGAAAATCCCACAATGATAATCCAGTTAATTAATAGATTAGCATGCACAAACGCACAGACAGACAGACAGACAAAACGTGTACAAATTGTTCTTTTGATAAATATTTAATTTGTGTACAGATAGATGATTGATAAAGAATTATTAATATTAATCAAATCTTGTTACAGGTGACCGCGACGGCTAACATTAAAGTGGAAGTAGTAACGCCGAGTGACAGAAAATCACGCCGAACCTATCACTACTACGACCGACGCCGGGACCGGGATGATGATCGCGATCGGGATAGGGATCGAGACCGCGACAGGGATCGGGATAGGGATCGCGAGAGGGACAGGTCTAGAGAGAGAGACCGCAGAGGCCGCTACAGGGACGAGAGGGAGAACGGTCGCGACCGCGCCTCGCCCCGAGAGAACGGCAGAGATTCCGGACACGAAAGTGACTCTTCCAGACATTGAAATAGAGTTGTTATTAGCGCTTTATGTAATTTAGTGTTCATACGACTGTTTGTTGTGTTAAGTTTATTTGTCGACGGCGCGTGCGGAGCGCTGCGATTATTAATCGTGCGTGTGTAACCGAATGAATGAGACATCTTTACCTTGAAGTTACGAAATGAAATTGTTCATTGTTTGACCTGATAGGATTGCAATACAAGTAATTTTAAGTTCCATGATTATATTATCGGAGGCTAAAAGACTTTTCCGTTATAGAATAGCTAACAAATGAAGATTTTGTCTTGAAACTGACCGTGTTAGCGTATTTTAAGTACTTATTTAAATCATTCCATGTGCAACAAGAGGTTTCCATTGCGTCGTGAGATCAATATGGAAATATTAAGGCGTCTTTACACTTACTGAAGCGGACAACATTAATAAGGGGTAGTGAAGTCGGATATTGAAAGATCTTTGGAAAGTCTAAACAGTCTAATTTTACCATCTACCAATCAACAAGGGCTGTATCTGTCTATGGCTCTCTTAATATTCAAATTCAAATCATCGAACTATATGACCTATATCTACTAGACTTGGTGATCGGAACAAAATTGTATATCAAATACGATAAGTTACGGAGAATTACCCGTAACTAAGTAAATATGCAATTTCTGTGTCCCGCTTAGCGAGTCTAGTATATTAAAGTTATTCTTTAGATTCGGTAAGTGCAGAGTTGCTAAATGTTTAAAAAACCAAATATTATCAGAACGTCATATTTAAAAAAAACCAGTGTGTTCCTATTTTTAACCATTTTTCACTTGTCTCCGTTTTTGTTATTATTCTAAAGACTGTGGTCGAAATATTTTTTTAATGTATAATTTATATTATTTATTTTATATACTGTATAATGTCACCGGGTAAGTCTGTGTCGAATCTCGGACTTTGTACAAATTATTTAGATAGTTTTAATATTAGGTTATACAATTATTTATGAGATTATCTAGATAGCGTGACATTCATACCTAATTATATTGTGATCTTTGGGTAAACGTTGCGTTGGTGGTACGTTGTAAAGACTGCATTTAAATATGGAAAACACAGTATTCATAGTACAACATAGTTGATAATTAACTGAACCCTGGAGAGTAGAAACTTCTAAATTAGACGAAATATAACGGAAGTGCAACACCGCTTATAAGTTGCATCTACAAAACATTAAAGATTCTGTCAAGTGTCTTGAAAATATGCGTTCTTTTTTAAATTATTTAGTTATTCAACACCCCAAATATTACTTAATTCATAAAACTCATGCATTTCATGAAAAATTAAAAGCAATTTGATTTGATTTAAAACAATTTTAATATCTCAGAAGTTCTTTATCGAATGAATTCATTCCCTACGTCATCAGTAGCACAGAATACTTATTTCATACAGTAAGCCGACGAAGACGTCTAGACAGGGCAATCCGGCATGTGCTGTAAGTGCGTGCAAATTTTTATCTAGCATAAATAAAGAACTAAGCTTTAATCAATTCCCGATGAAGAAAGGTACTTTAGCACATTTTATATTAATTTTTTAATATAAAATGTTTTTATATTAAAAAATTTCATATAATTTAAATTAAAATTAAAAATAAAATGTTTTTATATTGATATTAATTTTTTAATATAAAATTTTAATTTGTGTCAACACTTCCATATTTTTTAAATACCTACACAGGCGGCGGTATCGCCCAACATCAAAGGCGTCGGCCTACTGTAGGAAATAAGTATGCTGTGTCAGTAGTATGTGGATTTCAGAGATAATTCAGGATGTCTGTTATCAACTTGTAAGAAGTGTTGTACTGTAGGCGCAAGTAAACCTCGGTGGGTGAAATTAATGAATAGGTTTGTAACATTTTGTGCAAAGTACTTATTAGATTATATTAATTTATACATTAGTGTATACATAAAGTAAGCGAATCGTGTAAATATAGAGTATATAATGAGATTAAGCGTAAGGTAATGTTTCGTGCGTTAATCGCAACGATTGTCATCTTTTTACAACATCAAAATGCAATCGCTGCGACAAACGCACGAAACGTTTAGGAGAGTGCCTGCGTTGCGTGTCCGTCATCGCAAATCGCATACATTTTGTATCATTTATTTTTATACATTTTTCATGTGACTTATTGTCAAAAAACTAGTGCTTATAAAAATGTAAACCCTTTTTTTTTTAGAAAAAATGACATATATATAATATAATGTAACTATTCCTACATGGCATTTTTTAATATTTCCTTAAATAATTATTTTAATTATGTTTTTATTCTGAATATCTTATGTATGTAATATCTTCCAAGTGCGGTTTACATTTAAATATAATAATTATTATTATTTATAAAAAAACAATATTTTATACTCGTCATGACTTTTAACGCTTTTAATGAAAATTATTATTTTATTAAAAAAACAGCTGTCGACTTATTACGAAAATAAAATACATTAAATCTTAATTGGTATTTTTTAATTCTTTCCCTTCTAATATATTCATTAAACAACTCTAAATCAAGCAAGTAAGTAATATAAGAAGTGTAGGTAGTAAAGAAATATTTTTATTTGAATGAGAGTTCTAACAAATCTGACTTAATCCGCTTAACGAAAATTATAATGTCGGACAGAGTTTTGGCGGCAACAACGCCTGCGACATTCCTTAGAAAGTATGAGCGCGGGAATCAATAAAGGATTTCCTGGCGGATTGCCCACGCATGTGCGTGGCTGGCGGTAAACGAACTGCTTGCTGTATGCAGCAGGCACAGCTCGAATCCATCGCTACTCACTGCTTAAATGCTTGTTAGCTGTCACTCTGCATAGTGGACTTCATCAGTTATTTTATAGAACAAATGCTTGCACAGACAAATCCCATATGTGAAACGTTGTTGAATTAGTCACCTCACACCTAGACGCGACGCTGCGCACACAAATTGTAGAGATTCAATAAATATTACTAATTTACTAAAGAAAAAGGTGCGCAATTCTGTGAGTACGCAATACTCATTGAACTATGTACCTTTTTGTGTAGTAAATAAGTTATATATTCTATTGCTATCATAAAAAGTGCGCGCCGCGTCGTTTTTCGGTGTGAACTACCCTTAGATATGCCTGGGCCACGAAACCAACACTCGGAGCGAATTCGTGTTACGCTGCAAGCATAAGCGTCGGACATCAAAAACAAATGGTTATAGTTCATGTAAGAGGCCACAACACGGCGAAATGTTTGACACTCGACGCTTAGGCTTCCAGCGCTAAGCGAAATCGCTTTTAACGTTGGTTTCGTGGCCCAGGCATTATGGGCGTTAGATCCGCGCGCAGCGTCACTGCGGCTGCCATAGGGGTGCAGGGGGCAACAACGTAACGCGACGGCGCAGTCGTTGCGAGCCAGCGACACGCACGCTCTGCCCTCGTCCCGCGGTATCCCGCACATACAGTTCTCCGGTTCCTAACCTGATAATTCACATAACCACTCGACTCATGCATAAACATAACCCCTGGTGATACTGAGGGGTGCAAAGTGTTAGTGTAGTTCGATGTAGAAGCGAGTCTGGTGTATGTCATGTGGGGAGTGCGATGAGTGTACAGAGAATAATGTCACCGCGGTTGATGCCGTTGGCTCTGATCGTGCCGCTACTGGCGGCAGCAGCCTTTGCCAACCAGCTAGAGGACATACCGCATAACGAGTGAGTAAAATGAAATAAAATTACCTGTAGCACTGGTCAGATGTTGATACACTTTTTTTAGATACTAAACTCAAAAGTCTAGTGGCTAAAGTCTACTATAAATGATACCAATAATATCGGCATTTTTATTTTTTAAATTATATAATATCTGATTCAAATTACGCACAAAGTTTAACAGATATAGTGAGTTTATTTTAACATAGTAGGTACATAATTATTAACCAAAGTGTAATTTATGTAGTTCTCTGCCCGATATGTGCTCTTTTAATATCAAGCAAACGTTTTTTAATAACAAATAATTTCAATAAATGCTAAATAAGATTTTAATTACCTGCAATTGTAATCTCATCAATGCGTGACAGTATTTAGTTCCTACAACTTTTAATTAATATCTACTAAACGCAAATTTTTAATTATGTTCTAATTAATTACCTAAAACATAAAGTGTATAACCGTTCCACGGAATTGATGTGCATTAAAATGTTAGATTTGATGATATTTTGCTCAAATAATTACCTACATATAATTTTACTTAAAGTTGGCTCTGGTCTGGAGCTGAAAGTAGTGGCAGAGCACACTGTGTTTCGGAGTCATTTGGGCAGCTCGTCTAACGGCAGTAACCACCCCCTTAAGGAACACCACTGTGAAATAATAGCACGTGTGTTGTGTTTCAGTGAGTGAGAAGGGATAGGGATAGGGATGGGTCCCTATCCCTATCCCTATCCCTATCCCTTCTCAATTCCTTATCCTTAATCCTATTATGACTTATGATTACTATTATGATTAGTAGTATGAAGGATCAGGGAGCGCACTTGCAGCACCTGTGGCGTTGCTTGTGTTATAGGCAACGATAGCTACCTACCATCAAGTAGACGGTCAGCCTGCTGCCGATCTTAGCATAAAAAAAACCTACAAAGGCTTTCGGTTCATAAGCTATTTTCCTTCTGTTTCTTTTAATGCGAAAATTGTGACACATTTTGAATTTTCTTGATGCGAATAATTATGATAATACTAGCTTGTGCCCGCGACTTCGTCCGCGTAACTTTATAAAATACAGCCTATGTTACCCGCTGATAATATAGCTTTCCAACAGTGAAAGAATTTTTTAAATCGGTTTAGTAGTTTTTGAGTGAAAGCGTAACCAACAAACAAACTCACATTCACATTTATAATATTAAGTAAGGATAAATTGATAAAAATTAAAGAAATGTTCATGTCAAGAACTATCATTAATCAAAGGTAAGTCTTCTTAGTCGGTGACTAAAGTGGGCTTGGTAAACATTTACATTTACATTTTTGGTAAAAGAAATTAGTGAGCATTCACTTTTTTTTATTCTATTCTAATATAACATGGTTTTACCAGGGAACTATTACCATGTTATACTAGGAAATTACTCGTATTCCTCTCAGGAGACAAAACTAATATTGGGGTAATTTAACCCCAGTCATAAGTATGGGTAGAACCATTTTCGAGAAAATATAGTTTGAAAATATTTCAGAAAATGTAAAAATATTTTTGTATCATTTTTATACCTAACTAAATAAGTAACATAATAAAATTAAAATGTATTCCATATTTGTATTTTGTTTTTTAAACTTTTTATTTGAAGTCACCGCACCGTGATAAGCAATCTTCAGGTTTTTCTACGCAGCACGACAAAAACACATTTATCTAATTTATGCTTGAACTCTCAACTCAACTGAACTCTCTTTAATGCGAATTTAATATCAGCTATCATAACACCACATCGATGTATAAGCAACTATCATGCCTATCATAGCCTTAATAAAAATAGGTCGAAATGCGATCAGCGATACTGCGATTTTGCGATAATGCGATATTTCCACGGCACGTTTAAAGTCTTTTGTGTCAAACCGTCCCGACGTCTATGTTGGTATTTGCTTCTATCACTTTATATCATCGCTCGATAAATCGCGAATGCTTAGGGGTGCCTTAAACTTTTGATAGTGTGCTGAATCGTCTCACATGTAGGTATGTGTTTGTGTTGGGTCCGCTGACGACCTTAGAAGGCATAGTGACGATAAGAGATGAGGATAGGGATAGGAAATTGGCCTCCAAAGTTTACACCGGAGCCAAAACATGCTGTTATTTCATAGAGCAATTTTGTTATGTGGTTGTAACTGCGGCCAAATTAATGATAGCAAAACACAGTGTTCATTTCCAAAATTTGTCCTGCCCTGAATCGAACCCGGGACCCCTGAGTTTGAGCGCTAAGGTGAGCCCTTTAATTACTAGACCAATGGGCTCGTCGTGTAAGCGCGTTTGAGCTTGTAAGCATGCTTATAATATGGTTAAGTTAAGTAACACTTTGTTACGTTACAGTTACATTATTATATATTATTAACCATCATCAATATAGCTAAACTTATATTATAAAGAGAGAAGATTTGTATTTTTGTTTGTAATGAATAAACATGGCAAACTACTTACTGGACCGATTTTAAAAATCTTTTCACCTGTAGAAAGCTACATTATCAGCGAGTAACATGGGCTATATTTTATAAAGTTGCGTTATAACTTATAAACTTAGTTAATTTTATACAGCTAGTACCTAATAATCACCTAAGTAAGAAATTTATGTAACACTCCAAAGACGAATTTCAGTAATGACGCATCGGCGGCGGCTCAACACCGCCATTTGCTAAACGAAAAAGTTCACAAGTGACAGTCGCGAGTTCCGAGGATGGATCAATCCAAGATAAATGGATGTTCAATTTGGATGTGTCGCTGCTAACAGACAATGGACGTTAAAAGTTACAGTTATTAATGCAGCCATGTCGCCGCGCCGTTTATTCAAAATTCAATGAACGCATAAAAAAATTACTTATGTCCATCGAATTATCAAAACGATATATTGGTGTCTTATTTAAGATTCTGTAGCTTCTTTACTTTATTTTTATAGTATCAGTAGAGTTTTGTAGTCACAACTTATGGCTATATGGTAGCAACCACTTCGACAAGTCAACATAGTCAAGTCAAGTCAATCAACAAGTTCTCCAATATTTTCTTTATATCCTTACTCATCAATGTAAGCATCTCCTCTTGTTGTTGCTTGATTTAAAAGGCGTGGCGTTAATACCATCAAGTGCACCAGCCTGTCAGCTATTCAGACGACCTTTACATTAAAAAACTTTAAGAGCACAAAACATTTCATCAAAATCCAAGTATGGTAATTGAGCTGTGCCATCATGTAACGTATTTTTGTCAAGTGTAAAAAGTTATTAAAAATACCTCACTTCTTCTCGCTCAGCTTTTAGAAGCTTTTATAGAAAATATATTGTCCTTTGCTTTAATTATTATGTAGTAGGTAAGTATATTAGATTATTATGAACTAGCGACCCGCTTTCTGCAAATTTTTCTGCTAATTATACATATACACATTATATAATACACAAACGTTCTACGATCAGTGAAAACCGTTGATAAATCCGTTGGGTGGTTTAGAAGAAGTGAGCGGAGAAAAAGACAGCTATTTCATTTTATAATAAATGTAATTTATAATAAATAATAATAAATACAGATACAATACTGACCCGCTCCCGGCATATACATATAAATTGCACCCCGGGCGAACCCGGGGTGCAATTTATATGTACATCCTATCTTTTAAGTTGGACCAAATCGTACACATAGTTACGAAATTTTATCAAAATAAGTTCAGTAGTTAAGGAGTTCATTGCGCACAAACACGTGACATGAAATTTTTATATATTAGATAGAAAAGCCAACAAAGGGTGGCTTAGAAGTAAGTAACCACGGGGCAAAAGACAGACAGACACTGCCTCTGTACAGATAGAGGCGAAAGGCGACTTTATTTTATAAAATTTGGACAAGAAGATTAGAGGAAGATACAATGCGTATAAACAGTACAAAACTAAAATTATTTAAAATTGTATTTCAAATTAAAAAAAGTAACGAAGTTACTTCTTCTTCAGCTAGTGATGCAAGGAAAATACAGGGGGAGCGGAGCAGAGGTAGAAGAAAGACATCCTGGCTGAAGAATTTAAGAGAATGGTTCGGATTGAACACTCGCTCCCTCTTCCGCGCAGCAGCTTCCAAGGTCGGAATAGCCATGATGGTCACCAACCTTCGTAGAGAAGTGGCACGCTAAGAAGAAGAACGAAGTTAAAAAAAATTGCATCAAATAAAAGCTTTTCCATAACAAAATACAAATACGTCACACGTCATTCATAACACCTTCGTAGCGCCAAACCGTTGATTGGTCAACCGACCGCCCGACCACAGCGAGAGCACCTAGCTATTATGACATTTTACGAACTATAGCCACAATAATTTTCTATTAGTATGTGGTACCTATCGGTCAGAAGCAGCATAAGTCCACCCTTATTTGGTCGTCATTACATCTTGTAGGTGGACTTGCTACGTTGTGCTTTCCGATTCGTAGCCTCCATTCAAAAAGATTCTGGTATTTCGTTATTACGGTTATTACGGCTCTTCGTACTATGTGCCCTGCCTATTGCCATTTCAACATACTAATCCGCCGGGTTATTTCGGTGACTAGTTTGTTTACGAATGTCTTAATTCCTAATTCGATATTGTAATCGTATAGAAACCCTCAGGATAACCCTCTCCATAACTCGTAGAGCAACGTGAAGTTCCTTACTATACGAGGCCCATAAAATTAGAGACTACAATAATATATTATGCTCATTTACATTTTATTGTTTTATTAGCAACCCGCCCCCGAAACAAATGATTTTTTTTCTTTAGTCCCTTTAGTGAAAACCGTATCAAATTCTGTTGGGTAGTATAGAAGAATACATATTTCAAGATTAATAATGTTTAATTTGTCTAATTAAAAATGAAATATAACGCCTAACAAAATATGTAAAGTAATATAACCCTTGACAAACATTGACGCCTGAAATTATACATTTGTTAAGCGTTGGATCTTTATTTTTAAATAGCTGGTGCTCGCGGCTTCGCCCGCGTGGAATACTTTACCCTGTGTGTCCTGCAATTCTATTCTATTGAAGAAAGTTTTTTTTTTAAATCGGTGGAATGGTTTCCAAGATTACCTCCTATATACAAACACATTTATAACTTTACCTTTTTTAATATTTGCATAAAATTATTTTAAAAAATTAAACCTAATAATGGACTGATTCACAAAAGAGATAAGTTGAAAATATTTAAGCTGAATTTAATATTTAATTAATTTTAAATTGCAAGCAAGCCAAAATATAAGTATATACGGGCTCACAATCGCCCCGAGCCGGCGATCCCAAGGACGGGCTTAAGTGAAACTGCACGTCTGCCGGGAGCTCGTTAATTACACAGAACGAGTCGAATCAAAACAACCCACAGAGCTTAACCTGCGCCAACGTTGGCTCTAGCAATTACATAACCCATCTCCGACACTAAACACGTTTGCGCATCGCTCGATTAAAATTGCGCTAATCAAATACCTATCGCATGAATCGGTGGCAGTACAGCAATAATATAAAATTAATTGAGACATAAAGATCGTTGTCAATTAATAACTTTTTATCGGTCCGCCCGCGCCCGCTGAGCGGGCTGGACGCACGTACAAACAGCCAAATGAAACTTATGATCTGTTTCCACAACGTAAATATTTGCGGAGCGGCACGCGGGGCACACACATGTCAAAGGCGCCGGCTCCGGTATTGATCTAGCGGGGGCTCCGGGCCAGGGGAGGGGGAGGGAAAAGGCTGTGCGGGGTTGTGGTGGAGGGGAGGGGGGGATTTCCATCGTACTACGGACGGAGGCTGGCTTACGAGGGCGCAGCGCGTCTGACTCTCCGTCTGCCGCCTCTTGCCGACGCTGATTAATAAAACAGTCGTTATCGGCTCGCCGCATCCAAGATTATCGTTTTCGTTAGCTCACTGAACCAACTGTCTGATGTGTTCAAAAAAACTTTCAACTAAGCTGATCCTTCTTTGTATACTTCAATTAGTAATTTATCAAAGACTTCAATGAAATAATTTAATTACCACTAGAAGAGTCACTTAGAAATAAAAAAGTTCTATAGGCTAAAAAATCAGCCTATAGCACAAGCACAGCACACCTACCATCAAGTAGACCCTCGACCTGTCTGCTTACCTTAACACAAAAAAATATATTAATATTTTGAAAAACACGTCTCATTGATTTACTCTTAAAAAGTTTGTTAATTTTATCACAGTATGTATAGCCTTATTTTCCTTAATCATTAAATATCCAAATCCAGAAATAGATTTCTTAATAAAACTTTCTTAATAAAATCGACGTTGAGGAAATTTACACAAGAAAACAATTATCTTGTACTTAGATAAAAGATAATATAATTCTCTTGTATTCAAAAGATTATTCACAAATGAATATTTAAAATACAAACGTTTATATGTCAAAAATACCCGAATACAAAATACAGGTGAATCAGTTCCTTCGTCGCCGGCCTCTAAAACCCCTTTCGCAAGTAAGGGTTAAACCGATTAGAGTAACAAGATATTTTAAGCGGATCCTTTCACGTTCTCTTTGTTGCGTCGCCATCCTAAACTCCTCCTAAAAGACTACTGTTATTCACACTGAAAGGAGTCACTTGAGCATCACTAATTTATTTAAAGATTAGTGCTCTGGAGACACGCATAAAAACTGGAAAAAACATTCTTAAAGTAAAGCTGCTTTTGTAATGTTCTCCTATCAAAATATTTAATGTCAATTCATCGTTACAATTTTTGGAGATTTATTTATTTCATATAATACCTATAATAACAATTTGAAAATCTACTAGCGACTCGTTCCCGGCTTAGATATGCATTTGTGATGTCCACTGGGTGGTAAATGTGGTAATTTAAAAATAAATATTTTATTTTTATAGAGCGCTGCAACTGTAATTCTATTTTTAATCACGAGCTCAAATCAAGCCTAAGCGAGGCGTTTAGACAAGCCTATTTCAAAATTCAGCAGACTATCTAAGGTTCTCTGAAATGTGCAAATGTAAAATGACGATCGCTTTTGTGTATCACTAGCTTTTGTCCGTAACTTGACTTCTTACCGTAAATTGTCTTAAGGCTGCGGACCGTTAAAAATTGACTCTCATCGAATTTTTGGCGCTGCTTATAACATTGTTTTCAAACTGATTTAGGAAAAACTTAGAAATATTTTTATAACCAAGAAAAATTTATAATATGGTTAATAGTTAAGTATTTTTTAAGCGTTTGTTTATAGGGTATATATTAGGTAAAAATGGAGTTAAACACAGCTCTGCCAAGCCCTACAGTATGTTGAGCTATGTTCACGGACCAATGACATAACAACTAATGATAAATTAGAAAATCTATTCAGATGTGAAGTTTTCTTATGTGGTCGTCCTTAAATTAATCTGATTATTTTTTTGCAAAACTAATTCATGTTCTTAAGTAAGAACATTAAATATTGTCTTTTATCAAATTTTTCACTAATTTTTTTTTTTCATTTTTAACATAGTTACGTAACAACAATTAGAAATTAACATTTATTATCATAAAGGACAAGTGTTTAGGTACAATAAAAAGCTATGGTTTCTGTATAAAAATTAAGAAAAGTAATTATTTTATTGATAAGAAAATATCGGCAATCAAACTCCTCAGTGACCGGTGAACGGTCGTTGCGTTCAGACGTGTGCTCCGTGTTAAATTTTTACATGTTTTTTGCGATCGAACAAATATCTTTGTCTCGCTCACTCTCAGAGATTTTGCGCTTCTGTTAGCATATCGAAAGTTGCTTTACTTTATTTATTTTCAACATTATTTTCGAACTTTTTGGTAGTTTTTGTTTTTGTTATATATATTATTATTGGGTCATAATGGAAAAAGATATGCTTGTCTAAAAAAAGGAAATGCAAGTCAAATATCATAAGCATTATATATTATATTCGTATATGTTATATTGTATTATATTATATTATACTATATTATATTATATTATATTATATTATATTATATTATATTATATTATATTATATTATATTATATATGGACGAGCCCAGCGCTCTGTTTTGAAAGTGATGCACGACATGCACACACATACACACACACACACACACACGACATGCATGGCCACCCCACACCAGCTCGCAGAACTGCGCGGGGTCATGCAAAAGCACTTAATCCAATTACTATTGTCTAATGCTATTACTAATTACTATTGTCGGTGCTAATTACTAATCTCAATTGCAAATTGACCCCTACGATACAAGCTGTGCTTAGTGTAGGGGTCAAAATAAAATCTATCTGTAATTCACTAAGTAAATAAATTATTATTATTATTATTATTATTATTATTATTATTATTATATTATATTATATTATATTATATTATATTATATTATATTATATTATATTATATTATATTATATTATATTATATTATATTATATTATATTATATTATATTATATTATATTATATTATATTATATTATATTATATTATATTATATTATATTATATTATATTATATTATATTATATTATATCTTATAATCATTATAAAAAAAATTAGGTATATATATTATTACTAGCTTTTATGGAAGAGTGAAGGCTCCTGGCACAGGCTTCCGCTCAAAAAAAGTCTTCAATCATGTAATATCATCTCAATTTCTAATAATGAAATGAACACAACCTTATTCACAATAATAATATCGATAATCTGCTAGCAACTTTTCTATATTCTAAATTAACTAAAACTAATTCTAAAAAACAAGTGTTTCTAAAATTTCTAAAATATCTAAAATTTCTAAAACTTCTAAAATTTCTACATTTCTAACATTCTAAAATTTCTAAAATTTCTAAAATTTCTAAAATTTCTTGGAGCTAGCGCGCCGACTGTATCTATTTATTGGATTAACTATTATAGCATAACAATGCATGTATAATATATTTAGAAATGTTGAAAATTGGGTATTTTCAATAACATGAAATTAAAAAAATTCTCTTTCTAAGTCTCTTTCTAAAATTTCTAAAACTTCTAAAATTTCTACATTTCTAACATTCTAAAATTTCTAACATTTCTAAAATTTCTTGGAGCTAGCGCGCCGACTGTATCTATTTATTGGATTAACTATTATAGCATAACAATGCATGTATAATATATTTAGAGATGTTGAAAATTGAGTATTTTCAATAACATGAAATTAAAAAATTTCTCTTTCTAAGTCTCTTTCTAAAATTTCTAAAATTTCTAACATTTCTAACATTTCTAAAATTTCTTGGAGCTAGCGCGCCGACTGTATCTATTTATTGGATTAACTATTATAGCATAACAATGCATGTATAATATATTTAGAGATGTTGAAAATTGAGTATTTTCAATAACATGAAATTAAAAAAATTCTCTTTCTAAGTCTCTTTCTAAAATTTCTAAAATTTCTAAAACTTCTAAAATTTCTAACATTTCTAACATTCTAAAATTTCTAACATTTCTAAAATTTCTTGGAGCTAGCGCGCCGACTGTATCTATTTATTGGATTAACTATTATAGCATAACAAATCCATGTATAATATATTTAGAATTGTTGAAAATTGGGTATTTTCAATAACATGAAATTAAAAAATTCTAGTAAAATATTAAAAGCAATAAGTAGAGCAAGATTCTATTGATAAATTACGAGTATTATAACGCAGGATGTCAGCGGAGGTGCTCCCCACGCGCACGGTTTTTTTCGACTCTATTTCGTAGTTTTGCACCGATAGACTGAGCTCTTAATAAATTATAGCGACCCGCTCCCAGCTTCGTCCAACTAAATAAATGTGAAATAATAAACAATAAATAAATAAATAATAATAATAGTAAATAATGTAACTAAATACTTTTATGTGATAAAACTCTTGATTAGGTTTTATCACATAGGTATATAAAAATTCCGCGAAAAATTATCTAACTGATGTTTTAATGAATTTCCATTGCGTAGTTTAGGAGGAATTAGCGGCCATACACAGACAGATACGGAAAGCGACTTCAAATTACACTATGTAAAGGTTATTCTGATTTAATAAACTTTACTTACTTACTTGTAACCTTCAAAGTAATACCACAAAGTCTTCAAGTCACCTATCACGAAGTGGACGTCAGCCTGTCTGCAGACCTTAATATAAAACAAACAACCGGAATACACCGGAACGAAGTGAAAGTTTTAGTTTTGAATTTTAGAGTATAGTCATTAAAACAAAAGGAGTTAGATAGATTGATTTTATCAATCGTTAACAATCACGGCAAAGTTAGATCCGCAGAACACCTAACCCGTTTGAGAGGTAAGGCAGGACGCGTTGGCCGTAATGGCAACCGGCAGTTTCCGTAACTGCTCCAAGATAAACGTTGCGAGCACCTGCCGTCGTCCGAAGGAACATCACTACATAGTATAAAACAAAGTCGCTTTTTCTGTCCCTATGTCCCTTTGTATGCTTAGATCTTTAAAACTACGCAACGGATTTTAATGCGGTTTTCACTAATGGGTAGAGTGGTTCTCGAGGAAGGTTTATAAGTACCTAAGTTACGCGGGCGAAGTCGCGGGCAGCAGCTAGTTTTATATAATTTTAAATTCCCGACTGGTGGTTGTGACGGTCGAACTACCGCGAACAATATCCACGGAACATTCTCTGATTGCTAATGAGGACATTGTGGAGCAACTTGAATTAAACAAATTGCCGACGAAGAAATTCAGCGGCAGTAACAGAAGTTATATGATTGAGAATGGAAATTGTTTATTCGCTTGTTGTAAATGTTTCTTTTAAAGAATGTCTGCATTTTATACTTTACTGCGACCACTCGTGGCTTCGCACAGAATGCAATTTTTTTATATACAAAAACCTCCCTAGTTTATTCGTCTTCCACAAGTGTAAACCGAATTAAAATCGGACAAACGGTTTTGGAGTCTATAGAGGACAAACATACTTACATTGATTTTTATTTAACAGTAGCAGTATTTAACAGAACGTAAGTGTCAGAATTGGTTTAAAAAATTTGTTCAAAAGGTTTTTCACTGAAAGATGACCAACGTTCTGGTCAACATCTGAAGTTGGTTGATAATGACAAAATGAAAGCCATAGTTGAATTGAATCATCATATTACCTATATAACTGTGCAAGAGATTGTAAAACTTTAAAAAAAATTAAATTACTTTCTCGACATTACGTAAAAACATTTTCAAGCATTCAGCTTAAATTTTCGATTTTTAAAAATTTTCTCCTTTTTTTCTTTGTTTTTTGACAATGTGCTACAAATGTCACCTCTTCACATGCAGCATAAAGACACTTAGTTAAGTTGCACCTGCTACACAAACATTTTGCTATGCGGCTGAACCACAATTTAAGAATATTGATTTTGCTCCCGAAATTATAGGACATTCAACCCTTGACATTCACTTTACGCAACAGTTTTCTTCCCTCTAAGTATTATATAAAATTAGATCTTTATAGGACGTCTAGCTAGTACTAAACTATCATGAACCTCTTTACTGACGAGCCCATTGGTCGATTGACTCTCATAGTCAAAAGAAATATATTTCATTAAGGGCCTCTTTCACCAACTGTCAAGTAGGCTAACCGTCATTTAAAGTCACCTGTCACCAGGAGTAATTTAGCTGATATAGCTTTGTTTGTACGGTAAAAGTCCCAAACATTAAAAAGAAAATAATTTTAAAAAATCGCCTATGGAAGGATGCACTAAACCGAGTGCATAATTTAATAAAACATAAAATTATTTCTGAAAGTAACTAATCAACACTTTATTTATAATTTGTGAAAGAGAAAAAAAAAAGTACAAAATGCTATGCGGAATAGGTACTGACTTATCGACGGAGAGAAGCTGAAGAATTTTATAAGATAATAGCACTATAAGATAAGTATGCTGTGGTATAAGTATGCTGTGATATAAGTGTAGGTAGAGTGTAGGCAGAGTGTGTGTGTGTATAATTCAGTGATGGCTCGCTGGTTGAAGGACAACAAGCAAACACTATTGCGACATTTGCCAGAAAATATCGTGAATTTATTATGCTTACATAAGTTGTTTATCGTGAGCGTTGACTGAAGGCGTGGAGTATTCGGAATTCGTATAGATACATTATAATATTAAATATGTTCGTATACATCTATTATCATATATTTATTTGCACTTATAAGTAGGTATTATAAAAAAGTTGCTGGCCGCCTCCTATTTGTTTCTTCTAAACCAGTCAATGGGTTTTGATACGGATTTCTCTAACGGAAAGAGCGATAAACCTGGAAGAATTGTGAATAAAATATACAGAAAAAAATTGCTAAATTACGCTGAAACAGTTCAACTTTTGCAAAAAATTACCCACAGTGTTCTTTTGTTATTAGGTTAGAAACAAATTACTATCGATTATTTAATGCGAATAGAAACAGTTTAACAATTAATAACACCTCATGCACAAAATTAATGGAAAAACATTTCCAATCACAGGCTCGCAAACCCAAAAGGTATAACAACGTAGCGTTAATTAAATTTGACTCATCGCATCACAATGATCGCCTATACATTTATATTTGTCATATTACCTACCTCCGAGAACGCTTCTGGATGAAATAAGGGGTGGTTACCCAACTGGAAAAAATGCTTAACCTGCTTCCCCCAATCACATTTACTTCCCGTCACAGAATTATGAGGAATGTTTAAAAAAGGTTTTTCTCTTCGAGGCGATGTCGCATTTCGCTCATATTTTAACCTCCCACTCGAGTATTGTTACTTCAATTAGGGTGTTATGAAATTAATCAAATGTCAAATGGATTTGTGTGAATTAATGTTTACGTGTTTTGTTTCAGAGTCAAAAACTGGGCGTTGAAATTCGGCGTCGATCTGTGGGAGTTTGGCAGGCATTTCACGAAGATGAATCAAATACAAAACGTAAGTGCGTTTTGTTATAATAATAATAATTTATTTGCTGAATATATATTAGGTTGACAACAATAACTTAATAATAAATAAAGCTTGCTACGGTTCGCGAGCTATGGAGCAGACTTGGAGTTCCTTTGGTGGATATGAACAGAAATTCTGAAATTCGCCGAAGAACCAAAGTTGTCGACATAGCCGAGAGAAGTGGCAATGCCGGTCACATTTGTCACAGAGCGGATAACCGATGGGGTAGACGAGTTCTCGAATAGAGGCCACGAATTGGAAAATGCAGCGTGGCCCGACCTGCGTCCAGGTGGCGTCCAGGTTCAGGCGATGCCTTTTAGACGACCTGAAAGGCATCGCAGTGGCTGGATGCGCAACGCAGAGGCCGTGCGTGGTAACGAGCCTTGGGAGAAGCCGTATATTTTAAGAAAAGTATAGATATCTAATATAAAAATAATTACTAATTATTACATAAAATTATTACACATAGGTATAATCTCTTATATTATAATAACATTTGTCAACGAATAATTTCTTCATTTTCTTCTTAAATGTATTAAGTTGCTTAACAGTATTCGAAATATTGTTATATAAAACTGACCCTATTGAAAAATTTAATGTACCTTTTCATTTCACTGTTTGTTAGGTTTGTAAAGGCTAAGCAACAATTTCTGTCTGTTGAATCTTTTCTTTTTTAACGGGAGAGCGTGGAGGAACTAACAAGCCTCATCGGTCGGACGCCTTCGTATAAAAACGCATCGAGAGTTCACACCCTTCCCTCCCGTCGTATTCCGATCCGAGTCCGAGTAGCCTCCGTTCCCCCCACCCCCTCATTCCCCGTGACCCAGTTACGTGTCCGACCAGACGGGGGCTTCTCGGATCAGATACAAGATACGCTACTCTTGTCGCGTCCTACCGACTACGGTAATTGACCAAACCCCGAGGCTGTTCGAACATTCCTTATCAATACAATTAGCATTTATATACTAGAAATTGTTTTATGTTATCCAAATATATACATACATTTATGGTATCTAATAAATATGAATGCGGAAGTAAATAGGTCTGACTAATGTCTAAGAAAGTATTTATTGTTTTGTCGTATGTGCGTATAAAAATAGCAAATAATCGAAAAATGTTTAATCTAATTCTAAAAAGAACACATATTACAATATAATACTTTTACTTAACACATTGCGTTTCCGGTTAAGTAAAATTGAAAAATAAGTAAGGTTTAAGATTAATTATCCAGATTTATCTAAATACAAATTTTGGTCATCATAACATTTCTAAGTGTTTTACGGTTGTGTCCTTTCTGGTGTCCCAGACAACGTGTATGCAAAATTTCATGGTTATCGGTTCAGTAGTTTTTGCACGAAAGTGTTACAAACATCCATACATCCACACAAACTTTCGCATTTATAATATTAGTACGGATTATGCATTGTATTTTTATAAGTATAAGTTTTAATTTTACTCTAAGAAGTCTAATTACGCGACGAAAATAACTCCCCTTCTGCTAAGTCCTCCCTCGCTTTAAACTGTTAATTTACTGACTTAAATGTAGGTTTTAATCAAACTGTTTAATCGAATGAGCAAAGTAATAAATAACTTGTAGAAATACTACTAATATTTAAAGCTATGTAAAGGTAATGTTATCGCATTCCAATAATTCAAGTTATTTACGGAATGGAGGTGGGTTGTGACGCCTTAACTTTGCCCCTATGAATGTATGTAGTACTTACTATTATATATAAAGTGTAGGTCTAGTACCTGTATATCTATACTATATGTACGCTATATAAAGTGTTGGCAATATAGAAATATGTTTCGCTACTGTGCTTAAAGGTTCGTCAAGTCTGTTCAAATCAACATAAACTTTATTACATTTAAATCGAACGAGAAAATGAAATAGTTCTTTCCTGTTACATGTAACTAATATTAAACATAAAATACTTACTATTTGTAATGTGTATATAAGTAAGCAGGTAAGCTGACTCTTAACATAAGCAACTCCAAGAAAGTTGGCATCGGAATTAAAAGCGATGCCAAATAATGCGATTTGCTAAATCGTGATACTTTTATATCTGAGGGGCTCTTTCACTATCTGTCAAGTAGGCTAACCGTCATTTAAAGTCACCTTTGTTAGTACGGTAAAAGTCCCAAACATTAGAGAGAAAATAATAAAAAAAATTCGCCTATCGAAGGATGCACTAAACCGAGTGCATAATTTAATAAAACATAAAATTATTTATAAAAGTAACTAATCAACACTTCACACAACTAATCAACTACAAGGTTGGTGAAAGAGGCCCTAAATCAGATATAATACAATATAACTACAGTCATGTTTATACTAGAGCAAGCAGATCGACGATACGTACTTAATTCCAAAACAACTCCGATACGCTTCGACACGTAAGAATAATATTTCGGCTCAGCTTAAGTATTAATTTTTTGTATTTTTGTTTGTAATGAATAAACTAAAAAGCTAAATTTAAAAGTTCTTTCACCTATAGAAAGCTGCATTATCAGCAAGTAACAAAGGCTATATTTTATAAATTTACCGAGACGAAGTCGCGTGCGACAGCTAGTTTCAACTTAGTGAATCCCGAAATATCTCCTTTAATTGAAATATACAATGGATGCATAATTAATATGCCACCATCATCTTGAAAGTCGCGCCAAATTATCTTTGTAAGTGTTTTGTCGAGTGTTGCTGAGCGTACTCAGCGTATGTCATTACTTCACCATTAGTTACTTACCATATCAAGGGAAGTAAAGTAACGCGAGGTGTATGACAACTTGTCATATCACTTGACATGCTGTCACGGCATTTCTTAAACAATTCCGTTGGGGTAACAACCATTTTGCCATATAATAAGAATATGTCTCTGTCGCTATTAAGTAAATATACGAATTATAGTAACATACTAAAACCGAGTGAATATTTGACAATATTTAATATCCGGTTATTTATAAATGTTGGTAGTCATAACAGTGATGACCCCGTTTATCATTGAAGTGGAGATAAAAATGTGTGTAAAAAAAACATAACATTGTTAAAACGAATTGAAGTGAACAAAAATAATTATAAAAAATATATAAATAAATAGGTACCTACTCTTTATTTATTTATTATATTATATTATAAAAACTAAAATTTTAAATGTAAAATTTTAAATTTTTGGAAATTCAAAAATAGATCTTCATTTAACTTTATTTTACTGACTTTATTTTAAGGTACGGTATAACTTAATAAGCTTTTTTATATGAGAAGTCGAGAAAGATTTTATTTTTTCACACCTGTAACTAAGACTAAGTATTTATAACATTATTTATAAAATACATTATTTAAAGGGGTTCTCATTTAGTAAACATCTAGACAAAATAAAACACGTAATTTAACTTCAAGAATATTTATTGTTAAAACAGTAATTTGGTCATTAAATATATTTCAAAGACAATTTTGATCATCACGAGATTTTTACTAAGGTGTTTGAAAATGTTCTAATATAATAAAGATCCTGAGAAACTCAAAGAAACTAAAATTTTAACATCTCTAAAATAAATAACAATTATATTCCTTTCAATTTGTATTCTTCTACTATACAACTAGTTATAGTATTTAAATCCAGACTTCATTGTCGTTTAAATAATTAGCGATTCTTTCGAACAAAGTTTGATTTTAATTACAATTTTTTTTTATAGAAGTCATTGAACTATAAAAGTTATCTTAATTAATGAAATTCCACCCGCTGTTATTATGTAACTCGAGTAATAATAATTGTCTTTATTATTACCAACCTATAGCAAAAAAATTATCGTATTAGGGAAGCTTATATGTTAATAAATGGATAGAATATTTCATTATTATGTTCGCTGCCGTTGTAATAAAACAATCAAAATTCTAGGAGAGATCGCGGCCCGAAAGTAATATAATGTTTCGTGGGGAAACTTCTCCATCCGAACTTATTTAATATTTGTATTAGCGGAACATCGTAGTGATCGACCGGCCGCTCGCTGCCATTGACCCGTGCTTACACGTACGTGGGCCAAATCACTCACCTACTACAATTACATACCTACACATAACAACTTGTACGCATCCGAAGGGAACTTTATATAATCCCGGATTTATTCTGTATAAGATATTTAGTTTCGTCTATTCAATAGAATAGTTATATAAGTATGTCGTCGTTGTCAAAATCTGTTAAATGTGATAAAAGTATACTTTTGATATATTGACAAAAAAGGGATCCTGAATTTTTTTTATTAACGTTTATTTAGAAAAACGTATTTTATTTGAACAATAAAATAATATGGTACAAAATATATTTGATAAAAAAAAACAGTATAAGACAGTTACACTTTTCTCATATACATGTCGATGTCCAGTTATTATAATATAAATACATATTAAGCTTGTATCGGTGGATCGTGTGCGAGTCCAACCCTTACTCACCGACCAGAAACAATCCGTAAAACATGAATCTCAGGGCGCCAGCAACTGAAGAAACCTATAAGTAAAGCAGCAGGATGAAATTAATAAAAATGCCTTCAGAAGCTTCACATTTATTGGGTTGTTCCTATTCTCAAATAACAATCCTTACAAACTAAACTTATACCTACTATCCTTATACTAGCGAAAAATAAATTACAAAAAATTATAGTCTGTTTTGTTTGTTCGGGAGAACACAAACAAGAGGTCATCAGCCATGGATTTCCGTCTGTATTTCACTGCACTGACACTGCTCACACCGAAGTGTATTGTTGAGAGAATAAAGTAAAAAGAGTCTATGATGAAGATTGCCGTCACATCACCGCTGCCGTCGAGGTTAGGCGATGCTGGGGATGGATTTTGTAGGCTGCCTTACCACGACCGTTCGTGTTCCGATCCGCCGACCAAGAGTCTGATACTTTCTTTTCTCACCGACACATTTTTACTTATTTTTCTTTAATAAATTTACTCAATTACTCAAATACAATACAATACTCAAGATTGGGGGTAATCTCGCAAAATACGTCAGATGGCGTTACTAGTATCAAAATTATATAATTACAAGCAAAGTTAAAATTACTATGTGTAGTTAAAAAAAAAAACAATATATATTTTGAAGGCTGCATTATATCACATTTTAATAAGTAATTAGGCAAAAGAGTGTAATGTTTGTTTAAATTTATACGCTCACTAAAAGCCAGTGTTAGATCGACCACAACATTTACATAGTGGAGCAAGGCTGGCTCGTCCTACGTTCCCAGTGTTTACCTTGGCCCGTTTCTGCAGAAAGCCAAACCACCAGGCCACTCCACTCGTAGGGAAACTCCGAGCAGTGGAAGAGAATAGAATTGGGTTAAACTCGACTGCGTCCGGGCGTCACAAGCGTCGGCTACAAGCAGAGAGGCTTGCTTGCGGCGCGACGCTTCCGGTGCAAACGCAATATCTAAACTATCTTACTAGGCTATGCTGTACACGATTACAAATACAATCTGGATTTAAGCGAATGTTTGTTTGACAGCTCCATTTGTTACACTTTTTCAGTTTATAGAAAGACACGGAATATAGTTTTTGAAATATTAACAGATTAAGTTGTTTGGTTAACGCAATTAATATTTAATTACCTTACTTATAATGACTTTAATATGTGCTCATTTAAATGTACCTCCAAACGATTTTTTTTGTAAATAATGCCCAAAGTTATATAGTGCATAAATTATACATCCAGCATAAGTTACAGTTATATTTTCACCAAATTTTAGATCTTTATAGTTTCCCAATCCCTCCCGCTCCCGGCTTCGCACGGATACAATTTCCCAAACATTTTTCAATTTCTTATTAAATATTGTTCAAAACTTTAAACTTATGATTTTGATCATGGTGTATCTTATACATAGTTCTCTAAGAAGTCAATACATATAACTTTATAGCTAGGTAACCATACCTACTATAATTTCCAAACATACTGTTACCTACATAATTTACAATTAGAAGTTACCTTGAAGCTCCGAAACGCTTAGTGCTCCGAATGTTCGTCTCATAGGCCCACACATCTTACGAATGGTTGTGTTATGTTTGACATTAGGCGGAAACAAAAGGTAGAGCTACAGCAGGTGCGGGCCGCTGATCAAATGTTATGTTAGCAATACAATTCCGAACCTTCGAACACTTGCGTGTACGACCCTTTATTACTGAAAAAAAAGTATTCTTTTATTCTCAGCACTGACCCTTATTTTTAAATTAAATAAATTATATTTTTCATGCCGGAAATTACATAGGTACAGGGGAAACGATAAAAAATATTTTTATTTCTCGTAACAATAATAAAACATATTTACAAAGATTTTCGGTGTTCCGAGACAGATAAATAATTAATTAATCCTTAAAATTATTAATTAATCCTTAAGTTAATAATAGGGATGTTGCAGATGCCGATATTTTCACATCCGCGGATGCGGATGCGGATGCGGAGTTTAGCAGGCTCACATCCGCGGATGCAGATGCGGATGCGGATGTATAAGATATTATGTAAATAAAGTCTATTAATGAAGAATTAAAACAATGACAACGTATTACGTCAGATTTCATCTGTTGTAATTTTTTTTCTTTACTAATGTTCTCAAATGTAGAAAATTCTTCTGAGTGCATCGACTTAAGATGGTTTTTCAAAGACGATGTGGTGCGGCCCTTGCGAGAGTAGCTTTTTTTGCATATTTTACAATCAGCTTTATCCTGGTCTTCTTTATTTGGTACAAAATAATCCCATACATTACTTTTGGTCGGTGGTGACATTGTTGACTAAATAGTTAGATAAACTATCAATAACGGGAATCACACTGGAAAAATAACGAATTTCGTCATAAAACGAAAATTTTTCCTACAATAAAACGTATTACCGGCGTAATATAATAGAATTTACCTTGTGATCTTATGGATATTAGTCTTAAATAATATAAAGTTTTCTTGTAAACTCTTCTTATTTACACACTGTATCACAACAACATTAAAATACCTATCTATCTTTATGATACGATAAGTAGTTCACTTTCACTTCACAGCGCAAACAAACACGTAATATTTATTCACTTGCAAGAAACAAATGATGCACTAGCTAGAACAAACAAACGTGTCGAATCTTGTCACCAATTTCTTCGCTCCCATTGGTTATTGTCACGTGCGACCGGCACGCGTCAATCACCGGCCCCGCCCAATTTCTTTCTTGTCGCTACTTGTATAATATTCGCATCCGCATGAACATTCGCATTGATTAATGCGGATGCGGAAGCAGATGCAGATGTCCAAATCAATGCGGATGTTCCGCATTTGCGGATGCAGATGCGAATGTTCGCAACATCCCTGGTTAATAATAATAAATTATTATTAATTTCCTCGATTAAGTTAGTATACTGAAATGTTAAAAAATAACATGAGTGAGTTTTAAGAGTGAGTCTATTAAAATTACTGAATTACATAAAGATTGATTAATCACGCCATATATTTTTCAAGTTTCCTGAAGTCTAATATAAGTCTTAAAGTCTTAAGCTCATATTGTTAATGTCCCTATTTACCCGAAGGCAACACCTATTTAAGTCTGGAGGCTGTTCTGGAAAATTTTAACCATTATATGCATTATGTTAAGTGGAAATAATATTTGAATTTCAAAAATTATTATGGTCGCCTTAATTTTATATTATTATATTACGTTTATAATTTACTAGCGACCCGTCCCTGACTTCGCACAGATGCATTTTTTTACAAAATATATTCACAAACCTTCTTCGTTTCTTGCTATTTCCATTAATGAAAACAGACAGACAACAGTTTCATAATATGGTTTTTTTTTTATTTCTATAAAATATAATTAGATTAAACCTTCCGTGAAAAATTATCTAAATGGAGTTAGCAGATATACAGATAGAAACGGAAGGCGACTTCAAATTGAAGATTAACAAATATATATACCACTAAAATAAATTTCTCAATGAAATAATCCTTGTAACGCTCAATCTTAGCATTCCAATGAGAGTTTAGCGATATGAAATTCCTAGACTCGTTAGCGCTGCCGGCGGCACAGGGCGGGCGGGAGCGGGCGGATCGCGCTACCCGATCAACTCAAACTCCCCGCCGAGAAACTTAATTTCATTAGTAACACATTTTTTAATTAATCTCCTTTAAAGTATTAAAAGTTTGCCGTTTGGAAACACGTTGAATCAATTCTGTAGCGAAGGACAAACTGTCTATTAAATAAAATTAATAACCTTAGACAGAAACATCATTCGCACATAGCACGAACGTCAATAAACCTTTGAGAACCTTTTATTTCATACTAGCTGGTGACAGCGAAAAAAATATGCAACCAATATAACTTGTTGTAACTTGTTGCTAATACACTTTAGCCCGGCGTTAGTTTTTTATTTTATTTTAGATAATCCCTGGGGAACAGTGCTTTTTTAGTGGATGAAAAGTACTATGTCCTTACGTGTATCCCTGACAACGTGTATGTAAAATTTCATGATCATGTTAAGTAGTTAAGGCGTGAAAGGTTACACAGAAAGTTACTTTCACATTTATAATATTAGTATGGACCGAGATTTTCAAGATACTTAAATCGTCTTGTCTCTTGCTTTAGCATATATTCTGTAAGAAAATTGCACATAATACACATTCTATTGATGACAGATATTTTCAAATCAGTTGAGTTTTTGAGATTTTCTCTTTATCGACATTAGTGTAGACAAATGTCGATGAACACATACACGAGAAAAAAAAGTAAAATCAATTTATACAGAATTCCCAACAGGAAAATATTTACATAAATATGAACTCATATAAATTCTATTTTCCGATCCACAACAATGCGCGGACAGGTAAAGTTACAATGGGTTTGCCGCAACCTGTCGGCCGCTATAGATCAAACGCCGAAATGCACGAACGAACGGACATCCAATCCGATCCAACCAATCCAATTTACACCTTCAGGGTAATAGGTAAAAATACACTAAATTTTCTATTGTAAAATACGAATCAAAGCTTGGCTAAACTAAATTGACACTAAATTATATTGCAATGAAATCCATTTTATCTATTCTCGAAAGCAATTTTGATGCAGTTTATACTTACTGTAATTTAAAGAATTTCTTCTAAAACGTGTCACTAATGGAGAGAAGCAGTGGATCGAACTCAGTGGATCGAACAGGCAGCTGAAAATAGGAAAACGCAGGTTCGAGTCACGGTTAATGATTTCTTGTTAATTAATAATAATTAATTAATAAAGATTAATAAACTGTTAATGATTCTAACGGCGTAGGAAAACTTCGCGAAAAACCTGCAGGTCTCTATTATTTCATTCCTTCTACTTAGCCTTTATTGATATCTGCTAATCTGCAGTGAATTAGATTGGTTGACTTAGTCCATAAATCATAGTTATAAAACATATAAAACATTTTTTTTTTTTTTTTTTTTTAAAAACATGTTTTATATGTGTGGACAAAATCCTTACAAAACAATGTCGCTTTCCGCGTCTTTTAATGCGGGTTTCACCGTCAATCAGACCAAAACTTTTGACCATTTCTGAGAATTATTTGTCAACCATCCAAACTATCAACATGTCACGGACGTTTTCGCTCAATGAGCGTTTCTGGTCTATAAAATGGAATATAATATATGAAAAAATTGCATTCGGGTCGCTAGTGTGTTAATAAAACAAACTTATATATACAACATTTGCCGTCAATCGTCATCACGTGTACTCATCATGCGACGGAGACAATAATTTTATTGCAGAAATGTTAGATAAACATTCCCATATTGCCCTGTTATACAGCAATGTTAAATAATGTGGACGTGTTATACAACAAAAGTTACGTAATATGTTATTTAATCTGGACCCACCTTTTGCCTTGGGTATATTTATTTTATATATCCCATAACCAAGATGGATCGCTTGTTATTGTAGTAATGGATTTCTTGTAAAAATAATCTATGTCTTCAACGCTGAAGCAGAATCGTGTCATTCAAAAACGGTTTGAATTGGCGGCAGGCATGTACGAGTTGGATTTGAAAATTGTGCATATTTAGGAAGGGCATGTAGTGTGTACAGAGTGGGTGGGAGGTGCGAGTGGCGAGAGATTGTGCGAACCTTTTCCGTTCATATTTTTTGTGTGCAAATGGAGTTCTCTTGTGCTCGCAACGGGCAAATGCGGTCGGAGTGGTAAATCCTGTACGGTGGCTGCAAGAAATGGTGTGGACCGGCCGATGTGCCGGCCGCGGATCATGACCAAGCGTTTTTACCCTATTATTCAATTCACCCTTTTATACACCCCCTTAATTCCAGATGTGTTGTGCAGGACGCGCCACATTTCGTTTGCGACATACAAAACGTCGATATGGACTTCATCTAGCATATTTTATAAGATATCTACCCTCAACAGCAACGCGATGGGTTAAATTGAAATTATTTATTTATATAATTAGGTTTTTTTAGAGTAATTATATTCTTAAGTCTAAGCTACATATACAATACATTACATACTTAAGGATCATTTTTAATCTAAAATTATAACATTCACAGCCTCTTTCACCAACTACAAGTAAAGTGTTGATTAGTTACTTTTAGAATGTTTTTTAAAATTTTATGTATTCGGATTTAGCTTCTAAGTTTTATAAAACGAATGCCAATATAGAGACTGGCTATAATGGTTTTCAAACAAAATAGATTCTAAAATCCAATTGATTTTTTTTTTTTTTGGAACGACATCAACATTATTTGTTATCGAAATTGCTTGAGTTTCAAGGTTCACCCCGAAGGTCCACCGATGTTCGAAGTATAAAGCGGATTAAATCAACTGCCTTAATTGAATTTAGGTTGCTTGTTAGCCACTGTCTCCCCGCGGGTTTCGGTTTGCGGATGTTGCTATGCAACAGATAGCCAGTTTCTGTTGCGCCTAAATATCTAATATATTTTAATTGCTTAGTAAATATTACTTACTTAATACTTAATTGAAAATGTGGACTTGTTATGTTGATAAGGACTCAAGTACATTTAGTACATACTCCATAATAAATCTCATCTCAGCTCTAAAATATTCATGACTATCTGCTGCACACACTTCGTTTCGCAGTAGTACATTTAGCAGTCTATTTGGCGCACAACTGGTGTTGCGTAACAGCACATGTGCTGTTTTGTTTCGGTGCGAGAGAGAATTCTTATATTAAGAGACAAGTCTTTTGATGGTTCTCATCTCTAAATGTATATACACTTAAGTTATTTTAATTCGTTTCTGCATACGAGTGGCAGCACCATCTATTTATAAACTTCAGAACTAAAGTGATATAATAATCTACTACCTATTACTTGCTTACTTGCTGATATACTATAGGACATGGTCTATTTATTTTTTATCTAACCATATTCAAACAGTTTAGTCATAATCACGAGTAATGTAGGTATATGTAAATAAGTTTAACAAATTGTAATATAAATGAATTTAACATTTAACATTTTTAGCGTCACTATACTTAGACGCTAAGTGACGCTACTTAGATAGACATCTAATTGAGTAAAGTAGTACAAATACTTAATCTTAAATCCAAATTGTTGTGTTCATAATTTTAATGTTGGCATAACCAGTCCCCAACGTAATTCTATAGCAGGGACCCGTAAATTCAACCGCAGATTGGCATCATACGGCAGCTTAAATCAAATATGCGTCGCCGGTTCCCTTGCGGCCCATCCACCCCCGTGCGACCACAACATCCCTCACAATTACAATTAATAAAAAATATTACTTGTGTCACAGAATTAACAAAGCCGTCCATTTTCCTTTGTGAATTGACTATTTCGGTATTAAATTTAAAGTACATATTAAGTAAGTTAAATTATTAGGCCTCTGTCCCGAAACAACTAATATAAAAAAAAGAACCGAGATACAATAAAGATCTTGGTTAAGGTATTGATTTCAAGCAAGGAATCAAATTTAGCCTTAATCTCGTTATACTGAGTTTTACCTCCAATTTAAATTCCATACTAGTACGAATTACTAGTCACTAGTACCTCATATAATTTTATCAGGCATTATATTCAAGAGGACGAAGTCGTAGGAAAAAGCTTGTGTAGGTAAAACCATATATCAATTGTACAAACATATTTGCTTTAATCCATACTATGGTTGTATAAAATAATTACTATCCTCACCGTAATGATAAATTAAAATTTATTTTGTACTTACGACTACATAAAGATAATGCGGGGTTACCTAAGCGCATAGGTAAAGCTTTGCATAATATGATGGACCGGACCCTCTTTTACCCATAGGCATAAGGGAATTTACGAGAGGGGATGGGCATATTTGCAGAAATACCAAATAGTTCTATGATCTAATTACAAATAACTAAAAACTATCGGTCTTACTACAAAAGATTCAGTAAGCACTGTTCAAACACATGCTTAGTTAGACAAGCATTAAGCATTTAAGCATTGGTCAGCGAGCGTTTAAAATGTCCCTACCACAAAACCTTATTTAGTGCTTGTTTCAGTAGACAGTGTTAAAGTACGTGAATGTTATTGAATTATGGCAACCTTGGCAAACATTCATTCAGTCACTCGCCCTGCATTCATGTCGTTTTCATTTTACGCAGATCTGATAGGCGTATAATGATGAATTTTGGTTTTCACAAGCTATTATTACGGACTATGTTAATGATATCAGCAAATTATAAGATTGGAATAAGTAATAAATTACAACAAATACGTTAGATTATTTATAAAATTTCGTAATACCAAAAAATATTGAGCACAATGGAACGTAACTAACACTGACGTAATTGTCAAATGTGGTCAAATGTAAAGTTTGATTTGTTAAAATTGTTAAATAAAATTTTTATTTGAGGATCCACCTCTAGCATCACATGGTAGATCATCCTTTATTAAATAAATAATCTTGTTACCAAAGTTATATATTCGAATGGATTAATTCTCTCACGATGTATTCTATCTCAAAAATTATCCATGTAATCCATATCCTCCATGTCAATTAAATTTAAAATATCCATATTCATTTATAAAATCAAAAGAAATCTTTAATATTAACTTAAGTATACGCAAAACGAAATTTGACACAATACGTCAGAGGAAGAGAGGCCGTTAACTAGATAGACACTCGTTAAACTAGCATATGGCGGTGGTTAAATTTAAATAATGCTCAAGCATTGTTAAACCCTAAACAATGCCTAGACACTCTTTTGTAGTAAAGTTTTTTTTTAACACGTGTTTTAAGCCTGATTAAAGTGTGTTTAATGTTTTTGTAGTAAGACCGTATATGTCTAAATGGATAATTGATAGCAATAATTAGCAATAGATGCAATTTTTTCTACAAATTACACAAAATTTCTTCCTTGATGCTACTTACATTAGTGAAAACCATACAAAAATCCCATTGGCTTGTTTGTAAGAAATTAGCGGAGAAACAGAAAAAGGCGGACAGCGATTTTATTTTCATAATATGTCTATATATTGATGAAGCCAATCTGTTCACTACAGATACGAATACGATACAGATACTGATCTAAACCACCAATACGAAGTGGTTCGCTTGTCTATTTATACGTATGAGATTTTACAAACGGCTACTCGAATTTCAAATTTATTCGTGCATACAATGTAATGACTAAAATTCTTTATTGAAAAATCCGGGGTGCCCTATCGATTAAATCGGGTCTTGGGTGGCTCCTGAATGTCGTTTCGAGACAATGTAATATGTCGAGAAGGGGGCGCCACAGGCGGCATAAGGCCTCCGGGCGGACGTCTCTATGCCTCGCGCTCCCATTTTTCACCCGCGGTCGAAGGTGCCCTTAAAGCGAACTTTATTGAGTGAGCGTCGGCTGTTTTACCATGAAAAATGTTTTCCTCCCATAGGCCCCGTATTGAGCTTATTACCTTCTCATAATCTGTCTTCAATTCTATTTAATGTTTCGCCACGTATATAAATATGGTGGATTGTATTATAATTTTGTTGAGATATTAATTATAACACATTAAATCTGAATACTTTTTAATTTATAAAAGAATATAACGCACACACACCATGATACTTGCAGTTGCTTAACATAGACAACTTATTGATCCGAAATGGAGATGTAAGTACACAGAATAAAAAAATTAACAAATTTTTATTTATGTTAAGGTCGTAGACAGTCTGACGGTCCAATTTGATCGTAAGTGGCCATCGACGCCTATAACACAAGCAACGCCACAGGTGCCTTAAGTGCGCTACCGACCATAGTGGTATTAAGGATAAGGGATTAAGAAGGTATAGGGAAATTGTTTTTAATTATTCAAGTAAAAAGGATTATAAATTTTTTATTAGGTATAATTAAGTCAACTGCAAATGCGTTGCCAACCATAGTGGGATTGAGAATAAGGGATAGGGAAATGGCCTCTGGCATCCCTTACTTGCTCTCCGAACAACAGCACACATTATGTTATTTCACGGTATTTTTGTAAGGGGTTGCGGTTACTGCCGCCAAAAGGGCTGCCCAAATGACTGCGAAGCGCAATGTGCCCTGACACTACTAGAATATTCACGGCACTTACTGCTTCTCATTAGATTCGATATAGCGCAACAAAAGCGACGCCGCCGAGTCGGTATACGCCCGTACAATATAAAATTCAATAACAAGGCTGCATGAAGCGAACGCCTCTGCCGAATAACAATAATTTGGCAGCCAGTATCCGCCAAATTCCGGACATGTTTGTTCCATTTTTAAATTTGACAGGTCTCGGCCGCGCACCGCGTTCCGTAGCACCGCCATGTTGGGCCCAATAACTCAACGCGTAATGTAGCGCGAATGCGCCACCCGATTGTTGTCATTTTCGCAAATTATGCTAGCGCTACACGACTGCCAATGTTTATCTGTACTCGTGAAAGCAATAAATAACGAGCGGCTGCTCTACGCAGTTATTACTAGCACTAGTTTATTTAACCCGAAACGTAATGGCCGTAATCACACCCAACTTTCAGTTCCGCTTCCGCGGTTACTCCACCATTTCAAATTAAACTTCATTTCACAATTATATTGTTAGAAATGTGCGCTGCAAAATTTAAACTAGTGCCAGGGTTCGACACATAGACTACGCTAACAGTTATGCTATTGTTTGCAGAAATACCACGAATATAATGTGGAGGTGGCACGAAAAGATGGTCTGCTACTTGTGCGCGAGCTCGCTGCTGAAGTCAAGAACCATATGGACTTCAAAATTAATGCTGTCATGGTAAGTTTTTGTTCCCTCTTAATCTAATATTTCTTCTTAATCACCAAAAAGGCAAAGTATACATTATATACCTACCTATATATACATACTTATATGCCTGGACCGCAAAAGAAGTTGTAGGTAAAAGCTATTTATATACATACGAGTAGCAGCGATAAGACCTAGTGTTTTTGCTTGTTATACCAGTAAATACATTATTATTTCCAGAAATAACTTTCAGAAAACCTAGCTCATACCTTGACCATTTATGTAATTAGTCAATTCAAAATTATGTATCAAAAAAGAAATATTTCTACTTAACCCCTACTTCCCATATAACAAAGCTGGTCTTTTAATAAAAAATATGTGGATACCTAGTGGACGTAAGGAAAAGTCGTAAAAAGAAATATCCGCTCTAATGGCCAGGATTAGATAAGCTTCCCTTTTATTAAGTTCTTTTATTTATACGTATTCGAAGGCTGCGTTGTATAAAAGAATCCCGAGACAATAACTGTTTTTTTTTTTTCAACATCTTTCGCAGTGTTTCCCCGATAATGTCGAGATTGTTAATAGCTTTTGTTCTAGAAGGAACAAATCGCTCAATAAAAATGCTCTAGATGTGAATAGCTGTTTTTTACATTGAGGAATTTAATTTTTTTTTTTTATAAAATCTCAAACGAGCTTGTCTTTTACTTTTAAAAGAACAATACTCAATAAAGGAATCACTAAGGATAAATCTTTAGACTTTAGAATTTAGAATTGCCTTTTAAAAAAATACAAAGCCAACATCTCAGGTGCTGAGAGATAGGAAAATGGGCTCTGACATCTCTTACACATTCAGCGAAACACACTGTCACTTCACGATGATCTTCCGTAAGGGGATAGTATGAAACGCGGACAACGAACTACTATGAAACGCAATTCACTTAGCCTAGTTATACAGTTAACAGTAAGTTAAGTAGTTAACAGCTTAGTTAGTGTAATAAATAAGTGTAACAAGAATTTTCACGTTTTTTAAGTTGTTAACTATGGACACTTATCTGCCACTAAAAACACCCCAGCCGAGATACAAATTTAAAAAGATCATTTTTAAAGTCGTCCCTGCCGAGAATCAAACCCGGGACCCCTGTGTCAGAGCGCGTCAAACACATCAACAGTTGGTTTTAGAATTGACTTTAATTTGTCCATTTATAAAATTTTATTATGGAACAACTGTTACTTCTTTTTATAAAGCTATGCTACGATTTTCGTAGCATCCACACGTCTCGTAGCACCGGCTATTACGTAGAACTAGCTACGCTTATTTATTATGACGTATGACTGTGCTGTAGAACCAGGAAATCACTTCATCGTAGCAATCACTGTTAAATAGAATTTGGCTTAGGTATTAGAATTAAAGATCAGAATTGTTTTAATTAACAACCACCTAGTTAAAAAAATATTTAAAACCTCTTTAAGCTTTATAGAATTATTAATTAATAAGTACATTAAAAAATTATAGTTCAAAATAAGAGCAGATTTAAAGCAATCCTTTGTAAATAAATATATGTGAACGTCATTTTCCTCAAATTATATTTATAAAATTAGAATTTTTGGTATTCTGTACATTTTTGGTACATTTATATATATTACCTATATAAATGCAACATTGAGATGGTATTTTCTACAAGGAAATTGTCTTAGTCAAATAGAGATTTTTTAATGAACCTAGTTCGATTGCAGATTCGTTTCTTATTAGGTACAGTATATAATCTGTTTCGTAACTTATAAATTCATTGAACATTTATATATATTACTAGCTGGTGCCCACGACTTCGTCCCTATGTGGCTATGTCGGTGATCGGTTCAGTAGTTAATGCGTGAAAGAGTTACAAACATCCATACATCCATACAAACTTTCGCATTTATAATATTAGTACGGATGAAAAAAAATAATGTGTACGTTAATGTAAAAAAGACGAAGTTAATGATGAGTAAAAGAAACAGAATTGAGACAGTTTTTGGAGAAGTGGTGGGAACAATACCGTGCGGGAGAGCATTTGAGGACGAAATCCAAAAGTACTTTACGTAGTCAACGGGAAACAGAGCACTCCGGTAACTCTTTCAAGTGAGAGACGGTTTTCAAGAAATACATCTAACTTCAGCTTGAAGTGAATTCTTTTAACACATTTTATTTTCTTGAAGTCCTTCGGATCTATTAAGTTAGATCTACAGTCTACCGTATCAATTTGGATCTAATTTATATAAATAATGTAAGAGTCATCAGACAGGCGGAAAGCAACGCCACAGGTGAGGATTAATAAGGATAAGGATTAGGAAGATTATATACTGTTATTTTACAGTGCTCAATTGTAACGGGATGATTTTTGGGATGATACAAAACATGATGATAAGGTGGGATGATAAGGTTACCAAGTGGAACAAGAAAAGAAAGATTTGAATCGAAATAAAAAACAAATGTGTAAGGGAAGGATTGGCGACCCGTTTGCGAAGTGTTGAGATACGAGTATTGCGACGACAGCAGGCGCAACGTCTCCACTCTGTACTGCATTAACATATTCCGCGTTGGCCGATACCGAGCCACCCTCCTCGTTACCCGACGGCTCTTCGCCACATTAAAGTGTAAAGAGCAGTAGTAAAACGCAGTAAATTCATCGAACTCAAATGTTCAACATTTTAAATTAAAACTGGTTTTAGTTAGTTGTTTAATTAAATATTAACGGTCTTACTACAAAAGATTCAGTAAGCACTGTTCAAACACATGCTTAGTTAGACAAGCATTAAGCATTTAAGCATTGGTCAGCGAGCGTTTAAAATGCCCCTACCACAAAACCTTATTTAGCGCTTGCTTCGGTAGACAGTGTTAAAGTACGTGAATGTTATTGAATTATGGCAACCTTGGCAAACATTCATTCAGTCACTCGCCCTGGATTCATGTCGTTTTCATTTTACGCAGATCTGATAGGCGTATAATGATGAATTTTGGTTTTCGCAAGCTATTATTACGGACTATATTAATGATATCAGCAAATTATAAGATTGGAATAAGTAATAAATTACAACAAATACGTTAGATTATTTATAAAATTTCGTAATACCAAAAAATATTGAGCATAATGGAACGTAACTAACACTGACGTAATTGTCAAATGTGATCAAATGTAAAGTTTGATTTGTTAAAATTGTTAAATAAAATTTTTATTTGAGGATCCACCTCTAGCATCACATGGTAGATCATCCTTTATTAAATAAATAATCTTGTTACCAAAGTTATATATTCGAATGGATTAATTCTCTCACGATGTATTCTATCTCAAAAATTATCCATGTAATCCATATCCTCCATGTCAATTAAATTTAAAATATCCATACTCATTTATAAAATCAAAAGAAATCTTTAATATTAACTATTAAGTATACGCAAAACGAAATTTGACACAATACGTCAGAGGAAGAGAGGCCGTTAACTAGATAGACACTCGTTAAACTAGCATATGGCGGTGGTTAAATTTAAATAATGCTCAAGCATTGTTAAACCCTAAACAATGCCTAGACACTCTTTTGTAGTAAAGTTTTTTTTTAACACGTGTTTTAAGCCTGATTAAAGTGTGTTTAATGTTTTTGTAGTAAGACCGTAACGGTCTTACTACAAAAGATTCAGTAAGCACTGTTCAAACACATGCTTAGTTAGACAAGCATTAAGCATTTAAGCATTGGTCAGCGAGCGTTTAAAATGTCCCTACCACAAAACCTTATTTAGCGCTTGTTTCGGTAGACAGTGTTATTAAGTACGTGAATGTTATTGAATTATGGCAACCTTGGCAAACATTCATTCAGTCACTCGCCCTGCATTCATGTTGTTTTCATTTTACGCAGATCTGATAGGCGTATAATGATGAATTTTGGTTTTCAGAAGCTATTATTACGGCCTATATTAATGATATCAGCAAATTATAAGATTGGAATAAGTAATAAATTACAACAAATACGTTAGATTATTTATAAAATTTCGTAATACCAAAAAATATTGAGCATAATGGAACGTAACTAACACTGACGTAATTGTCAAATGTGGTCAAATGTAAAGTTTGATTTGTTAAAATTGATAAATAAAATTTTTATTTGAGGATCCACCTCTAGCATCACATGGTAGATCATCCTTTATTAAATAAATAATCTTGTTACCAAAGTTATATATTCGAATGGATTAATTCTCTCACGATGTATTCTATCTCAAAAATTATCCATGTAATCCATATCCTCCATGTCAATTAAATTTAAAATATCCATACTCATTTATAAAATCAAAAGAAATCTTTAATATTAACTATTAAGTATACGCAAAACGAAATTTGACACAATACGTCAGAGGAAGAGAGGCCGTTAACTAGATAGACACTCGTTAAACTAGCATATGGCGGTGGTTAAATTTAAATAATGCTCAAGCATTGTTAAACCTCTTTTGTAGTAAAGTTTTTTTTTAACACGTGTTTTAAGCCTGATTAAAGTGTGTTTAATGTTTTTGTAGTAAGACCGTAACTTTTTATCTTTTATTTTCTTACTACTTTAATTTAATTGTGTATATTGAAATTTTGTTAATGTTGACTATTCTTGGAAGCCGTCCCAACTTTTATCAATCTGTATTTATTTATTTTCTCCTTTGTGTTCTTATTTCATTTTAATGTTTTTTTTTTTGACCTAATGTACTAGGTATGTGTAATGTTTGATTGAATTGTTGACTTGCGATTTTTGACCGATTGATTGCTGTGGTAGCCTATAAATGTAATTTGTGCAAGCTAGCTATGATATGCAATTTGTTTTGTAGAATTTATATGTAAGTACACTATTGCGTTGGCTACCCATATTAAAATAAAAAATAAAAATAAAAAAAAAGGTTTTAAACAAACCTGGGTTTTATGGTACCTGGTATTTATTTGTACCTTTTAAATGGTTTTTAAATGCTAACTAATATTATAAATGTGAAATCGAGTTAGTTGTAAACCCGATTCAGCGTTACTGACCCCGAGCGTGACGGGTTACGTTCACTACTGAGAAAAACACGCCTCAAAAAGTTTTCATTTTGTCATAAAATAACTTATTATTTCCAACTTAATTCTAAAGGAAAATGTATATTTTTTTTATTATACAAATTTGTAATATTAATGTTTGGAATTATATTTTAAAATTACTTGTATAAATGAAATAAGTAAGATCTATGGTTAAAATTAAAGCTATCCGCACATATATTTCTGTTGTGTTACTGTATTGTGTTGGCAGCATCGAGCCTTAGTTCGCGCCACTCGGCATTTGCCATGTCACATTCGGAGATATTGAAATTCTTTTGAATTTCAAACTAGTTCTAGGCTACACGATACCCATTTGACTTTCCACTTTCAAACAGTCAGTATTTCGATACATTATTTTAATAATATTTAGAAAATTATTTTACAATTTTCTAAATATTATTAAAATTTACAATATTATGCTTGTTACAATCTTACAAGCATTTATTTTTAATAAATGCTTGAAACCTTTGTTTTTTAATGTCGGTTATTTCTAAAACAGTTGAAACAATTTTGACAAGACTTTCATTGGTATATGGGAGAATTCTCAGAGAATAATATTGAATAAGTACATACTTACAGTAAATATTTATACTTCTTCAGAAAATTGCTAGTCGCTACCCCTATATAAAATAAAATTCAACTAGACACACAGGGTACAATTGAGCTGAACATTTTAAGGCGCTATGTTAATCGAAGGATACGAGTCAATGAGCGCATTGGAAATAAAATAGACAGAAAATTGAAAGAATCCTTTATTAGTTACTTAAAAGAAAAACTATTAAAGGAACTGACCTACGTTTAGTTATTTATTATGTAACACTAAAAGTTCTGAAAGTCTATTGGATAAGTGGGTGCTCGCTTTATCGATTTATCGGGTAAGAGGTACTTTTGGATTGTGTTGTGGTGAGTGAGTAAGAAATGCCAGAACCCATTTCCCTATCCCTACCTGATCCCTATCCTTAATCCTAACATGGTCGACAGCGCACTTGCTGTCCACCATCTGTATAGCCATCCACCATCAAGTGGACTGTCAGCCTATCTGTTGAGCTTAACATTAAAAAAAAATCGCAATGAATACAACAAATAAAACCAAGTACAGAAAATAAGTATATCACGGTAGGAATCCCCATGATACATTTTCCGTGCGAGCAAAGAGTGGCGCCGATGACGTAATAATTCGATCCAGAGCACCTCACGAATGTCATTTGCGGTTTTTGTCCGGACTTCCGAGTCCTCCTTTCCGCAAAAGTTCGTTTTTGTCGATTTGCACCCCGTGACCCCGCCCAACAGGAATCAATTAACCAGCGGGTCTGGAATGTTTTGTGATTTGTTGTACCCGGCACGCAATTCCATCAACGTGCCTCAATTCAATACTGAGCAATCTTATCCTTGACTCTTACAAATTAAATCACTTACCGGACTATTGTGTCGCACTGATGAACGATAACATATTTTACTATTTCATCACTAAAAAAGCTTTTTATTTCTAGAATTGTACAACGAACTCCGGTCATGATATGAATTAATTAATTTAATTTTAAAATATATATATAATATAATAAGTTATTTTAAAATTAATCTATAATGAGCACAAACTGGGCAACTTGACATCTCTTATAGAAAATATAAAGATATAACATATAACACATATCTTATAACATAAGAAATATATAACATAATAGAAGATCACCTTAAAACATGTTTTTATGCGTGAGTAACAAACGTCAGAACTTATTCCCCCTATCCCCAACTTATCCTTTCTCCTCTATCCTCAAATAGGTCGGCAACGAACTTGTATACCCCTGGCGTTGCTGTACCATAGGCCATAGGCCACGGCATCCTTCTACCATCCAATAATCCGTCAGACTGTTTGCCAACTTTTACATTAGAATAATGATACAAGCAATTTCAACTCTTATTTAAACATCAGACACCGCATATTGCGTCGTCAGATAGTGCACCTATAAAGTAAATTGAAACTTTAAAATGTAGGTTGTGCATACATAGAGGTTTAAAGGAAAAAAAAAGGAATATTCCCGAAGCGCCCGCGAGGTCTCCAGGAATCCGAATGAGCCCGCTTTTCTCTCTAGCTGTATTATAAGTATATTTGCATTCTGACTCTGCACTCCCAATTTGCAGCATTGTCACACGTAAAACTTTAAGCTCCAGAACTTTAACGGGATTCTTCTATTCAAATTGTTGACTAGAGTGTGTTATATTTGGGGAGTATATTCTTACGGTGCAAGTTAGGGATTTCTCTTGCGGAAGTATTTACGTGCCGCTTCCTTCCTTGTTTACAAACATAGTTTGTTGGGACAGGAATGCATCAACACATTTGGTAGATTAACATCTACCCTCTCGCATATTGTTTTAAGACATTATGTCGTTTATCACATCCAATTAATTATATGAGAGTTTTTACATTAGTATATATAGCTATTCAACGTGGAATTGCTACAATGACTTCCAAAGGGTCGAAATCCTTTTCGGTATAGTTCCCGATGCGGGCAGATGCCGCAACAAAACCTTTTATGAAAGTTTTAAGCCAGGAAACATAAAACAGAGATGAAATGAACATGAAACATGAAACTATTGTTCCAATAAAAAAAAAGTTTTATTTTTATTTTTTACTAGCCGCTGCCCGCGACTTCGCCCGCGTCACTTTGTAAATTATATACTAAAACCTTCCTCGAGAACCACTCTATCCATTAGTGAAAACCGCATTAAAATCCGTAGCGCAGTTTTAAATATCTAAGTATACATAGGGACAGACAGACAGACAGACAGCGGAAAGCGACTTTGTTTTATACTATGTAGTGATAGTGATTCTGTCAAGGTCGACCGAAAGGCTGACTTGATGGTAGGTGGCTTATGGCTAATGGCTATAGTCACCGCTGCCTATAACACAAGCGACGCCACATGTGCTGCAAGTACTACCGAAACACACCAGCACTCATCCTGGTATTTCACGGTTGTCTTCTATAAAGGGGTGGTTACTGCCGCCAGACGAGCTGCCCTAAAAACTGACGCATCGCCCTGCGACTACATTCCAAATTCAATACCGGGCCAACTTACCAAAGTTGACCCTACGTCAACTCAATGACTCAACGAATACGATTCGTGGGTGCCGAGATGGGAATAAACCATTAATTTCACCCAAATTTTGAGAAGGCACAATGACGAAAATATTGCATGAAATTTGTGTCAAATACACGCCATATTAAAAATCCTATCAAATAAACCATTCATATTTTTTAAAAACTATGGATTATTTTTTGTTATAGTTTTTTTATTATTTTTCACAACAATAGCATTATTTACATATAGTAGTTATAGTATAATGCATACTACTAATCTTTTAGTGAATTCAAAGAGGATTTTTTTATATTAAGAAATAGACACTCATAATGCATAGATAATAATTATTATTACTAGATACTCATAATTACATAGATAATGCCTACATATTATAGTAAAATATGTATTACGAGATAAGTTTAGGTAATATTTGGTAACATCAAAGCGTATAAACCTGCTTTAATAATGTCTTAGCGAGATTCAAGTTCCTGAATAGTACAAGAGTTGTTGCTTTTAACTGGAATTATAAAGGCTAAGCACTACCAAGACCGGAGGCGGGAGTGAAACGGGTATTGTTCGGCACTGTGCCCGCGAGCACAGACTCATAGGATGTCGAAATCTAGGTATACATATAATAAAATCCTAAACGAGCCGAGTCTGTACATTAAATATTTAATAAAAAAGCAATTTGTACACGTTTTACTTATGTTACCACAGAAAAAAATAGTTCTTAGAATATTTGTCTGTTCGTCTGTGCGTTTGTACACTAGTGCGCATCTCAGAAACGGCATGCGGTTTTCACTGATATATTGTAAGCAAGATTCCCGTAACATTTGCTGTTTGTTTCATTCCAATCGATTTACAAACAAAAAAGTTATACTGAATACCTTGCGTACGTAGTTGCGGGCATAGCTAGTTTTTGTAAAATGTATAGATTAGATAATTATGCAGATGAATTGATACAATCCTGGGCACAATAGGAAGAGCACAATTAAATTCTAAAAACTGATTCAATTATTAATTTCATCAATAAAAATTTATTGAATTAATTAAGGTATTAATTTAATTAATTGTTAAGTTCGTAACAATATGTTATGCACGCGTTACATTAGCATTAATTAATTATTGGTTTATTTAGCATGAAATCATTGTATAAAATTTTGCTAACGGTAGAAGTTTGTATTTTTAGGATGAGTTATTAGAATACCTGCCTATGTATAATAGACCTGCAGATTCATGTCTATTCTTCAGAGGGGATATTAGATTTCTTTTTAATTATTTTATTTTGTATTACATCATGTTTCTAAATACTTAGTCAATATTTTATTAAAATACCAATTTGAAGTTTTAAAATAATATGTATTTTTTTCTCAAACCAAAAGTTTTATATTTTACCCAATATTATACGTAGGTACTTTTGCTACAAGTACAACTGCTACAAGTTTCTATTTCTTATAAACAATTTTATATTGCTCTCTATTAGTGCGATTCTAGTTACTAAAGTTCTGCGTGTGTTGATGTTGGTTGCATGCCTGCGAGGCGCACCGCCAAATTCCAGAGGCGTGCCGCAGGGCGTAGGGGGTCCCCAGGGTTCTGAGGAGGTGGGGGGGACGGGGACTTAGGAAGTGGACCGCTGCACTTGCCCGACCTTAATGCCGCCATCAGCAAATTGCGAAACAGCAGCTGCCTGTGACAAGAAATCTCTGACACAATTCACGCCATTGGACCGCAATCGGACTCGGAAATTGCTATGACAATCATCTCGGATGCGACATTTATTACTTAGTTGGATCAACACTAATGCGTGTGTGTGGGTGTACTAATAAAAATAAATAAATAAATATAAATAAATATATTCACACATTCCACACAGCACCATCTGGTTCCAAAGTAAGCAACTTAATGCTTGTATTATATTATTGTATTATTGTATATTAAACGTGTCGTGTGTGTGCGTGTGTGTGTATATATATCAATTTAAATTCTATTTTCTCCACTACAACCTAATATAGCAACTACTTGTGCTATTAGGTTATGATTGAAGTAGTAATAGACTATTCAGCCGAAAGCTTAGCTAAAGACTATACCGAGGCAGATTCAGATACCAATAGAGCATGCTCTTACGGATACGGGATCACATTCAGGATGAATCTGTGCTAAGCAGTGGAACGAATAGGTTTCTTTAGATTCGGTCTTTGGATTCTTTATAAGTTTGTATGAAAATCGGTAAAGTTGCTTATACAACGTGTCCCGGGGGATACGTATACTTTTAATACAGAGAGGTTCTTATTACTTAAAGAGTCACTGTGATTACCTTGGGTAACACTTAGGAATTTGTCTCAATCACAATGTGTGACGCAATCTTAAGTTGATTGGTACCTATGTTACTTGTAGATACTTGTATTTTTAAGTCTTAATTAAACTGTTGGCTTCTGTTACAGTTGTTTTTAAATTTATTATACAATAAAAAAATTATTATTTTGTAATATTTATTTTATTTATTTTGTAATAGTTATACGATGCGATGCATGGAAAATAGTCTGCTTCTAATATTATCTATATATAAATAAGTTACTATTAATATACAACTTGTCGACAATTTTAAAAACAATGTTTGTCTTGTATACATAATTCTAAAAATAATTATAGATTTTTAGACTTAAAATATTAACTGAAATGTAACCATGTAGCGCTCTATTAAACATTAATATTAGTTGACCGTAGAGATATTGAATTACGCTGAAAAGTTGAAAAGCCTGTCCGCGGGTGCTCGGAGTTATTAAATAAGTAGTTATAGCGTGTTGGAGGGCGAGTGCACCGTGACCCATATCCACTTAGTGCACCACCCGACTTATACGAGTGGACTTTATTGATTCGCAGTCTTGAGACGATGCTACTATCCCTCTCACACTCAAGGCGGTGGAGAGCACCGAATCCCGTAGGCTACTCACTCAATATTTCGAAGGCGCTACGAGACGCCTGCAGTAATAGGACGTTTAGGTAACACGCACTAAACGACAATTTTATGCGCATCCTTTTTATATTTTACCTTCAAATCGTATACCTTCTTTTGTAAGGGGTTGATCGAAATTCGGGTTTTTCTTCCTTTTGTAGAACGGCCAAAGTGGTGTCAGCATAAAATAGTAGACCGGCTATTAACTACATGAAGTGTGGCTACCGTCACACAGAACAGAAGCAGCAATGGGGTGCATTTTCCTGACGACCCTTAAATTCTGTACAAAACGTACTGCATATATAGATCTACAAAATGTATACATGTACCGTCGTCGAAGCGATAAGATATTAGATATTTTCTTACGTGTTATATTTTTCATTTTTCAACGCGGACGAAGTCGCGAGAACCAGCTAGTAATTAATACATGTATGTACTTAGATGCTATAAAAATTTGTTAAATAAAATTTATTAAAGTTAAAAAGCGAAAAGTGCTAATAAAACTAAGCATACGCTACCTAAATTTACATGACTTATCTTGCTAATCCTTAATTACCTTAGACATTTTTTGCAGAAATTACCACTTACGCCATTGCTTCCAAGCAAAACCAGTGTGGGTCGCTAACCTCTGCACCTCTATTTTGCAAAAAATATATTTGGTATTTATAACTTATTATTATTATTATTAAGTCAAGGGTACACAATATTTCGAATAAAGCTTAAAACCTAAAAAGCTAATCGTAAACATAAAGTTGGCAAGTACTAAGTAACTAATATAATAAGTAATCAAATATACAAAATAAAACCAAACTCCATTTTACCATATTATTATCTCAATTCGGACAGGCCTTTTTTTTTTTTTTTTTTTTTTTTTTACGAGGAGAAATCCATTTACTGACTTCCTACCGCTGGCTAGGCGGTAGGGGTGTGTGGGGGTCAGCCGGCGCACCGCGCTATGCTAATCATAGCGGGCCCGACAATACCCACTAAAACTCCCCGGTGCCTCCTCGCCCTTTGTGCGGGATGGACCGGGTTCTGCCAAGGCACCAACTCCGATCCACCCCAGGGCTGCCTAGCCGTTGCTGGCTAGGCTAACGCCAATGGAGGATTGCCCGGAGACACCGAGGCAATCCCCAGACGGAGGGACCTTGTGCAGGCACACATAGTTAGCCAACTATGTGCGCAGGTCCCAATGGACAGTTAAAGACGGGCTAGGTATGCCCGCCTTCTTCTGCCCAACCGTCTGCGTCTGAGGGAAGCGAGACCGGCCTCTTCCTCTCGCTCCCTCTCAGCTGCCTCCTTCTGCGACATTACAGAACCGCAGAAGGAAGCAACTGCTTTCCAGATTGTCACACTGCCAAGCATGGCTTCGACCATGTTTGGCAGTGTGACATCTCCACCACCCAGCGCCGCCATCAACTCCCGGCGCTGGGGTCTCCAGGCCGAGCACACTTGGAGTGTGTGCTCGGCCGTGTCATCGGGGTCGCCGCAGTGGTGACACCGCGGCGACTCCTCCCTTTTTATACGGTGCAGATAACGACCGAAGCACCCGTGTCCAGTCATTACCTGCACCATATGGAATGTGAGGCCACCTCTTAGGCGCCTCACCCAATCTTCCAACACCGGACGAACCGCGAGGATCGTCCGGTGCCCGGCGGTAGGCTCTCGCAGAGCCTCACTCCAGTCTTCGATGGCCCTCTCCTGTGCCTCAGCACGGACCCGTTGCGCGTCCTCGGCAACGGGTCTTCCTCCAAGGGCCCTTGCGGCGACCCGATGCCGATGCATCTGGGACAAAACTAGAGCATCGACATCCCACGGAAGCATGCCTGCAAGCACGCAGGCAGCCCCGTGGCTGACTGTGCGGTAAGCCCGCACGGCCCGGATCGCGATGACCCTTTGAGGCCTCCGTAGGAGGGCCCGGGTGCGAGGAGTGAGACTCCGCCCAGACCGGGGCTCCGTAGAGTGCCATCGACCTTACCACCCCGTGGTAGAGCCGACGGCACGCCGAATTGGGTCCTCCCTGATTCGGGAGGAGCCGTCCGAGTGCGGCTGCGGTGGCGGTCAGCCGTGGAACGAGGAGCTTGAAATGCTCCTCGAAATTCCAGCGGGGGTCCAGTGTTAGGCCGAGATACTTAATGTGCATCTCGACCGGGATCCGGACCCCCTCCACTCGGACTCGGAGCCCCGGAGGGATCCTGCGGCGTGGGGGATGGAAACCCATGGCCCTAGTTTTGTCTAGGGCCACCTCCAATCCAAGCAGACGGATGCGCCGGACGACCAAGGAGGTGCCGACCGACGCTAGCCGTTCTGCCATTTCCCACGTCTGCGCTCTTGCCGCGACCAGAGTGTCGTCGGCAAAGCAGACAATCTCCATTTTGGGTAGGAGATTGCCTCGCAGGACCCAGTTGTACCCCAAGTTCCATAGTAGGGGACCGAGAACGGCCCCCTGGGGTACGCCTACCGCCATTGGCCGGCGTAAAACACGCCCATCTGCGCCCTCGTACAGCACTACCCGTTCGGTGAGGTAGTCGTCAACGAGGGCGCAGAGGTAGGACGGCACTCGGTGGAATCTGAGTGCCGCCCTGATACATTCGTGGGGGAGGCTGTTGAAGGCGTTGCGGATGTCGAGCGACACCGCAACAACAGCCTCCCCTCTGCCGGTGGCCTCCTCAGTCCAACGCTTGACTAGGCTCACTGCATCGTTTGTTGACCGACCGGTGCGGAAGCCGAACTGGTGTTCATCCAGGTTCGGCCCCTCCGTTTCCAGATGCTCGACTATCCGACGAGCCATGATCCTCTCCATGGCTTTGCCGGAATCGTCGAGCAGGACCACCGGTCGGTATCCCGCCGGCGAGTCGGCAGGGCGGCCCTCCTTACGTAAAAGGCAGAGACGCCCCACCTTCCACCTCGCCGGGAACTTGCCCCGGGCAATGCTCACGTCTAGTAACGCCCGGAACCTCTCCTCCAAAGGCCCCAGCGCTATCGCCAGTGCCTTAGCCGGAACCCCATCAGGTCCCGGGGCCGTCTTTTTCCTCCCGATCCGCTCCCTCACTGCCTCGAACTCTACGTCGGAGACGGGAGGGCCCTGCAGCGCAGCCTCCGGCAGCGGTTCCGGAGGCTCCATAGGTGGGGGCTCGAATGGGCCGGGGGTCGGAAAGAGAGACCCCACGACCTCGTCGAGCAGCGTTGGATCGAGGTTGGCAGTGGAGGAGGAGCTTGAAGCAAACTTCCCCCTCACTGCCCTGTACGGACGGCCCCAGGGGTCAGCGTCCAGGAGGGCTAGGAAGCGCTCATGAGCTTCTTCCTTGGCCCTGCAAATCCCTTTCTGCAGGGCCTTGTGAGCCTCCCTGTACGCCTGACGAAGGAGGACCTCTTCGTCAGGCGTCCTCCTGGAGCGCCTTCTCCGGCAACGGAGGAGAGCGCGTCTCGCGGCTAGGCACTTGGTGCGCAGGAGGGCTACCTCCTGCGCCCACCAATACACCCTCTTCCATTTTGGAGGAGGGCGCCACAGCGGCATAGCAGCATTGCAGACGGCTCGAAGGTCGTCTGCAAAGTGGTCGGCCATGCCGTCGGGATCCCCTGCGAGATGAGGGGGGAGAGGGGACCACTCCCTCACCATCGCAGCCTCCTCCGCCACATCCGGGCGGAGCTTGGCGAGTGCCCACCTGGGAAAGGCGACCCTCGCCGTAGTATCCCGACGCTGTGACGCGCTGGGGGCCCGCGTGGAGACCTCGTATCGGACAATTCGGACAGGGGCCGTACCATGAACTTTTAGTAAACTATCATGTTTTAAGGAAGTTTTGTTTTAAGCTTAAAGTAACATTACTCAAATTCGTACCATGACGTCCACAAAATAATATTGTTTTATTCCTGCCGTGAACGAATGATATTTGCATGATTGTCTATTCCCTGCTAAATAATGCCACAGAGTCCTAAGTATGAAGCCATATCGTATTTGGTATGTTCTGAAACATTTTATTTCTACGCTACGAAAGCAAGATATCATAACGAAATAGAGAATGACGTCACAAAACTGCTTATAGAAACAACATTAAAGTAAGCTTACTTTTAAGGGGTCATGGTACGAAATTTGAAAGTAAGACTAAAATAATAATGCTATAAGAGGTGGTGGTAAGGCCCCAGGCCTATGAATATAACTTTTAATGCCCATGCGAGCTATCTTGTGTTATCTTTATTGCGCAGACAAATTAATTTATATTATATGTCATCATTTTAACCGATAAAATTAAAAAGTTTATATAGAGTTTCACAAGTTTATATTAATATTAAGAGTATAATATACCTATATTAATATTAACCTCAGGTTTTTATTAAGGCTCCGCTTAACTAGCCCGTTCTATTCGTGATTTAATTTTTCCTTTACATCTTCAGAATTATACAACTACTGTGCCTCAACTAAGACTAAGTATGATAATCTAGGGACTAGGGAAGAAACTCAGTATACTGTACTAACAATTGACCAGTAAGTTTTTAAAAGTAAACTTTCATGCCAGTACTTGAACCTGAGACCGTTGAAACAGAATACGTCATTAATTTTTGCTGTAAAAAAAATAAAATTGACGATGAAACTATAGAGTCTAGACATCGTTATTAAAGCTTGTCCTTAAAAAATAGATTCTATTTGAATTTGAACTGTGAAAGAAGAGTGATGAAATAATAAAAAATATTTCTACTTTAAGAAATTTTCAGTTACGTTAGACTGCGTAATGTTACGAAAGATATTTTTTTATTATTTCTCCAATAACTATTGTTTCCACACACTAGTTACTTGTAAAAAGACTAATTCCTTATTTATAACCTATAAAATATGACAAAAAAATTAGTAAAAAGAAAACACATTCCCTTTTTCAAAAAATCCTTTTTCAAAAAATTCAAAATTGAACAGGGAAGAAAATTTCCTTTTTCGTTGCTGGTTGTGAAAAAGTTTACGAAAATGGATCAAAAGCGTGATCGTCATACATTATTTTTCTCGTAAAAAAATAATCAATATCGTAACAAAAGGACGTTCTAATGATTAAGGGTTTTTATTACTGATTATTTCAAAACTCTATAATATTTCTAGTCATTGAAATAATAATTTGAATTCTCTCGCCTCTGGAATGTCTTCTTTCACTACATTGCACACATTAGTACCTAGTAGTAAATGTTCATTATGTCGGCTGCTTTGGCGACAAAGAGCCCATATAACGCAATATGCATCCCACAATGTCCTGTGGTTTGTGCTCTCCAAGACATGTAGGTTCATGCAATTCAATTATACATAATTTACTATTGCATTAAGCGCTATCTAATATTAATGCTAAATTATTTATTAGCTACTAATTAACAATTACAGTAAACCAATATAAGTATATGTATACGTATACATAGTCACTTAAAACATACGGCCGAGTACACGAAACATCCCATTTTTCGTACATGTATATATTCATATGTTCACTAGCTTTTGCCCGCAACTTCGTCCATGTCCTTTTATTCAATCTTTATTGTTAATCTGTTTTTTTTTTTTCATTTTTATTTATAGACGATCTCTCAGGAACAGTAGGTTTTTGGATGATAGGTATCCTATGTCCTTTTCTATACCTGACAACGCGTATGCAAAATTTCATGTTTGCAGAGTCATAGTTCTCAGAGTCAGCACAACACAACGGTATTATAATATTAAGTCTAGGATAGTGCACTGCGTCAAAATCTCCACGAACAATATTTTGAGATGAAAAATGTAACCGGAAGTTGAACGTATAGCAGCTTTTAAAAAGCTTCGTCGGCGTAACATTTTCACGTGCAGTAATCCGGGAGCGGACAAGTAGTAGGTACGCACCGGAGCGGAGCGAGCGATAAATTCGCGAGGATATTGCGGCCGAAAGAATAAATCCGCGCAATTTGTCTACTCGCCTGGCGAAACGCACCTCGCCGCCTTTTATTATTTGCCAAATATCTAGTGTATTGTCTTTAGTTTTCATAGGTTCATTATGAACATTCATTCATTATGCTTTTTTTTTTATAAGAGATGGGTTAGCTCTTGATCAACAACCAGCCATGTGGCAAGGATGAGGCCTAAGATGGAGCGAGCTCGGAGTCGTCAATGGCGTTGGCCTACTAGAAACTGTGCTTAGTAGACGCTGCATACCGGAATTAGTTTTTAATGAAAATTTAAATCAACCTACAAAGATTATTAATTTTTAGCCGTACCCCGTTTAGAAACAGTAGGGAATACAAGCCAAAAATCTGGTTAACATTTTTTTAAATATAGAAGTTTTGGTGATTCGAAAAAACCTACCAAATGTTGTTAAAACTTTGATAATTAATTTTTTTTCAAGCTATCTCAAGCATACGAATATGTTATATTATAAAAGTACATATAAATGTATAAAAGTTGCTGTGAACAAGAGCTGTAGTGTCGGTTCTGTTCTAAAGAACTAACAACTTAGCCCTACAATAAAGTTGAAATATCGCCGGGATTGGTGCGCTGCGGGCGTCGCTAAGAAAAAACGACTCCAACATTTAGCACTTAATGAAACTGTGGCTGAAACAAAATAAAGGAGCGTCGTATTTACGGGGCAGTATTCAAGAACGAAGCTTTTCATCTTGATTTTTAATGGCTCAGTTAAAATACTTGAAAGGTACAAGACGTAATTACAACACTCTTTGTCTTACAACACTATCGTGATCTTAAAAGATAACGCAAAAAAGCAAGGATATTAAATTAAATTATTTTGTTACAATATAAACAAACCGATGCGTCCGACGTCGCCTTGTTGCGATTATTGAAGTTAATGTATGTTAATGTTTATGAAGTTAATGTTATGTGGCTAATGTCCATCTGGAATAACGAACCTTTAAGATAGTAAAAGATTTTTTAAATGGGTTCACATCACAGTTGCTACACATGCAACCAATTCCCCTTGGAATATATACTTTGCTTTCTTTACTTTTATTACAGAATTTCAATTCTGTAAAATAGAATTTAAAAAAATAGAATTTGAAACTTTTTCTATATATAAAAAAAAAATATATAAACCCCTGATTTCAGAATGAGTAAAAAACGGTGATGTTTTCTACTTTTTGATTGAATAGAATAAGGTGGCGACAGGCACAATCAGTTGAAAGTCGTTAGGCTCACGCGACCCAAGCCATTTTATCAGCCAGACCCGGATCAAAGGGTTGCCGAATGACGGCAACGTGACCTGGCCAACCTTTTACTCTGATTTGTGTCTTTAATGTGCGTCTAATCAATTCTATTGTATATACTTACCTTTATTTCCAACGAAAAATATAGTACTAACCGAGTTAGTTTATTATACACTTAGGTAGTTAATTTATTATAAATTAATTAATGTTATTAAATTTAAATTTCTTAATAATTAGTTTTAAGTTTCAAATAAATTGTATCTTTAGATTAATATAATTCATTTTTAACCTCGTGGTCCCTAATACAACTTGTCCGGGAATCAAACCCTTGAGTCGAAGCGCTAAATGAAGCACCTTAAACCCACTCGACCAATGGGCACGTCAAATATAATGTCAACACTATTGCTTATAGTAGGGGAGCCTAAGAGGGGATTTTGGGATTTACTCGATCGTGTCAGATATTGGTAGTGTATAATGATATTGGCGATAACGGATACATTTAGAAAATGTGGTCATTCGGAAAATGGGAAAGATATAAATTCTACTCGAGCGCGTCAGATTTTCAGAGGCCAAATTAAAAAACTAAGCTCTCATTTAAAAACTGACAATTCGGATGTGACGCAAGTTCCTGGCAGTTTTTCGAAAGTGCAAAATAATCGCCATTTTGAAATACTCTAACTAGTGCGTCAGATGTTCGTATAGACGGTTCAGTTTAAACTCCTTTCATGTGTGCCTTTGCCAACTACCTCTAAAAAATTTTTAGGTACCTAACTAGTACACTTTCGACTTACTGTGGCATGACAACAGAGATTATGTTCGCCTTAAAAGCACCAATGTAAACACAAGTCCGAGTGGAACTTAAAGCTGATTTTATTATTTGTCATTTTTCATGCCCATAATATCTTGGGACAAAGCGAGTTATCGATCAGCCTAATTCTGCTCCGTCTAATTGCCAACGATTGTCTGGGCTTTTATACAAACATTCTTTTGTGTTCCAACCCTTATTTTATAAAATTTTATTCATTCAATCCTTGTAACACCAATTTGCTTACAATATGTTTATGGTGTCAGTAGGTATTTTCAAGATATTAATATTCATGGGATTTTATGTAAATTACTATTTATGTTTGCATACATCTAGCTAAAGGCCCATAGATATGGCTGAAACCGACACTTTTATTAGTAATTAATTTAAACAACCCAGTTTCCTATAAATGGGACTTTGTGATGATATATGTTTGTCATTGAACCTTAACAATATTTGTGGACCTTTTTTAAAAAATAAGAGCTTTTTTTTGTTCTTAGTAATACGGCGATCTGTCCTATATCCACTAAGCAGTACATAATATGTCACACAACCTGCTTTGGAGTGCGACCCTTGCCGCGCATCCTGATCGCATATGTATGATGATCACCTGATCACCTTAACACATCTTGGGGTATTGTGCGTTTCAATCTGCGTACAATCTTAGCAATAAGAGCTTAACAAAAATCATATGAATGGCGTGTCAGAATGCAATGGAAAGACAATTGACGAATCCTTTGGATAAGTGATTAGAGTGCTAGCCTTAACAATCTGTCTCAGAGATCACATCCGTTCGAAGCCAGGGGTGAGACGCTAGTACAGGTTAAATCTCACCTAATGAGTTATTCTGCCTGTTCGGTGCACATGCTCATATGAAATGTTTATTTCAGCGCATCATGGATTCAGCGGAAGCAGCTGCCTTGTCAGCAGGGTCGAACAGTGAGGCCGCACCTGGTAGCTACTATGACGCGCGCTGGTTGAATGTCCACGCAGACGATGGCACCTTAGCAGCTCGGGCCCGAAGGCTTCTGCTTTCCCCAAGTCGGCACTTCGATCATATAGCTGTCAATACAACCTACAGTGCTGCGCTCATGCCACCCTACATAAGTGTAGAATGTAAGTTCCATTTCTAATATTTGTCTAATTTATCACTTCGTCGCATAATTAGGGGGTGTGGGAAAGTGAAAAATCTTCAGAAACCTGTTGAGTGGGGTATCAAACGAAAGGGCTCCATGAGCTGGTTTCAAAAATATTCAAACAATTAAAATTGAATAATGTAATTAATTTTTTAATGTAATAGGATAACAGATACGTAAAGTACTATGATACTTTTTTTATGATATCAGGTGAAGTTCATAAAAGCATTTCTGTCGACACGTTCTACTTTATCCTGTGTCCAATCAATGTGCTGATGAAATAAGCGCAAAGTTCAGATCATAGACAACGAAAAGTTTAAATAAAATTTATGAGTAAAGTTTGCCCTATTTATTTAGTCAAATACGGGTTTTAATTTTACGAGAAAACTGCATGTTTCCACTCATTGTGGTTACCGTTACAAACAAACAGAGATTGCGTTGTATAAATAATATGTAGGGATTTGTGTCAAACCGCTAATTACATGCAGAAAGAACGTTTAATTTTAATTAAGGTAATTAATAACATGTCATAGCACACGCCTATGCCTCACACAGTTGTTATGATCCACATTGTACGCCGGAACGCATTCGGGGGCTGTCTAATGCGAATGTTACCTACATGTTTCTATTATTATTCATTTAAAACCACAACCCATTGTTTCTGTAAGTTACACTCGAGAATTCGGTAATTTCCTCCTAGATATTACAGATTTATAAAATTTAGATTGTAAATTTTACAGATTTATGAACCCATTTATAAAACTCCATTAAACGATATTTTTCCAGTAAAATCTATAATTTCTTCTTACCTAATGGTACACCGTACAATTATCACCCTAGATCCAGTAGTTTTTAATTTACTCATTATAAACAAAAATCTTTTCTCTTTATTATCTCTCTCTATATATATATAAAAATTTCGTGTCACATGTTGTCGCCTATGAACTAAACTACTGAACCAATTTTGATAAAACTTCGTAACTATGTGTTATTTGATTTAACTTAAAAGATAGAATAGTTTTTATTTTGAACCCGGGTGAAGCCGGGAGCGTTTAGCCGGTGTAGCTAATATTAGTCTAGATACCTAAGCTAAAGTAGTTAACAAATGACCATTAGTAATCCGTGGACTGTGCGAGAGATCCTCCCAGCCTTAAATAATGACACAGAATATATTGTTGACACCCGCCGGGGAGAAGGGGAGCGCGAGGGATGGTGGGCCGGAATGATTTATGGACAGATTGACATATTTCTGCCTATTAGTGGACAGAGCCTATTTACCGCCCCTCCTGACCCCGGCCACTTCGTAATGTGATGTTATCCAAAATTTTTCGGCAATGAATATTTTACAAAAAAATATTTGTATTTCCATACTAACAGGTCCATGCATCACCTTTCTTTACATATTAATCCTCATGCGATAGTGTAACTCAATTAAATTTAAACTAATGTTTTTATAATTTTATTATACTACAAAAACAAAACTGTTTTAATGTGTCACATTTTAAGGTGTATATAAATTAAAAAAAAAGAAATTATGGACCATATAACTTCAACTTCAACTCTCCCGGCTTCGTTTATCATCCATTCGTGAAAACTTAAAAAGTAAAAAAAGAAAAGTAAAGAAAACAAAATAGGTATTATTAAGTATGAAGTAGGTATATATTAAGGGACATTGCGCAAATGATCTAAATGTGTTTATTATTCAGAACAATTAGCTAAGTTTGCATACGATGAGAATAAAACGGGCAAGTAGCAGACTGAGTTAAACTATATACGCCGGTTTTGTAACGGCGTACCGAGCTGATTAATTTATGCGGGCCTTGTTTTGTATTTAAAATAAATTGCACGTTATTCGCCGTCCTTTTTACGTACGTTCGTTTGACAAATCATGGCAGCGGGAAAACCATTAATTTTTCCAGCCGACGGTCCAGAAGAAAGCAATCACGGTTGCCCAATGAACCAAGTTTGCCAATTACCCTTCTTTTAGTGGGCACTTAAAGAAATTTCCCTAATTGATAGGTAAATAATATCACATAATTTATTAGGTATAATTTAATTATATTAATTTTCTTACAACAGTACATACTCATTTTCTTCAAATGCTGTTAAATAATTACAACTACGTGAACGAAATTCTTTGTAACTTATGTAAAGATGCGTCCAAACTAAGTAACATGTTATATAAATTTTTTTTGTATAACACATCCACATAGTTTACACATATAAAACATACTATATAATTTTTTTTATATAACACATTCCTGGACCCAATATGTATGTCCCAAATACTTTTTTGCTGTGATACTTTTTATACTTTATAAGTTACGGGTAACGTCAGTGGTACCTACTGGTGTAGAATAAAAATGATTTACATATTAATTAATTTGATAATTCATTAGTTTCATAAGTAACAACTTATGATAATAATATTTATAATAAACTAACCCTTAAATGAAAACCTTACAATACGTTCCACATCATCGATTTGTCATAACTGCCTTTTTTAATAAATTTGAATTCCGAACAGCTGAGGAGGTGCAAAATCAAATCGCGTGGTCGGAACATCTGGACCCCTTATTCGTGAACAACTACGAGATCGATCCAACTCTCTCGTGGCAATATTATGCTTCTTCTACGGGATTCATGAGAAGATATCCAGGTAATTTCTTTCCAAATACTGTACTGAATTTTCTAAAATTTAGAAAAAAAAATTAACACTAACTTTTTTTTCAGCAATGTCTTGGCCACCAGAAGACGGTTATTCACACCATGCTCGAGATTTTTACGACTTTCGGTCGTCCAATTGGTTCGTCGAAGCCGCGACATCTCCCAAAGATCTAGTTATCCTCCTAGATGATTCTGATGACCTCAGTAACTCGTACTGGAGACTAGCAAAGGCTACCGTCTCTGCACTTCTGGATACACTTGGCCCTAACGACTTTGTGAACATTTACCGATACAGCGACACCATCTCCGAAATACATTCCTGCTACACCAAGATTTTAGCTCAGGTGAGTAATTCCTCCATATAGTGCTTCGAGTTCGAGTTAAGATCGACAGACCGGCTGACGGTACACTTAACAAGCCATATAGCCATAGGTGCTACATGTGCAATGCCAGCCGCCATAGTGGGATTGAGGGATTGAGATATCTGGCATCTCTTACCCACTCACAGAAACCATAGAGTACTTAAAAGTACTATTTAGTCTATGCTGAAACACAATACCTACTGCTATTTCATGGTCATCTGTAAGGTGATTACTACCGCCAGACGTTGTTTGGATCTCTACATCTCACTTAGAATTTAGAAAAATATAAAAAATATAACAGTGTTACATGAGTTACAGGTAGGCACGATTTAATGAGAACATTCTAGAGAAACATTCAATACAATTAAAAAATCATGTTCAACAACACATTTAGACGTGAGGGTTAATTTACGTTTGTTATCGTGATAAATCAAAACGGTGGCTTTATATTTAACACAAGGACAATAGTTATTAGCGACTAAATCTACTTGTAAATTGGTAAGCAAATGCACGTATTGCGTGCCGCCGTCGGCATTAAGCGATACGCATCTGTCCGCGGCCTGTGTGCACGCACCTTAATGGATTCGAACAAGAGAAACTTCCATGTAGTCTCTGTATTATAAAAGACCCCATTAGGCTCATCTATCTAAACTGTGTTGGGAAATATTCACATAGCAAAAATTACAAAAATCCCAACGAAAACCAGAATTATTCCCAATTATGAAAAGAGTTTGTTTAAAGATATTTTAAAGACATATTGAAACTACGTAAAACTAATTTCATGCTTGACGACCTGCTTTAATATTCCATAACGTGTATGTGAAGACGTGCCCTTATGAATATATTAATAATAAGACAATAACACTTTACTTTACACACGTCCCTTCAAAGCGTTTACTTGGAAACCCTTCATCAATTACTTTACAATGCATACGTATATAAATCGTTATCAAAGCCATATAGAAAATAAATTGTTTATCTCATCTTGCTTGTTATTTTGTATGGAACTGATTTTTATTCTGAGGAACGGGTTTATGCAACATAAAGATTGCATACGAAACTTTACGCCTTGAGTAAACATGTAACGATGTGTTTCGATGTATGAGTACCTAGAGGATACAAAGCCCATTTCCCTAGGTATCTCTTATCCTATCAAAGTCATCAGAGCTCTTATAACCCTCAAAGGCAACCTACCATCAATATGGACCGTCAGCCTTTTGGCTGAAGTTTTCATAAAAAGGAAAATAGACAATTAATAAATGAGAGAAGCGTTCCTCGCGCTTGTCAAAAGTGTTAATAAGATACAAAGACATTTCCTCGTTGTCTACAAAGTAATATTAAACACGACTATCATCTGTGCTCCCATTTATTCAGTTCATAAGTCTCGGAGAAGTTTCGAGATAAAATCAGACCACAAAGAAGCGAGAGACGCGTACCTTGTGACAGGTGCTACCGCGCTCTTATCGCTCGTAAGCCTCCAACTTTACTCTATGCCCCGTACACACTACTTGAATGATTGATGTCCAAAGTTCAATGCATGAATGATGAAGGAGAACTGATAACAATTTTGTGCACCTTTTTATTCACTGAAGGTACTCCCAATATACTTATATAGTCTTTGACTGCAGAGGGCCTAGTGCGAGTTTTACTCTATCAAACGCGTGGAACGCGTAAATGTCAATTTGTATGGGACTGAAGCAGTGCTACACGTTAGCTGGTAGCGCTGCTATGGGCTGATGAGACGATACTGGGTCCATAGACAACAGTTAGCAAAATATGAAATATTTTTATATGAATGATAAAAATGAAACTCGGTTTCATTTCTCAGTTTCACCAGCCTTTTATTTTTAATTACCAAAGGCATACACATGTCAGTTCTTCTCGGTAATTCTCGTCGTAACCTTAACCTCCTCAAGAGTTGGGCTATCAATGCAAAAAAAAAATTACCGACTTCAAGTTGCGAGACTTTAAACCAAACTCCACCCAGGCGAACCAATCAGTTAGTCTACTACCAATATCTGTCAATGACTCTCATATTCATATCATATTGGTAGGTTGGTATTTATGAATTTCAGAAGTATAGAAATGATTAGTCCTATTTACAATAACAATAAGCAAAAGATATACTCCTTCTTAAGCTCCTATGTCAGAAGAAGGCACAAGTAAATATAGGCATAAGAACAACGAGTAAATGTAACTAAACCGAGGTGCTTAAGGCCATTGTAAACGCGCCTCGTTCACTCTTGAACTCGCAACTCCGCTAATATACGAGCCAGCAATTACCTTCATGGCAAACATCCCCCCGGTTTATGTCGCCCCGCCGAAATGAAACCTTGTGTATTTAAGAGCTGTTATACACATAAACTTTCATTAAATATACGCGTGTTTGTTTGAGTTATCAACTTCTGTATCAACCTGTTTAATGTTGCCACCATTAATGTTTGCTTATATTGATTATGGGATTCGAAATTCATTATTCGCTCACACGCCAACGGGTTTTTTTTATTGGTGTGGCATTATTGATATAGTGTACCTATTGATTGATATGCATGTTACAATAAGATTCTGAAACGAAATTTAAACTTTTCACTTCATTGATTCAAAAAGATAATAATTCTAAATTCAGACACAAATCTAACACATTATAACTATCATTTGCAATTTAATGTATTTATAATTAGGTTATATTTCAATGCTATATACCTCATTATATTCAAACAAAATATAAACAAATAATGCAAAAACAATATTGACATGACAAAATTGTATTATTAAAGTTAACAAGATCAAATAACAAGATGAAGACTCAATTAGTAGGTATGTGTTTAGTTGTTCTGAGGAAATAAATTGTTTGAGGTTTAAGCATTTTATTTCTTTATCTTTTTTTCAACCTTTATACATCTATTATATATATATATATATATATATATATATATATATATATATATATATATATATATATATATATATATAATAGATCCAACCACCCCTTAAATTTGCAAAACAAAAATGCATCCGTGCTAAACCGTAGGCGAGTCGATAGAAGATCTAGAAAACATATTTTGCATGTTAACATAGTTTGATAACCAACAAGTAGGCAAGTGTTATAATGACTATAAGTAAACTCGACCAAGTGCTTTACTCGTATCACCCTAACATTGAACATTCTTTGTATGTTGTAAAAAGATAGTCAGTTTTCCTTTGAAAATTCAAAGTGACAATTTCTATTGCTATCTTTTTATTAGCGATGACAAATTATGTCAATCAGTAATCAATAACTATTTCAAATCTAAGCCTTAGCGAATTTTGAAATGAATGGAATTTGTAATCGAAACTGATAAAGCACTTTTCTTGTCTGCTTTACATACAGCCATGGCCCGTAAAAGTTATTGCATTGATTCGTTTAACATGACAGCAACACAAAAGCTTTATTATTTCGTAGCTTAAAGCCTTTACAAAAGGTGTTTTTAAGCTACGGTAATGATTTTTTAGATACGGTTAAAAAAAATTACCCTGTTCCTGTTTGTTATAAACTGTTTCAACAGCGAATAACACTGTAACAGGATAATAGAAAACTGTTATTTCTTATTTTGCCTTTCTTTTGAAAACGAACTGAGTAGGTATATATTTCCTCATTTTTACGTCATCATTATCAGCCTGTATCTATCCACTGCCGGATATAGGTCTATCCCAAGGCTCGCCACCACTCACGGTTTTTAACATCTTCTGTCACGGTCTTCCTGCGAAGCCTTTTAGGTCGTCTGCCCATCTGGCCGCAGGGCGTCCCACGCTGCGCGTTTTAGTTCGTGGCCTCCATTCGAGAACTTTTCGCATTTAACATTAATTACATAGATCATAATATAATCAATATTATGATCTAAAACTTTAATTAGTCTAAAAGAGCGATCTCTATCTATATCTAGATAAATTAGATATAATAAGCCGAGGACAGAGTATACATAAAATTATGTAAGTCCATAATGATATTTTATTTCTAAAATTTAGTATTAAAACAGGAATAGGAAGTCGGCTTGCCGGAAATTTGAAACAATATGCTTTGAAAGCAACTTGAAGGTTGTTCGCCACCGAGCTGCATTCAGCTATCGCTCTTAAACACTTTACTCTACTAACAATACACACAGATTTAAACTTCAATTTACATGGACTTCTATAAAATTGTTATAAATTGACTTCTTAAATGAAAAAATACTAACGATTTTATGTAAGTAAACAATCACAAAACATGCATTTTTTTAAACTTAAAACTTAAATATACTTTTTTCATAAACAAATGCGGCAGGATAATTAAATTTATTTCTCTTGCCGCTCTATTTATAAAAAAAATTTGTACCCTCTGGATGAGTGGTTAAGTTGCTTGGTTTAATCCTCAGTTCCAAAGGTCTAGGGTTCGATTCCCGGCAGGGTCAACTTTGGAAATGAACTTTTCAGAGTTGACTCTGGTCTGGCTCTGGAATAGTACTGGCAGAGGGCACACTACGTTTCGCAGTCATTGGGGTAACTCGTCTGGCGGCAGTAAGCAGTGGCGGCGGTTGTCTCCTAAGTATAAGGGGGTGGCCCCTTATAGAAGACAACCGTGAGTTGTCGATGAGTGAATACGGGATGCCATTTTCTATCCTAATGCCTTATCATAAAATGCCTTGTCAAAAAAAAGAAAATTAGTAGGTACATCGCTGAGAGTCTCGTCTTATTCATTTTAGGAAACGTGTTTCTCATACATTTTAATAAACTTTAACCTTTGTGACTTGAAACTTACTAACAAGTAAATAAACAAAAGCAACTTAATTTATTATTTAACGACTCCCACGTCCAAGCCGCCTTGTTCCGCCTACATACTGCCTACGTCCTCGTTCATTCTAATTACCTATCTGAAAAATAATCGCTATACCTACAAAGTTTGTATAACTACCTATATTATAAATTATTTAAATGTCAACTTAACTTTAACTGAATTTTGTTTAACAAACTTAGCTACGTATTGTATATTTATTAACCTTATTATGTAGGTATTAAACCTACAAAATTTTTGTAGACGATCTGTCTTTTTAAATTTATCAGTTATTCTTTTAATTTTTTTATTTGTTAATCTAAATCTGTTATAAAAACAAACAAGTTATAAGAATAAAAATTTGAGGGTGATATAAAATTATACAAATAAATAAAAAATAAACATAATTTATACATAATTATATATTGTAAATAAAAAGAAGTTAAAGTATAAATGTAACAAAATTCACCCGTGCGAAGCCGGGAGCGGATCGCTGGTTAGAAATACCTAAACGAAACTATTTCCCTCGTGAAAGAAAAATCCGTAACTTCTTTATAAGTATAATTTCTTTATGTAATACAAAATTTTTACAATATAATTTTTTTCTAGTTTTTATTTCATTAGGTATTTCTTTTACAAAGCTTTTTATTTTACTGTATTCGGTGTCCAATTTTAAGTTCATATCTATTGTATTATATTTAATGTAACAATCTGATATTGAATTCAAATGATGTATTTTATACAAAGTAAAAGAAAATTTAAATTAATTTTGTCCGTATAAAACCACAAGAGAGCCCACTTAAACTGAAAAGGCCACTCATGCACGACATCAAAGTGGGAGTCTGACCTTTGTCGAATGCGCCAACGTGAAGGCCGACTTATCGCTAATACAGATACCTACACATCCACTGCATTCGAGGTGCATACCTCAGGTCGATAATACTGCAAATCAATTTTATGTAATTATCCAAATAACACGCTATTCCGTGTTAACTAATTTAATACTTCTTCTAATGCTTTTTAAATATTCAGGTACTTCCTGTTATTTTTATAAAGTGTCTAAGGGTAAATTCTAATATATAAAATTCTCGTGTCGCGGTGTTTGTTGCCAAACTCCTCCGAAACGGCTGGACCGATTTTGATGAAATTTTGTGTGCTTATCTGGTAGGTTTGAGCTGAGAATCGGCAAACATCTAATTTTTATACCCCTAAATGTTAAGGGTGGTCCACCCCAAAAATTTATTTTTTATTTTTTCGCAAAACAACGTTTGCCGGGTCAGTCTAGTTTAATATAATATTTGTAAGGAATTCTATATTTATGTAACACGAATAAAACAGTTCTGAGCCAACCGGTATCGTAAATTATTCACAAATCTCAAAAAGATACTCAAATTAAAATATTAGGATAGTTCCTCGGTCAGCAATTTAGCCATGCTATACAACGAGGTAATCCAGCCAGCATGCTTTGTACCCTGCCTAAGGGACCACAGCTTGTGTGGAACTTTAAACTATGATAACCACATAAACTAAACTATGAGTGTTGAAAGCTAGTTTTATCATATCATGATTGCTTGTGTTGAACTTTAAGCTATGATAACCACACAATCGTGTAATAAAGTATGAGTGTTGAAAGTTAGTTTTATCATATGTTGCAAAGAGAAAATAAACACATAGATTGTTTTTTCGTTGTTTTAAGGCTGTTCCCGAAACGATACGAGAATTGAAAACAGCGCTGTGGGAAGCGGAGCTAACAGGTGGAGCGGCCAATTTGACTGGAGCACTTACAACTGGCTTCGAAATACTTCACCGGGTAATGACACAACTAAATTATTTTCATAAAAATAAATACGCAGAATGTATTATTCAGCTTAATTTACGAATTAAATTCATGTATTACCTACTCAAAAATATATAGTAAATAATTAATACCTTACGAAGAAAAATATTTGACTTCTACTCACTCAAGAAAAATTACGTAACAATTTTCTTCATGTTGGAGTAAATGCTAATGTAAAGTTGTTTGTTGTTTGTTTAACTTAAATATATTATTATGTGACTTAGTAAATTTTGATGTGCTGTTGGTATTTTGATAAAATAAAATAAAATAAAATAAAATACGTATTATTTTACCTACAAAATATGAAAGAAAACGCTAATTCTGAAATATTCTGAATTTGTTTTTTTTTTATTCAGTATAACCGCACTGGACAAGGCTGTCAATGCAACCAGGCCATCGCGGTGGTAGGCGCGGGGGGTGGGGCAGGTAGTGTGAAGGGTGTTTTTCGGACCTGGAACTGGCCACACATGCCTGTACGCATATTCACATACCGGGTAGGAGGAGACGCCACTGCTGGACACAACATGAAGGATATGGCTTGCACCAACAAAGGTAAACTTTTAATTTTTTATATGTAAAATCTTTAAAAGTTTCAGTTTCTCTTTAATATATAGTTTAGCTAATGTAATCAAGCTGACCGACAGCCTGTCTGTCAATCATTATCATATAAAACAAAACCAATTTTACCAATAAATAACCAACTAGTAAAAAATTGTTTACCTAACTACCAAGTAAATAGTATTTCTTTAAAATAATGAAAGGAGGTGGCAAATTATTTGAAAATAAAGAAAGTATGAATCGATAAAAGAGGTCGGTATTTTCCAGGCTTCTACGTGTCAATTAACGAGCACTCTGAGATTCGTTCCAAAGTGCTGCATCTAGTGGAAGTATTGGCTCGTCCACTGGTTATGTACCAGACGGTGCATCCGGTGCATTGGAGTCCAGTTTACTTAGGAGGAAGGGTAAGTCTCTCGTCGAAGAAATACTTAAGGGTCTGCTTGTTCATCTCAATATATGAACCGTAAGCAGATATAATTTATTATTCCATGCATTTCTCAGCTATGAGAAATATCAAGACCCAATATGTAGATAGGCTATTAAACTAAAAAAAATCAAGTGACATTATTTTAATTACAATCTAAAGCTCTATGTATCTCCTATCGGAAAAATATGTAACTAAGGTATCTAATATATAATATTTATATAAATATAAATAAAATAATTTTATTACAGAGTAGCAGCCTTGCTGACGACGGAATGGGTCAACTAATGACATCAGTCACTGTACCAATCTTCGACAGGAGAAATCACACGGTACAATCTAATTAATATAAAGAAGACACTTTATGAACTTGGGGTGAACTTTATTAACTGTCTGACTTTTTTTTTAATTGAAGCAAAGGGAAGCTAATCTTCTCGGAATAGTTGGAACTGATGTGCCTGTCGATCAAATAAAGAAGCTCGTGCCACCATATAAGGTATGCAAGTGAAGGAGCTTTTTATATAGGATTTTTATATAATAGGTACCTATTAAAAAAGATGTAAATACGAGTATTTATGTAATGTGAATATGTTTAAATGCATTAGTGCTAACCAAAAGTGAGAATGATTACTCAAAAATTGGTAAAAAAATAAATTAAAGACCTAGCCTGGATATATTTTAAAGTTATCCCTAAATTCATTTATTTTTCAGTTGGGTGCAAATGGTTACTCATTCATGGTGGATAACAACGGACATGTTTTGTATCATCCGGACTTGAGACCACTGGTAAGTAAAATTTATTTTACTGACAGAAATTTATAAAATTTATAAAAAATATTTATAAAATATTATAAGAATACTTTTCTAATACTTTCGAAACCATGGATCGTATCAATACAAAATATTAGATAATAAGAATTAATTATGTGTATTTTTATTGTTTCAGCACACTAACGAGGAAGTAAGTAACTACAGGAAACGACCATCTTATAACGATTCTCACTTGAAACATGCTATTAGACAAATATTAGCAAGGATTACTAATCTTTTTATGCTGCAAGATGTAAAGGGATTTACGTATTGCAGTCGTTTTCAGGCATCCCTTGTAAAAGACGACATAGCTGTAGATTATTTTATTTGAAGAGAACCCTTCTGTAATAGTTTATTATTTATTAAAAAACATTATTATTATTTATTTTCTTTCTTAATTCTAAATTTTTTTACGATATATATTATAAAAAAAACAATAAATATTATAAAAAAACAATAATTATTATTATTATTACCACTGAAAACGACGAAGATGATTTTGAACATCTCAAATCTTTTGCCTTTCAAATCGGGGCTGAAGTTTTGAAATAGTCCTTGAACGTCGAGACGCACTGTAAAAGTCTTGACTTGTAATATTTTCCTATGCAAAGAGCGATCCAAACTCCAATCATATGAAATGATCGTATAAAGCCTTTATTGTACTTACACAATATTTCCTATGTCGGGAAAGAATTGCAATAATTACTGCGGTAACTCATTGAACTTAGTTTTTGTAACACTCATTATTTTCTGTAGTACACAGAGACATTGCGGCCGCTGTATTCAAGCGTTGACCTGACAGACGTAGAACTATTAGTAGACGCTGACGAAAACTCAAGAATCAACCTCACTTCAATGCTACTTGATGTGAGTATCATCTAAATAAGAGCATCTTACTTTAGGACAGCCCGAGTGCTTAGTAAGACAAAGTATATTATATAGTTACATTAAATAATACTGAAATCGCTGTTTATTAGCTTGCGTTATCGTGTCGGTGGAGAAGAATGTAAAGAGAAGGTTTTAGTCCCTTCAACAAAAATTAGTAGTGGAACGCATAGTGCGTTCCCGTAAAATATGCAACCAAATTGGCAGCAGTAACCACTAAAATAACACTTGTGCTGTTGTTTTCGGTTCTCTTTTTTGACTTTTTTGACCAAAATATTGAAAATTTATCTGTTGAGATCTAGTACGCGGGGCCCCCATTGCGCGAGGCCCGTAGCAATTGCTACTTATGCTACGCAGCTAATCCGTCACTGGTTGCTAGTCATGATGAAAGATAAATGAATATCTATGTCCACTTTCACAGCTTCGACACGACATGATAGAACAAAGAGAAGGCGAAACTGAAATCGGAGTGAAGGTGCAATACGATAACATGAGAAGAGTCGCCACGAGAAGGCAAAGGTACTTCTACAGCCCAGTGGACGGAACGCCCTATTCCTTGGCCGTGGTCCTCCCTGACGGCTATGGGATGTATGAACTGCAAGCGGAGCAGGAAGTTAAACACAGTCCAATCAATGGTTAGTATAAGAAATAATTATATACTCTGCTTTTAATCTTCTGACCTAGTTCCATGTTACTCGTAATATACAATACAATTTTGTCTTTAGTACTTACTAAAAGTTTTATTATAAAATTCCAGTTACGGAATACTTCAAAGGCGACAATTGGAAAATTCATCCAGATTGGTAAGTATTATAATACAAGCGAAAAAATTAAAAAGCTTTATCTTTCTTATCTTCTTCTTCTTATATATAAAAGGCGGTGTATGTGTTTCCTATGGACTCCAAAACCGCTGAACCGATTTTGATGAAAGTTCAGACAATCTTTAGATTAGTACAGCGGGTATTCCTGTGTAGTTTGGTAGCGATCGGACGCGGGCGAAGCCGGGAGAGGGTCGCTAATACATTATGTATGCTAATAAACCGCTGAAACCGGCCACGGTTCGCTGTGGCTCAATCAGCAACGTTTCACGGTTGCCAAAAAAACGGTCATGTATGAAAATTATGTTTTTTTTTTATAAGAAGAATCGGTTTCCTTTAAAATTTTGGAAAAATAATATTAATATGTATGTATATATTTATAATTTATAGATTATTACTCTGTTTAAATGCAATGTTATGTAAAAATTTCAAGTCAATCCGTCGGCTAGTTTTCAAGTTTTTGAAGCAAACTCAAACCAACTTGATCGTGCATGAGTGCCATTAAATAAATAGGAAATACCGTGACATCTTTTTATGTTTATATTTCCAGGGTGTATTGCGAATATGCATCGACATCGGACCAAACGTTCAACTCCCCGGAAGAGCAGCTATTGCATTTTCTGTCGCGCACGGGCCGGCCCGGGTGGAAGTGGATGTCGCTGCGGCCGAGGGCGCTCACCTTGCACAACGCGCACAAGAAACAAGAGCGGGATTCTTATTATTGTTAGTAATAACACTTTATAAAACCGTCACAAACATATAAATTCCATAAACTTTGCCAGTATTGGAACTATATATTTTGAAAATACTATACTTTCCTACTATGGTTTTTTTAATGAAACAATACTTATATACTAATTACTTACAGTCATTAATAAATATTTTAAATATGGCATAGTAAAATGATAATTAATAATTTCAGGTGACAAAACTTTGGTACAATCGCTAATTCGCGATGCAATGGTAATAAAAGAATTGGACGCACACACAGGACACGCAAGCCATCACTCACAGTACGTATGAATTTTAACCACAGCATGATTAAAATTGCACTGACCGATTTTCCTTCAAAATTGTCAAGAATATCAAAGAAAATTTAAAATTAAAATACGAATAATGATATTTTGCGAAGAATTTAAAATTAAAAAAATCAGAGCACTGCATGTTTTAGCACTAATGGGTTTAATAAATAAACGCACTTTATTTTGAATTTATTTAAATCACTAATTTGATTATGTTTGTCACACGAATAGCCCGATAGCAACTTTAATGGCACTACTGACAAGGTAACGTAAACAAGAAATCTTCATAATGGTTCGAGTAGATATGTTAGAATTGTTATTATCAGCTATCAGCTAGATATTCCCTTAAGATTCGAACAAAGCTTGATCCAGAAATCGAAAGTCCATGAACAATAGAATTGATAGTCAGCTGTTAGATAACATATTTTTTTTAAATCAATCAATGCTAAGAGTTTACTGTCCATAGGTCGCCACATTTACCCAAAATGATTACTTACTTTGATATGCAATGAAACAATTTTAATTAATTACTTTAGGTATCACAGGAAAATGCTTATATAGTTTTAGTTACATTAAATGTTATTAGAACTTCGGGCTGATTTTATAATGGTGAGGGCTTGAGCAGACGAGAGATTTTTGGTCGTGGAAAATAAAAACCGCATTTTGTTCTATGATAAACATGCTCGTCTCGTTGTGCTGTTTTGTTGATTGTGTTGTGATTAGATCGTCAAACCCAAAAAAGGTTAGAAGGATTAAAGCTTAATAAACACTTTTACACTACATATTATATTAGTTGAAAACTGCAAAAAACTTTCAATTAATTCAAGCATATCCATGACGCTGCGCTGGATAAACGAAATCTTGTTTTTTTTTTTATTTAGTTGTAAATGATTTCTATAATAATTACGCCAGACTTGAAATATGCCCGGAGTTCTTAGTACTTCAAGTAATCCTTCAATATGTTATCTTATCCAAAAATTAAATCCATACCCGCTTGCATATTTAAGGAACTCAGAAATTATTTATTGATAGTAACCTAAAAACAGCAAGTAACCCAGGCTTAAAGACGTAGTTTAAGTTAATCGTATGTTCAGGGCGATTAAGCCGTAGTTTAGGAATGGTGAACAACAAACGATTGTTAAATAGCAGTTTCGATTTTAAACAGCTGTTTAAATAGGTACTAAATATCAAGGGACAGCAGCGGAGTGAGTGACCTATGCACGACGATTACGTTTGAAATCGATTGTATAACTTTTACACATTTCGGAGATTTTTATCTTCCGCGGACAAGTCCCTCGTCTGCTTTGGTTATTTTTCCATTCTTCGAAGATTTTTGTCTTCCGCAAACAAAAGTGCCTCGTGTGCGCTAGCCCTAAATAAAACCATTTCCTAGCTTACGAGTAATTCTATGAAAAAATGTGTATTCTCTTTAGATTTTGCAAATTTTACTCATTATACCTATCCTAAGTATCGATAGTCGATGATGGCAAAACATAATATAAACAAGCACCGTCCAACCAGTCCTTGATTATTCGCTATCAATTATTATATATTTGTGAACATTTATAAATAATTACAAGCATTCCGGAATAAGGTAAGTTTGGTATTGAACAGTGTTTGTGAATTTATTTTCCTTTAGCTGCCCTGGATTTTTTTAGCTAGCGGAGGATGTTCATCAATTTTACATTTTAATTTAAACATTTTAGCATATATTTTAGCAATAAGTTATCGAAGAACTAAATTACTGCTGACTGCTAGAAGGTTATGCTAGCCTATTTGAGTGCTTTGAAAAGAAGGACGGGGACCGGGATTTTTACGATTATGTAGTTAATTAAAGTTAATTAATATAAATAATACAAAACCTTAATTGTTATTGGCGTTTCACTTCTGTAAACAAAATAGTAAAAACATATATATTCCTATAGAATCATCTTTTTAAGCATCTGCTAAATTACCCTTTAACGTCAGAGGCACCGTGTGACGCTGTGGCCACATGGTTCGATCTATATTATGTCGACAGACAGGCTGACAATCCACTTGATGGTAGGTGACTACCGTCGCCTATAACACAAGCAACGACACAGATGCTGCAGCGCACTGCTGCAGTGAAATAAAATAAAATTTTATTTTTTATTTTTTCTACATAATTGCTAATTGCATACATAAGATTATTCTACATAATTGCTATAATAAAGTATGGTCTTTACAGGCAAGGCCGGTTCCACAAGTTTGTGGTCACCCTCTCATTCATTGCGACACGCAGCGGCCTCCTGAAGTGGACAGAGAACACCAACACTTCCAGGGCTACAGAGTCCTCTGAACCGTATGTATCAAAAATCTGTCTATTTTCTTAAACTATACTTTTATAAAAATAAAAGTTATAACATGAAGGAAATCTTATTTCAGACACTTCAGCGAGAAATATGCAAAAGCTTTCGACTCGGAATGGTATAGGAGAGCTGTGGAACATCATTCTATAGAACCCGAGAGCTTTGTATTTTCCGTTCCATTCAGGGACGGTCCTGAAGGTGAAGACTTAAGTGGTAAAACACCTCTGGTACTTGCCACTCATGCTGTTTTTGTTGAATCAAGAGGACACAGAGCACCGGCAGCAGTTGTTGGACTACATTTTCAACTAGATTCGCTCGCTAGACACTTTCTAAACGTCACTTCTACGGTATGTTTCTTTCACTCGCTCGTATTGTAGCAGATATTTGACTTTTTCTTTTATTTATTAATACAATATGAAGTTTTATTTCATTTAATACAAAAACTCATTAGAGTTGTTCCATATTCAAACTAAATTTTGAACTAAACTTGTTTAAGTATCTACTTTAAAGTGAACTCTTCAACTTTTATAGTGTACAGCAGGAAGTGTTTGTAAAAAGACGTGCGCAGGCGATGAATTAGATTGCTACATCTTAGACGACAACGGCTTTATCATACTCTCGGAGGACGTTTCTCAAACTGGTCGATTCTTTGGGCAAGTTGATGGCACCATTATGGATTCGCTAGTTCAGGACCGTATTTACAAAAAAGTTACCGTTCATGACCATCAAGGAAGATGTCCTGACTCTAGAAATCCTTTCAGTGGTGACGGACATAGACTATCGGTAAGTTTGTCTAAAATTATTGTCAAAAAGGAAGAAATTAAATAATTGCTCATTAATATTTTGTATATTTCAGCCACTAAAGCCCTTTACCTGGATGATCAAATATTTTACGAATATATTAGCTGTTTGGTTCCCAATGTTCCCACAGTTAGTAAAAGCGAGAGCCCACCCATACGCTGACGACGAATTGGGTAAGCTCTCTCCTCCTTAAGTATGAGTAAAATAATGGTTTTCATTGTCCTATCGACAACCTCTAATGAAACTTTTTTTAATAGATTACGAAGATTACGAGAGCGAAGATTCGGATGACGATGACTTAGACCGGGACAGAGGGACATATGAGATAATAATCGATGGTCTCGGTGCAACAGATGATAAAAGCCCTGGGGACATCGGTCCCGGCTCTGTTCCGCAGGGGCCGCCTCGTGAACCTCCAAGAGAAGCTGCTAGGTCGGCAGCAGTGAGACCGTGCGATACGAGCGCTGAACTATTCACTCTTCAATCGACTAGACTTAATGCAGCGCAGCCCCTTAAAGGAAAACTTACCAATTGCCACAATTCAGGATGCGAAAGGTTCGTACTTTTTGTTTGAAGCATTTCTTTGGTAAATGCAACAAACCAGCTTAGAGCCAAATCAAAGCTTTTCTTATTGAAAATGTTTGCAATCACCAATTAATCATTTTTCTCACAGACCATTCAGCGTGCAGAAGATCCCACACAGTAACCTAATTCTTCTTGTGGTGGACACGCTCTGTCCATGCGGCGCCAAAAGGCTGGACGTGAGGGCGCGAGAGGCGCCTCCGCGAACCGCCTGCCGCCGTCATCCGGCGCATGCGCATCGACGCCGCACTAGGCACTGTGTCTCTTACCATCCAGAGGTAACCTATCTAAAATCGACAATTTTTATTAATTTTATTGTCCGCGTAATTTTTTTCATTAAAACTTTCTGTTGATCTCATTTCTTTCTGATAATATAATAACGTGCTTGTTGGTCAAATAAATTAATGCATTAGCCCTCTTACGAATCTAGCAACTTGATTCCAGTTATAAATAATTATTTATTTACCATGAGATTGTTATAAATTTGTTATTTTTGCAATTTCCTTGGCACATTTTGTTTTAAGTGTGAATTTAATGATTTGTTTAGAGGGAGGAGTGCCAATAATTAAATCTTTCGGCACAGGAAATCGAGATCCTGTCGTGTGCGCGCGGAGAACGCATGCGACCACTTTTCGCGTTGGTGTCAGCACTGGTGCTTCGGCTAGGCATGAGCCTCGTCACGTGACTGCCGCGACACTAAACGCCCAACGGGGCGAGCCGAGGAAGCTTTCTTACAATATCATATCCAAAAAATTCATATCCACAATTTCATAATCGTTTGGCTGTCTCAAAATTAAACCTTGTATCCGTTAGGCGACTAAATTCCCATTACGAAGAAAGCTTCAGAACAGGGTCGCCGCTCGTATTAGTTCAGGTTCGTGTGTGTATGTGGGACAGTTTGTAATTGAATGGCGTGTGCAATAAGCAATGGACTGATCGTGCCGAGGACCGAAGTGTGTTCGCTCCTTCGGCACTATTTTTTACGCGTTCGCGAAAGGTTAAGAAAAGTTTTGATCAATTTTACCGACTGAAGTTTTGGTCCGACCAAATGAACTTTTAATCTTGTTTTTAAACAGGATTATATCTTATTCGAGTTAGGATAAAATAATTAAAAAATATTATAATATTTCCCCCCTCGGTTAAGTTGTCATTTTCGTATTTATAACAAGGCATTATTATAATAGGTAGGTAACGAATATCTTGTTAAATTTAAATTGAAGATTATCACAAACTTGAAGATCTTATAAATTATAGTTAATGTTAACGATGAAAGATAAATTAATGTAAAATAATATTATCGTTCAAAACTGTTTTAGAAAAATTTACCTATGTTGAACCTAACTCGATTTGTTTCAGGATAATTATTATATCTGTCATTCAAATTTATCGCGATCTTTCTAGTTGCATAGATTTAATGTAAATAATGATTTTTTGTAGGCTGTTCTTTTGGTGGATTGTGTGTGCCTGTACTTTGCATGAGATCGTTGTATTGTTAGTGTGCTCATAACATTTCAATGTTTGCAAGAGCCCTTTTATTCCAATATAATATTATCACAAAAGAAAATTTAACAAATGAAGTCTAGTCAAACTATCAATTAAAAGTAGAATTTTTTTTAATTTTTTTTTTCATTTTATTTTAGAATTACACTGTTAATTTAATTACTGTTTATGTTGTTTAATTGTAATATAGTCTTGCCAAACTTTTGATCGCAAAACGTCTGCAAGATATCTGTAATTTTAGCAGAACTATTTGAGGTCAATAATTGTAGAACGAAGTCATGCTTTTTTTTTAAATATCATTTGCCTTTTGGAGAATTATAAAACGCAAATTTTCGTACCAAACGATTCGCTCACAATGACGGGTTCTTAATAATGCAACGATCTCCAATTTTTTCATTCGTCTAGACGTTAGTATTTTTCTCGCCTAATATTCGTATAATGAAATATTTGAGAAACTGTAAACGGTTTCGAATTTTTATTGTAAATATAACAATTATAAAAATGGCCTACTAAAATTTTAGATCGTGTGTTCGAATTTTTCTGTCGTCTTACGACATATTATCGACCTAACGCAATTATTATTTGCATATCATTTGTGTTATGAATAATCTAAACAAAAAGAAAGCATAATATCGGTGCGCTCTTATATGTTTTACAATAATAATTATTATACTGTACTTTCATACGTAAAGTTGGAGTTTCGTGTTGTAAAAGGGAATAATTGTAAGCATAATAAACATTATTTGTACCTAAAATAAATGTGAATGTTGCATAGGAATAACCTTCAGATACATATACATGGCATACCTACTTACATTTAAACAATTTTATATATCATATGGTTAAGTGATAAATGTAACGTCGTTGTACAGCTTGCTTTTGTCCGATTGTTGAATATTTCATGTACAAATTCTTTTAATGATCACTTGAAATAGTACAAAAAAAGTCATAATGTAAACAGTCGCCACAACACAAAAGTGCCAAACAACGGTTTTATGTTATATTTGAATCGCTATTACTTTTAAAAGCCTGTAATTGACACATGTAATTTGACTTTTAACAAGTTTAAATCTCTAAATGGCTATAAAAAAAAATCCATTTAGGTCCTTCGCGCCGGATTAAAAATATTTTATACTTAACACCATTACAGTCATGATTTTTGTTTTAAACGATAACTATAAAAATTGTTTAAAAGCATTGGCAGGACAATAGCAAGCTTCATATCATTCATACCGAGCAAATTGAATGCACAACTTGACAGATTTACAAATAAAATTTAAAGCACGAGGTCAGCACTGATACCGGGCTACAATGGACATTGATTGTTGCCACTAATTCTGACAAAAATATGGCTTTTTAAGAGAAATTAAGATTTTGTCCATTGCTGTCCTAAAAGAAAATAGAAACCAAAGTGTCACCTAAGAAAAAGAATAGAATCCTATTACATGAACGGGTGCCTGCGTTATTTCCTTTCAAGTATACGACGTGTTATCAATAAAGGGAACGCTCGTTCAATGCAAGTGTTGCAATCAATATGCTCAATTCAAGATAATAACTAATCTGTTGGGTGCGCTTTTGAGAAGTTGTACATTTTTGTATAATATAATACGAGGTAAGGTGTCGATTTATTCGCGTAGTGTTGAATGTGGAGACGGATTACGTTGTTGAAGTGCTTCTATAATAGTAAGCGTCGAGTCTTCCATAGCAGTCGACCGCGCGCGGGCGCGGCTCGAGTGCTTGCTCTAAAGTCTAAGTATTAAATGATAATAATCGTAGCGTATACTTGTAAAGCGTAGGCGGGTCAAGATTTCGTCGCGTCGCGCCGTAATGCCTCACAAGTTGCGGCATGACGACGTGTCATGCCATGCCATGGCGTAACATGACATGACGTAACATGCCATGGCATGTTGGCATGTTGCGTCATGTCGTGTAGGGCCAAGGAGCGACGATTCTTTACTTGCTACGCGGGGTTTAGTTCTTTATAAATATACTTAGTAACAAAGCAAATACCTCGTTTAGTTACAATAGCTAGAAAAAGTTAGTGTTCATTTCGCGTTTAGTTCTTGGACATATCAACTCAGGCACCAAATGAGACTATAGCGTAAGTGGTTTTCGATTTGTGATGTTTTCTGTGTAAGAAATGTTAAGTGCAATAAGTTCGTACGAAGAGATTGAACAGTGATTTCAAAATTATGCCTCATCTAATGTAATATACAACTTTCTAAATTAACGGAAAAGTTTTTCGGTCGTGTAATCAAAATTTAACAGTCGTTTTACCTCGAGGCTTTTTAGATGTTCAAAATGTTCAAAATTAAAATTTCCTCGGCAAACAGCGTTTGATGTCACTGTTTTTAAAAGTTTATTTTTGTTATAATTAATTAACAATTATAATAAATATAGTTGTACGTACGTGCGGGGCCGGCTCTGTGAACATGGTTCTCAAGCGTAAATATTAGTCAAATATTCTTTTTGTTATTTGCCAGTTCATGCTATAGATATACCGTAATTACAATAATAAAGTTCTCTTATAACATTGTGGTCATTTGTTTCAATTTTATGTGAAATAACTTATTCAATCTTTATTGCTGTTGGGCGTTGATTTTTTTATTTTTATGATCCCTCGGTCCCTGACAATGTGTATGCGAAATTTCATGACGTACCTCAGAAAAGTAACAGACAGACAGAGTTACTTTCACATTTATTATATAAGAATGATCATGAAAATCAATTTGACAGGTCCTGTTTGTTTCTTTTAATATCTACTTATGTACTCACTGAACATTGGTCAACTCAATGTTAAAAACAATGCTCGGAAGGTGTTTGTGTAAATAACAAAATCATCTTCTTTTTTAAGTATATATTAAAAGATACCCTAGGTAATTTACATGTAAAGACTGGCGGCAAAGACGATGTCTCGCTTGAGCAGTTTGATGGCCTCGGAGAACTTGTTCTCGAGCTCGACGTTGCCGATGTTCTTGGCGGCCTGACACAGCTGACGCAGCACTTCCTCCAGACGACGCATGCTGCGGATTATCGAGCCTGAAACCGCCCAATAATTCTATCAGTAGGGACAGCCTGTCTGGTGGCAGTGACCACCCCCTTACAGAAGTCACTAACGTGTCCCTTAACGCTACTATAGTCGACAGCGAACTTGCAGCACCTGAGGCGTTGCTTGCGTTATAGGCAACCAACATCAAATGAACCGTCAGCCAGTTTGGCTACCTTAACATTAAAATACATTCACCTAGATTGAATGAAAAAAATTAAAAAGAAAAACTAAAGATAAAAATTAATGATACAGACATATTTTTTTTGGTGTTTTTGGCTACCCTAACATAAAAAAACCACTGCGTTAAAAAACCTCCAGCTCATGTATTAGATTGGATTAGACTATAGACCGAATAATTATTATTTTAGTTAGTTTTGTCAATGCTTACCTTCGAAGACGTCGGTCATTTTGCATATATCCAGGAAGGAGGAGCCGCGCGACCACGCCAGCACCACGTCCATCAGCGTGTACTTGAACTTGTTCACGTAAACGTCCTCGTCCAGGTCCATCTTGGCGTCGATCGACACCTTCGCGATGCGGCGCGCGTACTCCTGCAACGTTACAACCACATCTCATTAACACCAACTTTCCCTCTAACTCTTGCCCGCTACTTCGTCCACGTTTAAAAAAATATGTGAGCTATATTTCAATAAATTTTCATTGCAGTCATAATTTTGCAAAGCGTTGAATTTTTATTTTTATACGATTCCTCTGGGGACAGTACTTTTTTCTGGATGCAATTGCAAGATACCCTTTGTGTGTATCACTGACAACGTTTATGAAAAATATTATAAAGATCGGTTGAGTAGTTAAGATACATATAGACAGACAGGCTTATATATAATATTAGTATGGATAATATTATAAGGGACGAATGTGAGTCGTGACTTACCTGCAGCTTCCTGAGCACACCGCGCAGCTCCTCTCCGGTGTTGGACGCTTGTCCGGGATTCTCGTCGCACACGAAACAGCTCAGCAAAGCCGCGCTCTGCTCCACCGTCAGATCGTTGAACACGCCGTTGAAGATCAGCTCCGTCAGCAGTAGCTCGTCCGCACTAACACCAAATAACCATTAGGCTAAGTTTCCTTATGAAACAACCCTTGGAAGTTTGCTAACACACTTATTATTAGTCGTTTATAACACAATATAACGGGGTGTTATAAGTTTGACGTGTGTGTGTGCCTGTGTACATACGTGTGTATCTGTGTGTCTGTCTGTGGAATCGTAACTCACAGACTACCACTGGGGCCGGAAAGTTCTCTAGTGGACTGACAAACGCTGCTTAGGACTGACAAATGAGGATGATAATGTTGATGAAAAATGGAAGAAACACTTACCTACTCAATTCACAAGCTATCCTTCCCTTCATCTCAATCACATCTTCAGAAGTGCAATATCCCAATCTCCTCAGCACACGTTTTCGTTTCTTGAGATCGTCCATTTGCAATATGCTTTTGGCTTTCCTCAATTCAGACTTCACTTGTGTCAATTGTTCGTAGAGTTCTTGTTTGTTTTCATAGGCGGATACGAGGGCAACGCGTCTCTCGTCTTTATGAATCGGATGACTGTACAGTCTAAGGGAAGAAAGTAATTAAAATCAAAACAAACATCATATTCTGTTAATCAAGTTACAATACAGAACACACCATTGAACACTAATAATATTTTAGTGTCTACTAACATAGTATCTACCTACTATGTTCAATATGTTTTTTATACTTCATGAAAGCCAACAAAAAGAATGTAAAATTTTTAACAAACTTAATTGTAGACAAGAAATGTCATAAATAAATAGTTAAATTAATGAGCAATACACACCTTTTTTCAAGTTCTGTGATTTCATCTACACACTTCTTGAAGACTGGGTCATTTATTTTCATGTCTTTTATGGGGTTAAGTTGTGGAGGACCTTCCGGGAACCTCTTTTTTACTTCCCCAATAGTTTTGAGGACAGATTTGCGACTGTCCGAGGGTCGAAGGTCCTTAGGATAGTACACGCGAAGAGAACTAATTTGATGGATAAGTGTGTGCAGTACTGGAACCACTTCCACATCGCCGACCTGAAATTGTCAATTAATTACCCTTTTTATCATAATGTCAAAATTATGAAACAAATAGTTATATATAGTTCGAATATATAAAAAAATATATAGCTGAGTAAATTATAAAAAAGCCGTAGTAAAATACAATAGTAGCACGTTACGAGTGGTAGGTATTCAAGATGTAACAAAATTAACATTTTACGCCAGTATTAATATAAATTCATACTGCATAATCATCATACACAGCACAATTAAATTACAATGCTTTACCTCTCCCGGAGGACAGGGTTCATTGGTGGCCTCGTCTGTAGATTTCTTAACATGTAGCAATATATCAACAACTATGACTGGATCGGCAGTCAGAGGGTTGCTTTCGGCGCCCTTCTTATTCCTGTCCTTGTTGTGTTTGAAATTCACTATAATACCCCAATCGTATTCATACTTTTCCGTTTTCACCTGAAATTTTTTATACTGCTCATCAATTTTATAATTCCAAATTAGTTTTTGCGATAGTTGCACTGATTAAGCGCGTCACAATCTAAGCATGTCGCCCATTTGCTCAACAAACAAAACAAGAATGAAGAGCGCGTGCGAAGGTGCACTGAGCGAGAGCAGTCGACAGCTCGAGCAGTCCGTGAATGCCTGCGTTCGAGCAGTCGCTGCTCGACCGCACGGTGAAATTTCACCCCCCTGCCGACCGCCAGAAGCAGTCACAAATGCTCGGCGATTTCGGACCGCTCGAGCAGTTGTGACCTCCGCCCGCGCTCTTCATTCCACTTCGCGCACGCCTCTCGTTCGTACGTGACTTGTCAAGCAGTTGTTACCAACTGCTTCCGCAGTTATCAATGGCAGCAACAAGCAGTTGACTATGACTTCTCGAGCCGTCCGTGTATGGCCAGTACAGGCCGATTACAGATTAGATTAGATTTCAAGTTCGTGAAAATTATATTAGTAACACATTCCCTCCCTTAAACTCATTTCATCGAAAGATTGTAAAGATAAATTTCTAGCTTACCTTAACAAGTCTTCCGGGTTGTAGAAAAGGTTTTAAATACTCCGGCTTGGTGATAAATGACCTGAATTGGCGTCCGAGCATTTCTAGTTGTGAGCGAATGTTGCAGTATACTGATATCGAATCCTCTTCTTCTAAATTAAGGGCATCGTACTCTTTCTGTTTCGCTTTCACTTCTACGAGAATGGAACAGATTTAAAGATAAAATTAGTACAATTTTGGTTATAAATACGAAAGTTTGTGACCTGGATTAACATATAGGATAATTTTTTATCTCCTGAGGGATCGTTAAAAATATAATAGGAAAAAATGGGATGTCATTTTTCAACATGGACGGAGTCGCACGCACATACTTACTAGGGTAAGTAATAATAAATTAAGCTAAACTCTTTTAAGAGGTTGAAATGCAATAGTAGTATATATACAGAACTGTTCAGAACACAATGAGTGATGTTTAAACCTGTTGATAGAACCACAAGTTAAGGGCCACTTTCTGAATTTATCTATAGAAAATATAATTCAATTAATCTAATATACTTACTGTCGATGAGATCCGGTATTGCCGCCTGATTTTGGAACTGGAAGAAACTCCTCTCTAACATATATTCCGGATTTATTTCTTCCACTCGCAAAAGATTAAGCACCTGAAATGGAATGAAATGGTTTATTTTATTCGCTAAGGATTGTAAGTCGTGTGCTACATAGTGAAATAATGTGCTTTGAATAATAATAATAATTATTATTATTTTATTATTATTATTTTCAAGGAAAACAAATAAATGTTTAATCTTAATATTAATATTAATAAGGTTACATATATAATGCTATTAAAAGTTATATAAAAACCATGCACATCGCCCTTATTCTCTTCTTATTGCGAAGGAGAAAATTTCAAGTTGCGTTTTGGCGCGTGAGTAAGGTTACAATTACAATTATCAAAAATATAAAACACCAATTCCTGAATTATCCAGATCTGAATCGTAGATCTAGTATTTTTGGATTCTGAAGATATGACATACCTAAGTTCATAGCATACCTGAAGCGAATCATAATACTCCGAATCATAATCAAGACAATAGATTTTAAATAGGCTTACCATATTATAGGTGAGGTGGAAGGCCGAGTTGAGATGATCAGCTTTGCCCTGCACCATGTCTTTGACAGTGTTGGGAGTCACCTTCTGGTCTATCATGAGGATTACGATCCCCTTGTCGTCCAGCCCACGCCGCCCCGCTCGACCCGACATCTGGATGTACTCCCCGGACGTAATCTAGATCATAAGACCACCCGAGTTACGTGGCTGTACATATTTTCGAAACAGAGTAACATCCGCGCTGCGTGTCGGGACCCTGCGAAGTCGCGCTGTGTATGGGTTCACACATGTGAACCACAGTTCAATGATTCATGCGAAGTTGCGCGGCACACTGATCACTGACACTAATCGCGTACTCACTTTTGTAGTAAGGAAGATTTTTATTCTATTGCTATCTTAAAAAGTGCGCGCCGCGTCGCGTTCCGGTGTGAACTGACGCTGTCAGTCTCATGTGTGCATTACATTGATGATCACTTATTTAAAGGTAAAGGAAAAATAGTGTCCTAAAAAACTGTCAATCTTCGAAAACATGTGGATGACCGTGGTGAACCTTGTCACATTAAGAGATGTGTGCCCAGCATAGTAATGGGAAGAGTATATATAGGTAGATAAAGATAATACATATATCACAGGTTACATTGTAAAATTAAAATATCAGTATACAGATAAATCAGAAAAATATGAAACTTACAAATCTGAAATCTTTCCCATCAAATTTCTGTGAACTGGTGAAGACCACTGTTCTTGCAGGCATGTTCAAACCCATGGCAAATGTTTCTGTTGCGAACAGTGCCTGAAAAATTATTTTAATTGTTAACAGAATGTGCGTAGAAAAAAAAATAGATAAGCCAGAGTTCATAGTTTGAGTATCAAGTTTTATTTTTAACTGGTTAGCGTGTATCTTCAAAAATGTTGATATTATCAACTTACTGATAATATCCTATTGGTTACTCTGTCTGAGTGGTTATTGCCTCCAGACGGGCTGCCCAAATGACTGCGGAATGCAGTGTGCCCTATATACTATAATGTTATAACTGTGGTTATAACACATAATTGAAGAGTTATAATATAATCATCTTTGATTATAAATTATCTAAGGTTCTTACAATAAATATATAAACAAAAACTCACCTTAATAAGACTCAAACCAAACAATATTTCTATAGTTTCTTTCAATATAGGGAGTAATCCACCATGATGGATCCCAATTCCTCTCCTCAACAGAGGTATAACGTTTTCCACTTGCGGTAACTTGCGGTCTTCCTCTGACAGTACGTCCATTGCATTGTTAAAAACTTCGTCAACTAATTTTTTCTCTTCAACTGAAATATTAGTAGATACAATGTAGGTAAGTGATTAAAAATATTTAAACTTTTAAAAAACTTATCCAATAATAAGTGTTTTTTCCAGTTTCAAAACAAATACATGTTTTGTGTGTCTATTTGTGTCAAATATACATTACACACGTCCGACCATTTATTTTACTTTAGACAGCTGTTTGACACTTACTCGTATTAAAGTCCAACTTCGCCATTTGCATAGCGTACGCCTCACAATCCTTCTTGCTGAAACTGAATATTATCACAGGGGCAAAATTTCGCTCCATTATCATTTTGACTATACTAAATATATTGGAAGCGTTCACTTTGGAGCCTCCGCGACGACCTCTCTGTTCGCCCTTGCCGGCGTCACCGGCGTTACTCAACACAGTCATAGCTGTATTGAAGTTTTCCTCCTTGAAGACGCCCTTCTCGTCGACTACCAGATGTATCCCATCGCCACCGGAAGGAAATATGTAATGTTGCAACGGTGTCGGTCGATACTCAGTGTACACCACGTGACACGGTTGAGAGTGGAGTCGACACACCCATTCGGCGAACTGTCGAGCGTTGGGTATAGTGGCCGATAGGAATACATAACGCACGTTGTCTGGGAGGAGGATTAAAGTTTCTGCAATTGCATCAAACAAATAATGTTATTTCATGTACTTGGATGAAATTTATATTTTACTTTATGAACTCGCAAGAGAAAGTATTAGTCGATTTCAGATTCAGTCTATTTGGGATTCAGGTGTATTCACATTTCAGGCGATTTGGGATATGGTTGTAATGGACCGGAAGCAACGAAAGTATGCATGGTCTGTATTATACAAACAATTTCGCCACCTTACCATACACAACTGTCTATGGACCTAATCAAATGATATGGTGTATTCACATTTCAGGCGATTTGGGATTTGGTTGTAATGGACCGGAAGCAACGAAAGTATGCATGGTCTGTATTATACAAACAATTTCGCCACCTTACCATACACAACTGTCTATGGACCTAATCAAATGATATGGTGTATTCACATTTCAGGCGATTTGGGATTTGGTTGTAATGGACCGGAAGCAAAGAAAGTATGCATGGTCTGTATTATACAAACAATTTCGCCACCTTACCATACACAACTGTCTATGGACCTAATCAAATGATATGGTGTATTCACATTTCAGGCGATTTGGGATTTGGTTGTAATGGACCGGAAGCAAAGAAAGTATGCATGGTCTGTATTATACAAACAATTTCGCCACCTTACCATACACAACTGTCTATGGACCTAATCAAATGATATGGTGTATTCACATTTCAGGCGATTTGGGATTTGGTTGTAATGGACCGGAAGCAAAGAAAGTATGCATGGTCTGTATTATACAAACAATTTCGCCACCTTACCATACACAACTGTCTATGGACCTAATCAAATGATATGGTGTATTCACATTTCAGGCGATTTGGGATTTGGTTGTAATGGACCGGAAGCAATGAAAGTATGCATGGTCTGTATTATACAAACAATTACAACACCTTTAACATACACAACTGTCTATGGACCTAATCAAATGATATAAGATCTACATGATCTTACTATGTATTAATGACTTACAATGTGGGTCTCAATCTACTTAAATACTAATAAAAAATGTTGCTAGTGCGATTACTCAAAATCAAAATCATACTATAAAAAATGATATGTTGCAACTTACCTTCCCAAACAACACCTCTCTCTTTATCTCTCATGTAGTGAATTTCATCAAATATAACCCAACCCACTTCACGCATAATTTCTGATCCTCTGTACAACATATTTCTTAGAATCTGGAAGGATTACCAAAAATAAACTTACATTTTATTAACAATAATACAGTAAATCATTTAAATGTACTATATTATATTATATTTAATATATATTTTTGGGAGTTTACTCGTCAAGAAACGATTTGCATATAAGCCCGTGGTATCAAAATTTATGGGAGTAAAATCAGAATTGTCACACGAATGCGTTATGTCATGCGTTATAGTTACGTTCTATTTTTTGTAATATTTTAGAATATCTCCGAAATTTCAGAGATATGGCGTCATCTACACAATTTTATTTAAAAAAAAAAAAAAACAATGTTCTTTCAGCGTGTTAGAATTGTGAAAATTTAAATTTTATTATCATTCGTAAGGAGTAGGACTCAAATCGTGTGTCGGAGGTGACATACACAATTTTTTTTAATCTTTAATATATATTTTTAAGTAATTTTTTTATGCAGACTGACTGGATCATTACTTTACATTCGCATTTGAAGTTAACTGAATTTATTACCTCTGTAGTCATAATGAGACAGGACGCTGATGGATTAATAGTAACATCACCAGTGATTAGACCAACATCGTGGAACTCCTCAGAAAACTCTCTGTACTTCTGATTTGACAAAGCTTTAATAGGTGTAGTGTATATTACTCTCTGCTTGTTTTTCAATGAAACAGCTATAGCGTACCTGAGGATAACAAAACACGACATTATTAGTACATTATTTGTACACTTGCTTGTGTCACAAAAATCTGTCAGTCCTAAGATTGCACATCAGAAGTGACAACTACGCTATCTGTCTTGACCACCAGGTAGTAAAAAATATAAAGATTAAGAAAATTTATTAGCAATAATTTATTCAAACTTTATTGCTGTAGTTAAACATCTTCAAAATAAGTTATTTCATAGAAAAATACTTACTCTGCAACAACTGTTTTGCCAGCAGATGTATGTGCTGAGACAAGTACTGATTGTAAATTTTCTATACATAATAAAGCCTCCTTTTGAAATGGATCCAATATAAAACTGTATTGCTTTGCTGCTTCTGTAGCGGTAACTTTAAGTGGTATATATTTGAGATTAGGGGGCACTGCAACTTCATGTGTACAACCCTCAGGTGCCTCCAAGGTATGAATAACAATACGAGTAGATAATGCATCAACACTGTAAACAAAAGCAAAGAAAAAATAATTCAATAAAAAGTAGTTTTAAGATTAATAAAAATGAGAATTACTAAATTTGACCTAGACACCTCAAAAACCTAGATTTTTTTTAAAACAAACACCTACTAACAGTAATATTACCTGGGGATTGTAAGGTACAACCCTCATGGCCATGAATAATTGGGGTGAGGCACTCCGCAACCCCTCCGCCGGCCACCGGACGATCCTTGCGGTTCGTCCGGTGTTAGAAGAGTGGGTGAGGCGCCGACAAGGTGGCCTCACCTTTCATATGGTGCAGATGATGACCGGGCATGGGTGCTTCGGTCATTATCTGCACCGTATAAAAAGGGAGGAGTCGCCGCAGTGCCACCACTGCGGCGACCCTGATGACACGGCCGAGCACACGCTCCAGGTGTGCCCGGCCTGGAGTCCCCAGCGCCGGGAGTTGGAAACGGCGCTGGGTGGTGAAGACGTCACACTGCCAAACATGGTTGAAGCCATGCTTGGCAGTGTGGCAATCTGGAAAGCAGTTGCCACCTTCTGCGAATATGTAATGTCGCAGAAGGAGGCAGCCGAGAGGGAGCGAGAGGAAGAGGCTGGTCTCGCTTCCCTCAGACGTAGGCGGCTGGGCAGGAGAAGGCGGGCATACCTAGCCCGTCTTTAAATGTCCCAGGGGACCTGCGCACATAGCTGGCCAGCTATGTGTGCCTGCACAAAGTCCCACCGTCTGGGGATTGCTTGGGTGTCTCCGGGTAATCCTCCGCTGGCGTGAGCCTAGCCAGCATCGGCTAGGCTGCCCTGGGGTGGATCGGAGTTTGATGCCTCGGCAGAACCCGGTTCACCCCGCTTACAGGGCAAGGAGGCACCGGGGAGTTTTAGTGGGTATTCCCAGTGCCGCTATGATCAGGTGCTGGGCGACCCCCACATATCCCTACCGTCTAGCCAGCGGTAGGGAATCTGTAAGCGGATTACTCCTCGTCAAAAAAAAAAAAAAAAAAAAAAAGGTACAACCCTCATATGATAATCTCCCGTAAGGAGGTTGTTAAAGTCTTGTGAGTTGACAAACTTATGACTAACAAATCTACTTTATCTGACTATTAAATTGTTGGAGAACTATGCAAAGTATTCCTTGTATTTGAGGTAGTTTTCTGACTGTTTTATACATACAAATTACTTTATAAATATACTTTAAAAACAAAAAATGCACACGTGTTTTGGCGTGACATTTAAAAGGTCCAGATAAATAGTAAACAATGTTAAGATATGATAAAATATAAGGGACAAGGTCCGTCATTAATCATAATCAAAAAATAATTAAAGTAATCCTTAAGAGAAGAGAAATGACAACAATTAAATGGGAGCACAAAGGAAAAACAATCGAAGAACTTACTTTAAATCATCAAATAAATCCGAGTCATTTTCATTGTCCAATTTAGATTTCTTTGTAGTGTCTTCATATTCCACAAGCTCGTGAGGACGTTTTGTTCTATTTGTTTCTGTAGAACTTTTTCTAATAAAAAAATACAAATTAGAAAACAATAATAATAAATATCATAAAAATTTTTTAGGTTGTTTTACTCACGGCAGCGTATCACTATTATTATCGCAACTTGTATTATTCTTGTCGGCTTCTGTCTCATAAAGACAGTTAAATAAATCATCTATGTCATCCATATTGTTGTTTTCATATAAGAGAAATTAAATTAAATTTATTTGTGAAATTCTACTATGCTATTTATATACATATTTATTTCACAACAATGTGACTGATCACAGAATGTGTAACCAGCCCACCACACAGAATAGCTAGCAAAGCAAAGCAAACGAAATAATAATATTTAGACTGTTTAATCAATGTCAAGCAGCCCTGTCAACTTGGTTGGAAAAAAACTGTCAAGTTTCAAGCTAGAGTTATGCCAGATCACCAAACTTGGCCCCCGCAAAATTTTTTTTTTTTTTTTTTTAAATTTTTATTATTGCATATCGTTAGTTTATGGTTTGTACTTAATTGTTCGCTATGAATAATTGTTTGTTCTTTAGTTGTTTATTTTAAAAAAATAATTAAAAAATACTGTGGTTAGCTCCCTCAATCAAAATTATTAATATTTTCTCTCATTAACAGTCTATAAATACATACTGATGTTTGTTCTTCAATAAATTACGTTTGTTCGAACATTTAATTGCCTTTTTATGAGATAAACAACTAAAGAACAAACAATTATTCATAGCGAACAATTAAGTACAAACCATAAACTAACGATATGCAATAATAAAAATTTAAAAAAAAAAAAAAAAAAATTTTGCGGGGGCCAAGTTTGGTGATCTGGCATAACTCTAGCTTGAAACTTGACAGTTTTTTTCCAACCAAGTTGACAGGGCTGCTTGACATTGATTAAACAGTCTAAATATTATTATTTCGTTTGCTTTGCTTTGCTAGCTATTCTGTGTGGTGGGCTGGTTACACATTCTGTGATCAGTCACATTGTTGTGAAATAAATATGTATATAAATAGCATAGTAGAATTTCACAAATAAATTTAATTTAATTTCTCTTATATGAAAACAACAATATGGATGACATAGATGATTTATTTAACTGTCTTTATGAGACAGAAGCCGACAAGAATAATACAAGTTGCGATAATAATAGTGATACGCTGCCGTGAGTAAAACAACCTAAAAAATTTTTATGATATTTATTATTATTGTTTTCTAATTTGTATTTTTTTATTAGAAAAAGTTCTACAGAAACAAATAGAACAAAACGTCCTCACGAGCTTGTGGAATATGAAGACACTACAAAGAAATCTAAATTGGACAATGAAAATGACTCGGATTTATTTGATGATTTAAAGTAAGTTCTTCGATTGTTTTTCCTTTGTGCTCCCATTTAATTGTTGTCATTTCTCTTCTCTTAAGGATTACTTTAATTATTTTTTGATTATGATTAATGACGGACCTTGTCCCTTATATTTTATCATATCTTAACATTGTTTACTATTTATCTGGACCTTTTAAATGTCACGCCAAAACACGTGTGCATTTTTTGTTTTTAAAGTATATTTATAAAGTAATTTGTATGTATAAAACAGTCAGAAAACTACCTCAAATACAAGGAATACTTTGCATAGTTCTCCAACAATTTAATAGTCAGATAAAGTAGATTTGTTAGTCATAAGTTTGTCAACTCACAAGACTTTAACAACCTCCTTACGGGAGATTATCATATGAGGGTTGTACCTTTTTTTTTTTTTTTTTTTTTTTGACGAGGAGTAATCCGCTTACAGATTCCCTACCGCTGGCTAGACGGTAGGGATATGTGGGGGTCGCCCAGCACCTGATCATAGCGGCACTGGGAATACCCACTAAAACTCCCCGGTGCCTCCTTGCCCTGTAAGCGGGGTGAACCGGGTTCTGCCGAGGCATCAAACTCCGATCCACCCCAGGGCAGCCTAGCCGATGCTGGCTAGGCTCACGCCAGCGGAGGATTACCCGGAGACACCCAAGCAATCCCCAGACGGTGGGACTTTGTGCAGGCACACATAGCTGGCCAGCTATGTGCGCAGGTCCCCTGGGACATTTAAAGACGGGCTAGGTATGCCCGCCTTCTCCTGCCCAGCCGCCTACGTCTGAGGGAAGCGAGACCAGCCTCTTCCTCTCGCTCCCTCTCGGCTGCCTCCTTCTGCGACATTACATATTCGCAGAAGGTGGCAACTGCTTTCCAGATTGCCACACTGCCAAGCATGGCTTCAACCATGTTTGGCAGTGTGACGTCTTCACCACCCAGCGCCGTTTCCAACTCCCGGCGCTGGGGACTCCAGGCCGGGCACACCTGGAGCGTGTGCTCGGCCGTGTCATCAGGGTCGCCGCAGTGGTGGCACTGCGGCGACTCCTCCCTTTTTATACGGTGCAGATAATGACCGAAGCACCCATGCCCGGTCATCATCTGCACCATATGAAAGGTGAGGCCACCTTGTCGGCGCCTCACCCACTCTTCTAACACCGGACGAACCGCAAGGATCGTCCGGTGGCCGGCGGAGGGGTTGCGGAGTGCCTCACCCCAATTATTCATGGCCATGAGGGTTGTACCTTACAATCCCCAGGTAATATTACTGTTAGTAGGTGTTTGTTTTAAAAAAAATCTAGGTTTTTGAGGTGTCTAGGTCAAATTTAGTAATTCTCATTTTTATTAATCTTAAAACTACTTTTTATTGAATTATTTTTTCTTTGCTTTTGTTTACAGTGTTGATGCATTATCTACTCGTATTGTTATTCATACCTTGGAGGCACCTGAGGGTTGTACACATGAAGTTGCAGTGCCCCCTAATCTCAAATATATACCACTTAAAGTTACCGCTACAGAAGCAGCAAAGCAATACAGTTTTATATTGGATCCATTTCAAAAGGAGGCTTTATTATGTATAGAAAATTTACAATCAGTACTTGTCTCAGCACATACATCTGCTGGCAAAACAGTTGTTGCAGAGTAAGTATTTTTCTATGAAATAACTTATTTTGAAGATGTTTAACTACAGCAATAAAGTTTGAATAAATTATTGCTAATAAATTTTCTTAATCTTTATATTTTTTACTACCTGGTGGTCAAGACAGATAGCGTAGTTGTCACTTCTGATGTGCAATCTTAGGACTGACAGATTTTTGTGACACAAGCAAGTGTACAAATAATGTACTAATAATGTCGTGTTTTGTTATCCTCAGGTACGCTATAGCTGTTTCATTGAAAAACAAGCAGAGAGTAATATACACTACACCTATTAAAGCTTTGTCAAATCAGAAGTACAGAGAGTTTTCTGAGGAGTTCCACGATGTTGGTCTAATCACTGGTGATGTTACTATTAATCCATCAGCGTCCTGTCTCATTATGACTACAGAGGTAATAAATTCAGTTAACTTCAAATGCGAATGTAAAGTAATGATCCAGTCAGTCTGCATAAAAAAATTACTTAAAAATATATATTAAAGATTAAAAAAAATTGTGTATGTCACAATTTTTTTTAATCTTAAAAAAATTAGTTGTTTATTTTAAAAAATTAATTAAAAAATACTGTGGTTAGCTCCCTCAATCAAAATTATTAATATTTTCTCTCATTAACAGTCTATAAATACATACTGATGTTTGTTCTTCAATAAATTACGTTTGTTCGAACATTTAATTGCCTTTTTATGAGATAAACAACTAAAGAACAAACAATTATTCATAGCGAACAATTAAGTACAAACCATGAACTAGTGCCGAATTATGTAGGTCTTAATTAAACGTAATCCCAAGTTAACTATGTATTTACTTTATTAATGAAAAAGAAGTTTTAACAAAAATGTTTATATATTTTTGTTTACCGCATGCGGCCCGCGGGCCACACGTTGAATATAGCTATGCTATAGTACTATACAGCCGCTTCCTATTTAATAATGACTAACCAACACCTTCCCATGTAGTTGGTCCTAATTGCCCTTATTCTCCGTGAAAGGGCCCATGGATAATAGAAGTAAGGAGGACTAAGATATTATCATCATCAACCTGGGTATCTCCACGTTTTCCAATTCGTGGCTTCCATCGGTTACCCGCCGATGGAAGCCATGGAAGCCGATGGAACTCGTCTACCCCCAACGGTTACCCGCTCTGCGATAAATGTTACTGGCCCATTCCCACTTCAGCTTACTGATTCTTTCGGTGAGGTCCACAATTTTGTTTCTTCGCGAATTTCAGAATTTCTGAAATTATCCACCAAAATTCCGATCATAGCACGTCTGCTCTTGAGTAATATGAATCGGGTAAAGGTTGAGGTTTTTCGTCAAAATCGGTTATAGGTAGGTATAGTGCATTATTTACAGTTGTTGAGTGAGAACCATGCCGTTTTCAGCTACACTCATCAGCAGCAATGTTTTCAAGCAAGACCGGCCGGTAAGGTCGACATAATGGCACCTTACCTTACTGCTCATAGTCGACCGTTTTTTTAAATTTTTTGATCACTCAATAAATTTAAAGATTGTTTGACACAATTTTGACCAGTCTCAGCTTAACTTACCCCACATTTGTGGGTTATTATAATGATAACGCTTCTTTTGTGTAACGTTCCATTTTTAATAATCGGAACAATCATAATTATCTATTATAGGTGACCACTGTCAAACTTCAGAGTTGCCACTTGCACGAAATAGTGCATTTTTATTGAGACACACAAATGCTGTCTGAAATAATATTGGGTTGTTCCAAACAGTTCTACTATTACTTCTACGATAGTAATGTTTAGATATAGCATTTTTAAATATTTTTTGGTAAGCTAATATGTAGCTGGAACAGCACGGTTGGCCAGCCCAATATTTTTCTGTAGTACAAATTATAGCTATGGTAGTCATTCGTAAACCTAAAAATGGAAGATATATAAGGGTACAAGTAATAAGATTAATTCTTTAATGTATTTATTAAACGTTATTATTTACATGTTTATTATTTACACGTCAACACAAGTAATTTACATGTAAAGACTGGCGGCAAAGACGATGTCTCGTTTGAGCAGTTTGATGGCCTCGGCGAACTTGTTCTCGAGCTCGACGTTGCCGATGTTCTTGGCGGCCTGACACAGCTGACGCAGCACTTCCTCCAGACGACGCATGCTGCGGATTATCGAGCCTGAAACCGCCCAATAATTCTATCAGTAGGGACAGCCTGTCTGGTGGCAGTGACCACCCCCTTACAGAAGTCACTAACGTGTCCCTTAACGCTACTATAGTCGACAGCGAACTTGCAGCATCTGAGGCTTTGTTTGCGTTATAGGCAACCGCAGCCACCTGACATCAAATGAACCGTCAGCCAGTTTGGCTACCTTAACATTAAAATACATTTACCTAGATTGAATGAAAAAAATTAAAAAGAAAAACTAGATCAAAATTAATAATACAGACAAAATTGATCATTATATAGATTTTTAATGTTTGTCATGATAGTGGGATAAATCAAAATATTCTATCAAGAATTAATTAATTTGGTACCTAATTGCTACTTATCAGCATTTATTTAGTACCATTGTGGCTGATAGCGTATGTAACATGGAGACTTTAATAAACCAAATAGTTTCGATGTTTTTTGTTAAAAAATACAAGAATTAGTTTCATACCTTCCAAGACTTTGGTCATTTTGCATATGTCGAGAAAGGTGGCGCCACGCGACCATGCTAGCACCGCATCCATCAGCGTGCTCTTGAACTTGTTCACGTACACGTTCTTATCCAGATCCATGTTAGCGTCCACCGACACCTCAGCGATGCGACGCGCGAACTCCTGCAAAATGTTTCAACCCGCTTAATTAGTTGTGGTTTTCGCACCAACATTTACGACTTAGCCATCTGTGCTTTCTACACTCGTAAACACTACGCTACGCTAAGAGAAAACTCTCTGTGACTGGTCAAAATTTTATCACAAAGTTTTCTCTTAGCGTAGCGTAGCGTTTACGACGGTAGAAAGCGCTGCGTTTGCATCTTGGCTATTAGGAGGCCAGTTGCTATTACGTCAATTTATATTTAATTTCATGATTAACAAGTCTTTTGTTTCATTTTCTCTCTAGTTTTCATCTTTCGTTTTGTCTGTCGGACTTTCGGACTTTCGAAGGGACGGAACTGACGGACTTTCGACACATTCAAACCAAATATTTTTAAAAAATATTCTGTTCTACGTACGGTACAAAACGCTATAGCTATTTTTCAGCCTAATAACCTTCAAATATATGAGTAAAATAACAATAATTACTGTGAACCGGGTAAAATTAACTAACAAAGGTAGCTGCAAAAATGTCCTCGGATAAGTGGAAGAGACAAGAATGTTTTTTTTTTTTTAATACAAATGGATCAGATCTAGCCGCGCAGCAAAGGCCGACGAATGGAGCGAGCTTACACAGAAGATGCCAATTCAATGCAAACTTTGAAAATATTGAGCTCCCTGTCGCTCCGATCAATGGCGGTGTGTAATGTGAAAGAATTTTTAAAGCGTTTAGTACGAAAAGGAGGGATTTTATGTGTTATATATATACGCATTGTACCTGTAGCTTCCTGAGCACACCGTTCAGCTCCTCTCCGATGTTGGACGCTTGTCCGGGATTCTCGTCGCACACGAAACAGCTGAGCAAAGCCGCGCTCTGCTCCGCCGTCAGATCGTTGAACACGCCGTTGAAGATCAGCTCCGTCAGCAGCAATTGGTCCGTACTATAATATAATACCATACACATTTGTTGTAGGTTGCATATTGTTTAGTAATCGGTCGTCCTGGCCGCTAACAATTCATAAATCAAACGTTGACGACACGTTTGGTCTAGTGGCTAGTAACCCTAGCTGTTAACCAAACGGTCGCGGGTTCGAATCCCGCTAGGGGCAAATGTTTATGTGTTAACATTTTACCTTTGTACCTGAGTCATGGATGTTTTTTATTTATAATATGTATGTATTTACAACAAAAAAAAAAGTTATGTATGTAGTATATCAACTGTCTGGTATCCATAACACAAGCATTAAGTTGCTTACTGTGGAACTAGATGGTGCTGTGTAGAATGTCTGAAGATATTTATTTATTTATTTAAGGTTTGAGCATAAATGAAGGAATTAGACATGTTATACCTTCACCTGAGTATATTACTAAATGTGATCAGAACTCAGAAATTATTTAAAAAAAATGTCAAACATGTATAAAATGTAATGTACATAATACATAGTTTGGTTCATGGAATTGTCTGTTTCTGTATAATGTGTTTGCAACAATAATAAGTTTTCTCGTTTAATTCAATGCTTTTATTTCATTTATTCTGCTTATATAAACCTCACAAAAACATTGCATTTAGGAGTTGGGTGTCCCGCAGACTACTTGATGCTGCAGCATCAGATCGAGGTCACGGATACACCATCAAAGTAAGTTAGTGAGATCCCTTTGTCAACTAGAAAATGGGCGGATGATCTTCATAAACTATAGCTAACAACCATATCGATCACGTCAGATATCAAACAAAAAAAAAACTAGTTCAAAATCAGTTAAAAATACATAGGGGTTATTTTTTTAACCTTTTTATATCATATGGAAATATCTTGCAAAGTTATATTTTTAATGTGATCATGTTGTAGAGCTGGGTTGCCATAACCAAAATTGTAGCAAACTTCTCATTAAAAATAAAAAAAATAGCAAACTGCTCATAAAAGCAACTTTCTAATTAAAAATCAACTCATAAAGTGAACAAAATAACAATATAAAGACTCGCCTGCTCAATTCACATGCTACTCTTCCTTTCAGCTCAATCACATCCCCAGAATTGCAATATCCCAATTTTCTGAGCACATTTTTCCGTTTCTTGAGCTCGTCCATTTGCAGAATTCCCTTAGCTTCTTTTAGTTCCAACTTAGCTTGTGTCAATTGCTTATAAAGCTCTTGCTTGTCCTCGTAAGCCTTCAAAAGAGTGCTGCGTCTTTCGTCACTATGAATTGGATGGCTACTCAACCTAAGAGAAATAAAAATTACAACAATGTCACAAGTCTTTCAAAAGAATACACCACTGCTCACAAACAAATCGACGGCTGCAAAGAACAAAAATATATCTGCATTTTACCGAAATTCACTTTTTTACATAAATGAATTCAGAATTCTTTATTTTATCTAGTGATATTTTTTTTTTTCATAAAAAATCTTATTTTTTATGGGTATTTTGTCGCGTAATTAAAGACATCTACACCATTTTTTACAAAGTAACGAAGTATACACGCACATCTACAATTGTCCGTATGTACGCCGTACAATTTCGCAGGTATCAGTCACATAACCGCTTTTGTCACGGGGCTGCCTTATTTATTTATTCCTACAACGTCAATATATTTAATCTACATTTTGATGAATCTAATACAGATGAATGGAATAATGATTTTTTAAATGATTTAAACAATAAAAAATCTATTACTAATTAGAAAGTCCTACGTAGAAGCGAATATATGGCAGTTGACTCGGTTAGTTTACAAAGTAGAAAAGGCCATCTGCCGTATTTCGAAAATAAAATAAAAATCTGTTAAATTTATCTTTACTATTTTGTTCAGAATGCCATATTAATTGACTGTTTCAAATTTGAAGAAGCTAGCTTAAGGCTGCGGACCGTTAAAAATTGACTCTCATCGAATTTTTGGCGCTGCTTATAACATTGTTTTCAAACTGATTTAGGAAAAAACTTAGAAATATTTTTATAACCAAGAAAAATTTATAATATGGTTAATAGTTAAGTATTTTTTAAGCGTTTGTTTATAGGGTATATATTAGGTAAAAATGGAGTTAAACACAGCTCTGCCAAGCCCTACAGTATGTTGAGCTATGTTCACGGACCAATGACATAACAACTAATGATAAATTAGAAAATCTATTCAGTTGTGAAGTTTTCTTATGTAGTCGTCCTTAAATTGATCTGATTATTTTTTTGCAAAACTAATTCATGTTCTTAAGTAAGAACGTTAAATATTGTCTTTTATCAAATTTTTCACTAATTTTTTTTTTCATTTTTAACATAGTTACGTAACAACAATTAGAAATTAACATTTATTATCATAAAGGACAAGTGTTTAGGTACAATAAAAAGCTATGGTTTCTGTATAAAAATTAAGAAAATTAATTATTTTATTGATAAGAAAATATCGGCAATCAAACTCCTCAGTGACCGGTGAGCGGTCGTTGCGTTCAGACGTGTGCTCCGTATTAAATTTTTACATGTTTTTTGCGATCGAACAAATATCTTTGTCTCGCTCACTCTCAGAGATTTTGCGCTTCTGTTAGCATATCGAAAGTTGCTTTACTTTATTTATTTTCAACATTATTTTCGAACTTTTTGGTAGTTAGTTAGTTTTTGTTTTTGTTATATATATTATTATTGGGTCATAATGGAAAAAGATATGCTTGTCTAAAAAAAGGAAATGCAAGTCAAATATCATAAGCATTATATATTATATTCGTATATGTTATATTATATTATATTATATTATATTATATTATATTATATTATATTATATTATATTATATTATATTATATTATATTATATTATATGTTATAATAATTATAAAAAAAATTAGTATATATATTATTACTAGCTTTTATGGAAGAGTGAAGGCTCCTGGCACAGGCTCAAAAAAAGTCTTCAATCATGTAATATCATCTCAATTTCTAATAATGAAATGAACACAACCTTATTCACAATAATAATATCGATAATCTGCTAGCAACTTTTCTATATTCTAAATTAACTAAAACTAATTCTAAAAAACAAGTCTGTTTCTAATATTTCTAAAATATCTAAAATTTCTAAAACTTCTAAAATTTCTACATTTCTAACATTCTAAAATTTCTAACATTTCTAAAATTTCTTGGAGCTAGCGCGCCGACTGTATCTATTTATTGGATTAACTATTATAGCATAACAATGCATGTATAATATATTTAGAAATGTTGAAAATTGGGTATTTTCAATAACATGAAATTAAAAAATTTCTCTTTCTAAGTCTCTTTCTAAAATTTCTAAAACTTCTAAAAATTTCTACATTTCTAACATTCTAAAATTTCTAACATTCTAAAATTTCTAACATTTCTAAAATTTCTTGGAGTTAGCGCGACGACTGTATCTATTTATTGGATTAACTATTATAGCATAACAAATGCATGTATAATATATTTAGAAATGTTGAAAATTGGGTATTTTCAATAACATGAAATTAAAAAATTTCTCTTTCTAAAATTTCTAAAACTTCTAAAATTTCTACATTTCTAACATTCTAAAATTTCTAACATTTCTAAAATTTCTTGGAGCTAGCGCGCCGACTGTATCTATTTATTGGATTAACTATTATAGCATAACAATATATTTAGAGATGTTGAAAATTGGGTATTTTCAATAACATGAAATTAAAAAATTTCTCTTTCTAAGTCTCTTTCTAAAATTTCTAAAACTTCTAAAATTTCTAAAATTTCTAACATTCTAAAATTTCTAACATTTCTAAAATTTCTTGGAGCTAGCGCGCCGACTGTATCTATTTATTGGATTAACTATTATAGCATAACAATGCATGTATAATATATTTAGAGATGTTGAAAATTGGGTATTTTCAATAACATGAAATTAAAAAATTTCTCTTTCTAAGTCTCTTTCTAAAATTTCTAAAACTTCTAAAATTTCTACATTTCTAACATTCTAAAATTTCTAACATTTCTAAAATTTCTTGGAGCTAGCGCGCCGACTGTATCTATTTATTGGATTAACTATTATAGCATAACAATGCATGTATAATATATATAGAAATGTTGAAAATTGGGTATTTTCAATAACATGAAATTAAAAAATTTCTCTTTCTAAGTCTCTTTCTAAAATTTCTAAAACTTCTAAAAATTTCTACATTTCTAACATTCTAAAATTTCTAACATTCTAAAATTTCTAACATTTCTAAAATTTCTTGGAGTTAGCGCGACGACTGTATCTATTTATTGGATTAACTATTATAGCATAACAAATGCATGTATAATATATTTAGAAATGTTGAAAATTGGGTATTTTCAATAACATGAAATTAAAAAATTTCTCTTTCTAAAATTTCTAAAACTTCTAAAATTTCTACATTTCTAACATTCTAAAATTTCTAACATTTCTAAAATTTCTTGGAGTTAGCGCGACGACTGTATCTATTTATTGGATTAACTATTATAGCATAACAAATGCATGTATAATATATTTAGAAATGTTGAAAATTGGGTATTTTCAATAACATGAAATTAAAAAATTTCTCTTTCTAAAATTTCTAAAACTTCTAAAATTTCTACATTTCTAACATTCTAAAATTTCTAACATTTCTAAAATTTCTTGGAGCTAGCGCGCCGACTGTATCTATTTATTGGATTAACTATTATAGCATAACAATATATTTAGAGATGTTGAAAATTGGGTATTTTCAATAACATGAAATTAAAAAATTTCTCTTTCTAAGTCTCTTTCTAAAATTTCTAAAACTTCTAAAATTTCTAAAATTTCTAACATTCTAAAATTTCTAACATTTCTAAAATTTCTTGGAGCTAGCGCGCCGACTGTATCTATTTATTGGATTAACTATTATAGCATAACAATGCATGTATAATATATTTAGAGATGTTGAAAATTGGGTATTTTCAATAACATGAAATTAAAAAATTTCTCTTTCTAAGTCTCTTTCTAAAATTTCTAAAACTTCTAAAATTTCTACATTTCTAACATTCTAAAATTTCTAACATTTCTAAAATTTCTTGGAGCTAGCGCGCCGACTGTATCTATTTATTGGATTAACTATTATAGCATAACAATGCATGTATAATATATATAGAAATGTTGAAAATTGGGTATTTTCAATAACATGAAATTAAAAAATTTCTCTTTCTAAGTCTCTTTCTAAAATTTCTAAAACTTCTAAAAATTTCTACATTTCTAACATTCTAAAATTTCTAACATTCTAAAATTTCTAACATTTCTAAAATTTCTTGGAGTTAGCGCGACGACTGTATCTATTTATTGGATTAACTATTATAGCATAACAAATGCATGTATAATATATTTAGAAATGTTGAAAATTGGGTATTTTCAATAACATGAAATTAAAAAATTTCTCTTTCTAAAATTTCTAAAACTTCTAAAATTTCTACATTTCTAACATTCTAAAATTTCTAACATTTCTAAAATTTCTTGGAGCTAGCGCGCCGACTGTATCTATTTATTGGATTAACTATTATAGCATAACAATATATTTAGAGATGTTGAAAATTGGGTATTTTCAATAACATGAAATTAAAAAATTTCTCTTTCTAAGTCTCTTTCTAAAATTTCTAAAACTTCTAAAATTTCTAAAATTTCTAACATTCTAAAATTTCTAACATTTCTAAAATTTCTTGGAGCTAGCGCGCCGACTGTATCTATTTATTGGATTAACTATTATAGCATAACAATGCATGTATAATATATTTAGAGATGTTGAAAATTGGGTATTTTCAATAACATGAAATTAAAAAATTTCTCTTTCTAAGTCTCTTTCTAAAATTTCTAAAACTTCTAAAATTTCTACATTTCTAACATTCTAAAATTTCTAACATTTCTAAAATTTCTTGGAGTTAGCGCGACGACTGTATCTATTTATTGGATTAACTATTATAGCATAACAAATGCATGTATAATATATTTAGAAATGTTGAAAATTGGGTATTTTCAATAACATGAAATTAAAAAATTTCTCTTTCTAAAATTTCTAAAACTTCTAAAATTTCTACATTTCTAACATTCTAAAATTTCTAACATTTCTAAAATTTCTTGGAGCTAGCGCGCCGACTGTATCTATTTATTGGATTAACTATTATAGCATAACAATATATTTAGAGATGTTGAAAATTGGGTATTTTCAATAACATGAAATTAAAAAATTTCTCTTTCTAAGTCTCTTTCTAAAATTTCTAAAACTTCTAAAATTTCTAAAATTTCTAACATTCTAAAATTTCTAACATTTCTAAAATTTCTTGGAGCTAGCGCGCCGACTGTATCTATTTATTGGATTAACTATTATAGCATAACAATGCATGTATAATATATTTAGAGATGTTGAAAATTGGGTATTTTCAATAACATGAAATTAAAAAATTTCTCTTTCTAAGTCTCTTTCTAAAATTTCTAAAACTTCTAAAATTTCTAACATTCTAAAATTTCTAACATTTCTAAAATTTCTTGGAGCTAGCGCGCCGACTGTATCTATTTATTGGATTAACTATTATAGCATAACAATGCATGTATAATATATTTAGAGATGTTGAAAATTGGGTATTTTCAATAACATGAAATTAAAAAATTTCTCTTTCTAAGTCTCTTTCTAAAATTTCTAAAATTTCTAAAACTTCTAAAATTTCTAAAATTTCTAACATTCTAAAATTTCTAACATTTCTAAAATTTCTTGGAGCTAGCGCGCCGACTGTATCTATTTATTAAATTAACTATTATAGCATAACAATGCATGTATAATATATTTAGAAATGTTGAAAATTGGGTATTTTCAATAACATAAAATTAAAAAATTCTAGTAAAATATTAAAAGCAATAAGTAGAGCAAGATTCTATTGATAAATTACGAGTATTATAACGCAGGATGTCAGCGGAGGTGCTCCCCACGCGCACGGTTTTTTTCGACTCTGATTCGTAGTTTTGCACCGATAGACAGACGCCTTAATTCTTGTAAAAGTTATCAAACTTTAGCGTTAAAAACGCTCTCCTGAAAACTAATGATATTGTAGATAGCCGTTTGTAAGTTGCAGCCGTCGAAATAACAAATGTGTTATTTCACTAATTCTTATTGAATCTATAAACACGGACTGTACCTATCTGTTTATATATAAGCATTTTTGCCTGTTGTGCGTAAAAGCTGAATAGATTCGGAATAGTGAACAGAGGAGTAAACATCTTCATAAAAACTGGTGTTTCCTATGGCGAAAAATACAATTCAGTCGAATAAATGTACATAGTTACTCCCTAAGTGATTAAATATAAAGTATTTCACTCGTTGGCATGCAACAATAATATCACAAACCTTTTCTCAAATTCTGATATTTTATCCAAACAAATTTTTAAGTCTGGATCGCAAATTTTCATATCTTTGATCGGATCAAGTAGCGGAGGACCTTCGGGGTAAATCTCATCTATTTTCCAGAAAGTTGACCTAATAGCCTTGCGTTGTTCTGGATCTTGACTGTCTTTAGAACGGAAACGGCGTAATGTACTAATTTTGTGAATATCTGTAGGCAATACCGGGACAACATCCACAGTTGAGGAACATGTAATCTATAAATAATAAAACATGGATTAAGGGTCTCTTTCGCCAATCGAGGGTCGGGAATGTAAGAGAATTATATATAAAACGATGCTTCATAACCTTGAAAAAAATCACACAGCTAGCCAATGAATGTTACTTGATGCTGAAACATTTGAATTTTAGATAATGCTTATGGATAAGTGTAAAAAAAAATCAGAAAATCACTAAAAACGTGTAAATCGCATTCCCGTGTTGTTACAATTGAGCCGTAAGTATGAGGATAAATTAAATGAATTTTATCAAATAATAAAGTTAAAACTATAAAAAAGTTGCTGGAATATTTATTTCTTAATTAATATATTCTTATTTTATGTAAAAAAATCAGAAAGTTGCCCAATTTTTTCGCTCAAAATCTTCATACAAATTACTATGAAGGCTATTATATTGAAATTACGCTCGTAGTCGGTTCAGTCGGCCACGCGCCTCCGAAGTGAGAGCACGTCGCTTTGCGCCGCATTGACAGTTCGCGATCGAACCGTGTACTTACACAAAAAATGACAAATATGTCGTTTTTGATGTTGAAATTATAGCCCAAGAGCACACGACCTTCGTTATTTATTACAAACTTTTGTGATAATATATAAAATAATAAGTGGGTTGTTCCAAACAGTTCTACTATAGTTCTATGATAGAAATGTTTGGACAAAAAAAAATTCAACTAGTTCCACTGCACAGTATGACAGATTGGACTCTGGAACACGTCCAAACTGTTCTATTTTTATAATAGAAAGAAAGAAAGAAAGCTATCTATCTCAAAATTTTCGCTTTTTTCGGTGCCGTAACTTGGAAACGGTACGACGCAGCCGGGTGATGTTTGGGCTTATCGGAGACGTCTCTCCGAGATAGATAATTTGACGACCCCCTCGGACCCCTCCGACCGTAACTCGGAAACGGTGCGACGCAGCCGGGTGATGTTTGGGTTCGTTGGAGACGTCTCTCCGAGATAGATAATTTGACGACCCCCTCGGACCCCTCGGACCGTAACTTGGAAACGGTGCGACGCAGCCGGGTGGTGTTTGGGTTCATTGGAGACGTCTCTCCGAGATAGATAATTTGACGACCCCCTCGGACCCCTCCGACCGTAACTTGGAAACGGCGCGACGCAGCCGGGTGGTGTTTGGGTTCATTGGAGACGTCTCTCCGAGATAGATAATTTGACGACCCCCTCGGACCCCTCCGACCGTAACTTGGAAACGGCGCGACGCAGCCGGGTGGTGTTTGGGTTCATTGGAGACGTCTCTCCGAGATAGATAATTTGACGACCCCCTCGGACCCCTCCGACCGTAACTTGGAAACGGCGCGACGCAGCCGGGTGGTGTTTGGGTTCATTGGAGACGTCTCTCCGAGATAGATAATTTGACGACCCCCTCGGACCCCTCCGACCGTAACTTGGAAACGGTGCGACGCAGCCGGGTGATGTTTGGGTTCATTGGAGACGTCTCTCCGAGATAGATAATTTGACGACCCCCTCGGACCCCTCGGACCGTAACTTGGAAACGGTGCGACGCAGCCGGGTGGTGTTTGGGTTCATTGAAGACGTCTCTCCGAGATAGATAATTTGACGACCCCCTCGGACCCCTCCGACCGTAACTCGGAAACGGTGCGACGCAGCCGGGTGATGTTTGGGTTCGTTGGAGACGTCTCTCCGAGATAGATAATTTGACGACCCCCTCGGACCCCTCGGACCGTAACTTGGAAACGGTGCGACGCAGCCGGGTGGTGTTTGGGTTCATTGGAGACGTCTCTCCGAGATAGATAATTTGACGACCCCCTCGGACCCCTGCGACCGTAACTCGGAAACGGTGCGACGCAGCCGGGTGATGTTTGGGTTCATTGGAGACGTCTCTCCGAGATAGATAATTTGACGACCCCCTCGGACCCCTCGGACCGTAACTTGGAAACGGTGCGACGCAGCCGGGTGGTGTTTGGGTTCATTGGAGACGTCTCTCCGAGATAGATAATTTGACGACCCCCTCGGACCCCTGCGACCGTAACTCGGAAACGGTGCGACGCAGCCGGGTGATGTTTGGGTTCATTGGAGACGTCTCTCCGAGATAGATAATTTGAGGACCCCCTCGGACCCCTCCGACAGTAACTTGGAAACGGTGCGACGCAGCCGGGTGATGTTTGGGCTCATCAGAGACGTCTCGGGGAGATGAATTTTTTAGTAGACCCAACTTCAAAATTTGACAATTCCGGTCTACATTTGACAATTGACAATTCGGGGGGGGGGGTCCGAGGGGGGGGGGGGTCAAATTATCTATCTCGGAGAGACGTCTCCAATGAACCCAAACACCACCCGGCTGCGTCGCGCCGTTTCCAAGTTACGATCGGAGGGGTCCGAGGGGAGCGACAGTTACGGACAGGGGGTTTAGGGAGAGGGGGTGTACTGAATGCAACTGATGAATAAAAGGTTCGTAAGGAACAGGCAAGGAATAAGTTCTAATCTAAGGAAATCCCAGGTTTTCTAGCAGTCAGATTTTTTGTACAAACTTTTTCAGTACAATATATTATTTTTGTAATTGGGAATAACAATTTCATTTTGTATTGTGCAACTAAAATAATATAATTATTATAAGTACAATTATTTATACACTAATAATACATTTGACAACAATTTTTATATTTGGTAACAAAATAGAAACTGTAATAAGTCTCCGGCAATGGATGACGTGATTTTTAAAGTTATACCGAAGAAAATATAAAAAAATTGAGCTTCAATACTATTTTATACACATTTACTATGCACAGAGAAACTTTCAGCGTTTATAAAATAACGAAGGTCTGGCCGTCGTGGGCTCTTGCTCTATGCTTACGTACATGTGTGCGTGTGCAATGCGCGAGCCTCGATCGTTGTGAGAGTAGCGCTAAAAACCTAAACATCGCGAGGCGCGTCTCCGTAACGGCCCCTTAATATAGGTACTAAAATGTAAACTTTCTTCCGTAAGCGTAGTGTGGACGCTCGAAAAATATTTTCCATATATCAATATGATAAAGAGGTAGTTTGTAAGGTTATTAATCTCTGGAACTATTACTTGAAAATGTTTGACCAACATTTAAATGGCTGTTTTTTTTAATTGATTTGGTTGACATCGTAATTACAACACTAATCCATAAGTTTGATAAATATTGCTGTAATTTTAAAATTATAAAATAAAGCACCAATAACTTTCGCAGGACTCTCTCTATTATTGTAGCTTAGAATGATGATAAATTTATTAAATACCTTTACCTCTTTACGTAAAAATGGTTTGTTGTCACCGTTTTCCTTCCATTTTTCCTGAAGATGAAGATAAACATTGACAACTAGTTCGGGTTCGTCTGTAGAAGAGGCGTTGTTCAAGCTATTTTTCTTTTTCTCTTTAATACCCGACACCATGCACCAACCGTAGTCATACTTTCCAATTACCACCTGTAAGTTATAATTTGCTTTACATACTAAACGCACAGCATACAAATTTCCTACAGTAGGCCGACGCCTTTGATGTTGGGCGATACCGCCGCCTGTGTAGGTATTTAAAAATTACGGAAGGGTTGACACAAATTAAGTAATATAAAATGTGCTTAAGTACCTTTCTTCATCGTGCGGAAATTGATGAAAGCTTAGTTCTTTATTTATGCGCGATAAAGATTTGCACGCACTTACAGCACATACCGTATGCACCATTCTGATTTATATAATAAATTAAAATCTGAAAGACGCGATAGCCCTAGAATATTTATCCCAAGCTACTAAGAACGACGAAGTATGCAGCTTGGGCACGTCCCACTCGCGCCTCACCCCTCACGCCCCGCACGATTGCCCTGTCTAGACGTCTCCGTATGAAATAAGTATGCTGTGCTAAAAGTAACTAGCTGTGGCTAGTTTGTGACTAACCAAAGATTTATCAGTTACCGACTTACATTAACAAGTCTTCCGAAACTCATGAATTTCTTTAAGTACTCCGGCTTGCAAGTAAAAGACCTGGACTGGCGTTTAAGGGCTTCCAGTTGTGAGCGAAGGTCGCAGTATTGTGTTACCGAATCCTCATCTTCGAATGTGTAATCGTTGTACTCTTTTTGTTTCGCCTTCACTTCTATAAACAACAACGAAATAAATACAATGAAACAACAATGAAATAAATACAATGAAACAACAATGAAATAAATACAATAATGTTACAAAGGGAACAAACAAAATAATGTAAACAAGATTCGTATGTTTGTAATGAATAAACTCAAAAGCTACTGGGCCAATTTTAAAAATTCTTTCCCCTATAGAAAGCTAATTATTATCAGAGTAACATTGCACTATTGCAGATATGCGCATTCTTTTCAGGTTGATGCGAATACTATATAATTACAATAAATCTAATGTACTTACTGTCGATGAGATCCGGTATTGACGCCTGATTTTGGAACTGGTAGAAACTCCTCTCTATTATATATTCCACATTTATTTCTTCAACTCTTAATAAATTTAGGACCTAAAATAAAAGATTTCCTTTTCATTCATGCGTCTTTAGGGTCATAATGTCATACTGATATATTTAGATTAATATGATAGGCGATTACTTGGATATTTAATGATATTATGTATGTATGTAGAATGTAGATATCCGTAAAATTTGCAATATTCTCTCTTGCGTAACACAGTCATGTTTCTAGTCAGTCAAATGAAAAAGTCTCCCCCCCTCTTCCCCACTGTTCTCCGCTGGTTTAGTGCTCGGTGTAAAAAACCCATCTACTCTTAAGAATTAAAAATAAATGCATTTAAAGAGGTATAGGCTCGCAGAGATATACTATTTCGTTGGGTATAGGTAGTATATTGATTACATACATGTCAAAAGAATCATGATGATGTAATAGTTCAAATAATAGCTTTAAACAAATTTGCTTGTTTTGATTAGATTTATTTCTACCAGAAGATTCTCTCTGTTTCCATAATGATCAAGTCGATAAAAATAAAACTTTATTCATCGAGCGTTTTTACAGACCAAAATTTGTTAGTAAAAATAAAAAGTAACATCCAAGTTAAGCTTTGGTCATGATGCCTAAGCGTATGGCAATATTTTTTCAAAAGACTCACCATATTATAGTTGAGATGGAAGGCCGAGTTGAGAGGGTCCGCTTTGCCCAGCAGGATTTCCTCAATGGTTTTGGGCCACACCTTTTTATCTAACATTAGGATCACGATCCCCATGTCGTCCAGACCACGTCGTCCCGCTCGACCCGACATCTGGATGTACTCCCCGGACGTAATCTGAATTATTACAAGACACACACACACACACACACATAAGGCAATATTTATACAGAGTGTTACAATAAGTCGGTGTAACTATATTGCGTCTGGATTTGCTAGTTCAGCTCTCCACAGAAGAGCAGCAGACAAGGCACCGAATATGAATATGAGCAACATATAAAGCTTAAAGAGGACAAAACTTACATATCTGAAATCTTTCCCGTCAAATTTTCGTGGTGTTGTGAAGACTACGGTCTTTGCGGGCATGTTCAAACCCATAGCAAATGTTTCTGTTGCAAACAATGCCTGAAAAAGTTATAATTTACAAATAACATGAATATATTTTTTAATGTTTTCCACTAGCAAAAAAACGACATGCCTGTACAGTTTTTTGTAAGAATGCAGGCTGCAGATCAAACTCACCTTAATGAGTCCTGATCCAAACAATATTTCAACAACTTCTTTCAATATTGGAAGTAATCCACTGTGATGAATCCCGATCCCTCTCCTCAATAGAGGTATAAGGTTTTCAATTTGAGGTAACTTGCGATCTTCCTCAGACAGTATATCCATTGCATTGTTGAAAATTAAATCGACCATTTTCTTTTCCTCTTCTGAAGTAAAAAATTTCAATGGTATACGTCAATAAATAATAATAAATGATTCCATATGATGTTACGTATAATGCATTCATATGATATTTAATATTTCACCTGATTGGAATTCATTGGAATAGTGTTAAAATATATAATATGGACCATTATTACTAAGTAAGTGAGATTACTGATTGATTTTCTGATGATACATGTTAAAACTTAGCTTTTATTGTGCACTATTATGAAAATAAAGAATTAATTGACCATATTAACTAGTGTTAACATTTAAAAAAAAAATCTACTCACTGGTGTTGAAGTCTAACTTCGCTGTTTTTTTAGCATATTCCTCACAATCCTTCTTACTGAAACTGAATATTATAGCAGGCGCAAAATCCTTCTCCATTATCATTTTAACTATCTTCAATACATTTGAGGGATTAGGTTTGTAGCCGCGATTCTTCTTTTTACCGAGATCAGGAACCATTCTAATAATATCCATTGCATTGTCGAAGCCCCTTTTATAGAGGCCCTTGTCATCCACCGCCATATGAATTTCATCGCCACCGGGATAGAGAAAATGGTTTAATGGTGTTGGTCGATACTCAGTGTACACCACGTGACACGGTTGAGAGTGGAGTCGACACACCCATTCGGCGAACTGTCGAGCGTTGGGTATAGTGGCCGATAGGAATACATAACGCACGTTGTCAGGGAGGAGGATTAATGTTTCTGCAATTGCATCAAACAAAATCATGTAATTCCTTTTTATATAATATAAAAACTCTCTGCACTGTACCCTACCGGGTGCTTTCATCTTCTTAGCAAGATAAAGCAGCAATGCAAAATTGACAATTTTCCATGTAAGTAATGCTCTCGCTAGTGAGTGAAAAGGTAATTACTTTTTATTAACTTAATTAAAACATCAACAGGGTCTGTGTTATAAAATTAATCACAATCATTAAATTTAACTACACTAAAGTTTTAAAGCCCCCAAAAATAAATTTCCTAATAATACATTAAAAATTGTTGAGTTTCAAAAAAATTTAACAGACAGACATTTGCAAAAAATAAAAAAAAACAACCAATAAAATAATAAATTGCATTACAACTTACCTTCCCAAATGACACCCCTCTCTTTGTCTCTCATGTAGTGAATTTCATCGAATATAACCCAACCCGCTTCTCTCGTTATTTCTGATCCTCTATACAACATATTTCTTAAAATCTGGAAGGTTTTCACTCTTAATTAACAACAAGAAATACACACTCCATTTTTTTAAAACGTTTTTGTATGACTATGTACTATTTTCAGTGATGAAGACTAAATACGGGACTTTCGACAAAAGAAATCAATAACGGAATCGTTGCTGATTTAAAAATAAGTCCATTGACGTACTAAAGAAACAAATTGCAATAAAAGTTAAATGTTATTACCTCTGTAGTCATAATGAGACAGGACGCAGATGGATTTATAGTGACATCACCAGTGATAAGACCAACATCGTGGAACTCCTCAGAAAACTCTTTGTACTTCTGATTTGACAATGCTTTAATGGGTGTAGTGTATATCACTCTCTGCTTATTTTTTAATGAAAGTGCTATAGCATACCTAAAGAGTAACAAAATACACACTTTCTATAAAATAAAACTAGGAAAAAAATACTTTGCTAACTTTCAGTTTGCATGAAATTATACAAGATATAATTTCAAATTATAAACTCCCCACATTTTAATTGGGTCAAACATGTTATATCAGCTGTAAGTTGCTGAGGAGTTGGGTATCCCGCAAACTACTTGATGCTGCAGCGTCAGGTCAAGGTTACCATATCATAGAAACACCACCAAAGTAACAGTACACCAAACTTCAAATCAATCAAACCTGTGGATGTTAGTGAGATCCCTTCGTTAACTGAAGTTCTTGAATCTAGCAAAGAATCATCTCTATCATGTCAGCTTTCAAACAAAAAAAGTGGAATAAAATCGACACACAATAATTCAAGCAAATACACAGGTCGAACTTGAAGTCACCCTTTTGCCAGTTACCAAAATTTCGAATTACCAGTTACATCCAAATCCAATTGCAGAAATATATTACAGTAATAAAAAAAAAAACAAAAAAAAAACACTTACTCTGCAACCACTGTTTTTCCAGCAGATGTATGTGCTGAGACAAGTACTGATTGCAAACTATCTATACATTTTATAGCTTCCTTTTGGAATGGATCCAATATAAACTTGTATCGTTTTGCCGGTTCTGCAGTAGTAGCTCTGAGTGGTACATATTTGAGTTGAGAAGGCACAACAACTTCATGTGTACAACCGTCAGGTGTCTCTAAGGTATGAACAACAGTACGGGTTGATAATGTACCAACACTGTGTACAAAGAAAAAATGATTAAAATTAGTAAAGATGTAGTTTAATACAGGTAAGATAATTATACAAAAGGCATATTTCACAATGAGATTACAAAAAGTAAAAGGAGGCATAGAGATATTTGTCACACTAGATCCATTGTGCATTTTGTGGACACTATATAGGTGTTTGTCACAATTTGTTGTGATAACTATATAGGTGTTAGCATACTTTCAAAACAACATAAATCAATGTGGTCGACAGCCTGCGTTTCTTGACTTTGTTAAAAACACTGACGTAATAGTCTGTGGTTAAAAAATAGTAATATATTGTATTTACTTTAAATGCTTAAAGTAAATATTGTATTTAATACAACTACTTCTAAACCATCAAGCTGATAATAACTGTGAGAAAGCACATTTTAACAATGCCTATCTTCTTTCAGATGAATTGTAGAAAATGCATCTGGTAAGTTGACACAAAAATGTTGAGAAAATTTTATGACCTCTTTAAACCAATGTTGACACTACAGTTTATGTTGTTAAAGCAATTAGCTTACATAATAAATTAATAGACAAAAATTAATTGCTTGCAGCAGAAGATACATTATTACAACCAAGGGACCTGCATTCCCTTGGACTTTTTTACATGTGCCTGCACGGTCAGATCACATGTACAAAATATATACACAACACATGTGTTGTAAGCTGTGTTTCATTTGTTAAAGCAGCAATTTGCTTATATAATTACTTAAGTGATAAAATGAATTGTTTGCAGCTAAAGAAACATTACAACCAGGGGACCTTCACTCCCCAAACATGTGCCCAGGACTTTCTTTAAATATGCGCATGGTTAAATCACATGTAGCAACATATAGAAAGAAAAAGTAATGTTCACAAATGTACTTAATTTTGATCTTAATCATTGTTTGTTTTGATTGCTAATTTTGACCAAACTGGGAATGAGTGTGACAAATCCCCAATGATAAACAAAGCTCAGAATATCAAAATAATAAACATACACAGTGGCATTTTTTATGACAAAGTGGATTTGTGAGAATCAACCCTAGCATTTTTTTTTAAAACACTCGCTAGCACATAAGTGAAAAACGAACTTTCTTTTCAGCCAGTCAGACTAGGTCAATGGCTGGTTATGTTAGGTTAGATATTGAGAATTATGTGTCGCCTTGACGGGATTGATACGGAATCTACCTCTTAACTATTACTTAAATTACATACCAATTACTTTAAATTATAGAACTTACTTCAAATCATCAAATAAATTCGAGTCCTCTTCATTTTCCACTTTAGCCTTCTTTATAGTGTCTCCGTGTTCCTCAAGTTCGTGAGGACGTTTAGTTATAATTTCTCTTGTAGTTTTCCTAAAAAAATTAAACATTAAATAAAAATCAAAAGAGTCGAGTGAGTAGTTACTTAAACACAAAACTTTAGGTTGTTTTACTCACGTGTCTGTATCACTAAGGTTTTCGTGATTGGAAAATTTTTTTTCACATTTCGTCTCATCTAAACAGCTAAATAAATCATCTATGTCTATGTCCTCCATCTTCTCGTGTAATATACGGTAGGAAGAAAATTATTTTATATTAAAAACTTCAAGTTGAACAATATTTTATAAAAACACATGCTATGTCGGTGCCGCGATGAAACGAGCAATGCACTTGATGATACACTCACAGATTATAAAGTATTTAATAGAAATGGATGCACTGCAAGCAAACTGCAACACAACACAAAACAACTCGGGACTCAGTAATCAAAACTGTATAATATATAATTTCATGTTCCAATTCAAATTCCAATGTTGTTATTATGATGGGATGGCCCCAAATAAGTTACTCTATGCACTGCACACATATGGCACACATTTTCGTTTCGTTTACTTGACACTTGACCAATGACAGTTACCACGTGACTACACTGAACCACAGAACAAGTAGTATAGTAGTTGTATTACCAAAGTACATACTACAATAGAGATTCACTCATTTCACTGATCGAAATGATTTGTAGTTTCACTCATCGAAATGACTCTGTATATAGAGATTCACTGAAGATTCGAATTTTGAACTGATTCAGATTCAAATGATCCAATCTCAACGGTGATGCGTTTTTGCCACCGCTACTACAAAAAGTAGTCTAGTTAACACAGATTAGTATCAAACTGAAAGACGGCAGTGTGAGGAGCAGTTTTATATTCTTTAATGAGGAGCACAAACTATATATACAGTTGATTACACCATAAACATATTTCGGTGAATCTACTGATACACCGAGATTCATCTATGTATCAAGACGGACAACTGCAGTCAATACAAATTATTCCCTAGATATGAGCAAGAGTACTTTAACTTTACCTGATTGGTCATAGCAAGATAGACCATCAAATTTCACTTTCTCCGCCCCTCTCACCCCTTTGTTTTTTACGGGCTTTAGGGATCATTCACAGAACAGTATAAACTATAGATTTAGTATTGCTAACGTTCGGTTAGATATCTATGATGGATTTCGTTTGTAGCGCCATCTAGGCTTAACCCGAGGTACTTCTGACAGGTGGCATTTTTTTTCAATGCGGCTGTGCGGCGCGGTGCTCGAAATTTTTAACTTTTTTCAGTTTATAACTTCTGAAAAGTGCATTCTACGGAAAAGTCATAAACTCACTCACTCTTAAAGAAGACAAAATTCGCTACAATTTGAGTGCAACTGCAGCTCTGTATGTCAAACAGATCTCGAGATACACTACTTCATAAATGGGTTATTTTCCCAAAAAGTTAGAAATTTGTAGTTAGCCGTTATTCAAAACAAAATATCGTCTAAAATAATATTTCTACGAGGAAAGTTGAGGAAATAAAGTTGTAGAGCAGTTAACAGTAAGGAATATTTGGCCAACCCAATATTTTTTTGTAGTACAAATTTATAGCTATGGTAGTCATTCGGAAACCTAAAAATGGAAGATATATAAGGGTACAAGTAATAAGATTAATTCTTTAATGTATTTATTAAATTATGTTTGTTATTTACACGTCAACACAGGTAATTTACATGTAAAGACTGGCAGCAAAGACGATGTCTCGCTTGAGCAGTTTGATGGCCTCGGCGAACTTGTTCTCGAGCTCGACGTTGCCAATGTTCTTGGCGGCCTGACACAGCTGACGCAGCACTTCCTCCAGACGACGCATGCTGCGGATTATCGAGCCTGAAACAGCCCATTTCATTATTACCCAATAATTCTATCAGTAGGAGCAGCCTGTGGGTCTGGTGGCAGTAACCACCCCCTTACAGAAGTGACTAACGTGTCCCTTAACGCTACTATGGTCGGCGGCGCACTTGCAGCATCTGAGGCGTTGTTTGCGTTATAGGCAACCGCAGCCACCTAACATCAAATGAACCATCAGCCAGTTTGGCTACCTACCTACCTAAACATTAAAAAAACCTGTTTCTGAAAACAATTGAAAATCAGTCCTACAGCTCATGTATTAGTTAGACTTTAGACTATAGTTATTATTTTCTTTCTTAGTTTTGCCAATGCTTACCTTCGAAGACGTCAGTCATTTTGCATATATCCAGGAAGGAGGAGCCGCGCGACCACGCCAGCACCACGTCCATCAGCGTGTACTTGAACTTGTTCACGTACACGTCCTCGTCCAAGTCCATCTTGGCGTCGATCGACACCTTCGCGATGCGGCGCGCGTACTCCTGCAACGGTACAACCACATCTCATTAACACCAACTTCCCCTCCAACTCTTGCCCGCTACTTCGTCCACGTTTAAAAATTAAAAGTATAACTTTTCACAAAATATGTGAGCTTTATTTCAATCAATTTTCACTGCAGTTACAGTTTTGCAAAGCGTTGAATTTTTATTTTTATACGATTCCTCCAGGGACAGTACCTTTTTTTTGGATGCAATACAAGATACCCTTTGTCTGTATCACTCACAACGTTTATGCAAAATATTATGATGATCAGTTGAGTAGTTAAGGCGTGAAAGTTACAGGCGCGACTTACCTGCACCTTCCTGAGCACACCTCGCAGCTCCTCTCCGGTGTTGGACGCTTGTCCGGGATTCTCGTCGCACACGAAACAGCTGAGCAAAGCCGCGCTCTGCTCCACAGTCAGATCGTTGAACACGCCGTTGAACATCAGCTCCGTCAGCAGTAGCTCGTCCGCACTAACACCAAATAACCATTAGGCTAAGTTCTCTTATGAAACAACCCTTTTATCCGGTGTTAGTTTTTTGTTTGAAGGCCATCAGCCCATTTCCTATTAGTTGACGAAGGGTCACTATTAGTTACTAACCTCCACAGGTTCGATAGTTGTGAAATTTAGTATACTATTACTTCGTTGATATTTTCATGACATGGTAACCTTGATCTGATGCTGCATGATCAATTAATTAGTCTGCAGGACACCTAACTCCTTAACAATTTACAGCAGATGTTTGAGCTCAATGTTTGAGTCGAAGGTTAGTTATAATTTCAATTATAACTACTGATAATCTGATTATAATTATATCCGATGTAAAGCAACTTCACATTGATTACAACGATACGAATAACAAAAAAATAATAACAGAAGAGTCCAGTCGCTATTATTCGCTTCGTAAGAAAGCTCGTAAGAAAGCTCGCTTCGTAAGAAAGCTCAACGCCACTCAAAAAGCAATGGAGAGGACTATCAAATCGGGAAAGAGGAGATCGGGAACACTGAGGTCGGAAATTTCTCTAATGGAGATGTGCCTGATTATGCACGAATTATGCCTGAAATGATGATGATGAAAAACAGGAGAAAGACTCACCTACTCAATTCACAAGCTATCCTTCCCTTCATCTCAATCACGTCTTCAAAAGTGCAATATCCCAACCTCCTTAGCACACGTTTCCGTCTCTTGAGATCGTCCATTTGCAATATGCTTTTGGCTTTCCTCAATTCAGACTTCACTTGTGTCAATTGTTTGTAGAGTTCTTGTTTGTTTTCATAGGCGGATATGAGCGCATCGCGTCTCTCATCTTCATGAATTGGATTACTGTGCAATCTAAGATGAAAAATTCAATTAAAACCAAAACAAAGCTCATATTCTGTCAATCAAGTTACAATATAGAACACACCATTGAACACTAAAAAATTAGAAATATTTTATTTTCTATTCACTACCATTCACTATTGTGAAAACCACTAAAAAAAAATTTAGCGAGGAAAGTGAAAAGTTCAATATGTTTATTTTTCTATTTACTTAAAGTATTAACTATTCATGAAAGCCGACAAAAAGAAAAAGTAAAATTTTTAACAAACTTAATTGTAGACATGAAATGTCATAAATAAATATTTAAATTAATGAGCAGTATGTACCTTTTTTCAAGTTCTGCGATTTCATCTACACACTTCTCGAATTCTGGGTCATTTATTTTCATGTCTTTTATGGGGTCAAGTTGCGGAAGACCTTCCGGGAACCTCCTTTTTACTTCCTCAATTGTTTTGATGATATATTTGCGATTGTCCGAGAAACGCAGGTCCTTAGGAAACACGCGAAGAGAACTTATTTGATGGATGAATGTGTGCTGTACTGGGACCAGTTCCACATCGCCGACCTGAAAATATCAATTACCCTTTATGACATAATGTCAAAAGTATAAAATATAAAAAAAAAATAGCTGAGTAACTTATAAAAAAAAGCCGTAGTAAATACAATAGTAGCACGAGCGGTATACATTATAGTAGGTAGTATTTAATTTACGGCATTATTATTATAATGTTAATTCATACATACACAGCACAAATAAATTACAATGCTCTACCTCTCCCGGAGGACAGGGTTCCTTAGTGGCCTCGTCTGCAGATTTCTTAACGTGTAACACTATATCAACAAGTATTACTGGATCAGCGGTCAGAGGGTTGCTTTCGGCGTGATTCCTATTCCCGTTCTTTTTGTGCTTGAAATTCATTACAATACCCCAATCGTATTCATACTTTTCCGTTTTCACCTGAAAATTTTCCAACGACTTAAAGAAAATGCATTTCATTTCATTAAAAAAATTGTCACTTAAGGTTGAAAATTAAGTAGGTACCAGATTGACATTCAAACTTATGCATCATTGAATCAGTTTATTTCGACAAAGATGACAATACGATATGTGACTACTGTCGCCAAAAAAAAAATCAATTCTACACAAGTGTACTTCTAACGATTACATACAGATTGGATTAGATTAAACTCAAGGACTCCCTTAAACTCATTTCATTGAAAGATTGTAAAGATAAATTTCTAGCTTACCTTAACGAGTCTTCCGGGTTTTAGGAAACGTTTTAGATACTCCGGCTTAGTGATAAATGACCTGAATTGGCGTCCGAGCATTTCTAGTTGTGAGCGAATGTTGCAGTATACTGATATCGAATCCTCTTCTTCTAAATTAAGGGCATCGTACTCTTTCTGTTTCGCTTTCAATTCTACGAGAATGAGACAAATTTAAAGATAAAATTAGTACAATTTACATTAAGAATACGAAAGTTTGTGAGGGTGAACAATTGTTTTTTATACTTTCGCGAAAAATGCTTTAATGGATTAATGACTTGGATTAACATATACAGTAATTTTTTATCATGGAAAAATGTTACGACTCCTGAGGGATCGTTAAAAATGTAATATGAAAAATTGGGACGTCGTCAATAGTGGTGCGCCACCGTCGTCACATCGATGTCAGGCATTATAGTTTTCGTTTTAAAACGCGGACGAAGTCGCACGCACCAGCTAGTAATTAATGAATGAATGTTACGCTAAACTCTTAGAAGTCGAGATGAAATAGTAGTATATATACAGTACTGTTCAGAACACACTGAGTGATGTTTAAGCCTGTTTAAACTTTCTGAATTTATCTATTCAAATTATCTGAATTTATCTATAAAATATAATTCAATTAATCTAATATACATACTGTCGATGAGATCCGGTATTGCCGCCTGATTTTGGAACTGGAAGAAACTCCTCTCTAACATATATTCTGGATTTATTTCTTCCACTCGCAATAGATTAAGTACCTGAAATGGAATGAAATGGTTTATTTTAATCCCTAAGGATTGTAAGTCGCGTGCTACTTAGAAATAATGTGGGGGATTCCATATTTTACTGCAGTATTCTAGATTGCTTCTGACATAAGCATAGTATAACACCTTTAAACGTTCTGCATCCGAAAAAGCCTGACACGTGTGCAGAATGAATACCAAGTTTTTATATGCTTTATTAACAATTAATGCAATGACATACCTAAGTTCATAGCATGACATACCTGAAGCGAGGAGACTATGGCCGTTCAAGACAATGGGTTTCAAAGAGACTTACCATATTATATGTGAGGTGGAAGGCCGAGTTGAGATGATCAGCTTTGCCGTGCACGATGTCTTTGACAGTGTTGGGAGTCACCTTCTGGTCTATCATTAGGATCACGATCCCCTTGTCGTCCAGCCCACGCCGCCCCGCTCGACCCGACATCTGGATGTACTCCCCGGACGTAATCTAGATCATAAGACCACCCGAGTTACGTGGCTGTACACATTTTCGAAACAGAGTAACATCCGCGTTGCGTGTCGGGACCCTGCGAAGTCGCGCTGTGTATGGGTTCACACATGTGAACCACAGTTCAATGATTAATGCGAAGTTGCGCGGCACACTGACCATTGACACTAATCGCATACTCACTTTTATAGTAAAAGAGATTTTCATTGTATTGCTATCTTAAAACTGACGATGTCAGTCTCATGTGTGCATTACATTGATGATCACTTATTTATAGGTAAAGGGAAAATAGTGTTCTTTTAAAACTGTCAATCTTCGAAAACATGTGAATCTGCAGTGGATGACCTTGTCACATCGAGAGATGTGTGCCCGGCAATGGGAAGAGTATACATATATATAAACAAATATAGGCAGATAAAGATAACACATATATCACAGGTTACATAGTAATATCACTACACAGATAAATTAGAAAAGTATGAAATGACTTACAAATCTGAAATCTTTTCCATCAAATTTCCTTGAACTGGTGAAGACCACTGTTCTTGCAGGCATGTTCAAACCCATAGCAAATGTTTCTGTTGCGAACAGTGCCTGAAAAAATATTTTATTTGTTAACAAAATGTGTGTAGAAAAAAATATAATAAGCCAGAGAATTCATAGCTCCAGTATCAAGTTTTATTTTTAACTGGTTAATGTGTATCTTCAAAAATGTTCGTATTATCAACTTTTTAATTCATTTTACATATAAATTAATCGATTTTGTTATGTTAAGGTCAACAGACAGGCTGACGGTCGTAGGTGGCTACCGTTGCCAATAACACAAGAAACGCCACAGGTTCTGCAAGTGTGCTGCAGCAGACTATAAGCATGATTAAGGATAGGGATTAGGAAAGGATAAGGAAATGGGTTCAGGCATTCCTTATTCACTCACCGAAACACAACAGCTACATTATTTCACGGTGGTCTTCTGTGATTGTTTGGTTGCTGCATATTTGGTTATACCTAAGAAAGTAGATACAAGTAGGTGGGCTTTTACAATAAAAATATAAACAAAAACTCACCTTAATAAGACTCAAACCAAACAATATTTCTATAGTTTCTTTCAATATAGGAAGTAATCCACTATGATGGATCCCAATTCCTCTCCTCAACAGAGGTATAACGTTTTCTACTTGCGGTAACTTGCGGTCTTCCTCAGACAGTACGTCCATTGCATTGCTTAAAACTTCGTCAACTAATTTTTTCTCTTCAACTGAAATATTATAGTAAATAGATACAATGTAAGTGATTAAAAATATTTAAACTTAAAAAAACTTATAAAATAACTGTTTTTTTTTTTAAATCACCTAATACATAGAATTAGAATTGAATAGAAAAGTTATAAACTTGTGGATTTTAAAGAATAAGAGAAAGAAGAAATTTATTTCAGAATAACAACTTTAGTTTTAGCATATTTCTGTCCCCCACACTAAGCTCTGCCTGTCCTATGGGGAAAGTAAACAATTGTGTTAAATAAATAAATTTTAAATAAAAATAAAAAGAAAGAAATAAAAATTATAAAGTAAATTTGAATTTGTGAGATGTGATTATATGTATGTGTATGTATATACATTACAAATATACCAGTGTCAAATATATATTACAAACGTCCGACAATTTACTTTACCTTAGACTGTATTGAGTCTAAGGTCTGTATTAAGTGGCATCTGTATTGAGCTCATATAACCCAAATCTTTTTAAAGTTTGAGTGAATAGGCATCTTCTGGGTGACTCTCAGGGGTTCTCGCTCCATTATAGGCCTCATACATCCTACACAGTTGGTTGTTGGCCAAGAGCCAACCAATCTCTAATAAAATGTTAAAAATCACTTACTCGTATTAAAGTCCAACTTCGCCATTTGCATAGCGTACGCCTCGCAATCCTTCTTACTGAAACTGAATATTATCACAGGGGCAAAATTTCGCTCCATTATCATTTTGACTATACTAAATATATTGGAAGCGTTCACTTTAGAGCCTCCGCGACGACCTCTCTGTTCGCCCTTGCCGGCGTCACCGGCGTTACTCAACACAGTCATGGCGGTATTGAAGTTTTCCTCCTTGAAGACGCCCTTCTCATCGACTACCAGATGTATCGAATCGCCACCGGAAGGAAATATGTAATGTTGCAACGGTGTTGGTCGATACTCAGTGTACACCACGTGACACGGTTGAGAGTGGAGTCGACACACCCATTCGGCGAACTGTCGAGCGTTGGGTATAGTGGCCGATAGGAATACATAGCGCACGTTGTCAGGGAGGAGGATTAAAGTTTCTGCAATTGCATCAAACAAAATCATGTAATTTCCTTAGGATTTCCTAAAACACTAGGTGCTCGAAAAAGTTCAAAATTTTCAAACTTTTTTCACTTATGACTTCCGTAGAAACTTCATCTTAGTCATCTTACACTCTCTTAAAGAAGACAAAATTCAAAGCAGCTCTGTATTTCAAAGAAATCCTTAAAGTTTAGAATTCAAAAATAAATTCCGTAATAATACTTCAAAAATCGTTAAGAGTTTCAAAAGACATTTGCAAAAAATAAAATAATTAAACAATTAATGCATTACAACTTACCTTCCCAAACAACACCCCTCTCTTTGTGTCTCATGTAGTGAATTTCATCAAAGATAACCCAACCTACTTCTCTCGTGATTTCTGATCCTCTATACAACATATTTCTCAAAACCTGGAAGATTTTCAAATACATACACTCCATTTTTTTAAAAACGTGCTTGTATGACTATGTACTATTTTCAGTAATGAAGACTAAATACTGGGACTTTTGACAAAAGAAATCAATAATGGAATCGTTGCTGATTCAAAAATAAGTCATTGACATACAAAAGAAACAAATAAAAGTTAAATGCAATTACCTCTGTAGTCATAATGAGACAGGACGCAGATGGATTTATAGTGACATCACCAGTGATAAGACCAACATCGTGGAACTCCTCAGAAAACTCTCTGTACTTCTGATTTGACAATGCTTTTATAGGTGTAGTGTATATCACTCTCTGCATATTTTTTAATGAAAGTGCTATAGCATACCTAAAGAGTAATAAAATACACATTTTCTATAAAATAAAACTAGGAAAAAAATACATTGCTAACATTCAGATTGCAATTGGATAGAAATGTAGACCTGGCCTACGGCTTTCAAAAACCATAACAAGATATAATTTAAAGTTATAAACCCCGACATTAGGTCAAACACGCTATATCAGCTGAGGAGTTGGGTATCCCGCAGACTACTTGATGCTGCAGCATCAAGTTAAGGTTACTACATCATGGAAACACCACCAAAGTAACAGTACACCAAACTTTAACACTAGAAAGACGGAAAAAACAACTAACCTCCAAAGACGGCCAGGGGTCATTTGACCTAACACATTTTGTCTTATATATTCTTAACATATATAAATCTGTATATAGTTAGCCATATGGAAAACGATGTATATAGAAATATATAGGTTTTCATTACAACAAATTTGTGTTTATTTCAGAAAAAAAAAGAATTTATTCGCTATGTACTGATGTCGTACATTCACGACGTACAAACATTTTTGATTGATTGCAAGTTCCACATAACGGTTTTTTTACATTGGTCAAACACTTTATTAGTTTTATTTTTACAGTGAGTTTGGTAGCAGTAACGCCTATTTCGTGGCTCAGAAGCTGTAGTTTTAACGAAATATCACATTGCAACCAGGTCTCAGGAGCAGATTCTTCTGATATGTTACTGGCTTTGAGCACCAATTTCAGAATAAAATTCCTTCTATACAATCTTTTATTACTTACTTACAGGCATTTGTTGCAGATAAATCTAATGTTATGAAAAACTTGCAAAAGTCATCTTCTAAAAGCAGCTTTGGTACTGTATCTTGCCGTTTGGTCCATAACATCAACACCATACTTAGTAGCATTGTAAAACATTCAGTTTCGAGGTTTTTCCATAATATTCCACTAATATAATATCACCAAGGTGATATTTTATTATTATGAGGTTTATTTCCACAAAACGAATGAATACAGAGTACTTGAATCTGAGATGGTCTTCCTCTATTACTTGGTGACGTTGGATTTCAGCTAATGGTAGATTGCTGTCTGAGCCATCAGTAGAACTTGATACAGGAGTATATGCAGGAGTATAGGAGTATATGTATCTTCAACTTGTAGTAGTACTGCTACATTTTCACCTTCACTTTCCAATTCATCTTCTGGCAAAAAACTGCAAATATACTAAAGTTTCTTCACTGTGAAGCCGAGCCATTTTCCAGAATAATAACCAGAAAAAAATTATAATCTTTCAACGAAAGTACTTAGTGTATTGAAATAATGAAACTATGATAATTAGGGTGTGTTTAACAAGACCAGTCAATAAAAAAATATTCAGTTACTAACAATATCTGTTGAATGGGTCAAATGACCCTAGCCGTCTTTGTTGGTAAAAACTGTTTTTACTAATGTTTGGAGGATCATATTGCTATGTAAACACTTTTGTTTTGAAATTAATTGTATTTTATTAAAAGTCACGAGACACGAAGTCATATAAACTAATAGTGATAAAATAATCAACCATGAAAGTTTAAATTGGGGTCAAATGACCCCTTCCGTCTTTCTAGTGATAAATCAATCAAACTTGTGTATGTTAGTGAGATCCCTTCATGAACTAGGAAACGAGCTGATGATCTTGAAACCTTATAGCTTCATAAGTGATAGCTAAGAATCATCTCGATCATGTCAGCTTTCAAACAAAAAAAAGCCGATTAAAATCGTTTGACAAATAATAATTCAGACAAATACACAAGTCGAACTTGAAGCCTCTGTGACACCACCCTTTTGCCAGTTACCAAAAATTCCAATTACTAGTTACATCCAAAACCAATTGCAGAAATATATTACAGTAATAAAAAACATAAAAAAAACACTTACTCTGCAACAACTGTTTTTCCAGCAGATGTATGTGCCGAGACAAGTACTGATTGCAGATTATTTATACATTTTATAGCTTCTTTTTGGAATGGATCCAATATAAACTTGTATTGTTTTGCCGCTTCTGCAGTAGTAACTCTGAGTGGTACATATTTGAGTTTAGAAGGCACAGCAACTTCATGCGTACAACCATCAGGTGTCTCTAAGGTATGAATGACAGTACGGGTTGATAATGTATCAACACTGTGTACAAAGAAAAAATGATTAAAATTAGTAAAGATGTGGTTTAATAAAGGTAAAAAGGCATTTTCACAATGAAATTACAAAAAGTAAAATTTTGTCACACTGGAACTGGATCCATTGTGCATTATGTGGACCTATCATATCAAGCACAGCCGACCCCCTATGTGTGAAGATTATTTTTTAACCATGGAAACATTCCAGAAGGGTCAAACAATAGCCAGTATATTTAGTTCTGCTGTAGTGTCCTGATTGTAAACAATGATTACCACCAAAGAAGATAAATGTGTGATAAGATTGTGTAATTATGGTTGTATGGAAAGAAAAGAAAATGTCTGTCCTTGGGTATACAATTTGAATACAGTGCATTTACAATACATCAAATAGACATCAAGTGTCAGATCACATATTATACAAATAAATAGCAAAAAGTAATGTTTACAAATGTGCTGCCTTAATTTTGACAGAACTGAGAATGAGTGTGATAAATCCCCGATGATAAACAAAGCTCAGAATATCAAAATAATAAACATACACAATGGCATTTTTTTTTATGACAAAGTGGATTTGTGAGTTTGTGAGAATCAACCCTAGTATTTTTTTATAATTCACTCGCTAGCACATAGTTGAAAAACGAGCTTTCTTTCCAGCCAGTCAGACTAGGTCAATTGCTGGTATGTTAGGTTTGATATTGAAAATTATGTGTCGCCTTGACAGGATTGGTACGGAATCACCTCTTAACTATTACTTAAATTATTAATTACTTTTTATTATAGAACTTACTTCAAATCATCAAATAAATCCGAGTCTTCTTCTTTTTCCACTTTAGCCTTCTTTATAGTGTCTCCGTGTTCCTCAAATTCGTGAGGACGTTTAGTTACACATGTGATTTTTCTTGTAATTTTACTAAAAAAAAATTATATTAAAAAATCAAAACAGTTAAGTGAGTAGGTACTTCCACACAAAACTTTAGGTTGTTTTACTCACGGATCTGTATCACTAAGGTTTTCGCAATTGGAAAGATTTTTTTCAGATTTCGTCTCATCTAAACAGCTAAATAAATCATCTATGTCTATGTCCTCCATGTTCTCGTGTAATATACGGTAGAGAAAATTATTTTATATTGAAAACTTCAAGTTGAACAATATTTTATAAAAACACATGCTATGTCGCTGCCGCGACGAAACGAGCCATGCACTTGATGATGATGCACTGCACTGCAATGCAAGCACTTGACTGCAACTACACAACACAACTCAGCATATTAAATTTAATAAGTTCAATTTCTTTGCAACAAGGCAAATGAAAGTTATTTATATTATATGTCTAACTAAAGAACTAAAGAAAAGAACACACAGTTTCGTTTCGTTCACTTGAGCCTTGCTTGACAGTTTTCTTGACAGTTGAACTAATGACAATTACCACGTGACTACACTGAACCAAAGAACAAGTAGTAGTACTACAATGGAGATTCAATCATCGAAATTATTTGAGAGATTCACAGTTCACTGATTCACTGATCAAAATGACCTGTAGAGATGCACTGATACACTGATCGAAATGATCGAAATGAAGCGATTTACTGATTCAAAATTTTTGAACTGATTCAGATTCAAGTGATCCAATCTCAACAACGGTGATGCGTTTTTGCCACCCCAGCCAACACAGATTAGTATCAAACTGAACGACGGCAGTGTGAGGATAGAGGTGAGGACCAGAGCCTACTATCTTAGAACACGATGTAGTGTAACAAAAAATCGTTCAAGATTCAATTAATAGATTGCAGCACTTTCAGCTTTATTAAATTAAGATAATTTAAGTTCGAGCATGATCAGGTAGATGTCGCTTTTTATGAATAATTTATAATTGCTATATAACGTATGATAAAACTTACCAATAAAATTGGTAAATTTTGGTAGAATAGTCATTACTTTCTTTTTCATAATGCGCCGGTCCAATTCTGTGCTGGAGTCGTTTTTTATTTATTTAAAATATCATCGTGTTGTTAACAATAATAACCTATTGTAATATTAAATTTTATACTTTCGATTACCTATTTTATATTTATGGTACCGTTTCGGTATTGTTTTATGCATGAAGCTATAGATAAAGATAGCTTCATGGTTTTGTCGTATTTGATTTAGAATACTTGTGTTTTAATCTAATATAGTGATTTTTTTTCCGTACATGCTGGGTATATATTATAGTTCTTGTACTAGCAACACTAACATGACTAACAAAATGTCTGTTTAAAGAACAGCGTACGCGTCGTTTTTCTTGTCCCAATTTTACTGCAATTTGCATATTTTTCCGTGTTTTGTGTTGGTTTTTCGTCCGTTGAGTTGAGTTCTGCTCCTCCGGTTTGGTTCGATAGTGTAGTGTAGTGATGGTGTAGTGCACAAATTGAGATAGAACTCTTATTATTTTTGTGGACATATCGGGCTCCGCTCCGACAAAAAAGTGTTTATTTAATCCTCGATTGGTACATATTCTTACGGCCGTATCTTGTACTATGGATATTAACTGAATATAGGATGTCTATGTGCTTTTTGTTCTGTTAATGTATTGGTATCCTGATGATATAGATGTGAAGAAGTTCAAAGAATAAACACCATAACAAAGAATCGCATTATTATTCCTAAAAGTAAGAAATAAATAAATTTTAAATTTTACTACTTGTTTCATTGCATTATTCCCATATTTGTTATAGGACAATTAATAAATAATGAAATAACTACCACCCTATTCTGTGACGCATACGTGTTAGTTCTGGATACAATATACAGATGGCGTCACAAAGCTGTTACCCGTTTAGACACCCAAGATAAGTCTCTATTTCCGTATATATTATAAGTTACTCTATGGTGAGGACTGAGGAGGTGAGGAGTATCAAGATGTGGTCTGGGATAAAATAAATACATGTCATGGACGTTCCATAATATAACAGAAAAGTTGCATTTACGAAAATGAACTGTATTATTAATAAATAAAGTATATTTATGCTATTCCGGGCAGAGATAGAGAACCAAGCGGAGGTCTCTATTTCTGCCCGTATTAGCATATAGCATCAATATTAAAAGCGATATTTTGATTTGAATAATGGCGGAATATTAATAGTTAGGATAGGATATTATATTAAATTATTTTGTATTAATTTGTCCTGAAAGAGGTAACCCAATATTATTTATGTTAGCTGTGGCAACACTGGTCACGTGATCATTTTAGCGTCGGTCGGTCGGTCCGTTTGGTTGTTTAGTTGATGGCAGTTTTTTTGCTGAGTAGGTAGAGATTATTTGAGTTTTATTTGTCGTTGTCGCTTGTAGCGAGGTAACTTACTTTGAAGATTAACCTAACACAGAAAGTGCTTCACAATGTCGTCGAAGTCGAAAAAGACTACGACCACCTCTACAAACATAAGTGTCGTTTCGTCCGTGCAAAGCCCGCCTCAATCCAGTACTCCCGTTGGAAGCCGTCCATCTAGTTCAGCCGGCCGACCTAGCAGTCCTATGAGCCCTACGAGACACACTCGTCTTCAAGAAAAAGATGCTCTGCAAAATCTCAATGACCGTCTTGCAGCATACATTGACAAAGTTCGCACCCTCGAAAGTGAGAATTCTGGATTGCGCCGGGAGATCCAAACTTTCCAAGAAACTACTACAAGGGAAGTTTCCAACATAAAGAATATGTATGAACATGAACTTCATGATGCTAGGAAAGCGTTAGATGACATGTCTCGCGAAAAAGCCAAGTTGGAGATCGATTTGAAGAGAATAAGTGAAGAGAACGACGATTTGAGAAAGCGGTGAGTTTATTGAATATTTGTTACAGACAATATACATTTTTAAATTTTTATTTATATAAAATGATATAATTCATGTTTATAATTGTGATTGCATGCACAGATCGATGTTTCTTAGGTTAACCTTACCAAAAGTTTACGTCATCACCGGCATTTCGGGCGCGGTATGACGAGCGCTCGCGCGCGACCTCGCTTTTACGACATAGTGACATCATAGTTTAATTTAACTAACTAAAGCAATCGCTTACGTCGTATAGTATTTCAATCTAACTACTTCCTTGATTCTAGCAAAGTTAAAAATGTATGAAAATAGTTTATAAAATTTATTGCTTTTTTATATTAACGTTGACGGACGGGCTAACAGTCCATTTGATGGTAGGTGGCTACCGTCGTCACTAATACAAGGAACTCCACTAGTGCTTACTATAGTAGTATCAAGGATATGGGATAGGCAAATGGGCTCTGGTATCCATTACTCACCAAAACACAACAGCTCACATTCTTTAAGGGTTGCTGTTGTTACTACCACCAGACGGGCTGCCCAAATGATTGGTTCAAAAATACTTTTTAGAGTTTGTCTGTGTTTTAGCAGACTAATTGCTTACAAAGCAATTATGATTTTATATAATTTAAGGAGAATTCATAGTCAATATTGTGTGACCACTTTTTTATACTAAGTTGTATTTTATGTATTTGTATTTGTAAATAAACTGTAAAACCATTCATAAAACTGCCAATACATGTAAATAAATGCCTCCTAATAATTAAAACATGTTATACCACAGTAAAATTTAATGAAAAGCATAAAATGTATACTATTGGCAATTTCTATCAATGAATATACACTAAAAATAGAGTGCATTGTTTTCGTTTTGTTTAAGTATACACTTAATAGTTATGATTACTTAAGCTAATACATACACATGTTATTTTGCTGGTTCAATTATTGTAATCTTTATTATTACTAGTTTTTTTTATCCTGATATCAGTGTCAGCCTGTTTTTTTTTTATTCAGGATAACAAAAACATTAAACATACAACCAGCACCGTTATCTACAATTTAATTAACAAAACAATAACAATTAAATAAAGCCAAAAAATATATTACTATTAAAATTTCTTCAAAATCCCTTCAATAATTTTTGCATGAAAAATAACACATCCTCATATTCATACTCACAAACATTCGCATTAATACTATTAGTAGCATTTCTGAATTAACACACAGTTACAAAAGTTAAAATAAAAACTTTAAGCATTAGCAAATGTTTTTAGTGTAGGAAACAAACTAAATTCTCGATTTATTTATGTCAAGGTGAAATTAGCTTGTATCCACACAAAAATTTGTGATCAGACCGGATTGGTCATGCCACAATTTTTTGTTTTTACTCTGTTACTAAAATAAAAAAAACTTATGAAAAACAAATGAAGTATTTATTAACTTTCATAAGTTGTTTTAGAGTTTGTATATCTAACTAATGGATAATATAAAAAAGCATTGAATGTTCTCAGATAATCCTGTCATGAGTAAGGTTTTATACCTATTTAGGCTTGTTAAGTCATTTAGCCTCGTCTGTGGTCACTGCCTTGCCTTGATTGCGACGGCTGTTGACCATGATGACGCGTGGCACTCTCGCATAACGCCTACTGATGAAGCCTTAGCGATGACGTAATGTCCAAATTAGTAGATGATATAGCGCTAAATTCTTCTAATACACGACAATGTATACTAGGATTTAAGTGTGTCATACACATACTCCACTAGAGCTAGTGTGACAAGATAATTTTATCAAAATAAACAACCCACTCGTGCTTCTCCCCCGCCGCGCGTTTATTTATAATTTCGCAATAAATTCTTTATGCATTAATTGTTTGAAAATAATAATTCCGCAATAAAATTCAATTTTATAAACTAAAATTTTGACAGTTGTCTCTAATATTCTTCTTCTAGAAATAATAATTCAAACATTGAATGTTGTTTATTATAGAATATTATAAACATTTGATTTCTTATCAGTGAGGATTAAAAAATATACCTAATCTTGGAATTCAGTCTATTGGTTTATAACGCATCGATGACAAGTTATGTTACGACTATTAAAAGATAAATAGATAATAATAATTATTATTTATTTATTTGCCGAACATAGGTTACAATAGTTATAATAATGCTCCCCTACATTCCACCCTATAAGGGCATGCAAATATTCATATCACGTAATATTAATCCACATCACTTCTTCAAAATCTGCTATCCATGAATTCCCTCACGTCGTAGAATCCATGTGCAGTTCAAATTCAAATTTTAAAAGAATTTTTGCAGTAATCTTCCTTTTAACAAAACGAAATCAATAAATTAGCTAATTTAGGACATAATTTATATACACCCCTCCTGCTTCAACCGTCGTTGGGCACGCAATAAACCCGACGTAACTATAAAATAAATATAAATAGGTTTATCTCGGCCAAGGATTACACGCAACATGCGGGCCCCCGCGATGTCGCGCGTCTTCGTAGTCGTTGCGTATACAGGAAGCTAGAAAGCGCGTAAAGTTGAAAATAAAATTTGAATTTATCTATACATATAATAAAATCGTAAACGAGCCGTGCCTGTACATTAAATATTAAAAAGAACAACAATTTATACACGTACTCAGAAACGGCTCAACCGATTTGAATGCGGTTTTCTCTAATGTATTGTACCTAGTTTCCCTTAACATTATATTGTTTGTTTCATTCGAATCGGTTTAAAAAAAGGTATACCGAACAACGAAATAAAGTCAAGCACACAAAAACCGCGCGTACCTACGAGGCTGCGGAGTGCGGGCGCATCAAGTGCCTACCCAATAAAAATTAAATTTAAGGCTGCGGACCGTTAAAAATTGACTCTCATCGAATTTTTGGCGCTGCTTATAACATTGTTTTCAAACTAATTTAGGAAAAACTTAGAAATATTTTTATAACCAAGAAAAATTTATAATATGGTTAATAGTTAAGTATTTTTTAAGCGTTTGTTTATAAGGTATATATTAGGTAAAAATGGAGTTAAACACAGCTCTGCCAAGCCCTACAGTATGTTGAGCTATGTTCACGGACCAATGACATAACAACTAATGATAAATTAGAAAATCTATTCAGATATGAAGTTTTCTTATGTGGTCGTCCTTAAATTAATCTGATTATTTTTTTGCAAAACTAATTCATGTTCTTAAGTAAGAACGTTAAATATTGTCTTTTATCAAATTTTAAACTAATTTTTTTTTTCATTTTTAACATAGTTACGTAACAACAATTAGAAATTAACATTTATTATCATAAAGGACAAGTGTTTAGGTACAATAAAAAGCTATGGTTTCTGTATAAAAATTAAGAAAAGTAATTATTTTATTGATAAGAAAATACCGGCAATCAAACTCCTCAGTGACCGGTGAGCGGTCGTTGCGTTCAGACGTGTGCTCCGTGTTAAATTTTTACATGTTTTTTGCGATCGAACAAATATCTTTGTCTCGCTCACTCTCAGAGATTTTGCGCTTCTGTTAGCATATCGAAAGTTGCTTTACTTTATTTATTTTCAACATTATTTTCGAACTTTTTGGTAGTTAGTTAGTTTTTGTTTTTGTTATATTATTATATATTATTATTGGGTCATAATGGAAAAAGATATGCTTGTCTAAAAAAAGGAAATGCAAGTCAAATATCATAAGCATTATATTCGTATACTAGCTGCTGCCCGCGACTTCGCCCGCGTAACTTAGTAAATTATGTACTTATAAACCTTCCTCGAGAACCACTCTACCCATTAGTGAAAACCGCATTAAAATCCGTTGCGTAGTTTTAAAGATCTAAGCATACAAAGGGACATAGGGACAGAAAAAGCGACTTTGTTTTATACTATGTAAAGAAGATGTTATACTGTATTATATTATATTATATTATATTATATTATATTATATGTTATAATAATTATAAAAAAAATTAGGTATATATATTATTACTAGCTTTTATGGAAGAGTGAAGGCTCCTGGCACAGGCTTCCGCTCAAAAAAAGTCTTCAATCATGTAATATCATCTCAATTTCTAATAATAAAAATGAACACAACCTTATTCACAATAATAATATCGATAATCTGCTAGCAACTTTTCTATATTCTAAATTAACTAAAACTAATTCTAAAAAACAAGTCTGTTTCTAAAATTTCTAAAATATCTAAAATTTCTAAAATATCTAAAATTTATAAAACTTCTAAAATTTCTACATTTCTAACATTCTAAAATTTCTAAAATTTCTAAAATTTCTTGGAGCTAGCGCGCCGACTGTATCTATTTATTGGATTAACTATTATAGCATAACAAATGCATGTATAATATATTTAGAAATGTTGAAAATTGGGTATTTTCAATAACATGAAATTAAAAAATTTCTCTTTCTAAAATTTCTAAAACTTCTAAAATTTCTACGTTTCTAAAATTCTAAAATTTCTAACATTTCTAACATTCTAAAATTTCTAAAATTTCTAACAATTCTAACATTTCTAACATTCTAAAATTTCTAACATTTCTAAAATTTCTTGGAGCTAGCGCGCCGACTGTATCTATTTATTGGATTAACTATTATAGCATAACAATGCATGTATAATATATTTAGAAAAATTGGGTATTTTCAATAACATGAAATTAAAAAAAATCTCTTTCTAAGTCTCTTTCTAAAATTTCTAAAACTTCTAAAATTTCTAAAACTTCTAAAATTTCTAACAATTCTAACATTCTAACATTTCTAAAATTTCTTGGAGCTAGCGCGCCGACTGTATCTATTTATTGGATTAACTATTATAGCATAACAATGCATGTATAATATATTTAGAAATGTTGAAAATTGGGTATTTTCAATAACATAAAATTAAAAAATTCTAGTAAAATATTAAAAGCAATAAGTAGAGCAAGATTCTATTGATAAATTACGAGTATTATAACGCAGGATGTCAGTGGAGGTGCTCCTCACGCGCACGGTTTTTTTCGACTCTGATTCGTAGTTTTGCATCGATAGACTGACGCCTTAAGGTACATAGTGATCGTATTTTAAACATGAATGAATTTTAGTTACTTTGTAGATAATTCACACAAAAACGTAGCAAAGAAAGAATTTCGATATCTATGTCTTTGTAATAATGTTCAAGGTTGTATCATTAACGATGTCGTGTGACCCTTTGATACCGGTTCTGTTAGAATTTTCAACGATGACACAGTTATGTTTGGTATTTTGGTTTATATTACATTGTAATCGTTCGATATAATTTATGACATCATTTCTATATTTGACACGATTCCGCCGTTTTATTCCAATAAATAGGAAGTTATTTTCCGTAAACTTAAATTTTTAATTAATTTTAATTATTAGTAAGATTTGAAACTTACGAGATAGAAAAAACTATAAAAATGTTCATTAAACTAGTTATAGTACTTAGTTATACTTAGTAACGGTCAAATCGAATCTTAGGCACGCGTCGTTTATAACTTGAAAGGAATTCATACATTACATTTTTAATAAAAAAGAATCACAGAGACAAAGTCTCAAGAGCCAATCTTTGCTTTGAGTAGCTTTTCGATCTACGTAACACCTTTTCATAATGCAAGCAAATATAAATTATGTACCTACGTAATGCAATGTGTCACGTGACCAAGCACATGTTTTGTTTTTACTACACTACACACTACCTACTACTAACCAACAAGCATTAACACTTGAATTCTTATCAATTCTTATTTATCGAACCAAATAGTATGAATGTAAAGATACAACTGTCTTTGTGTGTAGTGTCTGTCTGCTAATGTATTATTTAGACAATTTGAACTACTGATGACTTTATTCGCACTACTTAATAGCTAAAGGATCAATCAACATATAATACGCTCGAAGAAAATATTATTTGTAACATCATACTTGAATATATGACTTAAAACACACGGCCGTGTCCACGCCACAGACCCCCCCCCCCATTTTTTTTTTATTTTTTTTTTTGTTGTAGACTCAAAATAATTATAAATTATTTTTATTTTAGATTGGACAAGAAGACCAAGGATTGCACGCAAGCTGAAAATTTGGCTCGTCATTATGAAACTCGCTGTTCTGAAGAGATCAACAAGTACAATACTGCCCTTGCTGATAAAAAGAAAGCCCAAGATGATCTCAGGGTATGGATTACTTTTGTGTTACTTGAACAGTGTCTTGGGGTTTTTAACTATATTTTAGGTTTATGGTCGAGATAATAAATCAAATCCTTCATAAAAACTCCAATTTATAATAATTATTGTTTAAAAAGTATATATTATTTCTACTCATTTTAAGGGTATGAAAGAACTTTTTTGAATCATATATTTATTTTTAGCTCTTTTCAAAGAGCCAACTTTGGAAAGTTCATTTCCAAAGTTGACCCACGAACCTCTGAGACATTAAGGCAAGCCTAATTATTAATCTTTGTTGGTAATATGCAGGATTTGCAGAAAGAGTATGACAAGTTGACCAAAGTGTATGAGAACACAAGGAACACTTTGGAGTCGGAAATGTTGTGCCGCGTGGATCTCGAGAACACCGTTCAGAGTTTGCGCGAGGAGCTCGCGTTCAAGGAGCAAGTGTTCCAGCAAGAGTTACAGGAGACGCGCACACGCAGACAGGTGGAGATAACGGAGATTGGTAAGTTTATACGCTGGGACACTTCAAAACTAATTGGGTGTGCAATAACTTTTGTTACTTTAAGAGAAGTCTTCAGTATTTAATAATTAATATCTAGAACATAATGTAATATACATTCTTTGTTGACTTCAGATGGTCGCCTCTCCCAACAATATGAAGCCAAGTTGCAACAGAGCCTACAGGAGCTTCGTGAGCAACAAGACGCTAATATCAAGGCAAACCGTGATGAAATTGAGGCTCTGTATGAAAACAAGGTAAGATGCAAAACCATTTAAAATACGCTAATTGACTAGGCTTAAAAAATTGACCCTAACTATTGATGTATGTTTAGAGTAGCATGTAAAAAAGGTCTTCATTTGATTTTACATTATTATGATACTGAGAAGCTATGAAACTGAAAAAAGATTTTTGTCAATACCAGCTTGAGTAATTCATGTTTAAAAATAATATTTTCGGTTAAATAGTTGCAGATGCTGCAATTGGGCGCGAACCGCAATAGTAGCGCGACATCCGCCGCTGTAGACGAAATGCGCACAATGCGCACGCGTCTCGACGGCCTCAACGCTACGCTCAATGAGCTCGAAAACAAGAATGCAATGCTAAGCGTAAGTTTTATTATTTTCTTTGAATTCTAACAAGTCGATTGACTATAGAAATAAAGTATTATAGTTATTTTTTTATTTTTAGTAATCAATTAAAGACTAAATCATAAGCCTGCGCCTGCAGGCGTTTTTATACAGAGACCTATCCTATTACTCGCATAAAATCACGCGAGGCGCAGGTCATCTTACGATTGATGGACGATAGCTATTGACTGGCTGGCTGGTTAGAGACCGGCTCCCTATTGGCTAGTTTGACATTTGATAGCGTGTCATTGGCTAGGATGTTTCCAAACAACATTATTGGCTTTTAGTCAGCATTGTTGGCTTGCCTTATCAGTAATTATGTTATGCCTCATTGCCCTGTTGAGGCTCACCGAATTTGTGTAAATGCTTAGAACCGCTGCCGCGAACTGGAGCGCCAGTTGGAGTCGGAGCGCGCTCGCCACGCGGAAGACCTGGCTCAGCGCGAGCAGGAGATGGCTCAGCTCCACAACGTGGTGGCCAACCAGGTGCGCGAGTACGCGGCTCTAATGGACATCAAGCTCTCCCTCGACCACGAGATCGCCACTTACCGCAAACTCATCGAGGAAGAGGAGGACAGGTAACTTCATATCGATTAAGGCAGTAACCACTCCCAGAATACCACTGTCAATTTAATGAAAACAATAATAATCTCAATTATTATTGATTAATAGACATTTTCATTATTACTTTTGTGTAAGTATTATAATACATTGCACATTTATTTTTCTTTTAAATGACTTAATATTTCATGACTTAAAATAAAGTATAATTAGATATATTTCTGATGTTGTATGAAAATCTCAAAGAAATATGACTCCAAATTTCATTTCATGCAAAGTGATCAAACGATTCTGCGGACTAAGCAAGGTTACTAGCTGAATTACATGGAAAGACTAAACATAATATACCTTAACACAGTTTTCCACACTACCAAATCAGTTAGTTGGTTTCCGAATTGATAAAAGTGAATAACGTGCGAAACGTGAACAGGCTGAACCTGACGGCGACGTCGCCGGGGCGCGAGTCTCGCGCGTCGACTAGTGGCGTCCACTCGCTGAGCGGGTCGCGATCGACGCCGGGCCGTCGCGCTACGCCGCTGCGCACCGCTCGCAAGCGCACACTGCTCGACGAGAGCGAGGAGCGCAGTCTGCATGACTACAGCGTCACCGCCAGCGCCAAGGGGGACCTCGAGGTGGCCGATGCTTGCGCCGACGGCAAGTACGTCAAGATTCGCAACAAGGGCAAGAAGGTACGCATTTTATTATTTTAATTAATCATACAATAGGCTCGTTGAAGGAATGCAGAAATTGTGCATTTAGTCAATTGCAAGGAGTAAAACGAGTAACGAGTATTTGACAAACAATTTTGTTTAGTAGAATACACGTAGGCCTGTGTTTTAATCTATTTAACTTGTGGAAATTTACACTTTAAAAAAAAAAAAAAAAGAATACAGTTAAAACATCTTCTTAAAAAGTAAAATAGCACGCAAAATCGTTTGGCTCTGACTTATCTGAGCTCGTGCTTGTGGTGTGTTACAGGAGTTGAGCTTGGGCGGTTACCAGATCGTGCGCAAGGCGGGCGATCAGGAAACGATCTTCAAGTTCCACCGGTCCGTGAAGCTGGAGCCGGGCGCGGTGGCGACCGTGTGGTCGGCGGACGTGGGGGCGGACCACGACCCGCCGCGCAGCATCGTCATGAAGGGCCAGAAGTGGTTCGTGGGGGACTCGTTCATCACGGCGCTGCTCAACAACGACCACGAGGAAGTGGCCGTCTCGGAGCGCCAGCGGCGGCTCGTCAGCACCAGCGCACAGCGACACCGGGAACTCGGACACAAGCTGCCTCGCCGCGAACAGGTCACGATCAATTCATTTCTTACTGTTTTTTAAATAAAAACATTTTTAGGGGGTAAAACTGTAAATTTCAAAGTACCAATCGGTTTACCAACAAGAATGTTATAATACCTATATCGAATACCGAAATACCAAGCGTATGAAAACCGCGCGTACGAAGTTGCGGGCACAGCTAGTTGTTAATATGTGTATATAAAAAAACCTTCACGATATTTTCCTGTATTTGGATGCTTGTATTTCCTATCCATACGTTAAATCGAAAAGGCTCAGTAATATTTTGACGTTGACAGATGGGTGAAATCCGTGAGGCAGAAGAGAACTGCCGCATCATGTAAACGAGGGAGACGGAAGTTCGTGTGTACTGCTGCCCCAGTACCCAGTATCACTTTTGATGTATGAAAGATCACCTTTGACGTATGACGTCAGAATTAGATAATGCCCAATAATTCGACAATGCCCAATAAGATTAATCCGAAATTAAGACTCGTAACGTTTTGAAAGTGCTAATTTTGTCAAAAACACGTTTTTTTTATCAAAGTATCAACCGTAGAGAATAGCAACTAAAAATGCGTATTTGACAAAAAAATGTCGTCTAGGGCATTATCTGTTAGTTCATAGTTAAGTTGAATTGTTTAATAACAAGCTTTTATTTTATATACTTTTTTTTTTCTTGATAATATTGAATCTGGTCTTGTCGTGGAGAGTTGTGGAAATGGAATATTAAAAAGTTAATATTGTAATACGTAAGACGAATATATAATTAATATAAACCTGATCATAAAATTGTTCAAAAGAAGTTGTATTGTTTACTTACACAATAAAATATTGTGCTCTGCAATTTTAAAATAACGAGCATTGTCTTCAATTGAATGAATTATGTTATATCGATGTTTGTTTATTTAAAAAAGAAATTATAAATTCTATACATTTGGGGCGTTGAACAGCTTTGGAGCGGTGGACATGACAATTGAATCTGATCCTCTATTTTGCTTGTCTCTTTTAAGGTGGGTTTAAAATCCAGGCGCTGTAATGTTTCGCGTAGTGCAAGAAATCTGCTTAGTGTTTGCCGATCTTAAAAACAGTGTCCAAACAAAGTTTATATTCTATATTTTTAAGTCTTATCTTGTAGTTAGTTGCAATATGCATATCATTAAGGATCGATGCAGATTTAGCCTTAAGGTTCGACATAGATTTAGAAAACATTTAAAATAAATTAATAAAAATGAGTATGACAAAATTTGTTTCGGTACACGGTACATTCAATATTTAAAACTATTTGTTAATAAATAATAATGGGAATAAATGCTTTACATAGTTTTCTTTTTAAATTGCAATAACATGTGGTCACTATCTAAAGTTTAGATTTAGATTCCAAAATGTGGCAGAGATTGAAAACGATAATGTTACATGGCGTATTTAATATTTGTGGTGTTACTCGTACAAAGAATTTAATTGCCTTAAAACTTCGATTATCAAAACTCATTATTTAATGTTACATTTTGATTGCATATTTGAAAAATATATGTCGATAAAAACACCTTTGGTCCAATCCGCGTCGATCGCTACATTTGTGTTCGAATTATTAGAACCTCATGAAAGCAACGTTTTTTTTTAAATGTTGAATGAGTTACTATTTAGTTCACTTAACAGTAATGATAATTTTAAAACTTAAACTTATGTACGTGTTTGTAGTTGATAGAATATAATATTAAATTAAGAGAATACGATAAAGTTAAGTAATATTTCATAATTAAATTGTGTTTTTTTTTTAATTTTTTTTTATCTGAATATGGTTTATTTTATTTTAATTGTAGAATAAATCGTGCCTTCCGAGTCGACGTAAGTAAATGCCACGTCATATTTCATAGACTATTTCATAGATTGAGACGTCATATTTCTTTTTTATAAGTATAATTTACCATATGCAAGAAAAAATGGCATTGCACACGATTTACTTGCGCTGAAATCGGAATCTAAACAGTGTTATTTTGCATTTACATCTAACACTAAATAATAAGTTGCAGTTAAATAATGAAGATATATAATATATACGTAATTATATGTATTTAATAACGGAAGTATCGTGTTAATTTTTTACAATACCTATAATATTTCATAGAAATTAATCCACAATCTTTATTGATTTTTATTGTAATTGGAACTAAATTGTGCAAAATATTGAACGTATTATAAAGATATATTTAGAATAATACTTTTGAATTTTTATTTCGTTTAAACCCATCATATATTTTTTAATTCTTATGTTTGAGCCTATGCTGCGCTGCGCTTAGAACACTGTCCAGGTCTACTCATATACTCATACTTATGTTCATACTCATACTCGGGTATACTCGTGTTCATGACTATAATTTGTGGTAGACCAGGGGCCTTAGACAAAGTGACATTACAAAAACGATAACGAAGTTCGAAAACAATAAAATGTATGGGATTGACATATGCCGTCGCTAAATCACGTGACACATCCCATACATTTTATTCTTTCGAATCGAATCGCTACGGAGCGAAATGCCACTTGTCTAAAGGCCCTGGACGTGACGGATTCGATCCCAAATAGTGGCAGTGTAAAAGCCCGTTCCGACTTAGATGGACCGTCTGTTTAATTAAACGGAAGCGGTGGCTGCACGTACCTGGCAAAGAGTATGATGCCTGGTCATACATGCACCGTCTTGCTCCGATCAGTGCGTTCAGTCTTCATACACGATGGACGACGACAATATCCTAGTGCTGTGGTGCTGTGGTGGCAAGAAGACGTAAAAGACATCTACTCTACGAGAACTATTATTAGCAGGAATGTAACATTATTAGGTGAATTTAGAAATGATGACTGGCGCTAGTGTAGCATTAGTTTTTTTTTATTTTCATGTCATTGGTATAATAATTGTGTTTAGCTCTATCTAATCTAGACTCACTGACGTAATATATACCACTGGACAGGCTGTCCCATACAAATGACAGATAATTTCCTGTACCATTTTGAACCGCCGCCCTCGAAAGTACTGAGAACTAATTTTGATGTTTGTGTATTTTTATTCCGTAGATATGTATAATATGTAGTCTCTTTTATTCACTCTGTCAATGTTCCATGGACAATTTTAATTATTTTGTGACTAATTTTAGTTGTAAGTACTTTCATAGCCTACAGCGCTAAAATGGCGTTTTTCAAATATGTAGGCATAAAAATAATTTGACAGTACCCTGTCCAGTGGCATATATTACATGTCAGTGTCTAGACTCCTTTTTGTTAATGTCACGGTTAACGTTATTGATGTTGTCACTTGTCAGATATTATATGTAAAGAAGTTAAGTGAAGTTTGTACAAAATATTGTAAACAAAATTACTTTAAAATGTATAAAATAAAACAAACATACAAGATTTTGCAAAAAGAAGTGAAGGTCGTTTAAGTAATATTATTATTTATATATCTACAGACAAAATTAATAAATTTCTATTAACTACTCCTGTAAGTATGCACGACTCAAATTGCATTAGTTTTTGTTTTCGCTACATAATCCATTCACTATATATATATATAATGTTAAATATATTTTTCTTAATAATTTAGGTCAGAATAGTTTACTTTGAATTAATTTCTGCATATTATAGTCAAAGTATTTCCAAAACACACATAGGTTACAATCGTATTTTTTTTTAAATTACCGCCGTTTCAGTATGCAAATTCTCTAAGAAAGATCCTTGCAAGAAACGAGATATATACCCAATTTAATTATAAATTTGTGATACAAGTACTAAGTAAACAAACCAACCCCAAATAGTCTTTTCTACACAATAATATTGAATATAATAATATTTAAAATGGTGAGATTTACTGATTTTAGTGGACATTCTTTGGTGTATACCGTGTATAACCAACTTGTTTTTATGTCATGTGTTATAATTATTACAAACACCACTCTTAATAAATAAAGGATTGTTGTGTAGATTAAATTATAATGCATAGAATAGTTTTGCCCTGTTAATGATAATTCTTTCTCTATTATATCATTATGTTTCAAAATGATAGCTAATCTGATGTAAACTTACTGTAAAAGGGTATGGCTACGAAGGGGGCTTATTCATAGTGGTATGGCAGCTTTCCGCACATCATTTTAGTTAATAACAATCTTAAGCCTCTTTAAATGTATTTAATTTAAAACTACCCTATTTAAATAAGTATCTGTTCCCGAGGCGAGAAATATTACACAATTATCGGTATAGTTAGGTACAATTTTTTATGTAAGTTGTTACCTGGCTTTATGTACCTCAATTTGTTTTTATTTTTAAATAACCTTTAAAAATATTTTATGATTTTTGGTTTTTAAATAATTCATAAACATTTAAATTGATTTTTGGAATAAATTTCTGCCATAAGTTTCTCTATTTTTATACAATACAATAAATAATTTATAACAATTACACATAGCATGGAAGAGTAACAAACATCAACACATCGTCATGAACTTTAGCATTTGTAACTAATATTAGTAGGAGTAAAGCTTATAGTTTCATTCATTTAGTGGATAAATAGAAAAAGTAGTAGATTAAAACTTTAGTACAGTACCTACTTAAGTTAATTAATAAGCCTAAAAACAAATACGGTAGTCACTGAATATTTTTATTACTGTAACTGAAAAGGTTTTTTGGGCAGTAATTTTTTTCTCAGAAAATAGATTTTTTTGCATAAATCTGTGTGATGAAAACTTTTTTAAATATAGTGTATTATGTAATGTATTTTTATCTAAATTTTAATTTTACTCAAGAAATCTAATAACGTTTCTCTACTAAGTCTTAACTCACATCAGTCTTGACGCACGTTGTGGATATTTCATATTTTTGTTATGGGATATAGTAAGTAAATATGCCTATACTTATTGCCTAATAAAATTAGGATGGTACATTTTTTTATCATAAAATTTGAAACACTTACATAATTTTCTAGATACTGTAGGCCTTTTAGGTATAATACCTATAATACCTAAAGGCTTCAAACTTAGGATAGTGACTAAATTTCAAAATCACTATTATAATGTACCTATGTATATCTATAAACTATATAAGTTAAAAACGAAGTATAACATAATTGATTAGTTTTAAACAGAAACCAGTAAAATATGTTTAATGCTTATATAACTACTATGTATTGTATAGAATCAATTATTTGTGGTTTTGTTTTTATTATATCTTAACAATACAAGTTGATTTGAGAAATCACATATTTAGACGGAATTTATGTAGGTACCGTTTAACCACACTTACAATTTTTTTGTAGTAGGGAATTGGGTGGTCAGTTATGAAATCCGGATGGGTCTATACGTGTCTTTCACACCTTGACCCAGGTGGGCGCAACGGCGCAATAGGTCACAAGGGGAGGTGTGGCGGAGAGGATGCCGCGGGGCCGGAGAGTGTTTGGGCGGGCGTAGTAGCGTAGTGACGTCAGTGACGAGCAGTATCGACCCCGAGAGCCGTCATAACACCCCGCATTCCCCGCACCGCATCAAGTCGCATCTGCCCAGCCACTTCGTCCACCCTCGGGGTCGTTTCGCGCATCTACGTTGCGCGCTTTGCGGAAGTTTCGCCACTAATGGCAGGAATTCTCTCTCACCTTGATGAGATTCAGTCTCATTTAGATATTTTTCTTTTGTAACAAAAACGCTTATAATTAAACCTCTATTTTTAGCTAACACATCTCCGTGTACAATTTAATTAGACGCGCTACTGGGAATACACCGTAAGCGCTTGAATGTCTCAAAAAGGTTCAGATTTGTGAGCTATAAATAAAAGCTTCGCATGCCATACCTACTGTTACAGTAATACAAACTACTTACGTAAACATAAGATTTATTTTTACTCGTATGCAAATTGTGCACACATAACAGAACTTCGCAGATATTTTTTTATTGTATATCTATTAAGTAACTATTGATTCCAACGCTCAAGTACATACTTGCTGAAAATTAAAATGGCTCCAACAAGTGCGCAGTTTAACGGGTGGAACTTCCCTTGATATTTTTCGGCGTAGGTAGGCCTTGACCCAAATTTGATATTCTAATACTTTTGGCGTGGTAAAACAACAGACAGACTTGAAAATTACGATGTATTTTTAGGATAAAACCCACTACTGTGGAGAATCTAAAGTCTACATTACCTCCTGGAACCTTCGAATAAATCTATTTACATGAAATGTGTCAGTAATAATTCATAACAAGAACCCATTTAATTGTGTAATCTATTTGGGTCACACGCGCAACCTATTTAAAAAATATTTTTCTTAATATAATTTTCAGAATGTGGGGTAGTGTTTACAGAATCGTTTAAAATGGTTACAGGTTTTAAAAAAAAATCAAGTTGATGGTTTGCCAAAATAATGGCCTCAACCAGCAGTGAGAGTACAGTGCTTCCTTTAAAGAAATTTAAAAAAATACCAATTCACGTTGTCGAGGATCACAATGATGTTTTACAATACATATATTCTGCTATCGGCGGTAAAAAATTACCCTTAGAAGGCAATACATTGTTGCACTTTGACGCTCATCCCGATATGCTAATAGATCGGCAATTAAAAGGTGCGGATGCTAGGAATGGGCGCAGTGTTTTGCCATTGTTACAAATAGAAAATTGGATAGTGCCAGCTGCGGCCGCTGGCCACATAGGCCAAGTGGTCTGGCTACGTCCGCCGTGGGCGAAACAATTTACCGACGGTACTCGGACCATACATGTAGGAGATCATCCCCGATCAGGCTTGCTTCGGGTCGATAGCAAGGAGCCTTACTATTTCTCAGACGCACTGTACTCTGCTACAGAATCGTTAAGAAACAAAAGGAAATTTATATTTACAGTCGGCGAACTCGCCGATGGAATGACCCCCGATAATTTACAGAAACTCGTAAAAACAATTAATATTTCCGGCACTTACATACTGGATATAGATTTGGATTTCTTTAGTACGGGAAATCCTTTCCTGTCGTTATACGGAAATATAAAGTTATATGATCGCTTAGAATCAATATTCTCCTTCAAATGTCCGTCTGATGACGACGATAGAAAAATAGAGGAAATAGTTGAGTCACGAGAGCGACAACTGCAGGATATTGAAAACTTATTCCAACATTTGGAGAAGTGGGGCAATCTGAAAAAAATTAATGGAGAAAAATCCGAACTTTTCGATATGGTAAGTTTTATTTAAATTTCAATTTTAATATTGTTTTGTAATACAAATCTTTTCTCCAGTCCCAAATTCTTTTTATTTATTTAAAATTGAAATGTGTGTACCTAAATTATTTTTGATCGCAATTTTAAAAATATTCTTATTACCCATTTATAAAAATTATTTATAACTACAAATATTTTATTCAGATTTCAAATTTATCCGAAGATATAATTAGAGAGGCGAATCGATTAGGAGAGCCGCCTGATTGGTGGGCTGTTTACGCAGCAGGGTGTACCAGAGATCAGGGCGGTCTGCCATATCACATTAGTACTCAAAACGAAATAAGGGACACAGTTGAGAAGGCTCTGAAGCCATTACTTCAATCTTTACCCCCACCTACCATTATCACAGTTGCAAGGTCCAGTAATGACGATTACTGTCCCCCTGAGCAGGTAGGTTATTACTGTAAATTCCTTTTCTTTTTTCAATGTTTTTTAAATATAAACTCAAGAATGTCGTAACCGATTTTAATTCGGTTTTTACTTATGGAAAAGGGAGTTAACGAGGAACGTTGGTATGTATAAACATTGCACCCCGGGCGAAGCCAGGAGCAGGTCTAGTATGAAATGATATTGCAAGAATGTTTAACCCTTTGGGCTGTACAATCAACCTACACTGGTTAGCTTAAGTGGCTTAAGTTAACCAGTAAGTCACTGGTTAGCTTAAGTGGCTTAAGTTAACCAGTAAGTCACATTAACGAATAATTCAGATATTCTGTCTGTCTGTCTGGTGTTATTTTAATAGTCCATTTGTCTAGATTGTTTAAAAAAAATGATTCAACGTAATAAGATATTTAAAATAAAATAATTTAATATGAATTTGAATACAAATACTACACGTTCCTATTATGAATACAATGTCTCCAGACTAATATTATAAAATTGATTAATTAAATGCCAAGGTGATATTTTTTCCTTTTTTTGATTTTTAAAGGCTGGTTAAATTTTTAAATATATCTTTTATTTACATATTTAAATGTAAAATGTGTAGAAAGGTTATGCATACATAAATAATTTGAAATTTGCACTGACACCATCCAGGATGGTGCACAGAAAATTATTTTAAAAAATATGTTGAATGATATAAAGCACGTTCAAATGCTTTTTTATAGAATATCAGCATACAGGCTACCGATCCGCTTGATGGTAGGTGACTAGGATAGGGAAATAGGCCCTTAATCACTCACTGAACGAAACATAATAGTGCATATATGCTGTAAGGCAATGGCCCAAAATGTCATTTTGATACTCAGTTTCATATTCATAACACGAAAGATGGACCGAGAACTGAATAGAAGCAGCGAATGACCGGGCCTACAGGAAAATTATGGGGCGGAAATAAAAGTCTTACCTACTTAATTAAATGTTAATTAAATATTTAATTAAATGTCTGTGAAACGTAAGAAAAATTTTTCATTTCCAGGTGGAATTCATTCAAGCAATCGTATTAAATACGCTGAAAGAACTATATGAGACCGACGATCCAGTTTTGCATTATATGAATGATTCTGAATAACCTTTTAAGTACCTATATACTTCAATTCAATATTTATTTGTCGCTAGTTTGAATACCTTCTGAATAATTTTCTAATAAAAATAATTATTATAAAATAGTTTTATTTTATAAATTATAGAGTAAAAATAAGTTGTGCCTAATTTTTGACGACACTGTGTGTAGACATGGTCGATGATTTCGAAATTTCATACAAATTAATATCTGGTTAATCCTATAAAAAGGCGTCGCCGCGTCGCTGTCTCGTTCAACTTTGGTGCCAAATGCATAGCCATAACTCACTTGTAAGTGCATAACAAACAATATATTTACAATTACTGAAAATTTGTTCATTTAGTTATGTCTTTATAGAGTAAAAATGGAGTCCGGGTCTAAGTAAACAAGATCAGGCATGGTGTTACATGGCTTTTATGATGGATAGGTATTTGTCGATGATGTTGTTAAGAAGTAAATTGTGTAGCGAAATGTCGCCTGAAGTGGTCGAGGTCAATTAGCAATGAAGTAGACTACAATATGTATAACTTCGCGACAAGACAGATATTCCAATATGTATAGATCTATCTCTCATTTTATTGATTCCTATCAGTAGTTTAGAAGCTGTATAGCTAAAACTTTTATTTTATTCAAAACTCAATTATTAATTGAACACTAAACAGTAAATCATAATTAATTATAATCACATATTACATAGTATCTTGCTGAGAACACAAGATTAATTTTAACTAAACAATTTACACAATATTTTTTAGTGTCTAATTATTTTAGGTTTGTAGGCAGAGTATAACCTAGGTACCTATAACCAAATAAACTAGTGTTCGCCCACTAGTCGAAATTTGAACATAATCATTATGAAGTTAAAACTGCTACAGGTATGTTTTATAGTTAACAATAAGTTATTTAGGCTGGGTTGCACCATCTTACTTTAACTATAACCAACGTCGCAACTTCAGTTAAAATAACGGTTAGGCCGAAAATGAGTTGCACCAGTTAACAAATAATCATAACTGGTTAACTGGTGCAACTCATTTTCGGCCTAAAACTCATTTTCGGCCGAAAATGAGTGCGAATTAACTGAAGTTGCGACGTTGGTTATAGTTAAAGTAAGATGGTGCAACCCAGCCTTAGTAAGTTAGTAACAATAGTTAATAGTTGCTCATCAACAACGTCTAAAAAAATAGGTTCATAAACATGGGAAATAGTACACAGTTTTGTCTTTATTATAACAGTTTATTACGGTTTTTTTAATTTGACTATTTCTTTTATCTTTCATTTTTTAATCTATCTATTTATATGTAGATGAAACATTCAGGTGTGTTATGGGGCGCGGTCCATGTCCATATTGCTTATGCATTCAGCTCAGGGCTCTATAGTCGCGAAGATTGTTAGTCCTCTATGAAAGATTGGTTTTCTCGCCATAATTTCCTTCATAATTGCAGCAAGTGATCATTAGGTATTTCTAATCTATTCAAAAATACTCATGTAAATTTTGCCCGAATACATACCTACTAAGTACTACCTTTAAGGTATTTTAATTTTACGAAATTAAGTTGGAGACCTTGACGGCGTTGAAGGTAAGCAAATATCAAACAATTTAGGACGATAAAAACAGTATCTAATACATTATGCATCAATCGTGTGATCGGGCAAACAATTTAGCCCTTCGATTGGGGCCGATTGGGGTCAACTGCGCATCGAAGTGGCGAGGCGACACTCGACTCACATTGCTGTCGCCGCCGCTGTAGTATGAATTACATCATTCGACGATCGTACCAAGAAAAGCTGCGTACCTACCAATTAAATCCAATAAAGGGGGCTACTCAACTCAAATTATATTATTCTATTTGTTTCGTCCATGTATCTGCTACATACCTAAATGCCTATCTTATGTAATCTGTTGTTTTGCAATGTTCTTTAAATTTTGCAGCGAGTTATCTTGCTGTTATACTGAACTAATAGTTTATTAAATACCTACAGTTAAATCTTACACAAAAATACTATATACCTACAACTACATCCATAGACTCCATTATAAATGAAGCATTAATATATTTAGAATTATGTAATTATTCACACTGGTGCTATTATTCAGTTAAGTATATAACATATACATTTTACATCTATGTGAGAACTTTATTTTACTGTTCAATATTTTGTGTCAAATTTGGAAGTATATAAACTTAAGTACATATTATGCATACAAATAGTTCCTATTATATTATAAATAATTGTTACTTGAATCACTTCTAGAATTGTCATTGCTTCTAAACTATAAGTACCAATATAATTTTGTCTTCTCCATTTTCTCACTAATGTTATACCTTTTTTAAAATGCAATTCTTAATGCTAAAAGGTTGGCTTTCTTATAAGTACAGACATATATATACCCTTCACATACCATTTTACCATTTAAATAAAATAACGGTAAAATAGATCAGTTCATACTTACCTACCTATGTTTGACAGAAAAATTTTACGCACTAAGATTTTAATTTGTTTAGAATTAATGCAGTTTTAATAGAGGTGTACTTCAATTAAAATTCCATCTCACGTTATCTTTATGCTAGTTTAAATTGTGATAATTTATTTATTTATATGAAACGTCAAATTTTTATTTGGTTTACTAGCGTAAATTGTTTTATGAGCCTCTAAATAGGTATTTCAAAGAATTTTATTTGCTGAGCGGTTGTAAATTAAAATATAATGACGATGCTTTCCGGTCTGTAAGGCAGAGCTCGTATTTGCGCTGTCGAGCAACGCGGGCGCCGCCAAGCGCCAGTGGCGCCCCCACTTTGTCACGCCATAACATAAACAATAAACATAACGCTGATTTAGCATTTAATTATTTAACCGCTAATTATAATTAATAACTAATTATAAGTTTAAATTTTTCATTCAATATAACGTTGTATGATATAACTTGTGGTAGATATAAGGTATCATTGTTTCTGAATGTTTATTATCTACTTTATTTTTTTTATGTTAAGGCAGATAGTTTAACAGTCCACTTAATGAGCACAGATGCTGCAAGGGCGCTGTCGGTTATACGGATAAGAGATTGGGAAGGGATAAAATGGGCTCTGGTATTCGAAACACAACAGCACATAAGCTGTTATTTCACGGTGCTCTTCTGTATCTTCTGGTTTGTTCACAAAATATGTTATAAGTATTTAGTGAATAATAAAAAAAGTTTTATGGGAGAGTTTTGTTTTTATCTTTAATCACACCAAATCATAAAATTTTTTGCATGAAGTTTCAAATTTGTTTATCATGCAAAAATTTATTGATTTAACTATAAATTAAATTTAGATGTGCCATGTAAAGTTAGTATTTTTTAAACATATTTTTTCTTGTTTCCAGATATTTGAATTTACGTCTTCCGACAGTGATTACTAGGTACCTACAATAATTATAATACTATTTATGTAGTTACTAGATAGTATTAACTTAAGTAGTCTCGTAATCATAAGCTATATATACATAGTTAATCGAGTAGTATTAAAGATTACGTAGATTAAAGAGTACAATAAATAGAATTTGTCAATTATAAAAATGTATCATTAGTTGTACTTCCAAACTTAGATACCCAACCCAAAATAGATGGCGTCTGGGCTATGGGAACGAAATACGAATAGGATGTATGCAGGTTGTTCTAAGCCTGTTTCCATGTCTAATAATAAAGTTTAACATAAGTAAGTGACTTAATAATATTTTGTAATAATAATAAGTATACATAAAAGATTAGTATACCTAAAAAATGTCTGGATATAATTTGAGTAGACTGGCTTCCTGTTTTCTTTCTGCCTCTCTGAGGTGTAAATGGTCGGTCAGTGGTGCATGGAAGCAGTGAGGAAGTCCAATTAGCGCTCACGAAACGTTCATAATTTAAATAATTATAATGCAAACTAGACATAATAAAAAGTTGTAATCAAAATGTAATCGCTTTTATTAAAGCTTAAGCAATATATCAGTGCAATATCAAATTCTCCTTAGGTAAGGTATTTTAATGAAAATATGTACGTAGGCAAGGATAATTTAAAATGAAAATCTATACCGGGATTATAAGTAATTTGGTTGTTAGGATAGTACCTAAGTTGAAAAATCTAGTTTTCACATTTTAGAAATTAATTATACTAGATTTGAAATTAATTTCATGTTTTTTTTTTAATGTATCGCTACGACCAATAACTAATGAGTAATCATGGAATAACTTAGTTTAGAATTGGTAAGGTTCTCGAGTAGGAAAGCGAGCTCTTTTTATAGATAAAAACAACATTGCTAACTTGAACTAACTTTTCCCCGCCCTGAAAACCGTGTGTAGGCGGGGAACTTGTCAACTAAGTTCGGACCAAATAACTAACCTACTTAATAAATGCCCTCCTTGTGTACCTACCGAAATGGCAACAATATTTTAGCAGCGCATTAGTAATTAACTACACTAATGCACGCTAAGGTGCTATCAGTGCAACTGTTTGCGTTCTTGTCCCCATTTACCTTTCACACTAATTAGCATTATTATCGGACAAAATGGTTTATGGCGTATAAACAATCAAATGATAAATGTGCACAAACATACTTAATGTTGTAGTAGGTATTAATTACATTATATCGTCAAACATTAGCGAATGAGTGGGTACTTAAAAGTTAAAAAACGTTTCTTTCAACTACTTAGCTGGTGCCCGCCACTTTATCCGCATTGAAAAATAAAAGATATGACTTCTGACAAAATATTTAAGGCAATTGGAATTTGCAAGATAATGAAAATTTTGTTATAAGTTTGTAGAATATATATTTAATAATAGATATATAATACCTATATGTTATAGATATATGTAGGTAATGGCTGAAAGAAATTTTCGATTCCAACCTATAGAAATTATACAAAAATAGTTTCAGAGAATTATTGTAGACAGTTTTATTGTTAAAAATGTGTAAGTACCAATATAACTTTTTTGCTAAAATTAAAATTAGCAGGGTTAGGGAGGTTAGAAGATAAAATAGAGTTGATGGATAAATTTTAAAAAAATACAGTGAGCCACCTATGCAGCCAACAGCCATCTATGTGCGGATACTATTTCTTAAAACAAAATATAGGTACCTAAATAATACAAAAAAATTCTTCAGGTGATAATATACTCATACATATTATCGAAAGACAATAGTCAATCGTTCGTTAATTATCGGGTATTACCTACATACCTTTAAAATTAATGTTATAGGTTGGTTATAGGTAGTTAAAAGTAAATATAACGTAGGTATTTATAGATTTGGAAGATTGGGTGAGGCGCCGAAGAGGTGGCCTCACCTTCCTTATGGTGCAGGTAATGACTGGACACGGGTGCTTCGGTCATTATCTGCACCGCATAAAAAGGGAGGAGTCGCCGCGGTGCCACCACTGCGGCGACCCCGATGACACGGCCGAGCACACTCTCCAAGTGTGCCCGGCCTGGAGTCCCCAGCGCCGAGAGTTGGCGGCGGCGCTGGGTGGTGGAGACGTCACACTGCCAAACATGGTTGAAGCCATGCTTGGCAGTGTGACAGTCTGGAAAGCAGTTGCTTCCTTCTGCGGTTCTGTAATGTCGCAGAAGGAGGCAGCTGAGAGGGAGCGAGAGGAAGAGGCCGGTCTCGCTTCCCTCAGACGCAGACGGTTGGGCAGAAGAAGGCGGGCATACCTAGCCCGTCTTTAACTGTCCCATGGGACCTGCGCACATAGTTGGCTAACTATGTGTGCCTTCACAAGGTCCCTCCGTCTGGGGATTGCCTCGGTGTCTCCGGGCAATCCTCCACTGGCGTCAGTCTAGCAATCGCTAGACAGCCCTGGGATGGATCGGAGTTGGTGCCTAGGCAGAACCCGGTCCATACCGCACAAAGGGCAAGGAGGCACCGGGGAGTTTTAGTGGGTATTGCCGGGACCGCTATGACTAGCATAGCGTGGTGCGCCGGCTGACCCCCACACACCCCTACCGCCTAGCCAGCGGTAGGAAGTCTATAAATGGATTTCTCCTCGTCAAAAAAAAAAAAAAAAAAAAAAACGGTATTTATAGATAGGCACCTGTTACCTACTTGCTTCCGTATAATTTTATTTCACTTAATAGGAAAATGCATGGTAGTTGGTACAACAAACCGAAGTACGATAAGAAAAACTCGCTTTCATTGATAAAACGCTTGCTTTGCTTGCGTACACGCTGTTTATTCAATGACGCAGTTGATAACCAATGGCGTTCAAACTAACCAAGCAACATACTTAAGTAACTTACGAAGTAAATATTTTATTTATGTTTCTGGTGTAAACTATCGCCCTCAAACAGAGGACGACCAATTCTTATAAGTGGATAAATATTCAGCACTGCGCTGCATATTTAGGCTATTTAGACCTTCTTCCAGATAACCAATGATGGACTGTTTTGCTGACTAACTTACTTCATCATTATCATCATCATCATCATCATCATTATGATCATCATGTCAGCCATAGGGACGTCCACTGCTGGACATAGGCAATTTCCATAAAAAAAAATTTCACTTGATTATAATATAGCGTCAGAAGCAGCAAACTATCGTCATACTTGCATACACGACGGAGTTATAGGACTAGTTTATAATAATTATGGTCATATATTTAAAAAAATACATCGAAAACGATCGAAATATTTTATAGCAGATACATACTCTCCGCAACCGGTTATTACATTCATTTGGAAAACCCTAGACACTTTCACTTTGTGGAACGAACAATAATAATTGCACAAGCGTAAAAAATAAGTGAAAAATAAATGTTGTAGATGTTGCTGACTTTAATTAGGTAAAGTTAATCACCTACCAATGAGACCTAGGCAGGATCATTATTTTTTTGGTAGGATTAAGGATAAGGCATTAGGAAGAGATAAAGAAATGGGCACTGGCATCCCTTACTCACACACCTGCTGCCCAAATTATTGCGGAACGCAGTGAGTCCCTGCCACTACTTTCCAGAGTTGGCCCCCTCGCGAATCGACCCCTAAGACAGACTCGTGAATTTCTAAATTTGATTTTTTTTATTCACATAAAAATTAAGTAGGTACAAAATTGCGCCGTCACGGTGACATTTTCGATGGCATAAGTGGCATAAGTGCGTACCAGCGTACCATACTTTAGTTATTTGCATGTTTACATAGCATAGGTACAAATTCTGCATCGTCAGAAATAATGGCAAATACCCATTTAATTCTGTTCTAATCATAACGTGGTGACTAAAATGTAAATACTTATTAAAAATTGATAAGGTAATAAATTAGGTAAATAGACAAGCAACCAAAAAAAAGGATTATTTTATGAACATCTTACTGATAGATACCTTATTTTTTTGACGAGGAGAAATCCGCTTACAGATAAGGATATGTGGGGGTCGCCCAGCACCTGATATTAGCGGCACTGAGAATACCCACTAAAACTCCCTCCGGTGTCTCCTTGCCCTGTGAGCGGAGTGGATCGGGCTCTGCCGAGGCACCAAACTCCGATCCACCCCCAGGGCAGCCTAGCCATTACTGGCTAGGCTATCGCCAAAAAAAGGGTATTGCCTGGGTGTCTCCGGGCAATACCCTTCACGCGAAGGGGGGGACCTGGTGTTGTGCAGGCACACACGGCTAGCCGACCATGTGCGCAAGGTCCCCCTAGGCCATCTACAGAAGACGGGCTTGATATGCCCGCCTTCTCTAGACAACCAGGCCTCAAAAAAGTCCGCACTCGAGTGCCACTGATAGATACCTACGTACCTACGTTATTTTCTTTTATCTTATACAAATATAAAAATTGTGTAAAAATGTAAACTCCAATCACTTCTTATGTGACATAGACGAATGGTTTGGACGTTTGAAAAAGGAATCAATGATAGAATAACAGTTGTGACTTGTAGATGAGAAAATTTAAATGTTTCGATGCTTAGGGCCTCGCACACGCACAAGACAAATTACGCCGACTTTCCGCTGTTGTGATATGTGAGTAACATCTGCAAATGTGAATGTCTCCTCAGGGGTATGTGCGCGAGTTGAATAATCGTTCTATTTTGCCTACTCGTGTATGCTCGTGTCTTTCGTCATTTTTAGGGTTCAGTGAAAAATTAAGCCAGCATCAGTTAAACAGAAGAAAAATTTAGTAAACACCTGAAGAAAATATATTTTTAAAGTTTAAAAAAAATATTGGAATACCAATACACAGCCTACACTACATCAAATACAGACAATGCTGGAATCAAAATTGTTACATTATGCATTGTATTACATACCAGATACCTATTGGCTAGATGACGCTCCAATGCTCCACTTTTTTGTGTTTTTTGTGTCACTCTGACTTGAAAAATAGGGCTTCTAAAATCATTGGATAAAATGAGATTTAAAACTAAGTAGGTAAGCAATGCCTCTGAAATTTTAAGTATTCCGATGGATTTCCCTCATAAGTTTTATCCAGGTAGTCGCGTATGCACCCCAATGGGTGATGTAGTGTGTCAATAAGACGACAACGGTAACTTTTTGCTCTAACTAAGCCAACAAGAATAAATTTTAATGTCGGTAGGTACTGGTATTCTGGCTTTGTTTGGCTCAGTAAGCAAAAGCCAATCTAAAGGGATCCCTTCTACCTATGTCTATTTCACATTTTGTAACAAGAAATGATACAAAAACTTACTAACGTAACGGTTATTCATAGGATCGCATTTACATCACCCGCAGCTGCACACGAACAGATTAACTGTGATGGATATTAGTTAGTCGATGATTTTAGTGCATTATTTTATTGTGTGTTATGTTCTTGTCAGATGATTATTAAGTATGTAACATACGATTAAAAAAGCAACAAAGAAATGGAGTAATGTTTTAAAAAAGTAATTATTATTTTGATTGACGTCTTATAAAAAAAATCGGATTGTCTCTGGACTATCTCTGAACCCAACCCCGTGCCAGAAAATTTGTGTCGTGTTAGTCTGCTGACAAAACAATAATTTGATCTAGAGATCTGGTATCTAATTTAAGCAGTTCTTCGCCAAAAACTGGTGGGTCTGCATTTCCTATAAGAATTGCCGCATACATCAAAAGATTTTGCAGCCATGTTATAATTAGAAATTTCAAATTATGATACTCAAATTAAAAGTAGTATTACCATTTGTTTGTGGACATCGCATTTGCGCTGGGAAGTATCCTTCTACTATACGTTCCTTGTTAGCTAGTAACGCGACCATCAAAAATGAGTAGTCACACCAAGGAGAATTAAACCAAGAAAATTTATATAATGTAATGAAGGTAGCGGTTCTTCACCATTATAGGTACCGATAGGGTTATCGCCTATTTTATAAGTGAACAATCCAAAATCACCGACAGCTTCAGTGCTCATGAATGAGTTTTGATAGGTGATAAAGACTTGTCAATGTTTATTAACCCCCAACGCCCGACGCATAAGAGGGGTGTTGTAAGTGTGATCTGTGGCATCATGCTACCAAACAAAATGTAGGTAGGTAGGTACCATATTGTCGGATTTTTTTTGTTTGAAATCTGACGTGGTCGAGAGGGTTCTCTTCACTAACTTCGATTGACTTGAAATTTATTGCATTTCATGGTATGTTACTTCGTTGGTATTTCCATGACATGGTAACCGTAACCTGATGCTGCAGCATCAAGTGGTCTACGGGTTACCCAACTCCTCAGTAACTACTATGAGCTCTAATGAGCCTAAACAGCAGATAGCGTGTTTAGGCTCATTAGAATGTCAGGGGCACGTTAGTTATCCTCATAGGTAATTGTAGTCGCATCGCATCCACTTTGCGCGTCTGTCTGTATGTCTGCCAATTGTGCGCGAGTTGAATTGAAATTATACGATGTAGGTAGGTATATGTAAAGAGATAAAACATAAGATTTTACATAAGCAGAAAAAAGAAACAATATTTTGCAACCAAGTAAGTAGCCGAAATTGTCCGCGTCTGTATGTTTCTCCACTACTAATTCTACACCCAGCGGATTCTGATACGGTTTTCATTAATGGAAAGAGGGATAAACGAGAAAGGTTTGTGTAGGTACTATATAAAAAAAATTGCGTCACGAGCGAAGCTGGGAGCGGGTCGCTTATAGTACTTTATAAACAAACAATACTCTGTATAAAAAATGAAACAAGCAGAAGGAAAGCATGGATGGAAAAAGCACGCTTGAAGAATGGGCGCGCTCCTGCCATACAAGTCGTGTCGGACGGACGGGCCGGGCCAACGCCGCAAACGGGGCAAACCGCGGCACGGCGCAAGCCGCATTCCTCGACTGGGTCGACGGCGTCATCCGCCCCTCACCCCTCGCCACCCCTCCCTGCGTCGCACACTCTTCTCATTTCGCTCCGTCTCACTCACTCAGTCGTTCGCGCGCGTTGTCCGCGGTAGGTGGTTCGCGTTGTTCGTTTCTTATCGCTTGCTGTGTTTACAATAAGTATTGTGTTGTTTGTTGTTACTAAAATACACTACTCGGTGATTTTAATCTGTGACAGTGTGTGCATTATTGGAATCACTTTTCTAAAAGGATTCTTACCGTTCGTGCTTGTTACGTGCGGAGCGAACAGCCACGGCAGGCGCCGAGCTCAGGTAGGCGTTTTGTATTATTTTCCGATCTGATTGCGGCTAGCTAGAGTGATCTGGTTTTGCGTAGTAGTCAGCTGCTTCCCCGTAAAGAGTACACAGGTGTAATAACAGAACCACGTGACGGCGTATATGAATAGGTCGCCGCTCACCACGTGGTTCGCTGGTGTAAACAACTGTGCCCTTCTCTTGTGCGTCGCATCGCCGGGGCATTGCGTTCGCGTCGCGTCATCGCCCCTATTCCGACTATCTCGCCCAAATTATTGTTGTTGTTCTATTTACATGACACTCGCCAATTTAGCTCAGCACAAAATTAGTGTGCGATAAGATAAATTAAATTGATTTTAAAGTAGCCAAAAAGTGAAACGAGTAACTAACATCTCTGCGAGTTACCTTTCTAGCCTTTCTAGGTTGTTCTATTCTGTTAGTATTTTTTTAATTATTTTGGTTAAGCTCGACAGACAGGCGGACGGTCCATATTTTGATGGTAGGTGGCTACCATCACATATAACAAAAAAAAACAAATACTTAATATTTTTGTCGTCCGTTCAAATGTAATGAATTTATATCAAGAATATTAATGTGAAAACCAAATTATATTGACAATAAAATTGTTAAATAATTTACCGCGATTTATTAAGTCTTAAAACAATTCTAATAAGAATTCTGGTTATTGTAAAAATATTATTATATTTATACCTATAAATCTCGTAGGTATATAAATCTCGTAGGCATCTCGTAAATAACTTGAAAAAGATCTATATAGCTATAACTACCTACCTATAAAAAGAAATCTTGATTGCAAATTTACTAAACTTACTAAGTAGGTACCTACCTAGATTAAAATTCATCAAAGGAACAGAGTATTTAATTGCGGTCGACAACGCAAATCCTTATTATTTTAAAACGATTTTTATTTTTTTATTTTAATTAAAATAAATAATATAATAATAATATAATTAATATTATAATTTTCAATTTTAATTAGGTTAGGTAGTCAATTACAAAATTACATCACACACAATATCCAATGAATGAAACATTTAATTATGCACCATTATAATATTTATCATAATTTGTGGTTTTGATCATTCATTGTTCACACGTCAGAAACAATATTTAAATATGCAACTATATTTTGTAGATAGTTAGTATTACCTATAATATTGAAATTGGCACTACAATAAATTAGAAATTTGTTTCTTTTTAATTTGTAAACAGCACTATCAATAATGATTGTAGGTAGGTAAGTATTCAATAGATAATCTATTCAGTGATATTTAATATAATCTAAATATAACAATTTTACCAATATTGATATTTTTACCAAAACAAATCTTTACTTTTTAGATAGGTAATATGGGATAGTGCACGAATAGTGCATTATAACATCATTTTAAGGTTTGAAAGTTTCTGGGAAGGTTTTATTGTTATACTTTAAAGAAGTTTCTCTCCGATCTTGGACCAACATTTATGATTGTTTTTTTTTTATCTATTGACTTAAGGGATTCACAAAGGCGAATGACATTGACGATTTGACCTTCACCGATATGACCTTTAGAATGTTTATATATATCATACTGATTCCACACGAAAAACACAAACGTAATCCACACCTCAACGCAGTCACTGAGACACTGTAGCTCCATATATTTAGAGTTCCGAGGCGGCGGAAACAATTCAACAGGCCTGATAAATGTGGTTTTTTGTACTTTTCATTAAAACTACATTTAAAAAAATAAAAAAAATCAATAATTTTTTTTTAAATGATATTGACTTATTATTCGGTGTAGGAATCATTTGCGCGCAATAAACCGTTTTCGCAACAATTTTCAATATAAGTCAAATTCTTCTTATGTTCTAACTTTTATTGTGGGGTTTCTACTACTTTGATGGAATTTATAAACAATACAATTTGTTCTTCACATGTTTAAGTATAACATATATTTTTTTCAAAGCATTGACAGTTTCTTCTAACATATTTTTTTAAAAATGCAAATTTTTAGGATTGGCGTGTGTTTACACCTTAATTTAAAATATGTAAATTCCATGGTTGCGCATTGCGTACGCGCTGGCACGCACAGGCAATATACATACCTACAAGTACCTACTCATATACGTTACATGAAACGTATAGATTGTAAAAATATATGTATTTGATGTATGTATGTACAATACTTTTAAACAGAAGTGTATGTAACTAGTTATACGATCGCCGCCGTTATCAATAAGCGAGTTCGTGCACTTCGTGCAGTGGCGTGCACCTTGAAGCCTTATCAAAATAATATTCCGAAAACAATGTTTACAGTTTGCATAACCTTGAATTAACTATGTTGATAAATGCTCTCTACTGTACGCTGTATTACTTTCTAAAACTTTACTGCGTATTGCAACTATACATTTGTAAGCAGTAACTACGCATCAATTTTATATGTATTGTGATGGTATTGTGTAAGAAAGAAAAATGTACAAAATAACAGTAGTTATCTATCTCTAAACAGAACACCTTAATATATAATATTGAAAGACAATTTTTCGTTGTAAGTTGTAAGCTATTTATTAATAAATCATTGTCTCAGCCGTAGGACGTCCACTGCTAGACATAGGCCCTCCTCTCTAATTTTCCCCAAGGACCGGTCTGAAGTAGCCTGGATAGAGCCAACGTCAACCTGCGGCCCTATTGATTATAAATAAATATCTTCACACTTTCTACACAGAAACAGCACCATCTAGTTCCGCCTTATTCCACAGTAAGCAACTAATGCTTGTATTATTGATACCAGACAGTTGATATACCTACTACGTACATAATTACTTTTTTTTTGTAAATACATACCTACTTACATATTATAAATACAAAACATCCATGACTCAGGTACAAAGGTAATGTTAACACATAAACATTTGCCACTAGCGGGATTCGAACCCGCGACCGTTTGGTTAACAGCTAGGGTTACTAGCCACTGGATCGGAGTTTGGTGCCTCGGCAGAACCCGGTCCACTCCGCTTTCAGGGCAAGGAGGCACCGGGGAGTTTTAGTGGGTATTCCCAGTGCCGCTATGATCAGGTGCTGGGCGACCCCCACATATCCCTACCGTCTAGCCAGCGGTAGGGAATCTGTAAGCGGATTACTCCTCGACAAAAAAAAAAAGGGTTACTGGCCACTAGCTAGACTAGACCGAACGTGTCGTCAAATTATAAGCTATTTATTATTTAACATATTATCATGTAATACTTCTTAATTATTCTGTATCAACATTTCATCATTATCATCAGCCTGTGTCACTCCAGTGTTGTTGGATATTGCTCTATCACAGGGCTCGCCTCCACGCACGGTCCTCTACGTTTCGCATCCAGCTGTTTCCCGCGACGCCTTTCAGGTCGTAGGGTAACTCCACCGAAGTGAAGATGCGTACGGACTTGAGCGGAGATCTGTATTGCGTACGGACCGCTCTGCTCTCCGCTCTGCTCTCCGCTCTCCTCTCCGCTCTCCTCTACGCTCTCCTCTACGCTCTGCTCAACCATCTCTACAGAGCGGTGATGGGTAAATAACGAAATCCTATTGGTTGTTTCTAACTTCAAACATATCTCCGCTCCGCTCATTTCGTCTCCGCTTTGATGCATTCTGGGCCTAATCAGCTCTGCGACAGATGTAAACATTGTCACTTCATCTTGCTAATAGTTATTTCATTTTTGCAAATAAAATTGGTCAGATTTAATAAATAAGCACCCTATAAAGAAATACATGGATTACTGCACGCGTACCCATGTGTTACGGTGTCGTTATAAGAGAGCTAATAGTATAATTTCTGAGTGCAAGTTGTGTGTGTGTCTTTGGAGGGAATGCAATGTTTTGGAGGGTAGGGTAGAGAGAGATGTGTGAAGACGCCGTGCCCGCCACCCTGCCGACGCGCCGCATTGGCCGCATTGGCCGCGGGCTGATCGATCGCGTTGCGCTGTACGCTGCTCTATTATTTATTACCAAAATATGGCGGCGTGGTGCGGCAGGCGGTCGTCGACCTCGCACTCCGGCACGACACGCCGTAAACAATTCTCTCAGGTGTGCATGCAACGCGGGAAACCGGTCCCCTCTCCTGCCACTACCTGACACTATGCCCGTTGCCCGTAGCGCACCCCCGATGCTTCGTTTACTTTTCCCGCTCATTTCATTCTAACTGGCAACACTTATCACGCCACGCGTGCTCCACGTGTATTTTATGCTTTATTTTTACTGATTACAAAATTGTTTTTTTATTAATATACCTATGTATTAACTGTTATTTTAATAACCGTCATGTATGCTTTCCCATTACACAGTAGTAAGTAAAAGCTGTTCGTGAATTTTAGGTCATTTTTATTTCACCTAATTCAAAGATTCGCCTCTCATAAAAAAATGACAAAAATTGTCAATAAAATTCGCTAATATTTAAAAAAAAAATTGGCTTGCACTGCAAATTATACTCACAATTATATTTGTAGAGGACACTATAAGCTCTATTTTTATTTTTTACTAACAGGCTGCCTACGGCTTCGCACGGATTTTTTTCTGCAAATTATATATAAAAACCTTCCTTACATTAGTGAAAATTGCATTAAAATCCGTTGAGTAGTTTAAAAGATCTAAGCGTACACACCGAGGGACCAACGGCGGGAAGCGACTTTTTTATATGTACTGTGTAAAGATGTTTTATGCATATGTACATATCAAATAATAGACTTATTAGAAGGCTATGATCGATCTGAACTATAAGCGAGTGTACGTATTTCGCAGAAATTAGTTAAAATTATCAATTATATGTACCTATTAAAACTCGTTTCAAACAGTGACTAAAAGCTTGAATAAATATGACATCAGCCACAAGTCCCGTGCTTAACCGATCGGAAGCCCCATTGATTACCTTACTATTATTAGTTTACCTTCTACGTTATAGTAGGTAGGTACTATTCTTTAATGCCCTACACAAATACGTATTGTATCGAGAACATGAAGAGATGCATTTTACACTTTGAACACCGCAAACACAGTAGGTACCTATCTAGGACAACAGTAGGTACCTTCAAAATTATTTATTTTTGTTATTAAAATAAAGTTAAATCTGCTAATTAACGAATTAGCGGAAATGAGTTTTGACTTTTCCGATAAATAAGATTCTTGTTTGAAGTCTTCTATAAAAGTAGGTGCCAAAAAAAATCTGTGAATTTTAGATATTTAAATCGGGATATGTAAAAATGAAGTAATTTTCTTTTATTTAATTAACTAACTAACTCGAGAAGGTGTAAGTATTCACAATCAAGTTCTTGTTTGTAACTTGTAATATGTTAATTGCGTGCTAATTGTTTCCGCATTCGCTGCCATAAGCGTTGCATTATAAGACGTACATACACTACAACTTATAATTTACAGGTGCCAATGTAAATGTGAAATGTGAATTTGTTTAAGGTTCACAGAGACTGAATTTCCATTGTCGTACCTACATAGCCTTCATTTAAGATCCTTTTACAGGGTTTCTGCTTGTAAAAAGAGTTTTTAATTTATTTACATTTTTTTAATTGTTTCTCTTATATTAAGTTCGACAGACAAACTGACGATCCATTTGATGGTAGGTGGCAACAAGTGCTACGAATGCGTTGCCGACCGCTGTAGGATTAAGGGATGGGGAAAATGGGCTCTGGCACTGAAAAACAGCACACATGCTGAATTATTTCACTGTGGTCTTCTGTAAAGAGGTGGTTACTGCGGCCAGACGGGCTGCTCAAATGACTGTGAAACGCACTATTAGGTATATACCTGCTCCTATTTAAATTAAATCAATTTACTAACTAGCGGCGATAGTAACTATTATTTAATCTGTGCTAGCGGCACGGCACATTACGTTTGTTACTCATTAATTGGGCAGCCCGCATTACGCGGCAGTAAAAACGCAGTTGTATTTAGTGAAGGATCCCAGAGCCCAATTTCTCTAATAGATTATCCTTAATCCTACTAAAATCGGCTTCGTGTGTGTTAATATGCGCGACAGAGTCATACGCCACCTATCGTCAAGTGCCTGTCTGCCTTTACAAACAAAAGAGAAGGAAAAAACAAAAAAAAAATTAAATAAATAATCAGTTTTGACACCCATTTTAATTTTAGGCTATTCCTGTTCCTTATCTCACAATTTATTTTATTTAATATGTGTCTAAAAATAAATTAAGGATAACATAATATAATAATGATAACTAAGGAAAATATTTTTATTAAAGTGTGTGTGTAGTTACATATTATTATGCGTTACGTGTGTAGAATTCAATTTGAACCCCAAAATTATGAAGCAAATAGGTTTAAGGATTTGAATAAAGTCGAGGATGGTTAAACATACAGATCCATATAGCCTCTTCTTGAACAGTTCCGTTAGAATTTTTGACCACTTGATTGTGTATTATATCTTAGGATGACATAAAATGCTTAGGTTCCTAGGTTTATTAGGTTTGAAGAAGTGGGATCGGGGGATTAATAAATGCTTATGGAGAAAAATTGAAGTCGCGTTATACGAGTAACTATTGCATTATTTTGCTGTTGAGCGTGTAACTGTGATTGATTTTTTTCCCGCATAGTTATGGTAATCAATTGCGGGTCAGTGCCGTGATTAGGTTAGGTTCAGTTAACTGACTAACATGTTTCTTAATTGATATTTTCCTGTAGCGGGCGTGTCGTGGGAACCGCCATGGCTCCCACGCTAATTACCTTACAGTTTGTGCCGCTCATTGTGGCCTCGAATGGCCGCCGCATCTATCAATGGAAATTACATTTATCAATGAAACTGCGATTATTACTTTTCGCAATTACTATTATACCTACACAATAGCGGTATCATTTATTAATACGGTCGGTTGTGCACTATGTCTACATGTCTCCACAATGGAACGATTAAGAGTATCGACAGATCAATGGTGAGTGACTGAGTGACGCTGAAGCATGTGATTGTGATATATGTTAAAATACCAAAGCCTAACTAATTTCTAACAGAAGTTGGTCGAGGCTCTTCGCTGTTTAAATTTTATTTTGCCGAAACGACTATGAGGACAATGAACATAGAACACTTAGCGGTTTCCTCGTGTTAAGTCAGGAATTTATGAAGTTTTCGGTTTCCAACTGATTTTCATCATAAGAGCGCTGACTAGCATTGTCCGGTGGTGGGACCGATCGATAACCACGATATCAGGTTTAATGGTGATAATAGTATGTAGATTGGCCTCTTGGATTGGTTGGGGGTGCTTGTCTTAATGCTCCGTTTAAGGGGAACTTTGGAAGTGAACTTTTCAAAGTTAGTTCTGGTATGGATTTGGAAAGTAGTGGCAGTAGGGCACGCTGTATTTCGCATTCATTTGGTCAGCCCGTCTGGCGGCGATAACATCCCAGACTTTTGCTCTTGCGGTTTATTAGAATTGTCTTAATAGAATTTCGGGGGTTAGTTTTTAATCATTAAAATTAGAGCTTGTTATTATCTAACTAAATGAATGTTATTGTTTGTTTCAGCTCGGGACATGCGGTTACCGGCGTACGGGCGCGGCGCGGCGTAATGCGGCGTGCGTGTGGCACCATTATATGGCAAGCAGTGGCGTGCGCGTTGCTTCTAGCGTGCACGCACACCTGCAATGCCATTGAACATCTCGCACCTGGAAGTAAGTCTATTATTATTGTCACACACTTGTCGCACTCTAGGATTCACATGATAAAGGTTATATAGTTAATTATAGTAGACAGACGTCTACTGTCTGTCTAATCTTAAAGTGAAATTGACTTCAGTTAAAGCGAGGCACGAGTATAAGCATATTAAATTAGTTTACAAAGTGAACCCTATAAGTAAGGTAATATCGTTTGTAGATTTCTAGGAAACAACTCCTCATTTTAATTCGCGAGATCATTCAGCCGTTTAATAACTTCGAGAGCGTAATCAACTACATATTAGATAACGTGAACTCTTACTTTTAACTTTATATATATGTTTTCATGTCAAATTTAGCTACTTTATCTGTTGTAGGTATCTGCTAAATAAGCTACTTATATAAGTTTTTTTTTAAATACTCAGTCACGTGTACCGGTCGACTATGACGAAAGATTTGAAGGACAGAGACGAAAAACAAATTTACTAATTTTCCTTATTTCCAATATTCTAATTTACTCCGAGAAAATTGCGAGTATTATTATTAGTTCTTTTTTAAAATTTATTACTCCTACTTGAGTTCGCGATTTTTATATGGAACATCTATGACAGTAAATTAATCGCAAGTCATTAACGAATAACTGTGCATGTGATACAGAACACTCTGCTATTGGATCGGTAATGGATAAATGGACATCGACTACCATATAAATATTATATATATTTTTAATTTAAAAGTTAGGTAGGTACGTTGTATCCAACTTTAAAAAAAAATTCCCTTCTTGTATGTATGTTGTCTGATAGAAAAAAAAGATTAGTTGATGACTTGAAGGAAGTTATTTATACATTCTTCGACAACACGTGTCACTTAGAGAAAAAAAAATTATTCTCCAAAACTCTCTTACATAATTATATTTTTAGGCAAAAAATGCCTCCTAGTTTATTAAGAATCTTCCGATACTTTAACTTTTATTCTTAATCTTACCGATCTTAAACCGATATTTTAATCTTTTAACTTGTATTGAAATGGAAATCTAAGAAATAATTCAATATATAAAATAACCGCGTTGAGGGTAGTATTAATAAAAGTAAGTGAAATGGAAAATACTTAAGGAAAACGCTATAAAAATTAGCACATTGTAATTATAATAAGTAGTACAATAAAAACATTACTACATAGCCATACAGATAAAACAGATGAGCAAATGTTTCTATGTTTTTAATCAATCTAATGATAATCAACTAAAACAGTTGTTTGAATAGAGCTCAAATTACTTTAAAAACATAATAAAATAATAAATTTTTAGTCATAGTAAAAGAACAAACCAGGGCTTTAACTACCATTTTTTATCTTGTTAGCATTCCGTTAATCCTTCAATTATAAAGTGTAGGTTCCATGAATATTTAGACTGTTGAAATTTGAACATGGGGTATGTTCCTATGTTTGAATATTTGATGTTAAAAATTATCAGCCCCGTTATTGTTCACTCATAAATCATTGTGTTCAGAAGCAACATGGTTTTATCTACTACATACTAACCTTTACAAATTTTATTTGTTAGAAGATAAGGACAACCACATCGTAATATCTAGTTTTAGACTTAAGTTCGGCATTGTATGAATATATTTATTTCACATTACATATTAATATAATGGAATATTAAAAAGTTTATTCAATTTCCTATAACGTCTGTTAGATTTATAAACATGTGCTGAATTTTTCTGAAAAGTCCACTTTTAATGATGAAACATGTTATTGTTCAAAGGCTTCGCTAAGAATTGTATCTTGCTATACCTATTTGGGCCCATATTTGGTTATGTTTTTACGAAAATGTAGTACAGTATTTCCTTGATCGTTAATTTATTACCCGTCCAAACTATAACTGACGCCTGATAGTGCTTACGTTGTACTCTATTAACTAATTAAAAAACTTCTCTAGGTTCAGCATAAACTCGGTAATTCTTCTTATTAAAACTTTGTTCGATTGTTAAAATTATCTTGTAAATTTAATTTTTTCTTTGACCTTTTGAGTAGGTACCGACTAAGAAGTTGGATTACCATTTTGAATTATCGTTTAAGTAATGAACAAACAGTAGGTACGTCCCTTGTTTTCTGTTAATAGCAAGCCGTGTTTCAAAATATTGGATATACAATTTAACATTTATCAAGATAAAATAAAAGGTAAAAGTAACTAATTAGGATTACCTTAAACTCCCTGTGTCGATAACTCGACTGAGTTCTCGTTAGAATTTTCGTAAGTCACAATCAAAATACTATACTGTTAGTTAATTGTACTGTGAAGAGAGAAGGGCAGGGCTCAGGCTCAGCTAGAGGCCGCGTGTAAACAACCTATCAGCCGTTAGCCCGCCGGATATTCGCAAAAACTTCCGCGGCCGTTGATCCTGATCGTCATGGGGCCACTTGTGGGCCGCGAATTTGTTTTTATTTATACATTTTTTACATTATTTGTACAATGATGATATTGAACTTGAACATTGCGGCGCACTAGTGTCGTGTCCATTATAATCCGTCAAATAACGAGACGACTCCGAGTATTTGTTTGTTTGGTACGGTCGAGGCTCGAAGCGGCGCGAAGCCCGCCGCGACGTCGTCGGCGAGTGAGGCCTCGTTAGGAGGCGCTCCGCGTTATCTTGTGAACCGAGCCGAAATTCACTCGTCCGTGTAATATGCGCGCCGATAGCGAATAAACAGACCTTGTTTCTATTCTAACAATCGTTACTTTTTTTGCAACAATAAATAACACAAATAAAACTTATGTCGACGGGGATGTGGGGGATGCACATTTTTTAAATTTTCAATGCAATTTTTTCAAGCCATATAAATGCAATTAATTAAGACGAAAAAATTTACGATTTTTGGAAGATCTTTAGTCGAATTTCAGTGTCTTTTTATATTACGTAAGGATTTATTTTTAAGTTGTGCATTTTTAACATTTGAAACATTAAAAATATTTATTAAATCGTTACAAACACACTTTGCACCATGAGAAATGGATTTTCTTATTACGTTTTCTAGAACCAATTATCTGGGGATATGAGAACGTTAGTCATTCTTTGAAACACGCACTATGTAACTAAAATTGCCTTTGTAAAAATTGTTTTAATTTAACATTGTAAATATGTTAATTAAAGTAAATTTATAGTTGTGGTTTGATCAAAGTAAATTCATTATTACTGTAATAATGATAAAGTTTGCATGGTCCCTGTTGAATCAAGAATGAAAAAATAATTGTTATGATAATTTTGATCATTTTTAAAATAAGCTTCCAAATAAATCTAACTGGCCATAATTTGTTAAACCAATTTACACTATCAAATAGTACCTACTAACCATAAATAAATTGATTTTGAATTTGAATTAATTTAACCGAAAACAATTTGTGCTAGTAAACAACTAGCTGTTACACGGGGTCAAAGAGTGCTGCTCATATCGTCTGCATGGACTATTTCGCGTCGTGCCAACCGCTAACTGTCTAACTGCCTAACTGGCAATATTATTACATACAAAATAATTTATTCCTTAGTTTTCGCTACAACTCAATTCTTGTAAATTATCCTAACTAACTAACTACTATATGTACATATAAATGCGAAAGTGAGTTTGTTTGTTTATTTCGCTTTCACGCTTTAACTTTTCAATCGATCATTATGAAATTTTGCATACACTTTCTCAGGGATGCAGAAAAGGAGATAATTATCATAAAATCATAACCGAGGGATCATCATAAAATAAAAATAGTTATGAGTTATAAAAGTTTTTATGTTTGAATACCTATTTTGGATGTTTGTTCTTCAATAACGCGAAAACTACTGAATGGATATAAATGAAATTTGACACACAGATATAGCTTATTACATACGGGATACTTTTTATCCTGAAAAAATGTTAGGATCCCCGGGAGTCCTAAAAAAATATTTTAAAGAAATCGGCGCCACAGTCGGACGGAGTCGCGTGGACCAGCTAGTAGTCTATAAATAATAGTGCAAAGTGCGATGCGATCGCAAACATAAACATGACATTACAAATTGTGACGTCACTGGCAAGTAGGTAATTATTTCAATGCAACGTAGGTCTGTACTGTTTGATTGTAACGGGAGGTATTAGTATCGGCCAACGAAATAGTATATCTCTGCGAGCATGGAAGCAGTCCCTTCATACTAGTTACCGTCAATTTTTGACGCCAATTTTTGTATGTTCGATTTTCAATTTTCTAAAATATGACATAAATAGAATATGACATTAAAAGCAAGTATTAAACTATTAGCATTTAAAAAGAAACTTTAATGATAGCATGTCTCGGTCGCTATTAGGATGCACTTTTTACTTACACCATTTTATAAATAAGTTTGTAAAAGTTCGTTCATTGGTTGCTGGTTGAATGAACTAATTCAGGTCGCGGCTCAGTTTTGTTAGCCCCGCCCATCGCAGCTCAGTTTTCGTGGGGTCATACTGAGACGCTTAGGCTGCGTCCATGTATTCAAAGGTCGCTGGTATCGGCACGTAACTGTAGCGCTGACCGTTATTGCGCAGAAGTTAAAAATTAGGTATCACAGGGAGCTAGAGGGACGAAGGGTGCGCGTGCGTAGCGCTGGTTGGCTAGCCAGTCGTATTCCGTCCCCCGCTCCGATACGCCGCCCCGCGGACTTCTGGCTGTACAGTCGTGTTGTTATTGCTGTTCATTATTATTGTTTTTTGTTAAGTTTGAGTTTGTTTGTTATTGTTGGGTTTTTTATTAGTGTATTTTTAGTAGATAGTGAATATGTCTAAAAGAAATACTGTTTTGAAAAGACAGGCACGAAAAATTGTGTATGACATGCATTGTTTTGTTAAAAGAGAAACCAATGAATTGATTGATTCTTTAAAGCAAATAGGATTAGGTTTAGAAATTTATTTATTCTCACAAAGAATTACAAATTCACTTACGTGAGAAACTTAAAACTAATACTTATAAAACAAATTAATTCACTTTGCAAGCATACCTACTTTAAAAAACATATAATAGCAAACACTTACAAATACCAATACTAACAACAAAATATTAAAAAAAACACGTAACACCTTCAACTCAACTTGTTTTGCGAATATTAAAGTAATTTTCAATGTCAATGGGGTAGGATTTATGGCAAATAAAACAACTGAATTTACGTGTACAAAAATGAAAAACCGTTTCGATTACACCTTTTGAGAAGTCTCCAATTTTGGTTTGGACAACCCCGATTTACATCAAAAATTTAAATCTAAACTAGAATATTCAGTTTTCGTTTCTTGGTTGAACTACTGCTAGCACTATTAATATTCTTTGTATAATTATTTATAGGTAAGTAACTAAATAATCATTTTAAAACTCAATTCGAGCAAAATATTTAGCGGACGCCATTTTGCGTCATTAGTCATAGACAAAAAAAATTAAGGTGTGACATTGTTGAAACTATGGACGCTTAATGTAGACTGTGACAGACATCTGTCATTGTATGTAGTTATTGTCTTATTGTTCTATGTATAGAAGCAGTGCTCTCTCTCCTCTCGTGTGTGTGAAATGTGCTAGTCATACCGTTTGTTAAATCATTGTTAAATATTATTCTAGAATCAATAAATTACTATCCTCTCATCCTTGCTTTATTTCATCAGGTTATGGGCCGTCCCATTAACCAATTAATGTTTTGTTTTGATTGTTTTGTTAAAGTTTTTCAAGTTAAAAGTAAAAGTAAAATTTAGTAGGTAACCTCAACATTCCGCGTCACCGCCGACATTCGCGAACAATTTTTATTTTTTCAGCAATTTCAGCTTTTATATTGTGTGAAAAACAAAATAAAATGTCAAACACTAATACTATGATGTCTATTGAGAAGCTCACGGGTCGTGAAAATTGGGCTAGTTGGAGTTTTGCAGTCAAAGCATACTTACAACATGAAGACTTATTTCATTGCATATTGAATGAACCGGAATCGGACGACCAAACTAAAATAAAAAAAGACATAAAGGCAAAATCGAAATTAATATTACTTGTGGATCCAATATTATATGTACACATTCAAGAAGCTCAGAATGCAAAACAGGTGTGGGACAATTTAGCAAGAGCATTTGAGGATAGCGGATTGACACGAAAAGTGGGTTTATTAAAGGAACTTATAAACACCAACTTAGAAAATAGTCTCTCAGTGGAGGACTATGTGAACAAAATTATGACAGCCGCACACAAACTTAGAAATATAAAATTTAATGTAGATGATGAATGGTTGGGCACTTTAATGTTGGCAGGGTTGCCAGAAATGTATAGACCAATGATTATGGGATTGGAAAGTTCAGGTATGAAGATCAGTGCTGACTTAGTAAAAAATAAGTTATTACAAGAAGTAAGGATGTCAGACACTACCGCACTTTATACAAATACAAAAAAAAATCTACCCCAAAATAATCAGCAAAAAAATAAAAAAGGTCCAAGGTGTTTTACATGTAATAAATATGGCCATATCAGTAAAAATTGTTGGCATAATAAATCAAATCTTAAAAAAACAGGTTATATAGCAGCATTTTCAGCGTCTACAAAAAAAGACTCGGAGAACTGGTATATAGACTCCGGAGCGTCCATGCATATGACTATGCACCGGGATTGGCTCACAAATGTCACTTCTTCACCGGTACCGTGCATTACAATTGCAGACAATAAAGTATTGACGGTTGAATATTGTGGTAATGCAAGTATTATGGTAAAATCAAAAGATGGCACCACTGAAACAATACAGGTGAGGAATGTTTTATATGTACCAGAACTTAAAACAAATTTGCTGTCTGTTAGTAAAATAATTAAAAATGGATGCAAAGTAACATTTCACGAGAAGGGCTGTAATATTTACAATTCATGTAATAAATTAGTTGCAAATGCAAGTCTTTATAATGAAACTTATCAATTAAATACTTACCGAGATAATGAAATGCAAGTTATGCTGGCAGCTAAGACCGAAGATGATACATACCTGTGGCATCAAAGAATGGGTCACTTAAATTTTAAAAGTATTAATAAAATACCTAACTGTTCAGAAGGTGTAAAATTATCACCGAAAAAGGAAAACCTTACCTGCATAACCTGTCTCGAGGGGAAGCAAACGAGACAACCGTTCCCGACTGAAGGTTCCCGTGCAACAGATTTGCTAGAACTTATCCACAGTGATGTATGTGGACCGATGAAACATATTTCAATAGGAGGAGCAAGATTTTTTGTTACCTTTATCGATGATTACTCTCGACGAGTTCATGTCTACCCTATCAAAAATAAAAGTGAAGTTTTTGAAAAATTTTTAGAATTTAAAAACCGAGTAGAGAACGAGCTTGATAAAAAAATTAAAATTTTAAGAAGCGATAATGGAACTGAATATAAAAACAACAACTTTCAGACTTTTCTAAAAAAACATGGCATATTGCACCAAACCTCTAATCCATACACTCCCGAGCAAAATGGTCTCAGTGAAAGGATGAATAGAACGTTGATAGAACGAGCTAAGTGCATGATTTTAAATGCTCAGTTACAGGTCACGTTCTGGGGAGAAGCAGTAACCACAGCTGCATATATTGTGAACCGCTCACCTACCTGTGCTTTATCCGATGCAACGCCCTATGAAGTATGGACTGGAAAAAAACCAAATTTGAGCCATATGAGAATTTTTGGATGTCCCGCTATGGTGCATATACCTAAAGAAAACAGAAACAAACTGGATGTTAAGTCACGCAACTTAATTTTTGTTGGCTACAGTGAGAGTACGAAGGGATACCGATTCATAGATCCTGTAACAAAAAAAGCAATTATTAGTAGAGATGTTGTATTTCTAGAAGCTTCAATAAAGAAAAATAAAATTGATAATTCACCTGAAAATGTATGTACAAAAGAAATTACAAAGCAAAATGAAGATAAAAAAGGAATTTGTACTCAATTAAAAGAAAAGAAAGTTGTCAACTTACCTTTGTTTGAAGAACACATTGAACCTGAAAAAAAAAACACCGAAGAAATAAGAGAAACACAGACTGTATCTCAAAGTAATTCTATTTCAGATGATTCTGATCAGTTTGAAGATATTCACGATGAAACATACTCACCCGATGAAACATTTTATTCTCCGCCAGTGAATAATGTAAATTTGAGGCCACTTCAGCATCGTATAAAACGGCATGTAACTGATGATCAACAAGAACCCTCTTCATTTATGTGTATGAGTGTTGAATCAACAATGAGTTTGCTAAATAGTGATCCACAAAGCTATGAAGAAGCTATTAACAGCACTAATGCTGAAAGGTGGAAGAAAGCTATGAGTGAAGAACATGAGTCATTATTAAAAAATAATACGTGGACATTAGTTAACTTACCAGAAGGGAAATCAGCCATCCCCTGCAAATGGGTATACAAAACCAAGCTAGATGGAAATGGCTGTGTAACACGCAGTAAACACATTGATGTCCGCTACCATTTTGTGCGTGAGAAGATTGCAGCCAACCTAGTGACGGTTCAATATAGATGCACTGGAGACATGGTCGCTGATATCTTAACAAAGGGACTTCATCGACCGAAGCACAATTTCTTCACCGCAGCTATGGGGTTAACTGCAAAGCGTCAGCGTCCAGGAGAGGATGTTGAAACTATGGACGCTTAATGTAGACTGTGACAGACATCTGTCATTGTATGTAGTTATTGTCTTATTGTTCTATGTATAGAAGCAGCGCTCTCTCTCCTCTCGTGTGTGTGAAATGTGCTAGTCATACCGTTTGTTAAATCATTGTTAAATATTATTCTAGAATCAATAAATTACTATCCTCTCATCCTTGCTTTATTTCATCAGACATTAGGTGTATTGTATATATTATATATTAATATATATTTTAATAACAAATCAATAAATTAAAATATAATATAATAATATATAAGTAAGTATATAAAAAATATTATATAATATACATATTATATAATATATAATTTTTATAATATATATATAATCATATTATATATATTAGATAATATTTATATAAATTGTAATTATATATTGATATATAGGTAATTATAATATTCTAAAATTTTTATTAATGAAAAGTTACAATTGTATTATGTGCGCGACTGTATCCATGCGCAGCTATCCCTTCCACATTTCGCTCAGCGCTAAACTTATGTGCCGCTGCCTATAGGCAGTGGGCACACACATGCGAATGGCACGTATGACGTACGTGTTTCATTTTATGGCCTTATAATACTCTATGACTTTCATCGACATAGAAATATGTATGTAGGTACCTCTACGTGTTTGTTTGTACGGCGCACGTTCACACATAATGTCGATTGTTTAAATTAAATTTTACATCAGACAAAGAAACACTTGCAAAAAGGCAGGCAGACAATGTTTATTTTATTTTAATAATGTTACAATACAAACATGTAGTTATTTATAGAATACGTAGTTATAATTTTTTTTTAAGATTCCAATTAGACATAGGTTATCGAAGAAGTCTAGTTTAGTCTTAGAGCATTTTTGAAAGCATAATTTATTTCGGTCAATGATAATGTTTGTGTAGGTATGTTCATGAAAACGCAAGCAAGGCCAGTCGCAGCCAGTGCCCCACGAGAATCGCTTTTTTTTTTTAGATATTTACGAAGAACATTCACTATAGAATATTATTTACATTACCTACATTGCGTATGTAATACACGCTTGGATATTAAACTTTAAAGAATTTGCTATTTTCACTGCGCAAATTATATTTAAATAAATCTCCCTCCCCTTCTCTCTCTCTCTCACTTCAACAAACCATTATCTCACTATAAACAAAAAGATGAAAAGTTAAAGGGCATCTGCGCTGTAATTTCGAGTTATTGATAAAGACTATGTTCAAATATTAAAAAAAAACATAATTATACAATATTAAATAATATGTAATTAAAAAAAGATTGAATTATAATAGAAGTTCCTTTTTTAAAACATTATTTGTATAATGCTTTTTATAACAAACAAATCAATCAATTACCTAATTAATCAAATGCAAAATGTTACCTACAGTTGTGGTCATATAATTAAGAACGAATTGAAGTTCCAGTTTTTTTTATCTAAATCATGTCATGTGTAGTTATGTGCTCCTTCCTAGAAGTAACTAATTATGTTATGAAATAGCCACATGAATAGAGCAAACGGGATTAAGATAATAGAATAAAAACGCTGACTATTTTTTTTACAATTTTTATTTTTTCTCTATAGTAACAAATTCAAATAGTAATAAAGCTGGACAAATAATTAAGAACGATTTATTAAACTGCTCGTTGGTTGTTTCATATGAAACTTAGATTAAATAAATCACATTAATGTGAAGTGCGTAAAGAAAAAAATACCATTTAATACATTTTAAACCAAAATTAATAGTTAGTAGCATGTCCGTGGCTTTTTATTACTGCTTTACACCGGCGAGGCATTGACTCGATCAATTTTTGACATTTCGCAAGAGAGATGGTGTTCCATTCTTCTAAGAAAACGTCGTACAGCTCTCTTAAATTGCCACACTGTCGATTTGAAACCTTTTTCTTGACTTCGCACCAAAGATGCTCTATAGGGTTTAGATCTGGGCTGTTAGCTGGCCAATCTAAGACAGAAACTGATTGCGATGTGAGAAATTCCTTAACAGTGCGTGCAGTATGCTTTGGATCATTATCGTGCTGGAATGTCCAAATAACCGGAAGCACGTCTTCAGCATAAGGTAACATTGTTTCTTCCAGTATATTTTTGTATTGGAATTGATCCATGTTGCCTTCTATCAGCTTAATAGGTCCAATACCGTGTCCAGAAAAGCACCCCCAAATTTTCATATTTCCCCCACCATGCTTTAATGTCACTATTGTGTACTTAGGGTCGAATGCTTTATTCGGAGGGCGTCGTACATATCGTTTTCCATCAGAACATACCCTATTTATTTTTGTCTCGTCAGAAAACAGAACATTTTTCCACTGTCTAACTGTCCAGTTTTCATACCTTCTTGCAAATTCAAGCCGGGCTTGCCTATGGCACTGTTTCAACATGGGCACCTTCCTTGCTATTCTTCCGTGCAACTTTACTTCTACCAAACGCCTTCGAATAGTGCGTGCCGAGATTGCTGAAGGGTTGTTTGAACCAAAATATTCTTTTCTCAGCTCATTAGACCCTTTAAAAGGATTTTGTTTTGCCAAACGAACGATATTTCGATCGTCTCGACGAGATGACTTTCTCTGTTTAGTTACACGCGGAACATTTGAAGTAGTTTGATACATGGAAAAATGTTTCACAGCGTGGAACACCATTGTTTTTGAGCATTGCAGATGGTCGGCTATCTTTTTATACGACCAATTCTTCTCGCGAAGTTTTATTATAACTGTTGTGTTTTTATTTATAATTGTATAAAGTAAATAATATTCACATACTGTTGAGACACACTTTATTTTATAACTCGTTAATTAATAATAAATACATCAGGTAGATCTTAATATTTATTCTATGTACAGTAAATATAAGACTACCCTTAATTTCCATTACAATCACAACATCTCCCTCCTCACAAATAAGATTCAAATAACTTATAAGATTCAAAGATTCAAAGAAATCCAATACTATATATTATAATTTTTATAATTATCTTACAAACATACATAATGGTAAATAATATTTTAACATGCATATTTTTATTATTATTTTATTTTATTATTATTATTTTTTCATTTTTTTTTTTTTTTTTTTTTTTAACTATTATTATATTTTAAATTATGTAAAAAGATAACGTTTAGGGGCAATAATTCGCCTGCCATATCGACTAACTCTTTCATCAGAACCTACAATCTTAGATGGGGACCCAGGAGTAGAATTATTTACAGTCGAATTGGAAGTTCGGGTTTCGGCAGGTGCCAAATTAGAAAGATTATTCATTTGGTTCGCAATTAATTGTTGCCTATTACGTCTGTAGCAAACACCATCACCTGTGCGTACCCAATATGATCGCGGCTCCGGAGCACATGATTCCACATTTGCGCGTGTCCAGCGCCCGTCACGTCCACGCATACGCACCGTTTGCCCCTCTTTTAAGGGCACTAATGGACGAGTGCCATGATTATAATATTTCACCATATTAGACATGTGACTCATTCGCTCCCGTAAGAAACTATTTCTTTTGACGGTTTTTGGATTTAATTTGGAAAGACTAATTGGAAGCCTATCTGCCAATTTTCTGCCCATCAACAACTCGGCAGGGGAATGATTTTCTCCTGTTATATTAGTGTTGCGAAAATTTAGTAAGGCTATTTGCGGATCCTCACCCGATTCATGAGCTTTTATCAGTAGATTTTTTATCGTTCTTACGTTTCTTTCGGCAAGTCCATTCGACCGCGGATAGTGAGGGGAACTTGTTATATGTTGGAATTCCCATAATCGAGCAAATGATTTAAATTCTTTTGATGCATACGAACCAGCGTTATCTGATATCAATTTCTCAGGGATTCCGAAACGAGCAAATATAGTTTTGAATTGTAATATTATAGTGGAAGTTTGCAAATTGCTTATTTTAATAACTTCAACGTATTTAGAGTAATAATCCACTACTAAGAGATAATATTTATTAAAAAGCTCAAATATGTCGGTGGCGAGAACCTGCCACGGTCGCTGTGGCACCGGATGAGGTTGTAGCGGCTCTCGCCGGTTGCTGTCGCGCCGCCGCTGGCACGTTTCACACCTCTCAACTAACTGAACTATGTCATGTGACATACCTGGCCAATATAACACTTCTCGTGCACGTTTTTTACATTTTTCAGTGCCTAGGTGACCCTCGTGTATGCGCATTAACATGTCTTTTCTTAATGAATCAGGAATGACGACCAATTCCTTTCTAAATACTATACCATTTACAACGTGAAGCTCGTCTTTGATACACCAAAATGGCTTTACTTCGCTTTTAACTAAATTTTTTATGTGTGGCCAACCATTCATACAATATTTGATCACTTCATTCAAAATATCATCATTTTTTGTCGCCTGTCTCACAGTATCTAACTTATCAGCTGAAAAATTTGTTTGATCACATAAACTGTTCACATGAACCTCAACTTTATTAAACATATCAGTTTCATCGCTGCTGCCCGATTCCGTTGCTGAGCGCGATAGTGTGTCAGCAATAAACATGTATTTACCGGGAACATAAGTAACATTTAAAGTATATCTCTGTAGATGTAGCAGCATGCGTTGTAAACGCGCTGGAGTCTCATTTAAACACTTTTTAAAAATTGTTTCGAGTGGTTTATGGTCGCTCTCCACAGTGACACTCTCATAACCGAATATGTATTGATGGAACCTTGAGCAAGCAAAAACAATCGCCAGTAATTCCTTTTCTATCTGAGCCCATCGCGTTTCCGCAGAAGTAAGAGTTCGCGCAGCGTATGCAACCGGGCGCCCATCTTGTAGCAAGCATGCACCCAGGCCACGAGAACTCGCATCAACCGATAGCGTGACTGGCAATTTTGGATCGTAAAAACGAAGAACGGGAGCATGTGTTATTGATTTCTTTAAATCTTCAAAAGCTTTTTGATGGTTGTTGTTCCAATCCCATTCATGGTCTTTTTTTAACAATTCTCTTAAAGGAGCTGCTACTTCCGCATACTTAGGTATATACCGCGCTAAGTAATTTATCATACCTAAGAATCTTTCTAAATCTTTGCGAGACTTAGGTACTTCCATGCTTTGTACAGCTCTACTCTTTGTATTGTCCGGTCTGACACCTTGTTCATCAAAAATGTGACCCAAGTATGAAATGCTCTTTTGACAAAACAGACACTTATCTTTGTTAAATTTTACACCGTTTTCTTTTGCTTTTTCTAAAACTATTCTCAACCTATTGTCGTGTTCTTTTTTATTTGCGCCCCAAATCAAAATATCATCAATAAATATCTCTACCCCCTCCATTTTAAAAATTTTAAACATTTCATTATGAAAAACTTCGGAAGCGCATGTAATTCCGAAGGGTAACCTTAAGAATCTATACCTACCAAAAGGTGTAGAGAATGTACAAAGCTTGGAACTCCGCTCATTCAAAGGAATCATCCAAAACCCTTTATTGGCATCTAGCTTTGTAAAATACCTGGCCCCATTTAAATTACTAGTTACCTCATCAAACGTTGGAAGCTGAAAGTGACTACGTTTGATCGCTTTATTTAGGTTTCGCGGATCAAGACAAACGCGCAACTGACCATTTGATTTTACTACGAGAACAATACTGGAGACCCAATCTGTAGGTCCCTCTTCACGCTTTATGACTCCTAATCGTACCATATTGTCTAATTCATTTTGTAATGTTGGTCTTAGTTTTAAAGGTATCTTTCTCGTAGCATTTACTACAGGTTGAACCGAGGTATCTATGGGAATGTTATACTCGACAGGCAAACGACCTATACCCCTGAAAATACATTCATAGTTTTGTTTCACATATGTACTCTTTATGTATTCTAAATTTTCTATACAGATTCTTTTAATTAAATTTAATTTTTCACATGCATTTCTGCCTAATAAATTATTGCAATCAATTTTTAATACAAATATTTTTTGTTTTAATTTATATTGGCCTTTACATAACTCTGCCTCAAAAAAGCCTAACACTGGTAATTGTCTACTACTCACTTCGCGCAGAATAAATTTACCTCCTTTCAACAAAATATTTTCGCCAAACCCGCATGATCGAAATGTTTGATTCGATATGATACACGTATCTGCACCACAGTCTAGCTTAAACTTTATTAATATACCATTAACAAAAATGTCTTCATACCAGCCGTTACTATTGTCGTCACTCACAGCATCGACAACTAATTCTCCACACTTTGTCTCATTACGCTCATCACCAGATGAATATTCGATTTCGCGAACACGCCTACTATTTTTAATACAACAGCTTCTAAAGTGTCCTCGCTTACCACACTCATGACATAAACTATTAAATGCTGGACATTTAAACTTCGCATGTGCATAACCACATCGAGTGCACTTGAATTGCTTGAATTGAGGTGGGCCGCGCCTCTTCCGTTCTTGTCCGCCCGACGAGATGGCAACGCGTGTGGACTGCTGCCGCACCGCCTCGAGCGTGCATTCCCCGTCGCCTTGCACCGCCACCGCCGCGCCGCTGTTGTAGACCGCTGCAGTTTGAGCTTTCGCCGCTTCATATATCCGACACCAAGATATTGCTTCATCAAGCTTCAAATTGGGCTGTCTCAACAATTGTTCGCGTAGTTGAGCATCCTTTATACCTCTTATTAATTGAGTTAATATTAAACTTTCTCGTAGGCTGCCAAAATCACAAAGTTTGCATTTAATTTTTAACTTCGAAACATATTTATCAAAGCTTTCTTCGTTTTGCATAACATTAAAGAAGCAATGGCGTTCAAAATTTACATTCAGTTCTGGATTACATTTTTCTTCAAATTTTTTCAACAATGCCTGATAGTTATCTTTTTCTTTTGTAGTAAATTCGAATTCTTCATATAATTCTCTGCCCTTTTTTCCAATTATATGCAAAAACAACGCACATTTAGTCTTATCAATGGCTTGTTCGCGACCTGACGCCACCAAATACAACTCAAATGCCGACTTCCAATCTTTCCAGTTACTTGATAAATTGCCCTCATCGGATAATGGTGCTGGCTGTTGTAACATTATTATCGATCTTTCGTCATCTTCGCTAGACATCTTAGGTATGTATTTGTCTCAACTTAACTGTACTCAACAATTTCAGTTCACACCTGACACCATGTTGTGTTTTTATTTATAATTGTATAATGTAAATAATATTCACATACTGTTGAGACACACTTTATTTTATAACTCGTTAATTAATAATAAATACATCAGGTAGATCTTAATATTTATTCTATGTACAGTAAATATAAGACTACCCTTAATTTCCATTACAATCACAACAATAACTTCCCTTGTAGATTCATCACAACTTTTATTTTTCCCCATTGTTTCCATATGAAGCAATCACCTTTAAGACTTTTACAGCACTAAATGGCGCCAAAATTATATGAATAGTGACCTATAACCACAGAGCCACAGAGTAAAAAATTAAAATACTCATCGTTCTTAATTATGTGACCAGCCAGTACGTAGTAATACTAGGTTTAGATCTAATGTATAAAGTTTATCTATTTATTTTTTAGCTAATTATGTGTATCAACGAATGTACCGATAGAATGGAAAAGTTTCGCGATACCGAGAGAAATGCAAAAAAATACATGCAATTAGTTATTTTTGTTGGTTTATAAAAATCGCCCCTTTAAATTAGCGTTCTTAATTATATGACCACAACTGTATATCACAAAAAATATATATATGTACATAGTTAACTCGAGTTTTGTATTTGGATTTTAGAGTTATTTATTTATTTTATATTGTCTATTTATAGAGAATGACAGATTGTTTTGAATGCACACAATTATATTAAAAAAAAACTAGTCGACGCTCGCGACTTGTGTGAATTTACATACACAAAAGCTAATATTTAAAACTGATCAAAAAAATAAAATTAGGTAGCTTTAGACTAAGCCGTAGTGCTGTCGGTTCGGCTTTGTCCACAGTCCACACCGCGGGCTTAAAGACGGTTATTGTGAGAACTATATATAATAGTTATGAGTGTTATGACAAACAAACTCGTTAACTTTTTTGTGGGTAATGATAAGTACCTACTATTAAACATGTTGTAAATTATTTTATACATTGTTTAACGTAGGTATCAATAGTTTTCGCAGCGCACGCCAAATAATGACTCGTGTAGGAACACCCTGGGTTGTAATTGTCGTATTTTAAAGAATTATAAAATCAGTAGTTTTTTAATTTTCAGTTACAAACATATAAAAATCTCTCTTAATATATTTATTGGTGTAGAAAATAATCTGAGTGTCTTGTTAATTTTATTTATTTCCCCTTTATTATTTTCACCCTTTATTCTATGAAAAGAGATGTTTAGTTGTCGCTAGAGTTGAACATGAAATTTAAAGTTTTGACCGTTTTAAATCTAAGGTGTGAGCATCATGGGGTATTGTTTGTTTACAAAGCTTGCTTGCAATAAGCTACCAGCTGTTGAAGTCAATGACCTCGGAAGAGACAACCCCATCTACGACCCTCCGTAACAACATTTGCCATGAATTAAATTTCCCCTGGCATCGTATTACCACGTTGTTATATTCACAATCTGGTGATAATTCGTTTAAAATACATAATATCACATGTATATTATATGTTTTTTTATTCAGTTGCGCGGGAAAGATTTGTTAATATAGAATTTAAAAAGTTTCATTCGAATTATGACCGTTGAAAACTGGATAAAAAAAACAATTTATTTTTTATCCGTATAAAATTTTAAAGATTTCTGTCGAGTTTTTAAGAATAAACACATAATTTATAAGTTCATGTTTGAACAGCTTGTCGTTTTTTTTATATACCTACTCATTTTTCTGAGTTTTTCACTTGATGGTAAGTAGCTACTGTCGCCTCACCACACCACAGACAACATAAACGGTAGCCCTTGCGACAAAGAAAAGCTAATGTAGCTATAAGTTAGAAATGGATGAGCTATATTAGTTTTAATAATTACTTGATTTCTATAATATTTTATTTCGCGATTCAGCTATTACTACTTTGGATGGACATTATCTAGATCTCTATTTGTATGACTTTCTAAAAGAATAAAATTGCTCAATTTTGAGCCCAAATTTAATATTTTTGTTTGATATTGGTGTGCTTGAGTTCCGCAAGTGATTTAGTTTTTATTCTTTGTATGCTAACTGCCACTAAATGTTAGCTTCTTATGAAGGCTTAGGACGATTATTTGTTGTGGGTGCTGTACGAATTGTATGCAGGCATCCTATGAAACAAAAAGCTCAGCGGGCGGCCGAGTAGTGCAAGCGGGCGGCCGGTGGCGCCGACGCGACTATTAGACGCCGCACTTTTATTAAAAAACAGTGCATTTACGAAGATTAATTTAATAGATAATTTTTTAAAATTGAAACTGACAATACATTTTTGAACACTGTGTTTTGTCAGTGATTACTTGTGGCACAGAAACGTAACGCGTAACCTCAGATTACTAACTTGTTACTTGGCAACTAAATTACTTAACTAATTAAAGTTAAAATTATTGTCAAGTAAAAAGTCAAATTACTTTTTAGTAGTGACGGGCACACTGCGTTTCGCAGCCATAAACTGAGCAACCTTAAGGAAGACCACATGACTGAAAACAGAGGCTTTCGGTCCATTACAACTTCCAATCAAATCAGGGATACACCTGAATCCCAAATAGACTGAATTTTAAATCGACTGAATCTGAAATCGACTAAATCCCAAATAGACTAAATCCCAATTCGACTGAATGCCAAATTTACTAATGTAAGCCGCATATTTCTTTGGTTTATTCCCATCTCGGCACCCTCGATGTTTTAGCTTAAAAGTACAGTCCTCTTTAAATTTTTAGAGTGCAGCTTTCTCTATGATTAATGTTTATAATTTTTATGACAGACAGGCTGGCAGTCCACTCGATGGTAGGTGGCCTGTATCGGGTAAAAAATCGGGCTGCCGGGATTGATGTGGGAATGTCAGGCGGACACCCCTTTCGGGCCGTTCACGCTAATGCCATGGAGATGACCAGCCACACGAGCAAGCGTTACATGGTCGGTGGGGATCTGATTCGCAGAGTTTCTCGCGCAAAAAATTAGATAAAGAAGAAATAAAAAAGGGTCAACTTTGCAAATAAACTTGTTTTCTATTGCAACTTTTGCAAATAACAAAATTTGGCTCTGATAAACAATAAACATGCACGCATAATATTTTTCAATCTAGGGCATTAGGGCATTTCGATTTTCAGTCATTGGGTAGAAGTACCATGTAGTACCTATTAGCGATTAAAAGTTGACTCCGCTTGACGCTTTGCTGATCTCAAAGTACAAGGCACACACCTTAAATCAAATAAGTTCATCGCGGCTTCGGCCTTGTCCTAAAATTATTAGTCTGAGATGTTTCCTTTGCGGTTCTTACAGGTAATTAATTTCTCTTTATTAATGCCTCAAGCTTTAATAAAATACAATTTACCGACTGAGCTAATTTAAAATTACACGAGTTTATTTAGGTACTTAAGGTTCCAGATTAGGTATTTAAGTTCTGTCACTATAATTATAACCGTCTACAAAGGTGTTTTTCAAATAAATTATTGAAGATATATGCGACAGTAGTCATCAATCCTCAAATAGATCGAAAGCCGTGCCTGCTGCCCTTTTAATATGAGCAGAAGTTATAACCATTAATGGTGAATAAAATTGCTTTATATAGAAGATAGCAGTTATTTATAATGTAACGGTAATCTAGGGTAAATTACAACAGCTGCGCGGGGTGTATTGCAACACTTTAGAAACTAAACAAATCATTCAAAACAAGACATTATGAATATGACCGGATATTAACGATTACTATAAATGAACATCATAATCGTACGTATAGGTACATATCCGCAATAGTTTGTTCACACTGTAACAAGTGTTGGTTATTTTTGTAACGTTGATAAAGTCCACCAGAAAAATACGCAGAGCGTTAGGTAGTACCGCATTGTAACCCACGCTCCATGATTGCCCAATTCTGAAAAACGATAAGGTACGAAGCAAACAAATACAGTCGATAACAACAAATCGATGGCGCCGAGATATTTATATCTGATATTAACTATTTTTTCTATAACTAATATTTTATTTATTATGATAAGGATTGACAGGTTAAGCGGCATTATTTTATTGTGTTTTGTATAATACTAGCGACCAGTCCAGGCTTCGCACGGGTAGTAGAGAATATATGTCTAGATTTCTTCCATCAGCTTGCTTGTAGCGTCGAGTATATGATGAAAACTTCCAGCTGCCTTGATTTTTCCGACATCTTCAGCTATATTTCAACCAATTTACACAAAACCTTAACGAATTCACCTAAGAAATCACTCTGTTGATAGATAAAACCGCATGAAAATTCGATCAGTAGTTTTTGAGATCATCGCGAACATGCATGCATACATACATACAGACCGACGCTGTCAAGAGACTTTGTTTTTTAATATGTAAGATGCATTAGTTGTGTTTAATCCATGTAAAATAAAATTTATTTAATTAAATAAATCGGCATGAAATATGATTGTTTTTGAAAATGGAACAAGCACAAAGTTTAATAGAAATAAAACATATTAAAATGTATTATTATTATTTTATTTTTAAAGTTATACCTTATTATCAATAATGTATTTACTTAGTTATATTGATTTTTGGATTTGTTAATACTACTTAAATTGTGAATTGTATAAATATTCGTACGCAATCTTAAGGAAATCCTTTTACGTCTTTTATATTGACTTGTATGAAAAGTTTTAAAGTTAACTTGAAAGTGTATGCAACTCACTTGGTCCGGTTAAAGTTGCTTTATTGACATTAAAAAATATGTATTGCAGCGCCGGTCGTTAAAAAGTTCCGTTTTATTTGGACAGTTTAATGTGTCCGTTCCTGACCTAGCCGATTGTACCGTATTGTGCTCTCTCGTTCATATAAAATATAAAGGCATTCACAATGATATTATAATATAAAACGAGGTAGATATGGGACTAGTGCCCTGGAACGGAGGCGTTCAAATTAAGACAATTGTTGTAATTTGATTTAGTCGCTTAATAACAGCGAGTGAAAGAACACGTGTGCTACTCTGTGTCATAATTATTAAAATATTGTCTAAAATGCCGAGTTGTGTATTCCGAAAGTGTAAAAACTATGGTTTAAAAGTAAAAAAGGATAAAGGAGTTACATACCACACGTAAGTACATAAAAATCACATAAATTTTATACAAAATTGGGCGATCCATTGCAATAGGGACAGATAGCGTGCGTCATAGATTAACAGTCAGAAGCGAAACCGTAGGCACAATTTACCGCGCTCTGTAACTATAAACTGGTGATGGGCGATTTCATTTCGAATTATATGAAATACTATTCCATTATATAAATATTATATTATATTACATTATATCATAATTCTAATATAATATAATATATATAATAATATATAAATAATAATAAAAGTTGGCAAATAAGTTGTTTTATTTAATGCCACCCCAATTATGTCGTTTATAGAGTTTGTGCGGAAAGAGAATGGACGCGGCGTATAAGGGAACTACCATAATGACTTTATTATTTTTATTATATAAATAATTTTACCAATAAGTTTTAGAGTAGTAAAAAATTTAACTAATTTTTAAAGGTATCAAAATGTTTACAGTCGAACTATAATAACGTAACAGAGTTTTCAAAATAACAAATACGATAATTAATCACAGTGGCGCCCTCAATTATTACGTCCATTCTCTTTCCGCACAGACTCTAATATCAATGATGTGACGCTTCTGTTTGCATCGCTCAGCTTTGTTTGGCTAGCGTACTTCAAACGCAACTCTTTACAGACAGCTATCTCTTTCCGTTTCATACGTTCTGTATCATCTGTCACGCTTACTCATATATCTCAAGTAATAATTATATAGCAGTATACAGATAAGTAGGTATGTACAAAGCGGAACATTTTTTACAGACGTGCGGTATGGAGATGGGTCATCTTTACTTAAAAAATCATTGGGCATTCATATGACATCGGCGCGATGCATACGGTACCGTCTAGTGAAGTGAAACGAGGTAAAGGTTAGCTGTCATCATAGAGCCAAATAATCTCATCAGGGAAACTGCTTTCACTGTTTAATGTACCTAAAGACGAGTTCAGCAATTCAACCCAGCTGGTAAATTACTAGGATGTATCTTCTTCGGCCAATGAGCAAATTACTTGTATCACTTTAAAAAGACTGCGAGGACATTTTTTAGAAATATTCCTATTTGCAGCTTAGTTCCAATATTTTTATGTCTGATGTAGGTTAAATAAAACTGAAGGTTTCTACATAAAATGTTCATAATGTTGAAAATCACTTTTATTTACATTTGAAGGCTTATTTACATACTCTACAGAATTGTGTTATTTTTTAAACCTGCTATTTTTTAACTGGTTCACATCACTTAGTAATAGCACTGATGCTATCGGTTCATAAAGGTTTATTACAATCACTTGCAATACAACGCGTCACGAACGCGACCTACCGCACGCAGCCAGACAGGAATGAATGTATTTTATTTACAGAATATACATTTACGATAAAGAGGATATTATATTATACCTTATCTTGACTGCAATTTGATGGTCTTCAAGATTGATCGATATATCAATGCTAACTTATACGCTTGGAAGCACAGAAGTTTGCATTGACGCTAAAGGCGAATGTGTGATGAATTCAAAATTATTCTGATTTCTGTACAAAGGGAACGATAGATCGTGCGCGACTCTGTTGAACATAATAGAAAGAAGTAACACAAGTATTACAAATTCGTATCTTAGCATATTGATAGCGACACGAAGACGTTGGTCCTTGAACAAGCTTCACCTCCTTTATGAATATAAAAAAAATATACACATATACATATATTAATTTTCTACAAATATTTAAATTTATTTCATGTTTTCATTGGTAAATTAATATTTTTGCATAGATCTTCTATTTTTATTCATCATTTTCATTATTGGATACATCAGTAATTACTGTGGTTGATTGTAAAACCGAGACAATAGGCTTATGGTATGAGAAATAAGATACATAAATTTTCGAATTAAAATTAGACAGATATCTAGAAAAGTTTCACTTCAATAATTAAATTTTGAATACATATCTCAAAAAGCGCCATCTGCCGCATTAGTGTCGAACTACAACGAACGAATCACGAATCGAGTGAGAGAGAGAGAGTTGCTAGAGTAAATGGTAATAAGAAAGAGACAAGGAGTTTAACAGTTTTGTTAGCTCGACGAGTTAACTCTCATGACAATAGTGTCCCATAAAAAGTTTCACTTCAATAATGAATAAATTCCCGAGGGTTCAACATCGCTCTTCAATTGACTTCTCTTGATTAGGGCGCGAGCAACTCTAGCACTCTAGCACTAGAAAGACGGAAGGGGTCATTTGACCCCAATTTAAACTTTCATGGTTGATTATTTTATCACTATTAGTTTATATGACTTCATGTCTCGTGACTTTTAATAAAATACAATTAATTTCAAAACAAAAGTGTTTACATAGCAATATGATCCTCCAAACATTAGTAAAAACAGCTTTTACCAACAAAGACGGCTAGGGTCATTTGACCCATTCAACAGATATTGTTAATTGAATATTTTTTTATTGACTGGTCTTGTTACACACACCCTAATTATCATGGTTTCAGTATTTCGATACACTAAGTACTTTCGTTGAAAGATTATAATTTTTTTCTGTTTATTATTCTGGAAAATGGATCGGCTTCACAGTGAAGAAACTTTAGTATATTTGCAGTTTTTTGCCAGAAGATGAATTGGAAGGTGAAAATGTAGCAGTGCTACTACAAGTTGATGATAGAGATTCATATACTCATGCATGAAGTTCTAGTGATGACTCAGACAGCAATATACCATTAGCTGAAATCCAACGTCACCAAGTAATAGAGGAAGACCATCTCAGATTCAAGTACTCTGTATTCATTCGTTTTGTGGAAATAAACCTCATAATAATATAATATCAACTTGGTGATATTATATTAGTGGAATATTATGGAAAAACTTTGAAACTGTATGTTTTACAATGCTACTAAGTATGGTGTTGATGTTATGGACCAAACGGCAAGATACAGTACCAAAGCTGCTTCTAGAAGATGACTTGAAAGTTTTTCATAACATTAGATTTATCTGTAACAAATGCCTGTAAGTAAGTAATAAAAGATTGCATTGAAGGAATTTTATTCTGAAATTGGCGCTCGAAGCGAGTAACATATCAGAAGAATCTGCTCCTGAGACCTGGTTGCAACGTGATATTTCGTTAAAACTACAGCTTCTGAGCCACAAATAGGCGTTACTGCTACCAAACTCATCGTAAAAATAAAACTAATAAAGTGTTTGACCAATGTAAAAAAAACCGTTATGTGGAACTTGCAATCAATCAAAAATGTTTGTACGTCGTGAATGTACGACATCAGTACATAGCGAATAAATTCTTTTTTTCTGAAATAAACACAAATTTGTTCTAATGAAAACCTATATATTTCTATATACATCGTTTTCCATATGGTTAACTATATACATATTTATATATGTTAAGAATATATAAGACAGAATGTGTTAGGTCAAATGACCCCTGGCCGTCTTTGGAGGTTAGTTGTTTTTTCCGTCTTTCTAGTGCTAGCTTATCAAACACTGTAACGTTTAGTATTAAAAAAAATACCAAGTGTACGCAGAGAAACTAGTGTATCTAAAATTTAGATTTTCATGAAAAATCTTCTTCATTCTTCTTTAGACGATTATCCTTTTTCTAAATATTCTTCTTTATCTTCCTCTCTATTATTGAAAGTCGGCAGTCAATTTCTTAAATATCTCAATGTCCTTCGCGAGTCGAAACAGTTTTATTGTTCCATTCTTTTCTTATTGTATTTTTACTGGTTCAGAATTTCTGTAATTTGTACTGAATGTAATATTTATTTTCGAACAAACCTAGAGGTTTTATATCGCGAGCTACCTACAGCCACCTATTCTGTGCTACAATATAGAGTAGATTATTATTGTGAACTAGACTTGTACTAACAATGTGTTTTAGTACAGTCCTTATGTGGGAAGAATATTATCGTTGATATTGTTTTGTTAATTTTGAGATATGGTTTCGTGTGGTAGGGCCACGAAATGCCATTTGGTGTGAATGAACGCAAAAGGTTTCGGCACATATCAGGCAAGTGAGGTGGATATTATCCTGACACGTTGATGGCACCTTGTCGGCTCGCGACTTACAATAACTACGCGCTTGTATTCTGCATGTGCGGAACTGTCCCGTCGGAGATGTGCCAAGCCCTTAATACACCTCTGGCGCCGCGGCGGGCACTCACGCGGAATACCTGGATTATACTCGGTTTACATCCATTCAACTTTGGTTAACCGTATCGTTTGCAGAACAACATATACATTGCGGCTTCATGTTTCTTTCTATTCGTCTATGTATGTAATGACATTTGTTTGTTTGCAGTTATTTTACTGCAGTTATTTTTTTTTAATCTAGTAAAAAAACATCATTTCTAACTAGTTAATTAAATTCAGGTTTAGACAATAGTGTAGTTTATATTTTGACTTCGTTTTCTTTTTTTTTTAAGAAAGAAACATGTTTAAACAATTTTGTCGTTCTCAAACGGGTCTTCTTAATAATTGAAATATTTTTTACAATTTTATTTTACATCGTGCATTTTTTTTACAAATGCGAAAACATTCGGAAATTATGGTTGGTAATAATAAATTGTTATTGCATCAAGTGGCCGTTAAAGTTATAAAAAAATAAGAATGTAAGGTAACAATTTATTTTCTTAATTTTAAAATGCTAAAATTTATTATTTTTTAGGTTTAACAATGACTAATGCAATAAAAAAATGTTATATTTCACTGAAACTTAAAGTAAATATTATAGATACTGAAAATAAAAAAAAATCCATTAGTTACAATAAAATTCCTATTTTATTGCAGGTGTACACTGTACATCTGTTATTAAAAATAAAAGTTTGAAAATAAAGAACGTATTCATTTAATATGCCATAAAAATATTTTAATCAATGCCGTTTTCCGACCATCCCACAAAAGCGAGCTCATTTATTATTCGTTTGAATATTTTTGTTATTCCAATGACACCTAAAATGCAGTTTCAAGGTCCAATTCGTCTGTGTATACCTATTGTGCGAAAGATGGTTTTAAAAATAGCGTTATGTGGTCTGATAAATCAACTCAAATGGCTCCGCCCATTCTATGCGTTAGCCACTCATTGTCTTCACATTCTGGATGCAATTTGTTCATACGTCATAGAGGTGAGTCTGTATAGTTCTAAGCAATGACTATATTATTAAAAAGGATCACAGATTACACAACACTGTCAAATAATGAAATTGTTGTAGTGAGTTATTACTGCCAAGTCACATACAGTGTACCTAATAGGCTATGGATGAACCATGTATACGTCTAAGGCCATCACCGCATTCCCTGTCCAACACTACACCTATTAACTAGTATAATATAATTAGCCATTTTTAGGTGCCTGTAATAATGATATTTCATATTTTGTTGATTGATTATCTGAAAACAATTTATTGTTTAGAATGAAATCAAAATCGCCTCTGTTTTGTTAGTGTTTTTGCTTAGTTTGTTATTTATTTATTTAATTGCTAATAATAAAGTGATTCTCAAGCGTTTCACATTCGCTTCTAATAGTTTCAATTCGTGACTCGTTTCGCAACTCGCGAGAGTTGACTGTAATCAAAACCGCCGCGACATATAGCTCGACATTATCAAATTTAAATTCTGCGATTTATTATAATTACCATAGAACTTATGGTGGATTTTTGACGGTTTGGACTAGTGGATTAGCTTAGTGGTTTTAGGTTCCATTCAATCATATTTTTATATTTTTTAATCGATGAGAGTTGTCCTATGTATTACTCGTTACACCACATATAAATAAACAGTTTATTTAACATATTAAACCGTAACAGGCAATTTTGATTTATTTGTTGTTATATTTATTTATATTGTTTGAAAATAGATTTTTTAAACGTATTAACTAAACTAACATAATAATAATAGGTAGTCCGTGATTCGTATACGCGTTCTATTCTGGTCGTGGCACTGTTTACTTTTCTAATTACAAACTAAGAAAGAAATAGACGTCGCGCGGCTCGCGTTTAAATTTATCACACCCTATTTTCTAAACAATCTCAAGAAATGGGTCACAGGGTCGTTCGTCGTATTTACTTACGAGCCCTTTCCTAGGGGACACGCGTGGGACTATACAGTATACACTGATTTGAGAAATGCAAGATTGAAAGCGTAAACGTCGATGCGAAATGCAAGAGGTCCTCCCGATGGCGACGGCTAGCGGAGCGGCCACTCACCATCGGCCTCGATGCCTCAGGCTAACAACCTTTGACGGTATTCTCCAATCGCGAAGGTGGCTCCGGTCATCGACCGTCGCTCGTCATCTTCGCTCGTTCCAATTAGTACGTAAGTATTTATAGCGGGCCCCCGATATGGGCCTCTTTTGCCCGCATACAACATCCACGCAATGATTAGCAGTGCGATTGCTAAAATTGCCACACTCAAGTCCACCTGAGCGCATGCGTGGATTCTGCTCCATTTTGTTTTTGCGTTCAATGTCAGCGTATCGGCTAATTTTATCACGGTTCGCACACGCTACACTATCTTGTTTGATGAGGCCAAAAGGTGGTTTGTTTTGATTTTTCTCTGCCCAAAATAAATTCTGATCAAACGCTTAACGTTAACTCAAGTTAATGTTATCTTTGTTTTCAAATTGGCTCCTTTCACTGTATCCACTTTGTTAATCATCTGATTCTATTTTAGCCTTATTCCTATAATTACTGATAAGAAGTATCAAATACAGACTGTTACGTACCTACATAATTGATTACGTGGGTGTCTTGTTGTTAATTTACATAAAATTCATATCGGTGAATAGGTATTGTGCGCGGTGTCTCCAACACGGTTTAGTGGAAACAAATATTGGCAATATATATTAAAATGAATATTGTTTTTTAAACATTCATTTTTTATGATGCATTTTACTGATAAAAGACATAATTAGCTATAATTTACACAGGAACTATAATATAATACCTACATTTAAATATATACATTTAGGTAACGTTACACGCTGTCTCGACCAGTTGGGGGGATAGGGATCTGCGATCTCGATGGAAAATATAATAACAGATTGTGTAATGTCATCATAAGTATTAGTATAATAAATTGCTATTTTTACTTGTATTGCTCTGTGGTATTTATTTATAATCTGAAGGAGATTGTCAGTTTATTTTTGGAGAACTGTTTTATTGTTTTATTTTAATTAATTCCTCTATTCAAATTCTAACGACCCACTTGATGGTAGGTGGCTACAGCTTTATTCACTCATCGAAACACAAATAGCACACGTGCTTATTTCTCCGTGGTCTTTGTAAGGGTTGGTTATAGTCTCCAGATCGAATGCCCGATTTATGACTACAGTCGCAGTGTTATAAACCTGCTACTGCTTGCCAGATACAGACCACAGGCCACTGTGAAAGTTCATTTCCAAAGCTGGTCCTGCCGGGAATCGAACCCGGCACTCTTGAATCAGAGCGCTAAGACACTCGACTTAACCACTCGACCAATGGGATCGTAATAATTATATAGGTAATCAATATAATATACAAAAAATAAGTTTAATAGGATCGGCATCGAATGCATCGAAGTGTTGTTTGTGAAGCTTGTCATTTGCAAATAGGTATTAGTGTGGGAACACGAAGTGAGGAGAGGTGAATGCGCCGGCATTCGCGTCACACGACACGGCGAACAACGTTTTTCGTCGCTATTTCCGCAACAAGTGTTGTTTTGCGAAGAGGCCCACGCGGGCGAACCGAACCGACCAATACCGCCGGCGAGGCGCCCGCACAACACCGCGCGTCAGCCAATCCCTCCGTCTCTCGCCTCCAGTGCTCCAACACAACACAAACAACAATCATTCATTCACGCAATCACTCAAACAGTAAATACCGCGTTATCTTCATAAAATATTCTATTCGTCGAGAGTTATAGAGGTTAGGCAAACATCGTGTTGTAACTTTATAACATGTTGTGCTTGCAAAACATCTAAAATATATAAGTAGGTAGGTATGTTTTTTATTTCAATAAAACAGAGAGCTCTTACTAGACTTTCTCGATAAAAGAATTTATTAACGTGGATGACATTTGGCTCGGTAATAAAGATGAAATAAATTGCAATGTAATGTAATTTTTATAATGTTTCCGTGTGTGCGGGCTACGCAAATGTTTCGGTTCGTACGTCACACGGTGCGCAAACAAAAAGCAACGTCATCATCGTCACTGCTGCCATTTCGGGTGATCCGCTACAGAGTCGCTTGGTCTCACACGACCATTGTGTCTTGTTTAACTGTCGTTCTACTTTTTATTTATAAAAAAAGTCCACCTGTAGGATAAATCCAATAAACCCCTATCCATGCATGTACAAGCTATACCAACTACTTAAAGTTATCCTAATATTATAAATGCAAAAGTGATTTTGTTTGCTACTCAACTGTCAGGGATACTACAGTAAGTACCTAAAAGGATGATTTTGATCCAGAAGAATAGCAATGTTTCAGAGGAATCATCTAAAAATAACAATATAAATTCTAATCTTACCAATAAAGATTAATAATTAGCTGAAGTCTTCGTTAATTCATATTTGTACTAATATTATAAACAGAGATTTGTATTTTTGTTTGCAATGAACAGATAAATAATGAATAACTTCAAAAACTACTGGACCGATCTTTAAAATTCTTTCACCTATAGAAAACTACATTAGCAGCGAATAACATAGGCTATATTTTATAAAGTTACGCGGACGTAGTTGCGTGCTAAAGCTGTGTATCTTGTAGTATAACCGTCGTGCTACATAAATATAGAAGGTATATATCATTGACATATTTATCCACCTTCGAAATATAGTTTTAAACAAGTAGGTATATTTTATAACCAACTATTACTCAGTGGAACATAAAATAATTGCACTGTACCTAAATAGATTGAAGAACTGGCGAAGCCGGTCTTGGTCGTGCGTTTAGCGAGGTGTGGAGCAGTTTTGTAGCGTAGAATGGGGTGAAGGGACTTTGCAATCTGCGTCGAGCGGACAACATTGCATTCCGAACGCATTCCATAGCCGGGCCCAGCGAACGACCTAGCGAGACGGCCTTTGCTATGATGAACGTGAATACTACTATCAAACCACGACCGATTGAATGCGTATCTCATTTGTTCGATTGCACAAAGTTTATCGTAGACTAATCTGCTTCGCACGGATACAATTTTTTCCAACATTATACATTTTAGCAACCCAGCCTCATGTATTCCATTAGTGAAAATCGTATTAAAAATCCGTTGGCTGGTTTAAAAAAAGTTGGAGGAGAAACAGACAAAAGTTTATCTTACACATACAATAATAAAATCGTAAACGAGCCGTGTCTGTACATTAAATATTAAAAAAAAATTGTATTCGTTGTACTTATGTTACAGTAAGGCTAAGGCTGTTTTAAAACAAAAAATATACAAATTACAGAAACCATACACGTTTAGTAGGTACCTGAAACCAACCTGTACCAAACTATTGGCTGAATAGAAAAGTTCTTCCAACGCAGCCGATTATTGTCGCACCATTTTCTAATCACACCCAGAACCGTTTTCTCACGAACATAAAAAATACTTTGCCTATTAGGTATTGTCGGCGGCTATTTAGGTCGTTTGCGGATATTGTATCAATTCGGGTAACATTCTCTACCTTTTACCAAATCGGCTTTACGTTTTACGGCTTCGAGTGACAAATATTCGACCATACCAGCATTGAAGCTTATTATATCTTTCAAGAAGCAGTAGATAAACTATTTTTGTTGACTATATTTTCCAGATGAATATAATATAGGTACCTAGTTACCTTCCTACTTAAAATCCACAATTGAAAGATCCCGTATCCATAATACTCGCAGTCTAACCCATTTTTATATTATTTTACTTTTTAAATTTTGTTACGATAATGAAACAAAACTTAATTTTCTTCATATTATATTCACTTTCTTACATATTTTACTAATTCCTTCCTTCTTAGGTGTTAAAACAATTGACATGAATATGTCTTTTCTCTGGGGTCTATTCGAAAGAATGTGTGTCACGAAAATCGTTACCATGACGTAAATGAATTAATTCGAAAGAATGTGTGTCACGAAAATCGTTACCATGACGTAAATGAATTAATTATAATTGACATGAATATGTCTTTTCTCTGGGGTCTATTCGAAAGAATGTGTGTCACGAAAATCGTTACCATGACGTAAATGAATTAATTCGAAAGAATGTGTGTCACGAAAATCGTTACCATGACGTAAATGAATTAATTCGAAAGAATGTGTGTCACGAAAATCGTTACCATGACGTAAATGAATTAATTCGAAAGAATGTGTGTCACGAAAATCGTTACCATGACGTAAATGAATTAATTATAATTTGTTCGTTTGTTTATATATATATTATCCCTGTTGACCATAGAAGGATTAAGGATAAGGGGAAAGAATAAGGATAAGGATAGGGATGGGGATAGGGATAGGGATAGGGATGGGGATAGGGATAGGGATAGTTTGTTCGTTTGTTTATATATATATTATCCCTGTTGACCATAGAAGGATTAAGGATAAGGGGAAAGAATAAGGATAAGGATAAGGATAGGGATGGGGATAGGGATAGGGATGGGGATAGGGATAGGGATAGGGATAGGGACCATTTAAATCTTTCTTTTCATTTATGATATGAGACATATTCATGTCTACTGTGCCATCGAGAAGCCATGGCACTTTTTTTGTTATCCCTGTTGACCATAGAAGGATTAAGGATAAGGGGAAAGAATAAGGATAAGGATAGGGATGGGGATAGGGATAGGGATAGGGATGGGGATAGGGATAGGGATAGGGATAGGGATAGGGATAGGGACCATTTAAATCTTTCTTTTCATTTATGATATGAGACATATTCATGTCTACTGTGCCATCGAGAAGCCATGGCACTTTTTTAATTTATTATTCAAACTTTTTACTTTTGTATTTATAATATACTAGCTGCTGCCCGCGACTTCGCCCGCGTAACTTAGTAAATTATGTACTTAAACCTTCCTCGAGAACAACTCTACCCATTAGTGAAAACCGCATTAAAATCCGTTGCGTAGTTTTAAAGATCTAAGCATACAAAGGGACATAGGGACAGAAAAAGCGACTTTGTTTTATACTATGTAGTGAAGTTGCGAGGTTTTAAAGTCACTTTAGTACCTTAACCATAAGAAATGAAGCAAATAATGAGTTTGAAAATGGCAAATAGGCTCGCGACTTAGTCAATGTAGGACGATAGCGGAAATGGAAGTCAGACATCGTGCAATGTAATGCGCAGCGCGGAGTGGCGCGGAGTAGTGCGCCAGGAATGCCGCAGGGTGGGGGCTCGCTGTCTTAAGCAAATGTACCTCCCGAACGAGACACCCTCCATCGTTCCACACATTTCCGGTTCAACGACCGCCGTTTGCGACCTTGATGACTCCCACAGTCGCACTCGCTTGTATCGCAGGATAACCAGAAAAATACCTATCAGCATAATTTTATTTTTAACACAATTATGATTATTGCACGATTTTCCAACTTAGGAGATATTTTATTTTATTTTTAAACTTTTCTGTAATTATTTATAGGTATCTAAATACCAAACCACTCCCGGCTTCGCACGGATGCAATCTTACAAACATTCCTCGTTTAACGCTCTTTCCATTAGTGAAAACCGCATTAAAATGCGGTTTTAAAAAATCTAAACGTACAGAGTACTCCCAATTATACTTATCTTTGGTAAGTATTTGGTACAGAGGGACAAACGGCAGAAAGCGACTTTATTTTTGTGCTACTAATGTGCAATGTAATGTAATGTAAAGAAACTGAATTTTAAGTTGTCCTAAAGCATGTAAGTACCTACGCCTTATAATGTAAACACAAAATTAAGGTAATCAACGGCCGGTTTATAAATCAATCCTTTCGTAGTAGTTTGTCCAGTGAGCACTGGTACTGGCAGTTATATAGAATGAGTCACCGGCAACTCGAAGCGGCCGAGAATCGAGATGTAAACAACTGTCAAGGCTACGACAGCTCGCAAACATGCGCCGGTGCTGGTGCCTCATCACAATACATCTTGTATATAATATTGTATTTGGGGATACAAGAAAAAATCATTAAAAGTTTGCTAATACGGTGACGTCCGAGGTGTATAATACAAGCTGGCAAACGTAAAACAGCTCAACTATAAATCCCAGTAGACGTATAAACCGCATTCTCGTGGAGTCTGTAGTTTTACAGAAAATATTAAGTTTACGAGTTAACGACTCGCATCTTTTCTGGAAACAAGACTGAGATCATACAAATCACGTGAAATGTCATAAAATTCTTACCTGTTTTTTTAAGCACCTACGCCACGCCGCCGCCGCCTCTTCTCCAGTTTAAAAACTAAATTTTATTACTTTTCGTTGAATTCGAGTGTAAATATTTGTACAATTGAGATTTATCGTTATACTACGTACGTGCGACGTGAATTTTCATGAGGTTAGGCAACTTTACTGGAATTGTTATGGGGAAATGAACGTTTTTTAAGTGTAGTTTTGTATTGTTTCCTCGTTATCGTACGTACGGTGGGGTCGAATTAGGCTGCTATTACCGCGGCGTCTGCTCGGCATGCGTAAATAAATAGTTCTCCTCGGAATTAGTGGCGCTGGTGAAGTTCATAGGCTCGTCACGTGCGGGGTCGGTTCGCCGCCGTACCACTTTTATTACATTCTCAGAATGAATGCCCTCACCAGAAAGCCTTCTTACGTCGTCTACCAAATTTTTTAAACTTTATTTATTTTCTGGTTATACCAAGGGTAATAAAATAACTCTTCAAGCAATTCTTGTACCTTAGCCTGTCCGCAAGTAGACTTGTCTAGAAACTGCATTAGTATCAGCCGTCATCTGCAGAAAAAAGGAATAATTCCTGTATTTTGTATTGGAGGTTTGTTACTACTGTGCAACATCTGCATGTTACGGTAGTAATATTACGCTATAAGACGGTCAAAGTATAAGACCAAATTGACACTTTCGCTTGAATTCTGTCTTCGATACATCCCTTAGTCCCTAGCTAGAGAACTACACTTGCATGTCTAACAATTATGACCGTGAAGCTTACGTCTCGCTTTCGTTGGAATCTAAGCCGAATAGATGACCACATTTCAAGTTCCCATTAATCATGGATAGACCACTCTTTTTGGGTGTCAACGAATCGTTATGACTTTCCAGGGTCAGACGAAAGGCCCGTCAAATGCGGAAATGTGTTTTTTCTGAAATCCATTTGTTCTGTATTGTTAGTCTATTGAATTCACACTAACATAAATGTAGTATATTATGTGCTGGCATTTTATACCTAAATTGGAAATATTCCACCGATCCTCACCCACTTGTCGCGTGAAATACCCGACTGTTAACTTATCGTTAACTGTGAAAATTGTGACACCATCGTCAATTGTAATAACGACCATATTGTTGACTGTTGTGCTTGTTTATTCTACACGTCTAGTTTGTTTACTTATACGACTAGATAATTTTTATACAATGTTAAGTGATAATAAGTGATTTAAATAATCTGATAAACGTAATGTGATTTAGAAGGGGCTGCTGGTATTTCTAAGGTGTTTAAAAAACTGATATTAAGGGATAAACAAAGGCTAAATCCTAAAATTTGCATTGTTTAATAAAGATGTTACAAGAAAGTGTCAACGCAATTGGTTTGAAAAAAAAAAAATTGTTATACTTAAACATGTGAAGAACAAATTGTATTGTTTAGAATTTCCATCGAAGTAATAGAAACCCCACAATAAAAGTTAGAACATAAGAAGAATTTGACTTATATTGAAAATTGTTTTGAAAACGGCTTATTGCGCGCAAAATGATTCCTGCACCGATTAATAAGTCAATATTTTAATGGTATATTTATAATTTGCAAAAATATACATAATTTATCTTAAAATAAAGTGACATATTTTTTTACGCTATTTTCTGATATGATGACCGCAATTTGTGGTATATTTTTAAATATAATATAATTGGGTGAAATACCCAATTATTCATATCAATAGCATTTTCCGTTCTTTTGACCTTCCTGTTTGGGTAAATCAGGATGTTGGCGTGTCACATCGCATGCCGGTGGGTGCAAATGAGTCATTGTTGTAAATATAGCGACTTACTATCGAAACTCCAAATTATTTTATTTTTTATAAAATGTCTAATTTTAATAGGATAATTTATTACTTACTGTTTCAATCATAGTTATGTATTTCTGGGTATCAACGTTACTCATATCCGGACATACCTCTTGTCACACGTCCAAGGCAACGTGCAAGTACCGAGGGTAGGTATTGTAATTTTTTATGGTACTTGCATCATAGGAATCCGGTACTTTTTGACCATTTGCTATATACCTACTATTTTTGACTAGGTATTGCTATGAATTTGTGTGCTCGCTATTAGTGTAGGTAAATACATAGCCTACATCATAACAATTTTGAGGGAAAAATTTAAAATAATAAAAAGATCAAAAAACGATTGTTATTTTAAAAGAATTTATTTGATGTAAACTTGAGGTATGAAAACCTTCGTTAGTTATCAAATTCATTCCTTTGTCAAAGTCGTAGACTCTTAGTACCTTTTGAAACTAAAGCATTTGGCATGACTGACATTTTGTTCTGGTGGAAGCAAATGTCGACTTTAAGGTAACCTTTTCTTACCCTGACTGTACCTAGGTACATACATATTTTGTGTGAAGCCCTTTTGGGTGAGACGAAGGAAGCGCTACTGCCGCGACCATAAAATACTTTTTACGACCGCTTTATCGACAGTCAATTATCAAAATGTACATAACAGAGCGCACGCTTGGTAAACATGGCCGTTGAGACGCGCTTGCGCTTTTCGCTGACGACGCTTGCGCACAACTCATATCGTACACTAACTACCTACTTGCCTCGGCTTCACACGGATGCAATCAACTGACAAATATTTTTAATTTACATTAAATGACCAAAATACGAGTATATATATTATAAACACGTGGTAAGAGCTATAAACGGGTATGGAATTTACAGAAAAAAAGCATCCTTTCTAAGCTTTGTACAGAAATATTAGACAACGTTATTATAATATAAAAATTTATTTATTAATTTATTTATATTATTATGTAAAATTATATTTTTATCCGCCGTGCGTTTTAATAATAGTTCTATCAGTTCTATTGTGGTTTTGGGATGAGTTTCCATAGGACAAAAACGCGACTATTTCGTTATTATTATGACAATATTATGCAACTTGTTTTGTTAATATTACTTCATCGCGAATTTATAATAATGTAATTGCAAAATTCGCTACATGTACCTACATAAAATGTAAACACTAGATTACGAATGAATGCACAAAGATGATGCACCTGTAATTGTAAACAAATATGTGCAGTGTGGACACAATTTCACACTCAATTGTTATGTCTTTTCAATTTATGTGTAACGTTGCTGTTTTGTTTACTTGACATCGTAATATTATTATTAATAATACATTGTAAATTATTATGGAATGCAACATGCATTCTTATTATACCTACTTTTGCGTATAATAAAATTACAATTAATATTTTACCAAAATTTTCCCCAAAAAAGTCATTTTTGTAGGATTCATAAAATTTGTAGAAATATATTAGACATATGTAGACAAATTAAGTAATTATAAGATAAAATTCACACTTCTGTCTCTGTGGTTTAATGAGATATCAAAAGAATCAAAACTACATAGATACAATGGTTCTATTGCTAGGTCAATATTGAGAATGACCAGTTGTTTAGGCCCGTAGTTGATAGGCCAAACTACGGGCCTAATCAACTGTTGAAGTAAAATTATTTGTTCTAAAAATTAACTTTGTTGACAAGTGCACAGAATACAATAATTGCCTAACAATATTTATTTATATAAATAACGTGCAAAACGGACGTTAAAACACTAGTAATTTGCATTCGTTGTAATAAGCGGTGTGAATGAACAGCAACAATATGGCGGACGCGTACCTACCATGTGAGGCAACCATTGATATCTTCATTCAGAGACCGGAAACATAAATCAGCGTAGCGCGACGCATATCTTCAGCGCGTGTTTTGTTGCTTCCAATAACTACCTATATAAAAAAGAAGAGTGTGCTTATGACCACACGACTGAAGTGAAACTTCTTTCGCTCCATCTGTATGTATATATATATATATATATATATATGTGTGTACAATATATACATGTATACACATATACATATATTAATTTTCTACAAATATTTAAATTTATTTCATGTTTTCATTGGTAAATTAATATTTTTGCATAGATCTTCTATTTTTATTCATCATTTTCATTATTGGATACATCAGTAATTACTGTGGTTGATTGTAAAACCGAGACAATAGGCTTATGGTATGAGAAATAAGATACATAAATTTTCGAATTAAAATTAGACAGATATCTAGAAAAGTTTCACTTCAATAATTAAATTTTGAATACATATCTCAAAAAGCGCCATCTGCCGCATTAGTGTCGAACTACAACGAACGAATCACGAATCGAGTGAGAGAGAGAGAGTTGCTAGAGTAAATGGTAATAAGAAAGAGACAAGGAGTTTAACAGTTTTGTTAGCTCGACGAGTTAACTCTCATGACAATAGTGTCCCATAAAAAGTTTCACTTCAAAAATGTACCAACCAATAAGCGCTCATTTAAATCATAAAATTCTAATTGTCCACACACAGATAATCTCAACGTTCGAAACAGTCAGTTGACCGCGGAAAATATCTCACCGACATAATGTGTTTACGTTTCCAATTGCCGGACATCCGGAAAGTTGGCGTAGTAAGACTCGTGATGCGTTAATATAGTTCACTATAGAATCATAGCGCGATGTGTCTAAGTAGTGAAGTGACGCCAATTATCAGCATACGAGCTGTTTTAGTTGCAGTGAAAGTGGAGTGAGTCACGCGCAAAGTCGGAAATAGATTGCGTCCGCTCCGCCTCTTGCGCTGCGCCGACGCATGCCTCACGCCCGCGCGCCCCTTTCACCTCTCGCCTACCACCCAACCCAATGCCATGTTTGCTTACTTGTCCCCATGCCACGCGGCGACCATGTGTTGAATTAAACGGTTTCTTCATTCCAGCGTAGCCTGCTTAATAGTGATGAAAACTTTCGTCTATAGATGCTTCTGACTGGTCCTATTCGAAAATTAGGGGGAGGGAGGCTATGTCCAACTCAGTCCTACCGCTGAGATAATGATGACAACTTTCAAAAGTAGAGGTTGTGCATTTGTTGCATTAAAATATTTTTAAAAAGTAAATAAACTTATTATACCTATCTAAGTGTTAAATTTTGCATTAAATGCCTTACTTTTTCCTTTCCGTACAATATAATTCCGAAAATTTTCGCGAATAATACCTAGCGAATAAAGCTTATTCTCCTTTGTATTATGTAAACGGTTTCGAATGTTGCTAATTAACAAACTTGCTGATTAAATATTATTTTGACGCGTGTTATTGTGTTAAATGGGTATTTTTATTAATTTGATAAAAATTTGCCAGTCGGGAAATTCCCAAATACTTCAGGAAGGAAATATAACAAAAAAATACACTGCCTACTTTAAAATAATAAAGGTCAGTTGGTGGAGAGCTACGGCATTTCAAAAAATTGTTGTCTGGTCTGCACAATCGAAATGATATATTATCTTGTCTGTCGTACGATTATTATACGAAGATCAAGGTTCTCTTCTGATATGCGATGGCTACTGCGGCGTGATGGTCTGCCCGAAGAAGCCTACTACTGAAATGTAAAATTAAACTGGATTATTCCACAACTTGTAAAGCATTAAACACAATGTGTATTTATTGTGTATCAATGTGTATACATACTTTTGGATTACAATACCTACTTTACTAATAGACATGTTTTTTATTTGTTTCTATTCATGCAAAACCGAATACCGCTTTGTTCCGAGAACCGCAAACCCACTTTTTGCATTAGATATATTTTTTCGTGTTGATTGCGCTTTTAATATTTTCCTCAGTACTTGGTCGCTTTCACTCGGGGAAAACCGTTTACCTACTTTATTTCGTGTAGGTATACAAACTGATATTTTTTCTTACTTTTTTTGGATAGGTGTTGCTAAATATAAATTTAATCCGGCCTGTATGAATATATAAAATAAAATAATTCAATTTTCTATACGATTTCGAGTAATTTTGAATCGATTTCATGTTTTCTAGTGTAGCGAAACCCGCTGATTATAAGGAAACTAGTGAGCCGATAAAGTACCGGTATATAAGACGTTGATTCATAGCCGATGTTTACCTTTTCTAGTCATATTACCATAGCGACTAACGAGAAGCATTATTATGATGACAGCCATTTGATTTCTTAAGCCTTTTCCTGTTGGTCTGTGTAGTTTTTATATCTAAGTACCTATCGTGTTATCTATATTCTAACGCAGGTTACAGTATTCTCACCATCCTGTTTTGTGGAAATTCGTCTTATTTTATTTAGATGCCGGAAACGTTGGTTGAAAATAACGGTTTTTGAATTCATCGACGAATTCGAAATTGTCAAGAAAATAATAAAAGATTTTATGTTCTTTACACTTTTTTACATTGAAATATATAAATGAAATCATCACTGAACTTTTAATTTTTTTTAATTTTAAATTTTATTGATTGATGAAATTTTAGATTATATTAAAAACAAAATTAAATGGTTTTTTTCTTCATTTTTTTCTCTTGTTTGGATCACAAATATATTTTACGTTTGTATAAATAAAGACTTGGTCAGTTTATTTCGTTTCGCTTTACGATTTTGTAGCCTACAGGCGTCACGACTAACATTTTATTTCGTTCTTCTAAGGTGGCGACTGCCGCGAACGTGACATCGTCTTATATGATTAGGTAGTGTACGTTTTACAAATCAAACTCATATTTCCAATGTAGCTTTGTGTTTGACCGTTCTTTAAGTAACCCTAAAATTAATGGTTGTAAGTAACATAATAATACAATCAATTAAGAGGGTTTTACGACCTAATATAATGTTCAATAATATTCAAATACCTGTGTCTATCAATAAGTACCCGTCATTACCAACGTGTACGTGTACGGACGTGTAGTCCGTTAAATGTCATCGTGCTTAATTTGAGGTTATTTCATTGGCTTGTTTTTTTTGAGAGCTGTTTGTAATAAAATGGAAAAGGAGCAATACCGATCCGTAATTCGATTTTTATTTTTGCACGGAATAATGCGATGAAATAAAAGTGAAGTTTGATGCTGTCTATAGGGACCTTTGACCGTCCATGACAACCGTGAGATATTGGTTCAACGAATTTAAGCGTGCTCGTACAACTGTTTTCGATGAGGAGCGTCCAGGACGCCCGTCAGACGTGGTTACCGAAGAAATCGTCGAAAAGGTCCATGATATCATTCTCTAGCTGATCACCGAACGAACGCCGCCGATGGGTGCCGCGATTGCACACCGGGCAACAAAGCGGGTACGAGTTAACAATGTCGAAGCAGTGTTTAGATCGTTTTAACCGAAATCCGCAGGAGTTTTTACGTCGAGTTGTCACCGTTGATGAAACCTGGATACATTATTACACCAGAGACCAAAAAACAAACTAAGCAATGCATATTTCCGGATGAATCTGCTCCGAAAAAGGCAAAAGTTACTCGGAAAAGTTATGGCCACGATGTTTTGGGATTCTAAAGGAATAATCCTCATCGACAATTACAGGGCAGTACTACAGTGAATTATTAGATCAAAATAATAAATTCCAGGCACTAAGCGCACTAAGCGCAGGCACTAGACCTACCAAGCTTTGTATCATGGGAACCAGAACAGCGGCGGACTGATGATGATGAAAACTAAGTAAAGTATCCCTTAAGTAACGAGGCAGTGACGCGGTAATTTTCACAGGTACTTACCGAACGAGGTATTTAACGAAGTTTCGTTTAAAGGTGCTACCTAAAATTTTGTAGACACGGCCTAGAAACTATGTATCAGGTTAATGTATTTTCCTTTCAAAATTACATGGGCTAATGAACTCTTAAAAGGAATATTGTAGAGCATAATTTTATAAAAAAATGACTAGCGATATAATATGCTAGCGACCAAATCCTTTTTAGAGCGGATGCTTACGTTATAAAATTAACCTATACTCCAAATTTCAGTTTTCTAGACTTGTAGTTTTGGTTGTGCGTTTGATAAATCAGTCGGGACAGACGATTTTATGAGTCTATTTTATTTAATATAGATGAAAATAAAAAAATTGGTGCTGAAAAGTGTTATTACTCTGCAAGATCAATCAGAAAGTCACCGACATAATCCAGCGGCTTAATAATTGGAAGTGGATATGGTCAGGACCCCATTGTACGGAGAACCGAGGGTCGCTGGAGCCGGTCTCGAATGGAGATCCAATAAGGATCGCGAGTCGACGCTGGATTCAGGCTGCTTCTGACCGGTCCTATTAAAAATTATGGGGGCGGCGACGATACCAGAGGTCCACTGTAATGCCGAATGAAATTCATAATGGCAATTGTAGGATCATAGAATGTGGTTAATAAATTATTATTTACTAGCTGGTGCCCGCGACTTCGTCCGCGTTCTGGATGAAAGGTACCCTATGACCTTTTTGGAGTCCCAGACAACGTGTATGCAAAATTTACAACGCCATCTAGGGAATTCTGTTTGAAGCAATGTAGTACTCTAATTCATCTAAAAGTTAACAGATGGCACTACATGTTATAAAATTACGTGTTAATAAAATTAAAGCTGCTGCCCGCGACTTCGCCCGCGTAACTTAGTAAATTATGTACTTAAACCTTCCTCGAGAACCACTCTACCCATTAGTGAAAACCGCATTAAAATCCGTTGCGTAGTTTTAAAGATCTAAGCATACAAAGGGACATAGGGACAGAAAAAGCGACTTTGTTTTATACTATGTAGTGATAACGCTCTATCCTCTATGTCCTACTTCTATGAAGTTCAGGGCTAATACATGCTTCTGTGCAGTGCTTGTAGCGTACAACACTCTGAATTATTATGCAGTGAAAGTGTTATGTAAATGTAATCTGTGTCGAATAAATCAATTTTAATTAATATGCATCGGTTTCGGCAATCCATTCCGTTCCGAGGTTTCTAGATATTCTAGATTTAGTTTTCTAGATTTAAAAGAAAAAGGTTCAATATTTTATGAATGATATTAGTTGTTCATTTTATTGTAGAATTGCGTATTTGTACATATTATTATACTTAACGGTTTTTATATCAATTATTATTCATGACATGCATGCCTAGTGTCTTGCTTGGCTGAGGACGAAGACATTCTAGAGATACTAGAAACAATGTCCAAAGTCCTTCGGTGAACCGATCGATATTCATTATTTAACTTATCAATAATAAACTTAATATTGTATTTATATTACGACAAATCAAAAAATGAAGAGTGCTTTGGTCTAGTGATTAAGATTTTTTGCTTTAACGCTCTGATTTAGGGGTGCTGGGTTCGAGTCTCGGCAGGGCCAACTTTGGAAATAAATTTTCAAAGTTGGCTCTGAACATATTTCGCAGTCATAAATTGGACAGCTGCTCTTTCGGCATTAACCACGCCCCTTCAGAAGACAACCTTAAAACATTGCCAGCATGCGTGCTGTTGTTTTTCTTGTGTTCTAAGACCGTCAGCCTGTGTGAAAAAAATATTATAATAATTTGTTAGATTTATTTTTACTTTTCCGTGTTTTGTTTGCAAGTGTATGTTATTGCAACAACAATAACTAGTGAGTGTTATTGAGCGTTACGTAAATATGTACATATTATACCATTTGTTATTATACTCGTGCACCTAGTTGAGAATGAACCGACGCGATGCGCATCATTGCATTTGCAAGCTACAGTGACGCAACTTATCGTCCGTCAGACATCGATGTGTTAGCTCAATGACTGTAATTTCGCAAAATTATCGTAAAACGTAAACGTGGCGTGGAATTTGCCATTAATAACCAGCGGCCACCCTACCACAATACTCCTTGGCGTTTCGTACGCTAAACATGCATCCTTGCGTACCCATAAAAATACACCCGAAGGGCGCGTCGGCCGGAGCGTTTCAGTGGAACTTTGTTATTGGATTTTATCGTTTTGTACTCCAGCGAAGCGGTGCCATAGTACGAAGGCCAAGGGTGCGGGCGGGTGGGGGGAGACGGAGGCTGTAGTAGCGACGTAGTAAGCGCGGAGGGTGGGGTACGGAGTACATCGCGCGTTCAATATTTGTTAGTAAATGCGGCTTAGTGATGGGCGATCGCGGTTATCGACTTCTGTCGATTAATCAAAGTTTTATATCGATATGTTATTTTTAATGAACTGCTTAAATGTACATAATTAAGTTTCTCAATAATACCTCGCAGGTATATATTATATTTCACACATTCTCCTATTTGGGTTATTATTCCTCTACCAGTCCTATCGGATAGTTATGTTAAATTAAATACAAATATAAAGGCTTTATTTATGTAAACATTTTTACATTTACTTTGTAATGTTATAAGTTATGGAAATGTATGAGTAGAAAAATAAAGGAGGGCTTCGTTTACAGTAATTTATAAGTTATACTTCAAGTTTTAGTGAGCGCCATTTAATAGTTGTACCTACTGTTATTATTTAGTTATACTCTGTATACACATACATAATTGTATTACTTGGCAAATAGTTTTTGATACGATGTGGATGTATCGATGGTGATGTTTATGGATGGGCCGTTTCCATAGAAAATAACACTGGCAAAACAATCCGCAAAATTACACGTGTAGGTATCTACTTGAAGTACATGGTTTCATTTTGTTCGAAACCGCAGTGGTGTCCACTTACCTACATATTGGTGAGTTTAGATTATCTTTTTCGATAAAGAGCGCATCACTAATTCGTTTAAGATAAGAGTACAATAACATTCCCTACTCTATAAATATCCGCTGAGTGACCGACCGAGGCTGACGAGGACGGGGCGCGGGGCGAAGCTATGCGGCGCGCGGAGTTCATTTGCATTGCATCGTACGCAATGCACTGCGAGTGCGGCCAGTGCAGCCCGACCGCCTATTGCCCGTTCGCTCTACAAGTCTACAACTCGCCTGCCTCCGCGCTGTACGAGTGTTCGCACGCCAACAAACTCGTTCGCGCCAATAACTACACTCTTTACTCCCACGTTTACTATTTTGCTTCGAAACAATACCACATAATTAAGAAACGACGACAATATTTTCAATTTCTGCATGCATACCAGACATTATTGCACAAACTAACAAATTATAATGTGAAAATTCATCAAATTACTTAATACTTAATACGAATAGTGTTTATAAGATAAAACATTGAATTTGTATGTAACAGCAGTTTTATCTAAATATTTATAGTTATTGATCTGAAAATGTACGCAGTCGAAACAAGGTTGAATTGAAGTTAGTAGAGTATACGTCATGTCATGTCTGAATTGAGGTAGATAGATACGCCCTCGGCTCGTGGTATTGTTTACGCTGCAAGCGCCATCTTGGATGCCTCTCCCGCGGATTCTCTGCACATGCGCTATGCGTCCCCCCACCCACGTGTCCCCCCCAGAAGTGGTGCGCTTTGAGAAAGGTTCCGGCACCGTAATCCTGCAACGCAATATCACAATACTACGTCGTACTTTCATGGACAATTTTCATGAAATTGCGCTTCACGTTTTATTTTAAGACCGGACTTTGTTGGAATACCACTGGCCGTTTTGTATGTTTTATTTATTTTAAATTACTGTTCTTTATAATTGTCAATTTTTATTTTTTTCACGTTATCTTCATTTTAGCTTTTTTAGACTTAGGGCCGCTTTCACCACCTATCAAGTAGGGTAACCGTCATTTAAATTATTCTTATTATTCCCTGTCACCGGGAATAATTTAGCTGATATACGTACCTTTGTTTGTACGGTAAGTCCCAAACATTAAAAAGAAAATAATAAAAAAAAATCGCCTATCGAAGGATCCACTAAACCGAGTGCATAATTTAATAAAACATAAAATTATTTCTAAAAGTAACTAATCAACACTTTACTTGTAGTTGGTGAAAGAGGTCCTTAGTAGGTTAGGTACTCTAAATACATTCGGTTTCACTTGAACTATCTTTTTACTTCTTCCGCCCCTATTTAGCCTTAACACACTTTTATCTCTTTAAATAATCTAATTAAGATTGATTAAGATGGAACGTTATAATAAGGCGGGTCGACGTTGGATCCAGGCTGTTTCTGAACGATCCTATTGGAAAATTATGAAGGATCCTAAATCACGGCAAGGATCATGTTTATATTATTACTAACTATTTGACTAAAAAGCAACATGCAACAGAGCGAGATGACAAATGCATACTCGAATCCGTAACGGTTTTACATTTATCATGCATTCTGGCGCACGGTTAGTAAATAGATTCAATGTTAGTGTTACAGGGCGTGTAGTTATAGTATAGTTGTTTTGAAAACTAACATGCGTTACTCTTAATTACCGACATTCGAGTCACGCAAAGCGGCGACCGCACCGCCTGAAGGCATATTTTTATTTGTTGTGTCGACGTGAACTCCATCAGCTTGCTCGACCGCAATGCGCAATTGAACTGTGAAAAGAGTTTTGTATACAATCGAGAAGAATCTTTATCGTTTAGATTTCCCGTATGCACACAAGCAAGGCTAAGTGTAAACGTGTATTATACTTCCTCGAACGATGATAATGGATTTTTAAATAATTAAATAAGGTTTATTTATTAACTTAATTAGAGGTAAAGTTTGATTTGACACATCAAGTACTTGCTTATTTCTTAACTAATAATAGTATAAAGTAGTTTTTTTATAATACACGTTGTTAAGGATACAGAAAAGGACCTAAGGTATACCTTTCATCCAAAGAAAAGTTACCTGTGTTCTAAAAGGATCGTCTAAATGTAAAAATAAAACAAATACAGATGTCACGTTGTTGCGACGTTTGTTTACATTTGAAGTTTATATAACTTTTATGTTACAAGTCATATTTTATTTACTTAATTAAATTTAGTGTCCGCGATGGACGATAAAACCGAAAATATGTGTGTTAATGTAATAACGTAGGGATGATAAGGGTAATTTGAGGTCGACCATTGAATCATTTGAAGCATAAATAAAAACTACTCGATAATGAAATGGCGCTTGCAAAGAAAAACACTAATGCTTCCAAATAACTTGATCCACATTTATATATAATATATATTTTTTTAATTATGCAAATCAACAAAATGTGTGTACAATTCTACACTTTAAAGAGTTTACCATTGAAAACTCAGGAAAACATCTTGAGCAAAAATTACAAATCGAAAGTGGTGATCGTAGAATCAGAGTTCACCACTTTGAGTGCTTTTTGAGTTCTTTGATCATACTGCGATTTGTATTCTTTTATAGAAGTTAATATGGATGGAGTTGTTTGCAATCCGGCGCAGCGTCATACCTAACGACAAACAGTGCGAAGTGCGACCTGATAGTGTGATTTCGCAATAATATTACAATGTGATGTGGCAGCGGGATATCCGTCTGATGTCATTTGTTTTTAATATAATAGTCCAGCTCATGAATGTACTGGAAGTTATCACTCAATATTTTCAATGGAAATTTCGTTCCGTATTATCAAGTAGAATCGAGTTGTATGTAAGTGTCGCCTTTAGCACAGATTAAATATTTACTACGACGAAATGATTACACGCAACTTCGTAGTTAAAAATTGGATGCGCTGTGGCAAAGTAAGAAGTGTTTAACAATCCATTAATTTTCACAATAAATATAAGTATAACGTTCAAATAATTAGGGATTCCTTCCTCTCAGTTCTTTTAGATTAGATTTAGACTTGATTTAAGTAGATCAAAATTTAAATATAAATAATCAATATATTATATCTTGTAATTAAACTATTAACAAAATGTCAATTTTATTTGCTTCTTTTCTTCATAAACTTAATAAAGCAATGAAGTCTTTTTAATGTAGTGACATTATAAATTTTCAAGTACCATCTTGTTATTATTTCAGACGTATATTTGGTATTATTTTTTGGCACACAACGCTTGTTAGGGGTATACCTACAGAGTTTAATTTGGTACTTAATTTGTTTGTTTCGAAAGCATTTGAAGTAATGATGCTCTGTGGTTTCCTGCAGAGTTGCCCCGTGGGAGGCCATTAGTGGCAAAATGGTGGCAACTAATCAAGCGAGGCATGAAAACAATAACAAATTAATTACGTCTAACTAAGGAATGTGTTCTAATAAGCCGTCCGTGAAGTATTATCTGGTTAAACATTGTTCTATCTATATCTGATACATGTAAATACATACTTTGCATAACATTGATAGAAGTGACAGATATTTCTTCATTAACCGTGAAATTATTCAATTGATAAAGTAATCGTAAATTCTTTTAGATTATCTCATAGAAGTTCGTGCATACACGTGCCTCTCTCGTTCTGAATAATTCCGTTTGTTTGTTTACATTATGTTGACCTAATACCTAAAAGCAATGTGTCAACTCTAGCTATTTATCTTGCGCAAGACGATTTCTGCAAGTCATACGTATTGCATCGTGTTTACGTTCTGCAATATGTTCTAGAAATAACTCGCATTTTTCTCTTAATTGCGACTAAATTTTTTTGTGAAAACAAAAATGACCACCCGAAGGATCTTTTCGGGAAAGGGGATCTTTTTGTTACTATATACCATGCATTTAACGGCGACTTCGCTCACTCTTTTTTTGTAAGCGATTCAACTGACGAATAAATTTTTTGCAGTAAATACACATTTTTATTTAACTCAGATAATATGTACAAAAATTTAAAAAGTTCGACAATAAAGCAAGCGAACTCATAATGTAAACAATGCCTATTTCTTCCGATTTGATTTTCAAATATTGATTAAAAGTGCTTTAATAAGTGATGCTTTTGTAAAAATTAAACATAGTCCAAGAAATATAATATAGTTAATTTGAAATATAGTCCTATATAATTATACTGTTTGCAAGGGAAGTCACGCAGCTTTTCTCTACCGTGATTCACTATTGTAAATTTTATCTCTCTATATTATAAAAGTAAACTAAAACGTTTTGGTTACAGTATGTCCGACAATAGATGTCCGTAACACACCCGAGCAACTGAACAAGCTGCGAGGATGTCGAGTCATAGAGGGACAACTCAGCATTGTGCTGATGGAGCGCGCCACGGCCAAGTCCTTCGAGAACATGTCTTTCCCGGAGCTCAGGGAGGTCACCGGACATATCAAAATATACAGGTACATATCTTTATGAATTTCAATATCTCGTTACATTTAATGTAATGTTATCTTACGAAGTTATGTAATGTTATCTCGGGGTCTTCAAACGTAGGGTAAATGGGCATCTACTAGGTAAGCGTGGTCCACCTTCGGCCGCATCTGCACCTAACATCAAGTGAGATCGCGGCCAAGCGCTGCCTTGACTTACATAAAAAAAAAGTGTATATCTCATTTTAAATGAGTATCTAATCTTATTTTTATCCTAACCTATAATATCTATTCCATCCATCTCCGTCTGTTCCTGTCGCACCACTGAACCGATTTCGTTAAAATTTTTGGCGAAGGTTAGCTTGAATCTTGCAGAAGAAATAAAATAAAAATGTTCGCTAAATTTTATTTTTAATTTAACTTCAGAACGTGTTCTATTATAGAAACGAGATTTTTTTTTATTAAAACTAAACTTTGTTCTAGGTTGAAAGGCCTTCGTAACCTCGGTGATCTATTCCCGAACCTATCAGTCGTTCGCGGAATGCAGCTTTTCAGGGAATACTCAATTGTCATATTCGACAATGAAAGCCTTGAGGTACGTACAAATATAAAACTGATTTTTTATATTATACTTTGTGGTTGTTGTTTACCTGATTTGTACTATTGAAAAACAATGAAGAATTAGTAAGAACTAAACAATCGAACTGGATATATTAAAAGAAACGGAGTTTATTATTTTAGGTTTATATTTTGTTGCCTAAACCTGAGTCAATGTCAAATCTAATTACTTACTCAAGTAATATGATGTAAGTTCCTTTCTTTTTTTCTTTATAATCTAAATGCACTAGAAAATGTTAAATATTATGTTATTAAGCAATAACTAAACTAGCAAAGTAGCTGCGGAAAGCAATCATAATATATGGTGGGATCATATTTTGTTATTTATAATTTTTATTTTATTTAATTTATATTTGAGATATAAACATAAGATAAATTAAGATTAACGATAAGAAATTAAATGGAAGGGATATGGAAATGGGGAATGTTAGCGTTACCGGCTTCTCCTGAAATCCTATTTACGGTTGTGTTTTGGTACATGAAACACAAATGTTTTGATCCGCCTGCCATATAAGGCTTTCGCATTCTTGTTTACCTGCTATTGTGGCGATAAAAAATGTTAATGTTAGTCTTGTTGTGAACAGTCACTCGGTCTTCGTTCACTGTGGAAGGTGGAACGTGGCGCAGTCCGCATAGAGCACAACGATAAGCTTTGCTACACCAACACCATCGACTGGTCACGAATTACACCACCAAACGCTGAAAACATAATTAGGGTAAGTGTTACACTCATTTTGTTTTCTATGACTCGTCGAGTGTTTTTTGTCGCTCTGGTTTGTTTAGCCTAGTAATGGGAAAAGTACGGCTCGCGGGCCATCTCCGGCCCGTGAGGAGCTTTAATCCGGCCCGCCAACAACGCCTCTTTTTAAAGCACTGGGTCTTTGATATGAGACCCTGGTCGCCACAAATAAAGACTATACGTAGGAAGTAGCCGCATACTCGTAATAATGAATGTAAGATGCTAGCGAAGTTAAAATTGCCGTAAATTGTATAGATTGTAAACAAAAATCTATATAGGTATTTTTCTTTTTGTTTTTCTGGCCCTTCGTGGAATAAGTTTAGCCTAAGTAAACAATGGTCAAATATTACTTCGAATTGAATGTAATTTTGGAGATTACCAAGCTACACGCGAACTTAACTTCCCTTTAATGTCTGGATTTGTCGAAAGTAGGTATTTTCTAATAAGACAAATATAGCGGTCTTGAAAATACGTAAAAGGAATTTTATATTTAGAACCAGACTCCTTAGCTTTACATCCACGAATTCAAATGTTACGAAGAAGGCCTCATTTACTAATTGGTATAACAATTTTGAAATTAAAGAGGAGGCTACTGGGAATACCTACTCCATTTTAACATTGTGAAAAACAATGTCATAACAAAACATAAGATATCAGCCTAAATTATCGAATTTAAAAAACATTAACTTAAAAATAATGTAGGTATGATTAAAAAAAACATTTTTGGAAATATAGCTTCTTGGCTACAGTCATGTATATTTTGGTCTTTTCTCGAGAAAAGAGAAACGCATTGAATCAAATGAGTAAACTGGTGAATTAGTGAAATTGACGAGTAAGGAAACTGAAGGAAAGGAAACAGTTTAAGGTGGGTTTTGTTCTACGGTATATATAGGAAGGTACTTAATATTTTTGAAGTTGAAATATTTATTAATTCCTTCGCTGGAATACCGGCTGTCGTGATGTTCCTCGTGGGACTAGATCGCTGTCGATTTCAGCAAGATTGATGAAACTTTCAATCTGAAATTAGCCATGACAGATTGAAGAAATTTATAAAGTCAGACCATCATTCAATGTACCATATAATAAATATAACAACCGCCAGCTAATTTAAATTATCCAATAAAATATGATACCTACCAAAGGTGTGTAGATCGTTGTAGGTACTTACTTAATTATTTATATTGAATATTAAATTGGTTTTACATTGATCGACAACGAAAATAAACTTAAAAATCTGCCAATAAATTGACGGTCGTCCTTGATACAAAATTCTATACATAGATCGAGACTTGTTATTGTGTATTATGAAAAAGTTTTTATACTTATTATAGATGGCGTGAGATTGATTCTATAAATAAAATAATATTTTGAGATGTTTCCTTCGCTCTGAAACGTATGATAAGTTTATTCTGAATTATCGTTAAACTCCATTCATTTAATGATCAATTTAATTTGACGATAATTCGAGGTATATTATTTGATGTGTAAATTAAATAACGACCTAGGACCTCGGTTTCGTAAGGTAGTAATTGAACAAATTTCAATTTTAATTTGCACAAGGTTTAAGGGTTAGGAAAAGTTTATTTTTCAAACTTCATAATGGAATTCAGTATTTTTTAATTTTCTTATAATTGTTATCGAAATTTACAAAAAAAATTCAGGTAATATGCGCTTTAATTATAGTGAAAATCAAATCTAAATTGGTTTAGTTAGATCACTCACAACATCATTCATTCAAATGTACGTTTGGTACAACACATTTCATATTTTAACAGGAAAATAACAGTAGGTATGTAGTCGAACACTGTGGTACAAAACTGCATAAAATAACTTAAAAAAAGTGAACCTCACACGGCCCGCCCATCTAGACCGCTCCAAACATGTGGTCTATAATAATGTTCTAATGACGACATTTCGGTTTTCACTAATATTATTGTTGTTTCTTGGCGAACTTGTTTAGGACACGACCGTGGGATTTCTTCGTTATTAGTTCCGCTTCGTGTGTGCGTAATATACGCATATAATAAATATGTTTTGTGTATGTATGTATGTATGTATGTCTTGGGACCACCGCGACCGCCGCCTCCACCTCACCCCCCTGACATTCCCGCGTTCGCCTTGTCGCGCTGTCATCAAACGTATTTAAGTAGTGGGTATATATTACACAGGACAGGCCTCGCCCCCGCCACGGCACGTGTTTACCGACTATATAGAATCTCATTTTATTTTCGACTTGTTTACGAATAGTTAATCAGCATTACTGGTCTTTGTAATACCTACATATTTGTTACTTTGGTTATTAATAAACAATTTAGATAGGTAGGTATAACGAACGTTTGACTTGTTACACGTGTAAGTTTTAACTTTAAACATTCTTAACCCACGACGTAAGACGCAAAAACGAGATGTTATAAGTTTAACGTAGGTATTTTAGTTTTAATTATTATTTTTTATTTTAGTTTTTACTAGGTGGTGCCCGCAACTTCGTCCGCGTTGTAGATGAAAGGTACCCTATGTCCTTTCTGGTGTCCCAGACAACGTGTATGCAAAATTTCATGAAATAGTTACAAACATCCATACATCCATACAAACTTTCGCATTTATAATATTACTTAGCCTGCGTGAAAAAAGTAGCCTATCTTGTGTCCCGTACGTCTATCAGTTCAGTTCAGAATCAGTTAATTCGTTTAAGAGTTATGGAGGAACATACTACACACACACACAAATAAAGATAAACATAATTTATGTTTATGCTCTGCTCTGCTATGCTCTTTCTTGAAACTCACCTATTATCTTATTTTTTGAAAAATACTGCTATTTGGTGCCTCAATACTGAGCGAAACACCGATGCTCCATTTTTGGGTACGCGACATCAGGTCGTGCATTTATATAAATTACCTAGGTGAAGTAAAAAAATAAAAAAGTTCATATTTAAATAGTCAGCCAAAACATTGACGTTTGGTACCTACTTATTAGTTCATAGTATTATTTAGTTTCCAATTTAGTGCTGTGTTAACATGCAGGTTTCGAATGTAAATACCATGAAAACACCAAGGGGCTACAAGGGCCTCATTCCATTCTTTGGTTTGCACAGGCGTCATTCCAACTGTCTGTCACACGTTCGTTTAAAATAATAAAATTAATTCTTGTTTCAGAGTAACTACGATGTGCGGTTGTGTGGTTTATGCCCCAACAGCACCAGTCGTGTAGAACTTCGTCGGATGACCGCGATGCAGTGTCCGGCTGATACTACCGGACGGCTGCTTTGTTGGGATGAAAAAAATTGTCAAAGAGGTATGCTGAATGGGATTGTTAGCTTTCCTGTTATAAATATTTAGTAGTATTTATCCCTAAAATATCGATATTAACTCGATTGGGAATTAGAAAGGCAAGGTTAGTTGCTTTTGCGAACCGAGACTTGATTGTAAATTTGCGATAACTTTGTTTAGAGTCTTGTGACAGCCAATTTATTATATCTAAAATATTCCTTTTCAATTAAAAAATGTAAAGGAGCTTTATAGTAGTCACATAATAATATTTAACATTTGTCATCTCATCAAGATACCAAGGTAATAAGTCGTTATATTATGGCCTCTCCACCCTCTCCATGTTCCATAGTTTCTATGGTTTTAACTACTTAAAATTTCATGTTTAAATTCACAAATTTTATTGCTATTAAAACATTAATATTCTTGTTAACGAAATCAAAAACGAAACGGTTAATGCGGAAACCGAATCTGGAATTGGAATACTAACAATTAGGAGTCGCATTCCTAATTGTTTGTATTCCGAGTGGGGAATGAATGAATGAAATAAAAATAATTTAGACAAATAGGTTCTCTTATGACCTCTTTTCTATAGCGCTCCTATACCTATTGACCATAATTTGGTCTAATGTGGTTCCATGAGTTTGAATTTTACTAGACTACCTAAGTAGGTGTACATATTATTTTGTGCAGTGTGTCCGAGTGATTGCGGTGACTTGTCTTGCACCGCAAACGGCACTTGCTGCCACCCGGAATGTCTCGGCGGTTGTGACGGTCCATCTCGTCGCGACTGTCACGTTTGCAGACATTTCTCGTTCGGTTACGGCGAACAACGGGAGTGCATAGAAAAATGTCCACATGGCACTTACGAGGTAAATATCATACCCTAGCAGATTTGGCCCAAAATGGTCCTCCTTTTGCTCACAATGTCCCCTTCTGAAATGAACCCGGCCCTTGACTCTTAGTTGAATCTAAACCTAAATCTAACCTATTTAGTTTTTTCATATTTTTTATATATTTGCTATTATTTTGAAGTTATAACAATTTAAAATGTTCATTTCAATAGTCCATAATTATGTAGATAAAATCGAAGCGTCTAATAATAAATAAATTTATTGGGAAACGCAAGAAAGTATGAGAACATCAAGTGACTAAGAATATACGTCAAGTGATAATATACGACAAGTGACTAAGACTAAGAATATATAATATATAGTTTTCGTTTCGGGATCCAATGAAAAATTCTACAACTTTATTTACATGTTTGACACTTTAAAGATAATTACTAGTAAATAGAACTCCCATAGAATTATTGTAGAACTAAATTGAACAGGGGATTAGTTTTAAAAAATAGTTTTGTGTTTGTCTAGCTATACAGTCGATGCGTTACGGAGCAGGAGTGTCGCTCGTTGCCACCGCCACCTGCAGAGAATTCGCCAGAAAGCAGCTCTAAGCCGGGACCCAGTCTGCGCTACTACAAAATATACAATCGCACCTGCACCTACGTTTGTCCCAGCGGATTTATGGAGGTAAATTGTGCTATGTTCTAGCTAGACACATGAATGTCGAAGGTACTTTTATATATATGCGTCCACCTAGTTTTGCTCTATAGCAAATCTCTAAAGGTTACAATGACCACTTGCCATGAAGTGGAACTTCAGTTTGCCTATTTAAAACTAAACTATATACATATCTTAAAATTGGTTCGGTTTAAGGGGCTTTAACTATATCAGTATTTTTTAACAAATTATTGCCAGTTTGCCTGCTGCCCTTTAACAGCCTACATGTTGACAAATCTACATAAAAGTTAAGGAATTGATCGCATTAAACTCTTTGGTATTAAAAAAAAGTCATTTTACAAACAAATTGATTGGTAAAAATTTTGTCGGTCTGAAGTAAACGTGGTGGTATTTTTGGCAAGATTAGTTATAGTAAGCAGGATGATGATATCGCAGCAAATTATTTTGTTGGTGCAAATATTTACGCAAATCATTAAAACAATTTGCTTATTGGTTAATTAATTAAATTAGTAATGATGGGCGTGCTATATAGGCGGAGTTAAGGAAATATAAGCAATTACATTGACAGCCAAAGGAAAATTAATATTAGTTGAATATATTAAGTTTAGTCACTAACAGTTACCAAGTATCACGTTAATAGTTTGACTGCACAAGGATAATTGGTTGTCTGTATTCCAGCTAATAATCTGTTTCACTGAATCTGTTCTATTATTGAAAGCTACCAATGAATTTGAATAATTTCCAATGAAGTAATCTTCAAGTATGTAGCTCGATGTGTGGGTGATTTTAAGGCGTCTATAAAATTCCTCAATTTTGAAAATTAGTCTAAACCAAGTAAACACAGACAAATGCGAAAGATGCACTGTTTAAAAAATATTTAAGACTTAGGGATCTTCAATGCAACTCATAACAAAAAATTATAATAAGTTGCACTTCTTATATATTTTTATTAGAAGAACTATAATTCTCTAGTACCTACATATTTTTATGTATCTCTAGGCCTAAAATTTAGCCTACGTAAGCCATGTAAATTTATTTTTCGGCGACTTGGTTAGTTAAAAAAAATCTTCCACTAAAATGTGTTACCGTCTCTGTAAATATGTATTATTTATATTTTAATGTAGGTGTACACAATTTACCTGTCAAAAGTATTACCGCGAGCGTTTTCATATTGTTAAAGATTTAACAAATATTCCTATTCGATATAAATAAATAAGTTTTGCTTTGCAAAGTTCAAGTAAATTTTACTACCGCCCACACCGTTATACGCCTACTCATACAGTGGTATTTGATCCCCCATAAATAAATACAAAGATATATTTAAAATGTCTGCATCAGATATTTGTTTTTATCTATAGAAGAAGAATGTCTTATGTATTTACAAGTATGTACAAATAAAATGTAAAAAAATGTGTTCTTTTTTTACATTTTCGCGCCAATATTCTTGTGATACTAAAATGGAGTGAGGTGATAAGGAGAATCGAATTGCTGTGATAGATTGCACAAAGTAGGTTAGGAGCCAAATGTAATTTTTGTAACTCGGTTCCCTTTGTGAATCGGGCTATTATAATAGGCAAAATGAAACCTCCTCTGCTTGTGACAGAATAAGATCTGGCCGTCCACGTAGTATTCGTATTAAAACGGCGATCAAAGCAGTGAAGGAAATGATTGAAAGAAATACTGTCCAAAAGCAAAAGATTTCGTCTCGGAAAATGAATAATAGCACCTGGAAACATGTCGCGTTAGATGACTTGGGACTTGCAGCTTATAAGAGACGGACCGGTCATTATTTAACCGATAATTTAAAAATGAATAGAGTTAACTATTGGTAATTTACAAATATATAAATAACTAGCTGGTGCCCGCGACTTCGTCCGCGTTCTTGATGAAAGGTACCCTATATCCTTTCTGGTGTCCCAGACAACGTGTATGCAAAATGTCATGATGATCGGTTCAGTAGTTTTTGCGTGAAAAAGTTACAAACATCCATACATCCATACAAACTTTCGCATTTATAATATTAGTACGGATAAGTGCCTAACAATAATAAGTTTGTTAATTTTATTACAGACGGGCAACAGGTACGATGCAACATGCGGTCCTTGCCCAGAGTCAGGTTGCTCGAGACAGTGTCCTGGAGGCTCTATAACTACGATAGCCTCTGCGGATCTTTACCGCGGATGTACAAAAATCCAGGGCACCCTTGAGATCTCAATGCGGGCTATTGGTGGTAAGAGCATCTTACTATTCACTCGATTCAATTATTTACATCCACAACACAACCCCTTTGGAACTTTGGACTGTGTTAACACCTAGAATCTTTGTGTTTGATTGATGTTTACAGCCCGATAAAGCTAGAAGAGCGGTATTTGCTTCAAAATTATCAGTATCGGAATTTCTCAAGGCCTATTTAGACTTTTTGTTTGAACTGTGATGTTGCATTTAGGTCGAAACATAATTTTAACTACTATTTTAACTGTAATATAATTTAGTATATTTTTTGTTTACCTAATTTACGAAATGAAACGTATTCGTTGACAGTCAAATAACGCGGTTATCTTATCGCCAGCGATACGACCGAGACCTTTGTATAATCTGTAGCGAGATATACATGTATTTATTGTTTAGTAACATTGTATTAACGTAAACAAGTATAATTTCGGTATAATATCTAAATATAAATAACATTTAAACGAGGCCGTTCTCTGCTTTCGAGAGCTCGCACAGACCGGTTAATAATGATTAAAAAAGTAATTGTACCAATTCTCGAAATTTTTTCGCATTTTAATTTCAGAGTATAATTTACTGGAGGTAAAAATATAAATCGCACATCCCCAAAATTTCCCATTTATTTCACTCATTAAATTCAGTATATTTGGTATCAACGATCAATACAAAAATTGTTTTGTACAGTGAACACGATGTCAGTTCTGGAGTCAGCATTAGGGGAGATTCGGGAGATAGAAGGCGCACTTAAAGTGATTCGTGCGTATCCACTCGTCTCTTTGACCTTCTTTAAGAAATTGAAGAAAATCGGCACCAATCCACCACCAGAGAGCGGGTGAATATCAGATTATTTTTACACTGTGTGTAGTAGGTATACCTACTTTGTATTTCACGATTTCACTTCCAATTAAACAGAGGCCTGTATCAGTAATTGTCGATTTGCAAAATGATTAGCTAAATTAGCTAATTTTGATGAGCCCGTTGGATGAGTGGTTAGGGTGTTCGCCTTAACTCTCTGTTCCTGTGTTTCCCGGGTTCAATTCCCACCAGGGTCAACTTTGGGTATGGTCTGGATCTGAAAAGTAGTGGCAGGGCACTACTTTCCAGATCAGACGTCTGGGCTTTGGGCAGCCCGCTTGGTGGCAGTAATCACTCCCTTACAAGAAGACCACTGTGAAAAAAAAAAACCAAAAATTTTCAAGACCACCAGCAATGATTAAATATGTATTTTTTTATGGTTGGTTGGTTTTTCTAACAATAAATTTATATCATGTATGTAGTAGAGCCAAGATATGAGCGGTTACAGTTTAAATTGATATTGGTTGAAGAACGGAGAGTAAGATAGTTATCATATTAAGGAAATCGTCAAATTTATTTATGAAACAGTTCCAGATATCATAGCCTGCACATATTCGACAACCCCAACCTGGAACTGCTTTGGGATTGGGAAACTCACGGCCCGATAGAAATTCAAAGCGGTTTGGTGTACATTCACTTCAATCCGAGACTGTGTTACCATCATATAATGCCCTTGCGCAAAATGGTCAGAGATAGTTCCAGTTTCAACGAACGCGACATTTCGGAGGACAATGGAGACCAATCTTCTTGTGAGTAAGGCGAAATACATTTTGCTTGCAATACATTCTTAAACTTGTACTTATTTCAGCTGGCTCGAAATCCTATAGAGAATATCTGTATAATATATTATATAGATATTCTCTATATTGAAATCTATATAATATAAATCAACTGACACAAATGTATAATATGACGGAGTATCACTTGAGAACGCTTCAGTGTTCGTAATTTTCAGATATGAAAGAATTTTATTGGATTCTTTTTTCGGAAATTTTGATAGCATTCTATATGAAATTAACAGGGCAACAACAGATCGAGTCAGCTAGTCAGATTTGTGTCAAGAGCCAAGAGGCCAAGGCCAAGAGCAAACCCATCATTAATAGTAATAAAATATATGTCCCCTCCATAGGTTTCCAAACGAAGCTCGAATTGAAGGTATCTCAACTACACCAGCGCGCCGCTGTGCTCACGTGGAATATGTTCTGCCTGGACGACCCGCGGAAGTTGCTCGGCTACTCTCTCAACTACATCATCGCCGAACAGAACGTCACCATATATGGCCAGAGGGATGCTTGCTCCGATACGTGAGTAAATATGTATATATACACGTTGTAAGTAGTTTTACATGACACACACGCTAATGGAATGGTCATTGAATATTGATATTGATACGCAGCTGGAGCGTGCGCGACATCTCAATGGACGAGGTGCGCAACCAATCGGCCGCTTTGAAAATGTCGCGCGAACCGTGCGGCGATTTGCAGCCGCATTTCTACCCGCTCGTGGACTTGGTGCCGTTCACACGCTACGCCGCCTACGTGCGCACCTACACCACCTCGCAGAACAAGGATGGCGCGCAGAGCCCCATCGTCTACTTCACCACTCTGCCCGGACGTGAGTATCATATTAGTACTTACCTAAACTACTCGCTCAAACGCGTCGAACGCGTAATCCTCAATTTCGCACTAGGCCTTCCTTCAGAGGGCCTAGTGAGAGTTTTACTCTATCAAACGCGTCGAACGCGTAAATATCAATTTGTATGAGAATGAAGGAGCGCCACCTGGTGGCTAATGTGTAGCAATGCTTCAGTCCCATACAAATTAGCGTTTACGCGTTCGATGAGTTTGATAGAGTAAAACTCGCACTAGGCTCTCTCAGCTCACAAATCGTTAGCATCAGTACACAAGTATTTTGCAAGATGAAGAAGCTGCAATAAGTTAAGTTAATAAAGATAATAAATTAATATTTTTGAAAAGGTGAATGATGAAGATATTTATTTGATAACTAAGAAAATATTTTTATATAATAGAGTGTTAACTAAAAAGTAAGCTCCTCAAAATTTTCAAGTTTATCATACACATTGGAACACGGAATACCTCACGGGTTTTTTGCGCTATTTTAAGCCTAAACACACTCACACAGCTCGATTAGAAAAAGACGATTCATTTAATAAATTAATGTTAATTTACTTATCAATTCGCAAAGACAAAATAAATAAAATAGGTATTTTCTGACAACTTAATGCATGAATGGAACAAAAAAGTAAAAACTAAGAATCAAGAAAATACATTAATAAACAAAATGAATCCATATTTTAAGTTAATTGCTTATGTTAATGAGTTGCGGGGCAGACCGCGCTGTATCACTTCGTTAGTTGACCAGGTGATTATATAAAAAAAAAATCCGAAGACAAATTGAATGTTTATAAGGACAATGCCCGTATGAATTTTCCAGTCTAACAGTTTCTTTTATTTTCCTCGCGACCGCTGCACGATCAGACAAAAGGGGTACAACAAAAAATATGTTATTGATAGCACATTAACCCTTGCTCGAGCTTTGTTAGGGAAATTTGTATTTCTTACAAGAATTCAACTCGAATAGCGAAAAACCCTATCGACAATGTATTGATTGAAATGATTTATTGAAAATAGGCAGAAGATAGGTAAATGAATTATTTATAGAGACAAATGTTTCCTCAATATTATGAAATTTCTAGCAAAATTATTTTTGTGTCTGCTCACTTGTGAACCAAATTATCATTCAATAAATAGTAATATTATTTTAGGACTATTTCTCAGTCGGAAATATTAATTCAACTGTGTTAAGAACACCTACAGTATTTATCCTACTTGGAAATGGGGTTTCTCCTTACAAAATATTACAATTAAACAAAATATATTTTCCGGTTTAATTAGATACTTTTGTTTTTAATAATAAATTGTTGTTTTTTTTTATAAAGTGTCCTTGCATGCATATCTTATACATAATTCGTTATCTTTTCAATAGGTACCTATCTAAATCAGTTTTCATTTCAATTAAGTCAAATCTAAGCAAATCTAACTTAAGCGACTTTCAATATCATCGAAGACAATTTTAGGATAACCGTGTTCATTATAGGGAGAACTATTGAAATATTAGTGTTACAAGTCTTCACATTTCACACTAAAGGAGCAAATAAGTCTGCCGCTTTGAACTGGATCTCAATTGCGATCAATTTCAGGTCCCAGTCCACCGACGAGTTTGGCCGTGGAACTGCGTACGCCGCATTCGGTGTACATCAAGTGGGGTCCGCCGAGCATGCCCAACGGCACGATCTTGAGTTACCACGTTGAGATCGAAGCCAATCTCTACAACCGGCAAAAGATACTCGCCAGCAATATCAACTATTGCACCAATCGTAAGTCACACTGAATCACTCATAGGTACCAAACCGATTTTAACTTATTTTACTATAGTAAATATTTGTATCATTGAGTATTGAGAATCGAATTAAAGACAAATTAATTTCTCGTCTAGACACTCGAATCGAATTACATTAATTCATATAGGGAAGATTTGTTAGAGCAATCTTTTTGTTATGTATTAGTATTACATTTTACATTTAAAAAAAAAAACTATTTTCTAATGTGACAAACTAACTGTTACATGTAACACTTTTGCCTACGTTACTCGCAGATAGTTTGGCTTTCTATAGGTGAAAAAAAAAATTCAAAGTCAAGTAGTTTTTAAGTTTATTCGGTACAGTGAGTTTATTCGGTGCGGCAAGTTTATGCATACACCCGTTGATTGAGTAGGATTCATTATAGTGTGTATCTGAGAAGGAAAATGCTTTGTACACAGCAACCGCACTACCGAACATGATAGCCGTCCGCAACGAAGACGTATCGGACAAGCAGGAAGAGAAGAGTACGGGCGAGGTGAAGAACGGCTCGTGCGCCTGCAAACAGGAGCTAAAGCCGATGCGGTTCACGACTCGCGCCGAGGCCGAGCGAGCCGAGAGTATCGACTTCGAAAACGATCTGCAGAACCATGTAACTCCCTTTCTTGTTGTATTTTATTTAATTACTATTCACACTTATTTTATTATTTAATATTATTTTCTTTTTTCCTTTTCAGGTATACATAAAATCGGACAGAAGCAAATCGAACAATACAATCAACAGGACCCGAAGATCAATAGACAACGGTCTGAACAGCATGCTCGTGCTTCTCAGCGACTACCACAGCCCTCGCTTCGGACAGTCCTACGTGAACAAAACGGATCAAGGTATAGGCGTCAGCACGCGAACACGCTTCCATTCCATTTCTTAACTCATTAACATTGTGTAAGTTCACCACCCATCGTCTCTTTTAACGTACAATCGCTTGGGCAACCTCTGATCTGTCTCTATGCTTGCCCTTCGCCCCCTGATCATGCTTGTTACCGCACAGCCCTCATCACCTCCATGTATACATTCTCATTTCAGCCAAGTGCAGACGTATCGAGCCTAACGCTTGCGTGGTAGCTGACAATTCAACAGGTTACGACATCAACTTATTTGTTTTGCAACTGATATTTCGGTTGATGCATGAACTATTTTGTACTATCGGGGAAGCGCTCTCGACTCGCCTCGGCTACTGTACCGTTTGGGGATACACAATACTCGACTTTATGGTGCTGTAGCTACGTCCGAAATTTAATTACACCGCTCGTTGGCTAAAGGATCAAAGGTTTTTTGGCATAATATGTGGTATATTCGAATTATTGGATATGTATGTACTCATGATACGCTCACTGCAAGTGCGCTGCCGACCATACTAAGTTTAAGGATAGGGATTAGGAAGGGAAAAGGAAATGGTATCTGGGCATCCCTCACTCACTCACTCACTCACTCACTCACTGAAGACAATTTTACGGTGGTTTTCTGTAAAGGGGTGTGCCCTGCCACTACTTAAATTACTTGGAATTAAGATTACGCTTTCGCACGATATATTCGCGGATCGATGCACTCGTTAAGGTCTTAAGGTTGTAGTATAAATCAGTACTAAGGTTCTATGCGTCTGTGGGTAGTTGTCACAGGAGATGGTACAGAAACTACAACTACCCACCGCCGGTTGGGCAAGCATGCTTAATTTTTTATTTTTAAATTGAGTTTTAATCCTGCGCCCCTTGTCTGGACAGATAGCGAAGTATTGTGCATCCCTTTATTCATATATAGATTTACATGTATTTGCATGAAATTTTGTAGAATTAGTGATTGAACTTGGTTACAACCATGTCAATTTCCATCAACGACACCTTCCGTCTTTTTAAGGCATGCGTATATTTTTCTTAAATTTATTTGAATATTAAAATAATTTATCGCAGGATCAACCAACATCTATTTTTTATTCAATAAATATAAGGTATTTTTGTATAGTTGCATTCCCATGGTACGCATTAACTTAGATTAATGATTGCATTAGTTAGCAAGGGATTAGTTTATCATACCTTGGAGGTTTACAGGTGCATTAAAGAAGGTAAGAGAATACCTGATCGCTGCGCTAAAACAATCTACAATCTAAAAACAATAGCTCCGTGCTTAGATTTATGATTGGTCTCGCTGCACTCGACTAGATACCGCGGTATCTAAAAACAATAGCTCCGTGAATTCGGCAACTTGTTATTGTAGTGTGTGTAAAACATCGTCATTTTTTATCACTTTTTAAACAGTTTCACTACGCAAACTCGCATTTTATAATGCCTAAAATTTAATAAAACATTCGGCACATACACATAACAGACAGCTTGCAGTGTGACTGGCTCGGGTACGCCGAATTCGGCGTAATATTTGTTGCCGCATTTGACGGCGGTATTAAGTCGAACGCAGCGAGACTAATTTATTAATCTAAGCGCATTACATATTATTTGTTTATATTAAATATTTTGTATGTACCTACGAGTTTCGTGCAATCGTGTATTTTTATTCTATGTTTTAATGAAACGAGAAATCGGAATAAGTACTGTAAATAAGTTGATATGAAATCCTGAAGATTTTTTTTTTCTAAATAAATTCTTTGTATATTTATTATTCCATTTAGGGAATTTTTTTTTTCAATCTTTAAATCGGCCATAAAAACATGATAACAATAAAATGATATTTGCCGTTTACACATGCGCCAAGCAAATATGAAATAATCTAATCGACTAGAACCAGAGATTGTTTTTGTTTTTCGCATACCTACATACCGTTTTCGAAATCGTTCGCACTTTTTTCTGCGATACTATATACTGCATATATTAAAAAAAGCAACTAACAGCCAACATCGCTAAATAGAGATAGCATTAGTTACCGGAGTATAATAATTGCAAAAGGAGTTTTCCGTAACTTGCGAGTGAAAAATATTTGTTTCCACATCTTTAATTTATAAATTTTTAATTCTATATAAAGTAACCTTTTATGATATACCTACTAGCGACCCGCTATTATAATATGTACACAAGCCTTCCCCGGTTATCCCACTTTCAATTTGTAAAAACCACATTAAAATCGTTTTACCCGAGTTATTGAAGCGTACACAAACTAACTTAGCATTTTTATATGTTATATACACCTACTCATAGAAGATTCATCAAAGATTGACACTGCAATCTATATAAAATCAATACAACTGGTTACTTATAGTTCAAATAATAATGTTTCGACTCTTCATACCAGTATAGCTTAGATCAATGGGTTCCCTTACGATGTATTCCTTAGCCTTACGGGATACGACCCGGTGAGCCTTCACCTTCTTTTCGATTTTATGAGTGAACTATTATTAGTAATAAGTTAGTAATAAATTTATATATAGATTTGCTTTAAAGAAGTATTGTAATATGCCATTCAGGTTACGTAGAGTCCGGGTTCTACGAGTTGGATGGCAATCGTACGGGTGTTCGCGTCCTTAACTTGCGCCACTTCTCTTGGTACACGGTCAACGTGTGGGCGTGTCGACAGAAGCATTCGGAAGAAAAGGATCTCTACTACGAGTCCGCTTGGTGCTCCGAGAGGACGTCCTTCGTATTCAGGACCTTGGAATTGTGTGAGTAAGAGTATGGCTCTCCATTTTATCCATTTTTTTTACGTTAACACGTCTTTAAATTTGTTTCCACAGTGAGAGGCAATTCAGAAAACTTATGACAAAAAAAATTGAATAATACAGTTTGATGCTGTACCTAAAAATCTGTCGGCTACATTCAAAGTTTAATTACACAACTCGATAGCTAAAGGATCAAAGAATTTATTTGTATATATTGTATATTCAAATTCGTTGAATATATACATACGATACGATACGCTCAAAGAAAATATTACCTACTCCTAAGGGACACGTATTCACGTCCTCTAGCTATATACTCGCGTGCCATTGCTAGTTGTTTATAGAAAAGTGTTTTATTTAGATATGATTTTCAATGACATATAGAGAATTTATTTTGGAAATCGTAAAGTGTCTAATACGATCTAATTAAATTTTGTGATGTTATCATTTTCCCCTAAAAATTACAGATATTTTTTTAATTGCATAACGCGTTATGTGGGCACGCGTAGTGGCTCATACCATTTATCCTATGAAGTGCGCTCACAATAGGCGACTGCAACTGTAACTAGTAAAAATATTTTTACTAGAGGTTTAGATTTTGTTATAAATTAACTAAAAACGGTAAACTGTTCTTTGAATGTTTTTTGTCGTTTCTTACAGTTAACGCCGACGTTGTCGGTAACGTGCAAGCCGAAATATTGCCGTCGAATAAAACGGTACCCGAGATGAACGTTACTTGGGAACCGCCGAAGAACCCCAATGGGTTCGTAGTTGGATATAACATCCATCATTCAAGAATCGAAGACAATGGCCAGGTACTTTCTTAAACTGATTTCTTTATAAATTATCCTAAGTGCAGAGTTAACACAGCAACTCGCAGCAATAATAGATATATAAGAAAGATATTCGCTATAGGTGTAATGTTGTGTACAGACGCAGGACGTGGGCATGCAGAGTTGCATAAGCGCGGATGAGTTCGAAGCGAACGGACGCAGCTACACGACGCGCGTTTTGGCCGCCGGCAACTACAGCGTCCGCGTCACGCCCATCACCCTCAGCGGCGCCGGCAACGTCTCCGCCGACGTCTACATATTCATTCCGGTAACTCATTCACTATTTCTAACAAGTTTTGGCGCGCTGTGCACTTTGTTTTGTGGGTATTGAGTGAGAGTGAGGTATAGTCGGCTCGAGTCGATTTCTTACCTCGTTCGTTACAATATCTGGTAGCCCTTCAGACCCACCGTACCCCTGAGTAACCTCAGACCAAATAAGAACTATAGACAAAATTTTGTGGACAACATAGTGACATTATTTTATGTGAGGTAGTAAGTAACCAAGTATGTATTATTAATGTGAATGTATAGGAACGCACTGCGTCGTCAGGCGTGGAGTGGGTGTGGGGCGTGGTGGGGGGCTGCGTGGCAGTGGCCGCCCTGGTGGGGGGCGGCGCGTGGTACGCCCGACGAGGCCTGCTGCCGGCGCACGACGGCAACAAGCTGTTCGCCAGCGTGAACCCAGAGTACGTGTCGACGGTGTACGTGCCCGACGAGTGGGAAGTGCCGCGCACCTCCATCGAGTTCATTCGCGAGCTGGGCCAGGGCTCCTTCGGCATGGTAACTCAACACACACTAATCACACATAGCGCCATCTAGTTCAATCATGCTAAATAGATAAATCATGTGTACGTTTCTGTAATAAAAACCCCGAGGACGTACGCGAAGTACCCGAGGAAGTTTACAATTAAAGATAATCGAACTTGTGCTACATTTTAATTGAATCGATATTATTAATCTCATTTTACTAATTTTAAATTTCCAGGTGTACGAAGGGATTGCAAAAGGCCTCGAGAAAAATAAACCGGAAACTCGGTGCGCTGTGAAAACTGTCAATGAACACGCCACTGACAGGTATTCGTCGTTTATGTTTACTCAAATATCTCCAATATCACTCATTGCAATATTATACATCTCTGTAAAGATCAGTCGGGAATAATCCAGCTATTTAGTACACAACAGATTGAGTCTCATTTACAATGTCTTCCAATATATACTGGGCGCTCCTTCTTGGAAACTGCCGTTCTTACACGTTTCTAAAATAGCGTGTAACTTTTTCGTTTGTAAAATGATTGAAATGAAACAAACACTAAATGTTATGCAGTCTAAGCTTGCATGAAATCCGCATTCAAATTGGTTACGCAGTTTGTGAGATTAGCGTGCACAAACGAAAAAACATGTAAAAATTCTAAAAACTAGGTGTAATATATATACCTAGGCTATATTTAGCTTCCTATACTTAGTTGAAAGAATTTTTTAAAATAGGGTATACCGTAATGAACAAACTCAAAAACTAATTTTGAGTTTGTTCATGACGGCAAATAAATATACAAAAACACAATTTATTTTCTCTTTTTAATATTAGTATAGATGATGATGATGATTTTGGTGGCAGGGAGCGTATCGAGTTTTTGAATGAGGCGTCGGTGATGAAGGCGTTCGACACGTGGCACGTGGTGAGGCTTCTGGGCGTCGTTTCGCGCGGACAGCCCACACTCGTCGTCATGGAGCTGATGGAACAGGGCGACCTCAAGACCTACCTGCGCTCCCATCGGCCCGATGCCGAAAGTTCGCTGCCTGCCAAGCAGCCTCCGAACCCGCCCACATTGCAGAACATACTGCAGGTCTCATTACTTATATTTTCGTACTTACGAAGAAACTTTTCTTGTGATAAGAAAATAAACTCGCGGACTAAGAATACGGGTCGGTAAGAAAAACTAGAATATCTCTTAAAATAGTATAGCTAGCGGCATGATTCAAACTGTATGTTATAGATGATTTTATAGTTAACAAAAGAACAGCAAATGTTGGAAAAGCTAATTGTTTATTTATTAAAATTACATAAGAAACAAAAAATCAACCATTTTTGCGTTGAAAAATTAAAAGACGTTAGCTTATACATACCACATAAAAACGAACTTTAAAGCCAAATTAATACTTCGTATTGCCTGCGCAGGCTCTTCTTACAGCTGCAAGATAATTGGGAATATGTTTATTAAGTTTCTTATGTGATGATGGGGGATATTGGTCCATTCTTCCACTAACGCATGTTTTAGGTCTCTAAGTGTAGCTGGGGCTAGGTTCCGATTTCTTATAAACCTCCCAAGCTTGTCCCAAATGTGCTCAATCGGATTTAAATCCAAGATCATCGAGGGCCAATCCATGCAATTGATGCCATCGTCGTAAAAATACTCTTTTACAATTTAAGCTGTATGTGGCCTAGCGTTGCCATACATAAATATGAAATTTTCACCCAAATTAAATAAGTATGGGCCAACATGGTCATTAGGGATCTCTTCTACATACCTGACACTAGTTAGCGGACCATTTTCTATCAGCACTAACTCCGTGCGACTCTGAAGAGATTTCATCCCAAGCCATAACAGATCCACCGCTGAACGATACTTTTTCCTCAAAACAAGCTGGAATAAAACCTTCCCCTGGCTGTCGGTAAACTCTTGGCCGCCCATTAAGACAATACTCTTACCCTTTCTTCGTTTTCCCAAAGTGCACGTTAGCGGGCGTAACGTAATCTTGCTACTCAAGGTTCCCTTTCAAATTTTGGGCCGTTTGCAGATATATGTAGGGTCAAATTAGCTTCTTGGAGCCGTGGCCTTACAGTACGTTCCCTTACGTCATCTCCTGGGGTCTCTCGAAGTTGATTTGTTACTTCAACAGCCGTGAGGTGCCGATTTCGGAGCATGATCCTAACAATAAATCGATCCTCTCGAGCCGTAGTACATCTTGGTCTGCCGGTTCCTGGTCTTTTATTGTTCTACCTAGTTTCTCGGAAACGTTGGACGACTCTCTGCACCGTAGAAAGTGACACGCATGCTACTATCGCTGTACTTCTATGACTTCTGCCTTCTTCTAGCATAGTGACTATATGTGTACCTTCATCGGTTGTTAGCGACATGGTAGTAATTCAATAATGACCGTGAAAGACGACAATGACTGCCTTTTATCATTTTGATTTCACAGATTGAAAACAAAAGTGAGAAAACAAGCAAAATGAAACCAGCGTGTGTTGAATTTATTACCAAATTCGAGCATTTTTAAATTTATTTATTTTCCAATTACGTTGTATAACGTTTAAGATTTTATATTATACTATAATAAAATTATCTTTAATATAAAGTTAGTTTCATGCATGTACCATTATTAATTTCCAAGAAACAGACGATTTTGTCATCGACCCGTATTCTTAGTCCATGAGTGTACATCTCCAGCCCCGATACATAGATTGTATTTTTAATTTTCCATGAGCCATTATTCAACACATAATTTAACGATTGACTTTGTGTTTTAAATTTTCAGATGGCTATAGAGATAGCCGACGGTATGGCCTACTTATCGGCCAAGAAGTTCGTGCATCGCGACCTCGCGGCGCGCAACTGCATGGTCGCCGGAGACCTCACCGTCAAGGTCGGGGACTTCGGGATGACCCGAGACATTTATGAGACTGATTACTATAGGAAAGGCTCGAAGGGCTTGCTACCAGTGCGCTGGATGAGCCCCGAGAGTCTCAAGGACGGGGTGTTCTCGAGCAACAGCGACGTGTGGAGCTACGGCGTGGTGCTGTGGGAGATGGCCACTCTCGCCATGCAGCCGTACCAGGGTCTGTCCAACGAGCAGGTGCTGCGGTACGTGGTCGAGGGAGGGGTGATGGAGCGGCCGGAGCACTGCCCCGACCGACTGTACGAGCTGATGCGCGCGTGCTGGGCGCACAGACCCGTGGCCAGGCCGTCCTTCCTGCAGCTGGTGGCGGACTTGGCTCAGTCCGCGTCGCCCGCGTTCCGTCATCGCTCCTTCTTCCACACGCCCCAGGGACAGGAGTTGTACTCGCTCCAACGCACCACCACAGGCAAGTATTCATCGGATGCTCTCCTCTCATCTGAGGGCTCATTTTCAAAGGCCGTCTCATGCGACGTGGCATTGCAAAGATGTACGAGTTTCGCAGTATACATCACAAGAATTCGCATCGTGCATTCCATGTCTATTTTATTGATTTTTTATTCTATTTTATTACTGTTGAAGCAACAGTAAATTAATCACTATTGCTTGATGCCTACTGACTCCAGACTGCCACACGCCATGGGATGATGCCACTACGTTTGTACTCGACAATTGCTCTTGACTTCAACAGTAAACCTAATAATTTTTGTTTACAATGTTTTTTGTTGTATCAGTTAATGATAACATTAGATAATTTGTAGAAAGTTGTATTAAAGTGTAAAGTAACGGGTGATGCTTGTTTTTTTGCACGTTGATGCCCACAACAGACGAGTGTGCCGGGACGATGGCACTATGACATAAATAAATGTAAGTAATTAATCCTTTGCATGCGTGGATCAATATACGAGCACTCTTGTTATCATTATCTGATTGAGCAAAAACATTTAGTTCTGTAGTGTATTTGGATCAGTTCCAATGTCTTCTAGTAGTATAAAGTAGTGTTTTTTTTATATAGTGGCTGTAATCCCTCGCAATATGACTTGTTATTTAGACAGCCATTTCTCCCTACTCTAAGCATACGTAGTTGTAATTTGGTTTTGCAGCTTATCCTATACTTCCAGCAAATACTACATGCTCTTTATAAAAACGCATTGCTTTGTTAACGAAAGAGCCGCCGACAATGTTTCAACTTTTATCCTGTTTTCTGTAGCATTGAATGTAGCAAAATATAATATTAATTACTGTAAATAAATTGTATATAAACTTTACACGGAATCATGTTAATCTTACTCGTATGGAAAAGAAAGTGCTTCCAAAAACATTTGGATGTCACTTTAAAATAACATTGACAACGCCTTTTATGAGAATTTTCAAAAGCTTTAGGTTTTAAATTTACTTATATATTTATACATAAATTTATAAAAATCATTTTAAAAAGACTAATGTTTTTCGAGAAAACATCCTAGCTACAATGTATATTTTTGAAATTGGGATGTTAATAGCGACCACCTATAGAGTTTTTTTCTAAAATAATGGTTTTACTATTTTCGCGAGTTCAATAAGTGCCTTGAATGTTGGCGTTGCATTCTGTTTTCGGTTATTCACATTATAGAAAGTTGAGACAACAAATTCTCCCAAATACCTATTAATTATTATGGAGGAAAGTGGACTGTATTGTTTTGTTGATGGTACGCACGACGAAAGGAGCGAGGAAACGAGAGAAGTCAGGACGTGCAGCACCTGCCTCGTAGAACACTGGCGGCCGTGTACTTAAGTTGTGGAAATGGAACCGGTTATAATGTTGGTCTGACGTGGTGTTTTCAGCGGACGAGGATCAAGAGATGGCTGAGGTGAGCGTGGGCGCCGTGGCGACGGGCTCCGGCTCGAACCTGTTCGGGGTGTCGGGGCGGCTGGCTTCGTGGGTGCGCGAACTGTCGTCGCTGCGGTCGCGAGCGTCCGACGACGCGGCAGCCGAGCCACTGGCGCCCGCCGCCGACGGAGTGGCGCTCAAACCCGTCGGCGGACCCAACGGCACGCTCCGCTTCGACCCCGCCGCCACCGGCTGCTAGCCGCCCGACACCTCTCACACCGAATCTACCTCGACTCGACCGCCCACCGCCACCACTACTTTAACACTACCTAGGCAATTTTATTTATTGCAAACACCGTACGTGTTCGTTCCGGTGTCACTAGGGAATGCAATGCGCTCTTGACACTAGAGGCTTCGGCGCGCCAGTTGTAATACGCTCAAGTGAACAAGAGATGGCACACAGCCACGCAGCAACACAAAAACCTCAGGTAGTTGTAGTGACGCGGCAAACTCTTATCCTGCATTTCAACCACTTGTACACACTGTTGTCTCTTTTAAATTTCTTTGTAGAAAATGATATTTTTACCCGTTAAAAATCTTTTCGACATGGGATTGGTCGACTTTTGACCGACATCATAGACTTAATTCGTTTGTTGTCTAATCTAGCTTAGGACCTCGTTCTGTTTGTCTAATTCCAAATGGAGAATTAAAACGTAAAGTCACACCGCGACCTGTGTGTCGTCTTCTGTGTAGGCGCATGAGTACTACCTCGCTCCGTCGGTGTACCGAAGCCTTAAAAGATTAAGATTAAGTTTAAGATTTATTATGGATAAAGAAACTTGTTAATAATGAAAATTCCGTAAATGCCATTGCATTCTCTAAGCGTTTTTGTGTGTATGAGCGTTTTGTGTGTGTATGAGCGTTTGTGTGTGTGTGTGTGTGTGTGCGTGCGTGCGTGGTGCGGAGGGGTGGGGCCGGCCCCGGCGCGCGGAAGTTGCAGTTTTCCGCGAGCGGCGCCGCGGGACGGTCGCGGACGCACGCCGGTCGCCGGTCTTGTATATTTAGAATAAATTTATCCGCGAGAGGGTGCTCTTCTCAGCATTTATTACGTTAGAGCGGCTGCACGTTAAGGGTGTGTCCTGAGTGACGACGTTTCGCGGATTCCTATTCCGCGATACGCCGTCACTCAAGACACGCACTAAAGGCTGGTACGCACTAGTAATTTAGTTGAATAGCAAGTAATTTGGTAACTGAACATGTTTGAACAACAAAAAATAAGTCGAGTGGATTTGTAAGTAATTTAGTCGAGTCGATTAATTTTGTTCTATTTTTTCGGGCGAGTAGCGTGGGCGGTTCACCGGCTAAACAAGTCTGAAACTGTTGTTTTAGTCGAGTTCAATTTAAATTTGTTTCTTATTTAATATATTGAAATGTTAGCTCTCCACAATATAAAAACAAACAAATGAAGCAATCAGTAATAATAAAGCTTATATTAATCCCTTCATCTTGCAAAACACTACTCACTTGTATACTTTTCTAGACCGTAATGCGACCGATTTGTGGGAAGTAGCGAGTAGTTTAGCTACTAAATTACTTGTCACTATACTTAGTTACTAAAGTAGTCTGAACAATGCTTGAGAGAATTGTTTTTTGGCCGGTTTCTCAAGCAGATAAGCCAGCCGAGGTATAGTCCACTAAAGGGATTCCGAGACGGTCATGCGGCTTGACAGCGAGCACGTAGATTTTTACCTTGAGCCAAGCGTGTTGACCGTTTATAACGTTTTCTTGATGCTTGAATCAATTGCCCCGTGCTTGATGCAATTTTATATTATTTTTTTTGCTAGATGTGGCGAAAAACATGACGACGTACACGATAGATAGACGATTGGCTACGAAATGAGAAAAGCAAAACTAAAATGACTTGCTTGACAGTCTCGGTGCCCCTTAAGGTGCACCAGCTCTTGCGTTAATCGGCGAACTCGATACTCGTTCGTTTCGATATTCGGAACGTCTGAGTGATCTGAGTGATCGCGCGATCGTCAACGGTCGAACCCTTTCGACGAATCCTATATAGTTTACCTCAGTGCATAGTTGTATTGATGTCATTTTTGACATAGCCTATTAACTTTAAGTTTATCGTTTAGATTTAAATATTTTATCGTTTAAGATGTAAAGTTAAATATATATTTGATTAGTTAGGATGGTGTGCGAATGTCCGTCAGTTGTGAGATTGTGGCACTTCTTCGCGAAAGTGCACTTACCATACAATATTTCTCAATTGTATGTTTTTTTTTCCTTTAAACGATACATTACTTTATTCTCTCGAGACTAGTTCTGTTTGATTCGATTCGTTGTTTCTGTTTCTATTTCTATTTCCGCCACTGTTATACCTCTTCTGATTTGCTGTACATACACATACAATATACATACATAAATGTTAAATATTTTCTATACATAGTCACAATGAGCGATCAATTACTCACAGTTTGAGCGGAATTCAGCTCCAAACGGATAATTTAAATCAATACAATTATTGTTAAGGCGATGTTATTGTACGATATGACTGCGTGTGTTAATTCATGACTATCGCTAGTTGCTTGGACCCGAAAGTAATATTTACGTATATTTGTATTTAGTATGGCTAAAGCCGCAGTGATTCATCAACTAAGGGAGGCATGTTTCGACGTTTTTCTAATGAGAACAGAGAGAATGGCAAATTTTCTCGTTACATACAAATAAGGCTATATTATTTACACTTTATTTTTAGAATTTGTAAATATTTTGAAATTCTAAAGTGTTAACGATTTGCAAGACCTTGATATGATTCACTAAAGGAAGGCACTATTCCTCGTTGCCCTATCTTATTTGTTAATATTTTATTTTTATTTTGTCAAATACGTATCTGATTCATTTATTAATATAATAATAGAGATTTAAACAACTATAAAATATAATGAGAACAGTTAGTATTTTTTTTATTACAGTCATTATACTGTCTTATATATCTTTGTATGGGATTTTTCTGCCTTCTCTTTGTCGTCATAAAAAAATGTATGTTAGTACTGTAAAGTAGGGTTCGTAAAAATCATGTTATTTAAAAAAAATATCTAATGATTAATATTTATATCAAATATCATATTATATACTATTTTTTTTTTTCAATTATAAATAAATGGTTTTGATCTGTTAAGATTGTAAAATGAAACTTCTAGTTTGATTTAGTATTATATGATAAATATTTTAAAAAAATTGTATCTGAATTGATAAATATTTGTTCAATCATTATTTAATTAGTAGCATTGATCTATAACAGGGAAAATTAATTGAAATATTATTAAAAACATTGTAATGAATATCGCGAACCCTTCTGTAAAGATGATGGCGTACACTATAAGTTTTTTTTTTCAACAAACGAGTAATGAAAATTTTCACTGCATTGCTATTGGTAAACTTAATAATAATAAGCTTTTTTATTTGAAGCCTTGTTCAACTTAATCAACATCTCACTCTTATCAGTATCAAATATGCAATGGAACTTACTCAGTACTCGTTTGTTAAAAAAAAATAGACTATAATAAGTAAATTTACCAGTAGTTGATTTTATACGATTATTATGAATAAACAGAGTGTTGTACGTTGATATCTTGTAACCGCATCTACAATGACGATAACATCATTGTTACGTAGTTATAAATATACATAATATTGTGAGGACCGTTGAATATACTATATACATTTTAGCTACATAGAATTTTATAGAAAAATTAGTATATTGTAGCAAGACCAGTTAACGACCAGGTGGCCTTGTGTAATGAACTACAAAATGTACTTTGTTATACAAACGTTTGTTACACCTAACGACTCTATACATTTTTCTAGATATGACTTATCGTTTTAACGCGCATTGTCCGTATTGAATAATTATGTCTTTGTAACATTGGTCCCTATGTGTAATCACAGAATACAAGTATGTATTAAATATTATACATTATTATTATTATTAAATTATATAAAAATACAATGTAGTAGGAAATATTTTATACCATATAGGGGAATAGCTACAGTTATTCACGCGTTTGTCCGTAAAAACTGAATTGAGGTGAATAAATGTAGTTGGTCCGTTACGGTTACGACTAGACGGAACTTTTGTTGAGATAATGAAATCACCACAGAGAAAAGAGTTGCGCCGAACGCAACTCGAGGCGCATTGACCGCCAGTTTTGGAGAAATCATTATCGATTTAGTTTGGTATACTAATCAAAGTAAGAAAGTTAATAGGCAAAATTTTTTAGCGATTTTTGGCCTTTAAAAAATGCGACTCGAGGTTGTTTTGGTACACAAAACCGAAAGAGTGCGTAAGTCATGCGTGTAGTGGTATTGAATAAACGGTAACGCGATTCTTTGCTCTGTGGAAATGACTATGAGAATAGTAGATAATGTTCGGCATTAGAGTGAAATATACAAGCGTGTTAGTACGGAGTGCCTTCACGCGTGTTCTGCGAGTGACGGCGCTCGTCCGCGGGCTCAAGGCACCTTGCAGCGAACAGTACATCCCCTTTTCCAAAGTCCACATCCAAAAATATTTGTTTAATTTTAGAGATTGCATAGTGCCTTTTGCTCAATTTACGCAAACGTTATAGATACCATTATTTGTAATGTATAACCAGTCGGAAATTTCTCGGCACTTTGTATGTAAATGTATGACATGACATGGTGCCAAGATATTTCCGTGGGGTTGTAAATGTTGTGGTGCACAGTACGAGACGCTCGCGGAAGAGTCGGGCGCAGTCGAGCGCAGCGGGCGGCGAGCCGTCCGGTCGCACGTCGCCGCAATGCGACTCCGCGTCCGCGTACAAGGTCCGCATTGCGACTCCGCGTCCGCGCCCGCGTCGCGGCGACGCGTCGCCGAGTAATGGCTCGCACAACGTTGCCTCACACGGTGCGACCGTTACTACATTGTTTGTTTATATCGTATATAGACTTACTTACTACTCGCGACCTTTATCTTTATCAGTATTTATTTTGTGGTTTCCATATTTGAATGGCAGCTCTGTTATTGTTATGTTCGTTAACATACTTACCTCATTTTTTAGTGACTAATGATTACGCATAAATTTTTCGACTGATAATATAATTTCCAAATGATGTGTTCCTCGCGTGATTTGTGTGCGTACTTGTAATATAGTGTGGGGGTAGCGTTGTGCTCTATGCTCAATTTAGATACAAATTCACCAAACAATTTTTATATTTAATTTAAAAGGAATAAATGTACCTATTAATTTAATATTTATATTAATAAAAAAAGTTACGAAAATAAATAAGATTTATGATTTCATTCCAACCGATTCAATTTGTAAAAATATTATTTCTTCTTTTCTTTTCTACGTCTAATTTGAACGGTTCCCTTTTAATGCGGTTTTTCCAGACACACTCACAAATGGGGTCGAAGCCGTATCGAATGCAAAGGACGGTCAATTTCAAACAACCCTTTTCTCCATTGTGTGGCAAATTCATCAAATATTGTATGTAATATTCGGGCATGTTGTGCTCCATGGCACCGATAACCATCACCTCTTTATACGTCCACGAAGGCCATCGTTCCACGGGAATAGGGTCTTTGTCGCCTCTGGGCAGAGGATTCACCTTCTTTATATAGGTACGACATCTAATCGTCCCCACGTGAGTTGTAGACACGTTGACTGACTTTGTGTAAAAGGTTTTTATGTCTACGCCTTTTTGACTGAAGAAAATAATATATTATTTATATTTAGCAAAATCAAATACGAAAAGTACCCAGGTAGTTTAGGTTATCTTACTCGTCTAGTGACACCATGTCGTCACAGTGTAATCTCCATATCACGCCCCATACATGGGCATTGGCTGTAGGAACTAGAGTGTAAGAAGGACCACCCCAAAAACTGCAGTATTTTATAAAATCCAACCTGTAATTCTACAAAATGCAAACTACATCTTTGAACCAATCTGAACTGTAGCCACGATGTAAATACAAAATTCTTAAATCAGGACCTACTAAAAAAAATCACTCACTGCTTAGTAAAATTGAATTTCAGCGCGCTAAGGCTAATTCAATGATGAATACAGTAATAAATCATAAATCAATATTAAGACCATTTAGAAAACTGTCAGCTGTAGCTGGACCAAACTTGCTGTAAAATAAGGCACTAAAAAAAGACTTACGTCCAAGCGAGCTATAGCGACAAATTCTGCAGTGGGGCTGTGCATGTGCATTCTAAACGACCACAAATTGGAGCCACAAGCAAAATATAAAAAGGTGTTTGGTTTATATATTTCAGATAATTGCATTTTAATGAGTAACAAAAATTTTAATAAAATGAACGAAATAAAAATGTTAAACTTACGTAATCTTGTTATGTCAATGTGAAATGAACAATATGACAATTAATATCGGAAATTCGGAAAAGAGATGTCAAAGCAAGTATTGTACGCGTGTCAATTGCCTTTCTCACCTGCACTTTAGTGCCACGCTATATACTGCTACTAAAAAGTTGCATTAGTTCGGTCAACCGAACTACTGATACTAGACGTAAATATCCTTCGCATTCGCACGTGTATCGATAGTATGTACTCAAGCTGCATGCATTTGCATAGTAAGCATTTTGTTTAAAAATAATTTATCTGAGCAACCATCTGCTCGTTATGTTATGAATGCCGAGGGTGGAGTAGTGTGGTTAGCTCTCAATTAAAAAGGCTTATGTCCTAAGCTAACAATAATAATCGTTGTATTTACTAGACTTTTAGAGAGGCGAGGAAACATTGACAAGTACTCTGCATAGCTCTCCCTTTTTCTGTATTAATGTGAAAAAAAGGAATTTATGATATGGAAATTTTAAAAACATTTCTTTTAGGAAAGCAAAAATAAATTAGTTTCCAGTATTTATTTTTAAAATATATTATATATTTCCAAATAACAACAAATTTAAATAAATTAAGTATACAAAAATATTGTCTATCCTTTTAAATCATTAATTTTAGTTTCTCTAACATTTCCGGAGCATCCTGTCCATTGTGAGGGATTTTCTTTAATTTTTCTATGTAGTATTCAGGCAAATTGCATTCAATTGCACCCTTAATTATGCAGTCCAAGTATGTAATGGAGGGTCTTCTGTCAAGAGGCAGCTCCTCTCCTTCCTTCAGAAGTGGAGGATTAATAGTTTGTTGATAAGTTCTACACTTAACCTGAGCCCCATCTGGGGTGACTATGTCCACAGTTTTAGGGAAGTACCAATTAGTGTCCACACCTTCTTGCCTGAAAAGAAACATAGTATGTTATCATATAACTTATAAACTCTGCTGTCTGCTGATGTACATAAACCTTCCCTCATTTATCACTCTTTTCATTAGTGAAAATCAAAATTCGTTGGATGGACGGCAACTTTATTTTATATGTACATACATGTGTGTTATTTGTGTGTATAATATATCATTGATATAGAATTATAGATGACTAATTAATAATAAAAAATAGTAAACCATCACCCTCACGCAGGCTTTCATTTCAGCATGATTTTGTCTGTTAGATAAATTAACAAATAGGTAAGCGCTTATCAAGATCAAACAATAATGACTTTTTATGATAATGAAAATATGCTTACTTATCTAGAGCAGCCATATCCTTATCATGTACTCTCCATATTGCGCCCCAAATGTGAGCGTTTTCTGTTGGCACAATAGTGGCAGATGTTCCTTGCCAGTGATTTGAATACTTCATAAAGTCCAATACATGTTCCTGGTGGAAGAAACAAAATATTCATCTAACGAATATCACGAATAAAGTTATATAGTGCCACAGCTCACTGCGTCTGTAGCTTGCTTAGCCTCAAAATTGGCTATTGGCCTAATATATAAATTGGTCAGCCTTTAACTGACGGCAGTAACCAAGTCCCAAAATAACAATTTGTTTTTGTTGTGAATTGGTAAGAGAGAAATGGAAACCAGAACTCATTCCCCTATTACCTCATTTATCTTATACTACAAAAAGTGGCAGTTCACTAGCAATCCCCACGGAATTAAGTATACATAAAACAAACATACAGTATACATAAAACTAACTGCTAATATAAGTATATGTACATAAAACAAACAATATAGGTAGGTAATTTAAAATAAAATGAATACCGTTTAAAAGTAGGTAGGTATCATAAAAACTGCACTTACGTCAAGCCGGCCAATACCTAAAAATTCTGCAGTTGGATTATTAATATGAATACGGCGTTTTAATAAATTGCTTCCGTAAGCAAAATATAAAAACTTATTCTTTACTGGTGTAATCATTTTATATGTTTACGTACATAACAAAAAAAATTAAAATTTAATTGTAAAATGCTATGTACTTTTTACATATCAAAGGAATTTTAGGAATATTTTATTACTTTAATTTTAATTTTATTGACGTATCCTGACGTATTTATAGTGATTTATAGCTATGTTTATGGATTTATAGTATCTACTATCTAGCAATGTTTATTTTACTCCACAGACTATACAATCAATACAGTGATTTTTTTTTTTTTAATAGTAAATTGGTTATGATTATTCTTTTTGCTGTGTTCTTAGCCCTTTTGACAGTGGCTGCAAATAATTGTCTGTGACCGTATGTCAAAGTGACAATCATAACTAACCACCAAAAAATTTGAAAAAATTATTGTTTTGTTTTTGTTTTGAAAGAAACGTCAAACGAAGTGAAATTATGATTGGAAAGATGTGATGTGATTCCAATTTTAAATTCTAATTTTAATTTTGTGATGTCCCTACCTTTATTAAACTAATTAATTCCGAATGTCATTCGAATGTAAATGTTCCAAACCAGTGTTTCTTTAGAAATGACGAAATTATATAGTTTCAATTCAATTGAAATTTTTAAATTTTCATAATGAATAACATTGTTGTAGAAATATGTCACTGAATTATGCCTTTGGGTTTTCTTTATTTCTTCTTCTACTTGTTGGGCTTAATATATATTTTTTCTATACCTTAAATACTGTTCGGCAGGCAGCTACAAGTTTCAATGTACCTAGCATCAAATTAGATTTGTCACCTAGTATAATTAAAGATATCTATGAATACCTTAACTACTTACCTAATCAATATAAAACTAAGAATCCTAAATTTGCATTAGTGCAAAAAGATTTATTAGAATCTTTTAATCCAAGTAAAAAAAACTATAGAAATAATGTCTTGAACAGTGTAAGTATTATTTGAAATATACATATTTTCCATATTTTTTAAATGTGTTATATATTTGAAATAATTCATAAAGTACCCCTTGGAGAAGTGGTTACGGTGCATGCCTTAATGCTCTGTCTCAAGGGTACCAGTTTCGAATCCCAGTAACATTGAAATTGAATTTTTCAAAGTTGGGCTTGTCTGGATTTGGAAAGTAGTGGCATGGTAGGGCAGTCATTTGGGCAGAACGTCTGGCGGCAGTGATACAGAAGAGACATTGTTGCTTGCCACGCTATATATTATTAGATATACCATTTATATTATATTTTTTAACTAATATGTTTTCATATAAATATATACAAATATGAAAAATTACATGAACATACTTAGTATGCACTAAGGTATGCACCTACATTAATGAAATAATTGTATTTTCTATTTAATGTTTCCAGTGGAATAGTGGAGAGTCATTATTTCCTTATCAAAATGGAACGACTGGTGAAATACTTGAAGCAATGCGCACATCACAGATAGTTTTAGTTGACAATGCACCAAAGGGCACTCAATTAAAGCTTTTGTTGCTATTGCAGGTATTTAACATTTTAACTGTTATTTTGTTTATACTGTATATCTTTAGTAAATTATAGGTTATATTAATTAACAATATGCACAATGGAATATTGATAGCTTTTATAAAAAGATTCTTTATTTCAATTTTTCATTTTTCAAAATTGCATGTTATCTATTTTTAATTAATTTTGTTTCCTATTTTAGGACAAGAAAAAAATCTATTTTAAACCAAAACGATATGATCTGAACCATGTTATAACGGGGAATATTTATGCAGGTTTCGATAGACATAATTCTGAGGTGTTTGCATACTATCTTGCTATGGTATTGAACTTCACATGGATCCCACCATCGGTGATACGTAGAATACATTTTCATAGAAATATTATGCCTGTAGCCACACCGGGCTTGAAAAGGAGTATGATTAAGAATGGTATTTTTTTTGGTTTAATCTTATCTTTGTTAAGGTCATCCAAAATGTTCAACTGTTTTCAATTTAATCTTTTTTTAAAGTCTTTGAATTGCTTTTTTGTTTTAGGAAGTGGATCCATGTGCATATATGGAAAATGTTACTATTGTAGAATAAACGAAACTGTATGCCCCGATGATAGAGGCGAGATAGAGGGCGCTGCAGTCTTATATTTAGATAAACAATTTCGAATACAAAAATCTCCTTGGAAACGTTCTTATAGTAATAGAAAAATGGATTGGGAGAGTGATGATCATTTTTGTAAGTAAGTATGTTAAGTCATCTAATTTAGTGGAAATATGATTAAAATATATAATAAAAAAATAATCATGAAATATCTTTTCTCCTACTTATAAAACATAATTTTTCAGGAAAGTGATAAATACATTAAGTATGAAAAGATTACTTAATCTCATAAATGTTTCCATATTTGATTTTCTGATACAAAATGGTGACAGACACCACTATGAAGTGTTTAAGGACAAGGTCGTTTTGTTGGACAATGGAAAGGGATTGGGGAATCCTTCCATAGATGAATTGGATATACTCGCTCCACTTTATCAGTGCTGTCTGTAAGTTTAGTAGAGTTATCACAATAGTATGGAGGTTAGAGGTAAGGAGGATCGACTCTAGTATATTAAAAAGTTGCCCCAGAATACCAGTACATTAAGATGGCGCTAGTGTAGCATTGAAGAGTAAATTAGAGAAAGATAGATGGAAGACATGCTACACTAGCGCCATTCTGGCCACTTTTAGAACCCTTATTTTATTGTTGCAGAGGACCATTTTTTCAGTTTGATTGTCATATGAGTCGGCACTCCTAACAGATAAACTGTATAAGCATTAAGCACATATGTATAAATTATTGTATATTTTTTTGCAGCTTAAGTTCGTCTACTTGGAAACACTTGGAAATATTAACAGGTGGAAGCTTAACGGAGACAATTAAGCTATTATCTTCAATGCAAGGGGAGACGTTAGCTACTGAAAGTCACTATAAAGCTGTAGAACGTAGACTTTTAAAAGTATATGCTACAATACAATACTGTATTGGAAAACATGGGAGTGCCAAAGTTTTCAAAAATGAATGAATGAATGAAGAAATATAGGTATATTACTAATAATTATATATACGTTTTAGACCTCTTATTAAAGGCCCTACACATGATCGAAAAACAATATAGGATATAATTTGAATAAAATATAGGATATATTCATCCAATACTAACAATTAATCAAACCAAGTTTTATTAATAATATTTTTTTAAAACCTTTCTTTTAAAATCAGCCACACTATACTTACGTGTGTTTATTTCTTACATGACTATAAGTACCATTATAAAACTATAATATTCTTTCAAATTTTCAAGATTTTGGCACATTCACATCTTGTGTATGCTTCAAAGCTCGAGAATGGGTGGACTTGTTTTAATTCGGTTTTCTATATAATCACGTAAATTAGCAAGAACCAACAGGGCCTTACAAAATTTTCAAAATGCCATATTAACTATTTTCTACATGGTTTAAATTTAAAAGAAAAAAACACGATAAAACGACATCTCATTGTTCAGTATAGTTTTCCAAAGTTTTAATCGTGTCTATTTTAAAATTGTTAATATATTATTAATATTAACATATATTTTTATTGTTTTTTCAAACGTCATCTTAGCACTTTTTCTTGGTGTGGCAACAATTTTCTATAAAAACCACTAGATACATTGACTTTTCAAATACGTTAATAAGCTTAAGTTGGTATGTCTTTTGTTTAGTTACAAACTGGGATAGTTTTTCTATTTTTTTTATCTCGTTATTTCATTCGTTCATCACTCAAAGGTTTTAGGATAAAAGCGTTGGGAACATTTAAACCTGGCAGAGTTTAGAAATAAAATCAGGAATAATATAAAATAAATAAAACAGCCAAAGTTATGTTATGATAAAATGTAATTTATAAAATTAAAATTATATTTAATAGGTTAAATTGTAAAATTAATTTCAAGATTCACATGTTAGAATAAAATGGAATTATTGTATATTGAATTGGATGTTGATTTTAAAAATAAAAGTTATTTTTGGTTTCATGCTTATTTTTTATTGTGTTATTAAGTAGGTAGTTACAATAACCGTGAAACTTCAAGAACAAGAATATTGTATGTAATCTTATTTGTTTTTTGGGCAGCCTGTAAAAATACTATTTAAAACCAAATGCTGATTCGCATAGTAGGCTCTAAAGGCAGGCTTCAAGGTGGTGGCCCATATTCACTCTGACTCCCATATTCACTCACTGAAACAAAACAGCACAAATGCTGTTATTTCAGGACGGTCTTCTGTGAGGGGATGGTTACTGCCGCCACACGATATACTTACTCAAATGCCTGCGAAACGTAGTGTGCTCTCCCACAATTGCTAAAAATATTTACATATTTTTTTTAAATTAAGTTAAATGAAAATTAATATTTACCTATGTTATGTTTTGTGAATGTTATAGAGATACTCTAAGAAGTTTTCCAATATTATTCTAAGAGAGAGAGAAGATAAATTTACAAATTAATCAAAAATTTAACTTCGTGTCAAATTGAAGTGACCATTGAGCGATAATTATTTTTATGGAAGGTGTACCTATGTTATCAATCGTACACTTGTATCTAACTTTAGTAGAGGTAGAGAATGTACCAAACTGACCATTTGTAATTCAGACGATTTGAAAAACTGAACTTGCCATCTGAAAGTATCTCCCTTTGAAAGACTGACCATCTGAAAGTCTGTCCTTTTGAAAGTAAAAGAAATAAATTTAGACGGGTCTATTAAGAGTTTAGGACATACTGCAATAAGTTTGTCTAGTGTAGAGTAAGTATGATATTGAGTGCCGAGTGACTGAGTGAGGACGTGGTGGTGTTTATTTGCCGAGACAGTGCGTTGTATGCACGCGGGGTTGTTTGTCGCCGATACTAACACGATTACGCCCAATCAGCGACGTCGCCGCCCTAATTGGGCGCACCCGCTGCGAGGGCGGGCTTTTTTAACAGCTTGCGCAAACACGCTCCCCGACTCCACGTAACACAGCTCGCCTCGCCCGAACAAAGGCGAGCACACCCGAAGCCGCTTAGCATCGCAAACAAAATAAGCAAACTGTGTAAAATAAACTGTGCTATATTAAAGGAGCAAACATCCCTCAGTTGCAATCAATTGTAAATAAACCAATTTATAAACTTAACATCATAAAGTAGGTGTTATTCCGACCATAACATAAAAAATATACCAATACATACTTAGGTAGGTAATAAAGCTGAAAGGTTATTATTTGTTAAGATTTCACAATTTCACTACTCAACCGATTACAATGAAATTATACCTATGCATTGTATCAGGGGTACAGAAAATGACATAGGATAGGGTACTTATCTTTCATCCAGAAAAAAGTAAGAAAAAATCTAGATATAAAAATTCGACAAATAAATATTAGATAAATTAATATCTAATATTTTTTTACACGCGTAAGAAAAATGGGCGTGGACGTAGTTGCGGTCAAAATGCTAGTCTATAGAAATATAATTAAAAGAATAAATACTGTAGAGTACCTACCTAATAAATGAGCAATACTTGAAATAAATATGTATAGGTAAGTAATTAGTGTATAGGTATCTAAGTATAAGTAGGAATATTCTATTGGACTAGAAATTTTGTGTAAAAGAAGAAATAAATTAAAATAATAAACTCTGTCGAATTTATAAAGGAAATAATGAAATCATTATTTGAAATGGGACACAGTGAGTGAACAACTCATTGCTATTAACAATGCAACGGGTAGAACAGTGTACCTACTGGTTGTCATCAATCAGCCCGCAAATGTAGAAACAATACCTACCCGAGGAGGTCTCCAATTCGCACTCTGATTTATTGTGTTGTGCATGCAACAAATCGTTATTTCATCTGCACAACTCTGCGGGGATTGTAGCGCGATTAGTCCGCCTTATTCAACAGTTATTAAGATTCATTTTGGTTTGGTCATAAAAGGAAATCAATATCACCAAACTGTGAGTATGACGAGTGTGAAAGTGTATTTAAATATATATTACATATATAAGTAAGTACGTGAAGTAACCGTTGCATTAGGGTCGTTTGGATCTATTTATACATCCCATTATCTTTTCCTATAGGTACGTGTCTTCAAAGCGCTCTGTCATTTTTGTGGCCATTGACCGACAAATCGACGTCGGCTTATACCTATTCGCGCGTGAAACTTTATAGAAGTACCTACTAGCTGCTGTCCGCAAATTATATACTAAAACTTTCCTCGAAAACCACTCTTTCCATTAGTGAAAACCGCATTAAAATCCCTTGCGTAGTTTTAAAGATCTAAGCATACATAGGGACAGACAGACATACAGCGGGAAGCGACTTTCGCTTATTCGCTAAATGGCAGATTCTGGAAAAGGCATTTTCTGGGAACGGCAGATTCTTGAAACGGCAGATCTACAGTCAAGTAATAAATTGCATTTCGTTCAAAACTTTTGCCAATTAATTTCTGACGCTAGGTCTACGCGGTCGCCAACCGTCGTTCGAGCTTCCATGAATCATTCGATAACTAGCCGCGAAGCAAATAAAATAATAATACAGCAAATTAGGTACTCTCAAATAAAGTATTATTTTATTCCATTAAAATTAGTAGATATTTTTTAAACGAGGAAACCATAACGCTCCGAATTAACAAAAAAAACAACTTCTTTTTCCGCGTAATTCATTAACGCCAAAACCAGCTAAACAATGATCTAATGATGTCGTTGACCCGAACAATAATTATCTAGGTACTTGTATTGTTTGTAGTAGTAGGTACTAATGATACAACATTGTAGCATTTGTAGGTACTACCAGGACTGAATAATACCCCTGAAGGGGTTCACATAACGAAACTTGCTGCGAATTTAGCTCTCCTTCCGAAAACATTTATACCAGAAGCATTTCTTGCCATCAGCGAAGTGGCTCCAGATACAGTTAAGACTGTACAATTTCTGCCATTTACAGAATCTGCCATTTCCAGAATCTGCCATTTAGTGAATAACGACTTTGTAGTGCTTTTATGTGATGATGATGGCAAACGTATCAAAATGAATACGATACAATAAAATTCAAACAAACATTTGTATTTTTTTCTTTCGTTTTTTAATTATTATTATTAATAATTAAAATTAGTTATAGATACAAATTATAACCAGCTTATGTGAGGACTATAAACATGTGCTATCTAAATACCGAGCTATTTACATATAGGTACTTAATTAATCTGAACATGAAAATTACATTCGTACAACAAGAAAGCTTATTTCCAAAATGAGAATCTTAACTTTCATTCCAATACACTTATCACAGTTTATTTATATTTAAACTATACTCACAATTGATTTCTTTGGTCACAGTTCTTAAATTGCGGTTCTTAACATGCGGTTGCATTAAATATTTGTTTTCTAACAAAATTTTATACATAATCAATTTTAAATAATATTTTACAAATAAAAAAATAATATATATTAAAAAAAAGCAACTCTAATTTTTTTAATTTTTTTTTAAATTACCTATAGATATATAAAATGTGGGTCATTAAAAAAATTTATTCACTGTGCATACAATTATTTATATTTATACTTATTTACATTTTGTACAAAACATCATTCACAAGACTTCAATGAAAGCTAAGAGTTGTTTTCATTTTTAACAAAATCGCTTTTATGACGATGGAGCTTAACTAACTCGTTAACTAAGACGAAATCAACATTTAAAGGCTATGTGTACAAAATTCACTATTACGCTGCTCAGACCAAATAAAAACTATAGACAGATTTATGGGGACAACACAGCGTAGCCGGTTTTATAAACATGTGTGCGTAGGCACACGTGTGTGTTCCAAACTAAAACCTCATTTCTTTTTTTATAATTATTGAAAATATTGGTTTCCAAATTTACTTACGTGTGAAATATAAATGCCATTCTGCTTTTTATTTTTTGAATTCACCAGGCTATTCGACATTTTCAGTAGTAAATATTTTTTTATAAGGCCTAACCTAATTTTATTGCATTTGTGTGCGTGTAACCGTGTATGTACACGGCGAAGACGTAGATTTGCCGGCTTCACTTTGCCGTCCACATAGCTTAATCTTTAGTTTTTACTTTATCTGAGTTACGCTGTCCCATTGTGTGAAGGTTATGTATCGGCTGGTGTAGATGTTGGTGCCGATGGCGGTGGAGTGGGTGCTCTGGCAGCGGCCACGGCTGCCGCGTGCCTTCTCGCCTTGAGTCTTAGATCCGCTATGGAGGAAGACCTACATCGCGCTGCTAAAGCAGCCAACCCGGCGTAAGGAGGGCATAACGCTGCAGCCGCCACTGCTGCTGCACTCGCGTACTGAAGAAGATATAAAACATTCTAATGGAATGACGTCAATGGTATGGCATGGAACTAGTTGGTCACTACAAATTATGAATTAGACTTGCATTTGTATTATTTTTTATTATATTAAAATTTTAAAACCACAACGAATTGAAGCGAACTTTTGATTACTAACACCTTCACACTCGAACAATGAGCTCGTAGTTTCATCCTCGTATCTTCCTCGTTTATCGCTATTTTCATTAGTGAAAACGTTATTAAAATCTGATGGGTGGTTAAGAAGAAGTTATTCGAGAAACTGACAGCAGGTGACAGAAGTGGACAGCAATTTTATTTATAACTAGCTGGTGCTTGCGACTTCGTCCGCGTAGAATAGTTATTTTGGGAATCATTTGGGTATCTCGAACGGTTTTCATTCGGTTCGAAATTATTCATCTTTGAGGGCTTCCGTTGCGTGCGCTGCAGATGAATAATTTTCCTCGTTTTTTTCCACATTTTCGACAGTTTCTTCGCTCCTATTAGTTGCAACGTGATGTTATATAGCCTAAAGCCTTCCTCGATAAATGATCTATCCAACGCAAAAAGAATTTTTCAATTCGAACTAGTAGTTCCTGAGATTAGCGCGTTCAAACGAACAAACAAACAAACTCTTCAGCTTTATAATATTATTAGTATAGATTTGTATAGATGTAGATATTTCATCGTGGTTTTCACGGTTATGGATATGGAGCTTAGATCATTAATACGCAAGGTTCAAGATCTCAAACAAAATCACTGCGAAAAAGTACATAAAATTACGAAAAAGACATTCATATTATACAATCGAGCATCAACGATTTTGATGAGCTACGACTGCTACGAGATCGTTTCACGCTGCTACGAAGACTCGTAATGCAGATACAAGGCTAATGATAATTAGTATTCGCCCACTGGTCTATGTAGAAAAGTTTTTAAAAAAACTAAAAAGCTTTCGGAAGGTCATTAGGAAAAGCTAGCGACAAACTTTACACGAACTCGCAAAACCGCACTTGAGGTAGTTGCCGGTCAAAAAACAGGATTCGATTTGCTCAAACATTTCTATATTAGCCAGATAGACCCCAGAGACTTTTACTTCTCTCCTGGGAAATGGCGAAGTGGTGTTGAGACGTCTTGGGACATTATTTTTTCAAGATACACCTTACTTAGTTTAGAAAAAGATAGACTAGTGTATTGATTAGACTAAAGTATCTAGAGACATGGAATTTTGAAAACAAAATAAGTAAATATAAATACGACACGTATGTGTTTAACTTGTTCTGAAGTTACAAAGAATCGTAGCTGTACACCTGTCTACGAAATCAAGTTAATTAATATGAGCTTGAATTTAATATTCTTTTAGAAAAAATATTGTGAAAGTAGTAGTAATTTTTGTGATTTGATATCTTTTTGAATAAACTTTATATTTTTTAAATCCTGTTATATTAATATATGTAAAATAACGCAAAATGCTTAGTACCTAGATACTCGTATGTCGTAAGTAAGTATATGATTTTGGTGTTATAGCAATATGCGTGTTTTTATGCAATAGAAAAAGAAAAGTTTTCTTTGTAACACAACTTATATGTGCTAAAGTTATAAACTACGAGTATTTTATGTTTAACAACCCAATTTTACAGGAATTCAAGGATTATACCTTAGTAAGTATTCTTTGCACTTATCGTCAAGTACGACACCTAAAAAGTAGGTAAGCAAAGAAGGTCTCGAATTCCACGATATAAAATATCTATAAGAATAAAAGGTACAAGTAGGTAGTATACATTACCTGGTGCGCTGCAGCGGAGAGTATGGCCGAGTCGAAAGGTGCGAAGGCAGCAGGTGGTTGAGGGTGCGGGGCAAGCCGTGGTATTGGTGGTGCGGTTGCTACCTGCGGTCGAGGCACAGCGGACAGTCGAGGAATTGACACATACGGGGCTACGCGGCACGGCTCCAGCGGCGTACCTCCACCTCCGACGAGGAGACCTAATAACGAAATTATTTTAATTAATATCATTTCATCATCATCTCAGCCGCAGGAAGTCCACTGCTGGACATGGGCCTGCCCCATAATTTTCCAATAGGACCGGTCAGAAAGCAGCCTGGATCCACCGCTGACCTGCAGCCTTTATTAAGTCGTCTGTCCACCTTGTGGGTGGACGTCCTATGCTGCGCTTACATAAATAACATTTACATATAAATGATTTTTTGATGTGAAATTGAAGTGATCTTACCGCTCGGTTTCGGGTTTTATCTATAGATCGTGCGCTATTTGATTTGACCAATGAGCGCTCGTGGACGTCACCGCAGTTTGCAAAAGTGAAGTACATATTAAAAATCGGTAAAGTTGACACCCAAAATAACTTTTGTTGAAAAGTTTAAACATTTCAAAAACTCTTAAAACAAAGTTTAAGTGTTTAATTTAAACTTAATGTTTAATGTTTAACCTTTGGCTATTAAAATCGTAATCAGTTTCTAAGACTTCGAAAAATTTTTAAGCTATAGGTAATATCGAAAAAGGATAACATCTTGTACTACTAATAATTTGTAGAAATTAAAAGTGACCGTTCACAACAGCGGACTATTGTGAATTGTGACATATGACAGATATGTGTCCGCACAGTCGGTTACTGAAACAAACTTAAAAGAATAAGTCAATCACGAAACGCTTATCCGACAATCCGCATTCATCCGAGTCGATTGGCAGAGACAAATGAGCGATCCGGCGGACGGAAAACGGGGAGCGACGCCTGGCGCAAATCCGCAGAGATCCGCACCGAACTCAGCTTAATTAAATTGATATTTAAGTAAAGCATAATTTGCTCGTAAATTAAGTGAGATTCGTTGTTTATAGCCCGCCCGCGGGGCGAAGTATCAATTAATAAATTAACACCGCTTCGCCCGACTTAAGGAAGTACTCGGCGAGTCACTTTACAGAGATTCATTGAACACTTTATTAATGTTTGCTTTCACTTATTTTTAATAGTGTACACGTAGTGTACAAGTACAAATAAAGGCCCACAATCGTGGGAGCATGATGTAGTGTTGGGCGGGTGTGTAATATCTGCTGTAAATCAGGAGCGCTCCGTTCGCCGTCAGTTATCAAAATGGATGCTCCCCACTCGTATGAGTTATTTCCATATTTGACACCGAATTACTTTCGAGAAGTGCCGACATAAATACGACCTGGTGTGCGTCCGGTCTACTCCCGAGTAATCCGCCCTTCCTATACCCCCCTCTCGGCTGTACTCGCTTGCCCCTGCGGCCGCCATGCATTTATTTGATTAACTTCGAGTTGTGTAATTTAATCGAATTAGAAGGTCGACCGGCGCGGGGTGCGCTCTACGTTCGCTTATTTTAAACTGTTCCGAACATCTTTACAGCGGTTTCTACGCAATAAAATATCGCCACCCTCACGCGGCGCGCGAATAACTTTACAGTTTCATGAACAGGGGAACAATTAGGCGTTTGCGCTTTCTTTTATTTATTTTTTTCGATTTCGCAAAGGCTTCGTTTGTTTTTATAGCGGGGCCGGTCTCGGGCAAGATACGCGTGCTTCGTTAAAAATTAAATCTTAATTTTATGAACATTGTTTATGTTCTTAAATTGAAATATATTGCTTTATGTTACTGTTATAGGTCTTATTACTGCAGAATTAAATAAAACTCAAAAGAAACTAAATAAATTAATAGAAAACGTACCTATTATGTCGAATAGATTTTTTAAAATGTTTTTATAGAATGTATTTTAAAAATAGAAACACTATTTTTTATACTATGAAAATAGAAATCGTGAATTATATAGTAATTTCGATTTTTTTATAGAAAAACTATTTTCATGTTTTAAAAAATATTTCCGAAAAAGGAAACACTTTTTTCTATTTCTGTCAAAAAATTGTGTTCAATAATGTTCAAAATTTCAATTTTTAAATATCGAAACAGACGATACAACGACGGTGCACCGCCACAAACGACGGCGCATATCAATAATATTATTGCGAATCTGTACGCACGTTTAAAAGGGCATAACATAACAAATAACCGTTTCATTTCACTTTACATGATTGTTCTCGTGTTAAGGGCAGGCGGTGCGCGGGGGGGGGGGCGGGGGGGCGGGGGGCGGCCCGTAAGTTAATAAGACATTTAGCAGGGGACGGCGGGATTGCGTCCGAATGGCTCCCGCGGGGAATCATTTTATTCGATTCCGGCGAGCTGCTTTTTTCCGCTTTACGCTCCGTTAGGCGCTACTTCAATGCTCTCACAATCACGAGATGGTGTGATCTCCGAGACGGTTTAACCGACGACTCACTTCCAGTTAGTTGATTGACGATATGAGCGGAGACGTTGCATTACCGCAGAAACGCGTACCACTCCTAATAGAATAGATATTATTATCGTTCCCGTCTCGAATGCTTGTGTAGGTACAATTAAATATTTATTAAGTAGGTATTTAAAATCTTGAAAATTCTAATATAATTCTAAGATGTAGGTAATATTTATTAATGAATAAGGTTGTGTGTGTTACTCTTTCACGTAAAAACTACTGAACGGATTGGATGAAATTTGGCACACGGATATTTTATTACTTGGATATTTTAAAATATTAAAAATTGGGCGCCATTGTCGCCGTGGTCGCGCCACTGAGGTCATCGCGATAACGATGTCAGACGTTATTTAGTTTAGGTACCTATTATATTTTTTATTTTTCGACTAAGACGAAGTCGCGGGGACCATCTAGTTTCATAATACAAACTCTGCAGGTATGTAGTTGAATTCAAATCTGTGACTAAAATAATATTTTGTTTTTTGACTCTCAGCTACGAAGTGCTACGAAAGTGCTACGAAATGACGTAGATGGGTTACACCAGGTTACACAGGTAAGCGATTCGCTATCAAATTATATACCTACATAAACCTTCCTCGTTCCACGAAAAGGGCAGAAGTGGATAACGATTTTATTTTATAATAGATGCTTTCAATTACTGAGATATTAATACACAATTTAGTTACAATAAATTTTTCAAATATTTTTTTAAATGATTACATTAGAGACACAACAGCCTTATTTTACTTTTGAATTTATATGTATAGAAAATTAAAGATTGTATGTAAGTAAAAATTATCTGTTAAATTAAATGAAAGAACTTTATCATAAAAAATAGAAATTACATTTTTTTTAAATATGAATTGTTCAATTATGATTTAGTTTAGTTCTTTAGGAAAAATAAGTCAACATAAGTCGATTTGTAAGCGCGTGAAGCAATTCTCGGATTTTATCACCGAAAACGAGTGTATTGGGCGAGTTTTTTTACCGCGTTTGCGCGGATAGCAGCCACGGCCCGCCGCTCCGTTTTAATTATTCATACGCTTGAGTTATGGTCGAATTAAAAAACTGTTAGAGTCCGACCGGCGCCGTCGGGAGCTGTAATCGAGTTAGACGAAGTCATGGAGAATACATAATGTGGCTAGCTCTATAAAGCAATTTCACTCTAAGATGGAGCTACATTTCTTAATAACTTAACTTTTAATAAAATTTATTTAGATTTCAATTAGTTTTGTATGCGTCAACTCTGTCTGATAATCCCTATGTTATTTTTAATATTAATAATAAATTGATTTTGCACGCAGGCATAGGCTATCTATACCGAATTTTTACGTCATTCCGAATAGACTTGGCTATAATTGTGATACTTTGTGCCTAAGTATAGATACTAAATCTCCCAATTGCAAAACAAGCCGGGTCATAACGGTCTACTTATATCCTTTTCTTTTTTGACATTAATAAAAATAATAATACATAATATAACAATAATTTAAATAATCTAAATCATATTCTAATTGCCCCAAGTTACCTTAAATTTAAAATAAATCTACAAAAAGTATTAGTGTGAAATTCTAATAGACAAATATAGTCTATTTTGAAAAATCTGCTAAGAAACACTCGTCTATGTTGACGAGGAATGAAAACATTAAAAATATGATCTAAAAAATATCTCAATTCGCATACAAAATTGCAAACGATTACTTTTTGACTATTCTAAATTTCTATTTTACAATGCTTAAGTAAGTACCTATAGATACTAATAAAATAGACGTTCCAGTATGTTGATAAAATACTAGAATGTGCAAGAGTAATTATGCGAGGCTGCCAACTCGTTGCGAAATAACATTTTCAACTACATTTAACTTGAAACGCAATTAATTGTTTTTAAAATAGATAGAATATGAATGCACACTGCATGTAAATGCAGTTTTGGAGTTTAGGTAGGTACTCCTTAAGAATCGATTTGCATATATTCTTACCTATATAAGGCTGTGGAAGGAAAATTTATGGGAGTAAAATCAAATAATGTTTATGCGTTATTTACGTTCTATTTTTTTGAATATTTTAGAATATCTGAACTTTCAGAGATATTATTTGAAAAAAGAACAATGTTTTTCTTTCGGCATGATCGAATTGTGAAAATTTTATAATCGTTCGGAGTTAACTCCAGTCGTGTGTCGGAGCTGACGTACGCAATTTTTTTTTATAATGGTGAAACATAAAATTATATATATAAATTGTACATATATGAATGAAGAAGCATTAATTGTTATATGAAGCAAATATTGAAATTGCTTGTTTTGAATTATTTAAGGATGATAAAATTTAATTCAGAAACTTTCAGACCCATTTGAGAACAATTTAAATATCATTAACTTCGCACACCAGCTTCGTAAATATGCAATTTTTTTCTTCAAATTATAAACACATCCTCCCTCGTTTATAGCTCTTTCCATTAATGAAAACCGTATCAAAATCTGTTGTTATGTGGTTTAGTGAAATTAGCGAAGATATAGATAATGTATAGACAAATATAAATAAATTGGATATAAGTAGTTAGATAGAGCGGGTACTACTTGGTAGTACTTCTTGGTTGTACCTACTACTGTAACTACTATTTCATTAGGTTTTAATGAAATGATAGATATATAAGTGTGTGTGTGTGTGTGTAGTATATATTACTCACCTTTGTGCATTTGACTCTCATGTTTTCGACATTTTGCACGCCTATTTTGAAACCACACCTGCAAAAAATTCGTTTACTTAATATTACATTTTTTACAAATACATACATCCTCACAAACTTTCTTATTTTCAATATAATACTAGTGACCCGTTCCCGGCTTCACACAATAAAATACTTTATAAGGTTTTTATTATATATAAAAATTCTTTGAAAAATTAACTGATCAAAAAATCATCAAAAACATTAAAATTCGTAACCTGGTTTAGAAAGAGTTAGCGGCCATACAGACAACTAACAGCGCGAAAACCGACTTCAATTTATACTATGTAAAAGTTATCAGGATGTGTATAAATTCTCTATTATCGTCGTTGTTACAATAAGGTCCTAATTTGAATGTTGCATCACCATTGCACACTGCTGAGCAACAACGTCACATTGGACAAACATCGGTAACCGCATTAGTGAGGAGAACACGATCCATACTGATTGCAATCCGTGCAACGCTCGTACCCAGTAGTCCCTTTCTACAATACAAATCTTGTTTGAATCAAAACACTAGAATTACTTGTAATATTTCCCCAAAATTAAGTAGTTTCTCTTTCTCTTTTAGTAGATTTAGTAGATTTGTGTTCCCTGTAAAGACATATCCCAGACAAAAAACATTTAAGTAAGTATATTTGGAAAAAAAAAATCTTCAATGTGCTTGGTTAAATCATTTTATTAATAACTATAGACCAGATCCCGGAGCCTTTGCCCAGTAAAAAACTTTTACTGGGCTAAAACTAAAAAATTTTTTTAGGTTTTATTATAGTTTTATTTATTTTTTAGTTTTATCGCGACTACACACTTAGTACGCGCTGTTATAACTAAGTACAGATAAAAGCATCCCATATGTTAATAAACTATCCGTGTGCCAAATTTCATCCAAATCCGTTCAGTCGTTTTTGCGTGACATCCAAACTTTCGTAATTATAATAGGTTTTATTTAGTAGGATTTATATAAAAATTATGTGTAAAATCATCTCACTGATGGTGAAAGGTGAAAGGCGACGGTGAACCACGCAAAATGCGTTGCGTGGTTTTAGAAGACGTTAACGGCCATACAGATAGACACGGAAAGCGACTTCGAATTATACTATAAAGACTAGCGACCTGCCCCCGACTAAGCACCAATGCAATTTTTTTCTGCAAATTATATACACGGACCTCCCTTTTAAACTGTATCACAAAATCAGTTGAGTGATTGGGTGATCCGTTGGAAGAAAGAAAGAATTTTATTCACGCCACACAAAGATATAATACAAAAACCACAAGACAGAAATTAATTACAAGTAAAAGATGTGTGTGTGTAAATCGCGGCAGAGATGCTAAACAAGCACCTGCAGCGCTGATTTTCAGTTTCAGCCAGCACTGATTGGTAAAGTAGGTACCTACTATACTATAAATATGTAAAGTAGTAAGTAGCACTTAGTGACTTAGCACTAGCAGCCGCAAGTAGATCTAGATATAACTATGTAAAGTGTAGAGCCTGAAACATTATTGTTTAGATGGTTTTATTTGTGTTGTGTCGACGTGTGCGCTGCGCTGTGCCTGTTGCGGACGACCGATACGGTTACTAGGGGCGAATTCATTAACTGATTACATTAGACAATACGCGACTAACTACAAACAAACACACAGATACACACCCTTCATTTTATGTAAAACATTTAATACGTATTAATTTAATTTCGCCGCCGGTTGTTTACATGAAATTAAACTGCCTTTCAATTTGTAACTATTTGCATTTGATCTTACAATTCGATCTGAGTGAATTCTTATACGTATTGTGGACATTAAAATACTCAAATGTTTATGTAATTATAATAATTCTATAATAAGTAATTGTCAATTTCTAATCGTATTTTTTTAATAGGTACTTTACCTGAAGTTATCAGCTATTATTTTATTAAAAGAAAAACAGTGTTTTTTATTTATTACTTACATTTAAAATGTCTGCTTCCTACTAGCTTCTTATACACTGGACCGCAAAGGAAAAGAGTCGGTTAGAAAATCTTCAATATCTTCAAAAGTACCTTTCAAAACTTTCAAAACTACCTTTATAAAATAAAGACTAAATTAAAGCTATTAAAATTAAACTAAATAAATTTTATTTTTATATAAGCACATTAAAATATTGTTTAATTTAGTTTTTATTTCATTTATAAAAACTAAATTATATAGGTATAAAAACTAGGTCACTAGGTCAGGTACTTTTGAAGATATTGAAGATTTTTCTAACCGACCCTTTTTCTTTGCGGTCTAGTGTACTTGTGTGTCTAATTTCAAAAAGATAGAAATAGTCCGGTAAAAATAAACATGAAAATAGTGATCAAATATCAATAATTCCGACAGAACCAAATTTTGGTTCAACTTTGGTCTGAGGTACTTTTTTGGTAAAACTTACCGTTTTCGAGAAAAACCCAAAAAACCTGAAATTTTGACCTTTGACCCTGAATAAGTTTTTAGCATACATGGGATCGGTGGGGACTTCGGACACTTTATTTTTAATGGTAAACCCAAGGTCTCTACCAGGGATGGTGAATTTTCGGAAATTTCGTAAATTTTGATCGACTGTAACTTCGTTATTCCTTGGAGTTTCTTGGCGTGGCGTATATCGTCTGAAGCCTTTTTGAAGGCTCTTGCGATCTACCCATACCACTTGTTATTGTTGATTGTTGTTAAGCTGTCTTTGTTGATTTTTTGTTTTTTCGTTTGAAAATTTCATCTTAAAAACCGCAATAAGTCCTGGTTCCCGTAGCCGGATCTTGTTGCGGTGTAGGGCTGGGAAGAGCCTCTTCGGGAGCTCTTTCAGCCAGCCTAAACCTTTTGTTGTTAAGTTTTTATCTCTGTTTTTGTTGGTAGTTTTTATGAAAAATCGTTGTTTTTGTTAATAGCTCTAGTTCTAACAGTCGGTTTTCGTTGCGGATTAGGGTGGAAGAAGTCCCTTCGGGAGCTCCTCCAACTAGTTTAAACCGGCTGTTGGTAGACTTTGTTATTAGATTTAATTGTTGTTTTTGTTCCTTGTCATAAAGGAATTTGTTGTTTCCAACGAATTCTTCGTTGTTTTGTCGAGTTGTCCCCCCTCTTGTAGGGGTGGACTCACCCACATCATCGGAGGTCAGTAGGGCGATAAACTGGCCAATGTCGGATTCAGCCGACACTAGTGGGCCCAGCCTGAAAGAGGGTAAGGGAAGCCGGAAGTTATACCCCAGCGTCTTGACCCGATCGGTGGCGCGCAAGCGGTCCGCCGTTAAGGAAGTGCCGGAGGCGATGTCCTCCAACAAGTTTTTTGGCCTGGTATCAGAGCCAGAGGAGGGGGAGGAGTCAGCGGAACCACCTGTGCCGCAAAAATTCAAAAAAGGAAGCAAAGGCCGTGGCGGCAAGCTACTCGGCCACGACATTGGGATTTCGCGAGCGCGCCGCGAAATGAGGGAGGATTCCGACACGGACTCCGTCAGGTCAACGACGACATTCCGGTCGGCAAAGTCGGCTAGCTCTGTAGAGGAGCTCACGCAAAAGGCAGAGGCCAGCGCTTCTGCCATTTTGGAGATTGTCCGCAAGTCGGGCAACCTCAAGGGCACCTCTCAGAGGACTATCAAGGAGGCCACTGATTCCATTCTTGGTGTGGTTGAGGCGGTGGCGACGCGCAAGTCGTCGAACGAGATTCGGCGACTCCGCGCAGACAATAAACGCCTCCGCTGCCAAATTGACGCGCTCATCGGGGAGGTGACGGCTCTCAGAAGGGCCTTCTCGGAAAGGTCCTCACCGGAGAAAACTCCGGCCGCTGAGGACACAGTTTTGCCTACGACAGTGGCTGACTCTCAGTCATTGTCAAGGGCTGAATTTTTGGAGGCCCTTTCGGCCCTCCAGACGGAGCTGACGGCCCACGTAGGGGGGGTCGTCAACGCCCATCTGGAAGGCCTGGAAGTCGACGGGAGACTACTCCCGGCACGTAGTCTCCGGCCGCCGTTACAGGCGGACAAAAAGCGGGAGGACCGCCAGTCGGCCCCCCAGCAAAAGCACACAACAGGCTCCACCCTCACCCCCCCGGCTAACTTGCCTAAAGCAGCGAGGGGAAAGAAAACGATCGGATCTCAGGCCCCCAAAACCACGGAGCTGAGTCCTGGCTCATCGGCTGAACCCGTGGAAGGGACCAAGGAAACTTGGACGGAGGTCGTCCGGCGCAAGAAGCGCGCCCCCGCCGCTGCTCCAGCCCCGTCCTTCGGGAAGAAAGCGAGCGCTCCAAAGCTCCCAAAGGAGCATAAGAAGTTGGCCGTTGTGGTGGCACTGAATCCCGAGGCGGTTGCGAAGGGCGCCACATACAACAAAGCCATCGCTAAAACGAAGGCCTCGGTCTCGTTGAGCGCCCTGGGAATTGGCCCAGCCCAATTCCGCGCGGGCGTCACGGGCGCTCGTATTCTTGAGCTCCCGAAAGAGACGACGCCCACGCAGGCGGACCAGCTGGCCGCACAAATCAGAGCGGTGTTGGGCGATGAGGCGAAGGTGACGCGCCCAATTAAGTCGGTCGACATCCGGGTCAATGGCCTGGATGACTCGGTGTCGGCTGAAGAGCTGCAGTCTGCACTGGCTCTTAGTACGGGCTGTCCCCTCGAGCACTTCAAGGTGGGCAAGGTCCACCCTGGAGTCAGAGGGGTGGGCTCGGCCTTCGCCTCATGCCCTGTTGAGGCCGCTAGGAAGTTGGCGACCGGTGGCCGACTGACCGTTGGATGGAGCTCCGCCTCTGTCCATCTGCTGGAGCAGCGCCCCATGCGCTGCTTCAGGTGCATGGGGCTCGGCCACCCGGTGGTCAGATGCCCATCCAAAAAGGACCGCAGCGGCCTCTGCTACCGCTGCGGACTGGATGGGCACTCCGCCAATGAGTGCGAGGCGGCGCACAGGTGCGCCGTCTGTGCAGATGCTGGCCTCCCGGCCAGCCACCGCATGGGGGGGATGAACTGCTCCCCCCCAGCAGTAAGAGGCCGCCTTACAGCGGCTATACCGGTGGCCAGAGCGGGGTCCACCCGCATGTCTAGGGAGGAGCCTATGGAAACCACTAATGCCCACTAGGCCCATCACTGAGATCCTCCAGGTGAACATAAACCACTGCGCCGGGGCACAGGATCTACTGTGCCAGTCCATGGCGGAGTGGGGAATTCACTTGGTGGTGGTAGCGGAGCCATACGTGGTCCCCAATAATGCCAACTGGCTAGGGGACCTGGATGATTCCGCTGCTATTGCATTGAGGCCTGGTGGCGGAGCTCCTCCCCTTTCCCTCCGGGAGAGAGGTTCGGGTTTTGTTGCAGCAGACTGGGGGAGAATGGTGGTCGTATCGACCTACTTCTCCCCTAACCGTAGCCGAGCGGATTTCGAGTCCTTCCTGGCTACGGTGGAGGGGGTGGTGAGGCGTGCAGCCCCACTCCCAGTCTTGGTGGCGGGGGACCTCAACTCCAAATCAACAGCGTGGGGTTCCCCCCGTACGGACGTGAGGGGGGGTATCCTGGAGTCCTGGGTGTTGGGCCTGGGGCTTCAGATACTCAACCAAGGTACCACTCCCACGTGTGTACGGTGGCAAGGGACGTCCATAGTGGACGTATCCTTTGCCACTGCCGCCCTTGCTGCCAAAATCCGAAGCTGGCGGGTCGAGGAAGAAGCGGAGACCTTATCGGACCACCTCTACGTCCGATACGAGGTCTCCACGCTGGCCCCCAGTGCGTCACAGCGTCGGGATCCCACGGTGGGTGTCGCCTTTCCCAGGTGGGCACTCGCCAAGCTCCGCCCGGATGTGGCGGAGGAGGCTGCGATGGTGAGGGAGTGGTCCCCTCTCCCCCCTCATCTCGCAGGGAATCCCGACGGCATGGCCGACTACTTTGCAGACGACCTTCGAGCCGTCTGCAATGCTGCCATGCCGCTGTGGCGCCCTCCTCCTAAATGGAAGAAGGTGTATTGGTGGGCGCAAGAGGTAGCCCTCCTGCGCAACACGTGCCTAGCCGCGAGACGCGCTCTCCTCCGTTGCCGGAGAAGGCGCTCCAGGAGAACGCCTGACGAAGAGGTCCTCCTTCGTCAGGCGTACAGGCAGGCTCACAAGGCCCTGCAGAAAGGGATCTGCAGGGCCAAAGAAGAAGCCCATGAGCGCTTGCTGGCTCTCCTGGACGCCGACCCCTGGGGTCGTCCGTATAGGGTTGTGAGGGGAAAGTTTGCTTTGAACTCCCCCTCCACAGCCCTTCTCGAACCGACGCTGCTCGAAAAGGTCGTGGGGTCTCTTTTCCCGACCCCTGGCCCTTTTGAGCCCCCCCTTATGGAGCCTCCGGAACCATTGCCGGAGGCTGCGCTACAGGGCCCTCCCGTCTCCGACGTAGAGTTCGAGGCGGTGAGGGAGCGAATCGGGAGGAAGAAGACGGCCCCGGGACCAGATGGGGTCCCGGCTAAGGCCCTAGCGATAGCGCTAGGGCCTCTGGAGGAGAGGTTCCGGGCGATACTCGACACGTGTATCGCCCGGGGCAAGTTTCCGGCGAGGTGGAAGGTGGGGCGGCTTTGCCTTTTACGCAAGGAGGGTCGCCCTGCCGATTCGCCATCGGGGTACCGACCGGTGGTCCTGCTCGACGATTCTGGCAAAGCCATGGAGAGGATCATGGCTCGTCGGATCGTCGAGCATCTGGATACGGAGGGGCCGAACCTGGATGAACACCAGTTCGGCTTCCGCACCGGTCGGTCCACGATCGATGCAGTGAGCCTCCTCAAGAGGTGGACAGAGGAGGCCACTGGCAGAGGGGAGGCTGTTGTTGCGGTGTCGCTCGACATCCGCAACGCCTTCAACAGCCTCCCCCACGAATGCATTAGGGCGGCACTCAGGTTCCACCGAGTGCCGTCCTACCTCTGCGCTCTCGTCGACGACTACCTCTCCGAACGGGTAGTGCTGTACGAGGGCGCAGACGGGAGGGTAATGCGCCGGCCAATGGCGGCAGGAGTACCTCAGGGGGCCGTCCTCGGCCCCCTACTTTGGAATTTGGGGTATAATTGGGTCCTGCGAGGCAATCTCCTACCCAAAATGGAGATTGTCTGCTTTGCCGACGACACCCTTGTCGCGGCAAGAGCAAAGACGTGGGAAAAGGCAGAACGGTTAGCGTCGGTCGGCACCTCGCTGGTCGTCCGACGCATCCGTCTGCTTGGATTGGAGGTGGCCCTAGACAAAACTAGGGCCATGGGTTTCCATCCCCCACGCCGCAGGATCCCGCCGGGGCTCCGCGTCCGAGTGGAGGGGGTCCGGATTCTGGTCGAGAGGCATTTCAAGTATCTCGGCCTAACACTGGACCCCCGCTGGAACTTCGAGGAGCATTTCAAGCTCCTCGTTCCACGGCTGATCAACACCGCAGCCGCACTCGGACGGCTTCTCCCGAATCAGGGAGGACCCAATTCGGCGTGCCGTCGACTTTACCACGGGGTGGTAAGGTCGATGGCACTCTACGGAGCCCCGGTCTGGGCGGAGTGCCTCACTCGTCGCACCCGGGCCCTCTTGAGGAGGCCTCAAAGGGTCATGGCGACCCGGGCCGTGCGGGCTTATCGCACGGTCAGCCACGGGGCTGCCTGCGTGTTAGCAGGCACACTCCCGTGGGATGTCGATGCCCTGGTTCTGTCCCAGGTGCATCGGCATCGGGTCGCCGCAAGGGCCCTGGGAGAAAGACTCGCTGCCGAGGACGTGCAGCGGGTCCGTGCAGAGGCCCAAGAGTGGGCCATGGAGGACTGGAGTGAGGCACTCCTCAACCCCACCGCCGGTCACCGGACGATTCTTGCGATTCGTCCGGTGCTGGAGGAATGGGTGAGGCGCCGTACAGGTGGCCTCACCTTCCATATGGTGCAGATGATGACCGGACACGGGTGCTTTGGTCGTTATCTGCACCGTATAAAAAGGGAGGAGTCGCCGCGGTGCCACCACTGCGGCGACCCCGATGACACGGCCGAGCACACACTCCAAGTGTGCTCGGCCTGGAGTCCCCAGCGCCGGGAGTTGGTGGCGGCGCTGGGTGGAGGAGATGTCACACTGCCAAACATGGTCGAAGCCATGCTTGGCAGTGTGACAATCTGGAAAGCAGTTGCTTCCTTCTGCGGTTCTGTAATGTCGCAGAAGGAGGCAGCTGAGAGGGAGCGAGAGGAAGAGGCCGGTCTCGCTTCCCTCAGACGCAGACGGTTGGGCAGAAGAAGGCGGGCATACCTAGCCCGTCTTTAACTGTCCATTGGGACCTGCGCACATAGCTGGCTAGCTATGTGCCTGCCTGCTTGCACAAGGTCCCACCGTCTGGGGATTGCCTGGGTGTCTCCGGGCAATCCTCCGTTGGCGTTAGTCTAGCCAGCAATGGCTAGGCTGCCCTGGGGTGAATCGGAGTTGTCGCCTCGGCAGAGCCCGGTTCACCCCGCACAAAGGGCAAGGAGGCACCGGGGAGTTTTAGTGGGTATTGCCGGGCCCGCTATGATTAGCATAGCGCAGTGCGCCGGCTGACCCCCACACACCCCTACCGTCTAGCCAGCGGTAGGAAGTCAATAAATGGATTTCTCCTCGTAAAAAAAAAAAAAAAAAAAGGTCTCTACCAAAATTTGGCTCTGTCGGAATTATTGTTATTTCAATTGTTTATTTTGACCAAACTAAAAATAACAGATAATAAATCTCTTTGTGTGCATATCGGGCGCTTTAGGGCCAGTCAGAAAACTTCTATTTCTTTGTATTAATAGGAATGGATATAAATACCTACCTACTTATTTTTTACCTGTAATCATAAAAAATGAATGATGGTCGGTCGCAGTACTGTATGTCGGTCGCAGTGCAACTAAAATAGCAAATTTATAGTTTTCCCGTAAACGCAATTGAATTATCGTCCAATAAAGAAATGGCCCCGATTGACACTTGTGAAGACATAGTGTCGGAGGTCACGGCTATTGGCTATTTATTTAACAGCTTTTATATCGCTTGCTAGGCACTTAAGAGAAGTGCCTGGCTAAGTGGTGACCTTATTTAATTCATTAGGTACTTATCGACATTTTAAAAAAAAAGTTATTATTTCATTACCGACATTTTTTTATTAAAAAGTATAGTAGCAAGCTTGTTTCAAAGTTCACGCGTTTTGTAATGCTCACATAACAAAATATTATATACAATTTGTATGTTTGTTCATTAATATTATATTTACATTTGGACAATATGACTCCCTTCATTAGAAATTTTATGATTTTCATATTATCAGAGTGCAGAGCGAAGACTACAATCGAATTACTTACTTATTTTTAGTTTATTAAATAACAATTTTGAAGTTAGACGAAATGGTTTATTATTCGGTTATCGAGGAAAAACAAACCCATTTTTTTTCATATTTACAATATCATTGCATTCATTGCTAACAGTATTCATAAATGGACATCCATTTTTACTTCAACCTTGAATTATAAATTTCTCCGGAATAGCCAATTGTCTACCTATTGCTATAGCCAACGGTATTGTATTTTTTTAGGAAATCAGAATGTTTCTTTTGTTTTCACGATTTCACCGTGTAAGTATGTTTACCGAAGTTTAAAGGCATTTCATTATTCTTTATACGTAATGGAGACAGTTAGACATTTATTTTTACATAAAAGGAAAGAAATGGTTGTAACTGGGCTGAGATTTGGCTGAAATTTCGATGTTGTTTTAACGTAAAGAAAACTAAATATAAAGGTTACATACTCGTAAATAACACGCACTATCTAAATCTTAGTAACGTTTAAGAGTGATTTTATGTGGATCGGGTGCTAATTGCCTAATTGCGATATATAGCCACTAAATCGACGCTCGAATGGACACAGCTTACTACTTGCATTACTTATCTATGAATAGGGTCGCTCCTCAACGTGATCAACGATTCTCAATTAGAAGGGTCTTTTATGTTACGAACAAGACTCATCCATACACACTATCACTTCATTATCACTATTATTTGACGACTCAATTGGTCGAGTGGTTAAGATGTTTGCCTTAACGCTCGGTCTCAGGAGTTCCGGGTTCGATATGTTTACTTATTTACTGTTACTTATAAAAAGTTCAAATAAAAATAGGTACTTAAGACTAGTGTACACTAAAATTGAGGAGCAAATAGTAGACATTACTATATCACTTAGTATTCTTAGAGTTCCCAACATATATTTATCAGTTAGAATAATTGTTTGTTTTTACGGTTACATATTATAATATAATAATAAATTCAAACTTTTCTTTGTCTTTATATAATTTTTATTATAAAGAAAAACACACCGTATGTATGGCTCCCAAAGGTGCCCAAAGTAAGCACTATTAAACTTGTATTATAGGATAATCATTCAACGGACAGGGGGCGAAAATATGCAATTGAAATATTTGTAATGGGCGATAATATATATTTCAGAGCCATTTTTACGGGATAATAACTATTGTTTTAAGCATTGGCTATAAAAACGAACTTAGTAATGGTGTAACTATAACAGTTTTACAATCTTTAAATTATCGTTTTACAATCTTTCAATTTTCTTTGGTTGGAGCTGTTAATAGAGTTGAACCACGCTGAATTGTACCGCAATGAGGGAAACACAAGCCGCCGGCCGGGCTTTCGTTACGGACTCTCTGCACCGTCGGATTCACTTATATTCGTGTTCGAATGAAAGAATTTAGCAAACTTTTTAACGGATTGTTCGTTACTTAGTTCGTTGATTTCTGTTGTCTCTGTTATACCTAGATTTAGGCTTCTTAGTCTTAGGAACCTCCACTAGAGTGCGCCTATGATATAGTTACATAAACAACTAAACATTTCACTTAACAATAACAACAAAATAATAACGACATTGACAATAATAACAACATCAATAGTAGAACTGACATTTCAGGACAAATAAAATGCTTAAATCGTATAGGTACCTACGTAAAGTTCATTCAGCTTTACCTAACACAGATAAAACTGGACCTTTGTTCAATTTTATAATGTTTTCATTCGAATTATCATCATTATTATATTTTGTTTTACGTAACTCTTATATGTTGTGTAATTTTTAGTTGTCTAAAAAACGTAAGCATTTTAAAAAAAATACCTATAAGTTATTTTGTTACTACAAACGGATCCGTGGCTTACGCCCTCAGTGGTCGACGACCCCGATTCTAACAAATTATATACCTACCTAACTAAGTAGGTATATATATTTTTTATGCTCTCCCCGGGCTTCGCATGAATGCAATTTTTTTCAGAAAATTATATATACACAGAAATTGGGTCTGTCTGGCCTCAGTAACCACCTCTAACTTGCAGAAGACCACAGTGAAAAAAAAGCACGTGTTTTCGGCGAGAGAGTAAGGAATGCTGTAGCTCTCTTATCCTTTCTATGGTCGCAGGTCGACTGCGCACTTGAAGCTCCTGTAGCGTTGCTTGTGTTATAGGCGACGTACTAATTAAGTAGACAGTCAGCCCGTCTGGCGACGTTTACTTTAAAAAAAGAACAATTTTATAGAGAATTTTTTTCAATACTCACCAAGGAAATATAAAATTGTTGTATTAAATTTTGATGATAATCAGTATTTCACGGACGAAGCATTATTAGGTATCCTAATCGTCTTAGATCATTTTAGCTCTGTACACTATATAATTTAAATTAATTAACCTTAATAGCTAAATAAAAATGTCGCTCCGTTTTATGGTTTTTTTCTTTTTTTATGTCAAGCTACGTCGGTACTATTAGGGCCTCTTTCACCATCAGTCAAGTAGGCAAACCGTCATTTAAAACCACCTATCACCGGGAATAATTACCTTTGTTTGTCGGTAAAAGTCCCAAACATTAAAAAGAAAAGATGCACTAAACCGAGTTTACTAAACTTAAGTTAAATATGCAGTAATCATACATACTTGAACTCTCGCTTCGCTTAGCCCTAGCCGCTGGCTAAGCTCTTCCCTCATGAAGGCGTCCGGGTAATGAGTCTCGTCAAATAGTCTCTCCAATTCGCCGAGTTGTTCCAATGTGAAGTTGGTCCGCGACCGACGCTGCTTGCCACTGTTGTTGTTGATTACTCCGTTTTGAGACTTATCTGCAACATCTTAATCGACAAAAATTGCGCATTAGTCAACATCATCAGCTGGTAATAAAAAAAAAATTAAAGGGTAGAAATACATTTAACAAAGCAATAAGCTTAGCTTAATAGTAGAACTGTTTGGAACAACCCTTTTTTTTCGTTTCTAGAACAATCCTTATCCTTACTAATATTATAAATGTGAAAGTAACTCTGTCTGTATGTCTGTCTGTTACATTTTTACGCCTTTGAGTAGCCTTAAGCTGCCGATCATCATGAAATTTTGCATATACCTACGTTGTGAGGGATACAGTAAAGGACCTTTCACCCAGAAAAAAAACCGTTTTCGAGGGATCATTAAAAAAAAACTAACTGGCAAAACAGCAATATGCATTACAATTATTGCTTATATATTGCTTTTTTTTTTTCATTAGGTAGGTATATATTTTTCAAAACGGACGAAGTCGAGGGCATCAGCTAGTATAATAAAACTCAAAACTTTGGAGATTTCAATTAAAAAAAGGTGACTTGAGTAGGTACTTTCAAACAATAAACATATTTTTATTATTATTTATTACTAGCTGGTGCTCGCGGCTTCGTCCGCGTGGAATAATTATTTTGGGAATCATTTGGGTATCTCGAACGTTTTCGCAGCGCACGCAACGGAAGCCCTCAAAGATGAATAATTTTCCACGTTTTTTCCACATTTTCGACTGTTTCTTCGCTCCTATTAGTCGCAACGTGATGTTATATAGCCTAAAGCCTTCCTCGATAAATGATCTATCCAATACAAAAAGAATTTTTTAATTCGAATCAGTAGTTCCTGAGATTAGCGCGTTCAAACAAACAAACAAACTCTTCAGCTTTATAATATTAGTATAGATAATTGTTTTATTGAATCTTATGCACTATTTCTCCAAGAAGGAATAGCGGTATGTTTAGAGTGTCGTTTGAAGCAATTTAACAAATTGGGAAGCTCTCCTTTTTATGCGGCAATTATGTAAATGGAGGGATTATCCGTGGGCGGCGCACCACACCCATCTCTCCCCTTTCTCAGAGGCATCTCAGCCTCAGCCGCCTGTCGACCTGGGAGCCGTGATTAATTGTCTAACGATACAACACCCTCAATAAACTTGTCAAGTGTTTAACTTTATTCTCTTATAAAAAAAACCCATTAATTAAAGTCTTCATTTGATATAATTAATTGAAGTTAAAAAGGTATTGTTTTCGGGCTGACTAAGCTAAGCTTGATTTTAGTGAAAGGGTTACAAATTGTTCTAACGTGCTGAGATTGTTTTGAGAATCTAAGACAGTTAGGTACTATTCCTGATGTGTTGGCAAATCGGTAGCAAGCATTTTCTACTAAGACCCTTCATTGTTTGGCAGGCTTGTCAAAAGAAGAAACTGTTAAGAGTTTAAAGAAAAATAATTTATTTCCCTGCAAGAAGATGGAAGAATAGGTAAATGTAACTAAAAGTTTTTAAACCTTGAGACAATTGGATAACATTTAACCGGTATCATCCTAATCCTAACTAATATTAGTCAAGCTGAAGTTAGTTTGTTTATTTGTTATGTTTTTTTGCTTTAACTAATCAACCGATCTTTATGAAATTTTGCTTTTGATCCAGACAAAAGTAATATTCCAGAGGGATCATCTAAAAACAAATTAAAAAAAAAAATTAAAAAATTAATATAGATATTTATAGATAGATAACCCTTTTTTAAGTTGGGAAATGCTCTTGTTTACCCAGCAGTGTAGGGGACAGTTTAGGGGAAACTTACCTGCTGGTGATAATATAGAAAAGAATTATTTAAATCTCAAAGTTCAATGGAAAATTGGTTATGTTTAATTTTTATTATATTTTATGTGTTTTTATGTTTTGTGTTGTGTTATGTGTTTTTGTATTTATATGTTTGTCTTTTAATGTGTAAATTCAATATTCATATTCAATCATATTTGGTATATTATGTAGACGTTGTCAGTATGTTTATAAAAGCGTATACGGTTATTTTTTATTACGGTTAGATATTATTAATTATAACGCATATATAGGTACGTCATAGCTAACGCCATTGTAAGTTATAACCGCAGAGAGTAATTTATTAAAATAATTTAATAAGTTGGTACAGTCAAGAATATTATTATTAAAGATTAAATTTAATAGTTTTTATATTATTTTGTGTAAATAAATGCACAAACTAGAACATCTCATTTTTTTGTTGAGTAGATATAATAAGGTAAGTTCAGGTAATTAATAAGACACTTATATTCTATTGTTATTTAAGATGCAATATCTGTAAATTTATTATTATTTAATATCTGTAAATAAATGTTTTAAATAGAGGATTGTTATGTTATAAATCTACACATATATAATATAATATTAAGAAATATAGTTTGTATACCTATTTGTTTGTTTGTATATACTTAGGAACCGAACCGAACCGATTTATGAAATTCTTTCAATAGAATAGAATTTCAGGAAGAACATAGGGTTAATATTCCACTCGGGCGAAGCCGCGGGCACCAGCTACTTATCAAGCTATACAAGCCTTTACGTTTATTTATTATACGTTTATCACTCTTTCCGAATGAAAAACCCCATCCGAATGAAAAAATTCGTTAGTTCGTTTAAAAGTTAAAAATTATTAATTAAAAGTTTAATAATTAACTGTATCGAATGTACCTACTTATATCTACTTCCTTTGAATATGACGATATGACTTAACAGGGATTTCCCAATGAATGCGTACGTGCCTACATTCAACTGATAAAGCATTTGAATCGCGAAGGAGTTTATACTTTTTTATACAAGCTGGTGCCCGCGACTTCGTTTGCATTGAAATATGAAAAATATAACACCTCATATAACGTATGACATCTTTATCGCTGCGACGATAGTGGCGCCAATTTTTTTATATTTTTAAACGATACCTATTAGATGACACAATATTAGGGATTAATACCTACCTGACGTTTTTCCAAAATAAAATGTATAACAACATATATCCTATATGCAAAATAACATATATCCTATATGTTAATCCAGGTAATGAACTATGTGTCTGTGCTAAGTTTCAGCAAGCAAGTTTTTGCGTTATTGAAGAACAAACATCCGAACATACAAACTTTCGCATTTACAATATTAATATAATAAGATTATTAGGATATAGGTACTTAGCTTGTTGTTATGAAAGGATCCATGGGGGAACAACAGGAGTGGAGAATGAGGTCTATAAGCGACCCCCTGATTTTTCTTTATACCTACTATAGAACATTGAACGATAGATAGATATAATAAGGAAGAATGTAATACCATCAATATTCAAGGAAGATTTCTTGAATAAGGCTAACCTGCCAACATAAGGCTAATAGAAATTAATAAATACAAAGTTTCAGGGATATATATCACTTTTTGGGTGTTTCAGGTACAATATCACTTTGATCAACATTTTGTTGCCTATATACAAAAAAAATATAGGTATATAAAATAGATAGAAATATAGAATTCTATATAAAATAGCAGATTCAAGGAAAATAGATCTAATGCAGTCATCTGGTACAAAAAGCCTGTTTCAAAATCCAGGCCTAATCAGCGCCGGATTAGCTACATAGCAAAAGTAGCGCGTACCCATGCCTGCTTGAGCATAAAACAATTTTTTGTTTTAATTTTTATTTGCAATAATATGAGGCCGCCTCATATAAATAACATGGTAAAAGAGTTCTACATTACAAATTCTTAAAACCTAATCCAAATTATATCTAATGACCGAGTCAATAAACATTCCCTTATTACTAACAAATTTTAAGTAGACATACTGCATCAGTGATGTTCTACTAAAAAAATTTAAGTAGACACTGCAGCAGTGATGTTCTACTAAAAATTTTTAAGTAAACACTGCATCAGTGATGTTCTACTAAAAAAAATTATGTAGACACTGCATCAGTGATGTTGTAGTTATGGTAGTGACAGGAGATGACGCATGCTGTACCAAGATTCATTGTCACGTGAATTTATTTTACCACCATGAAATAAAAGAATGTGTGCCTTTGTATTTCAATGTAGAGCCCATTTGCGTATCCTTACCTAAGCTAAGCCGTCTATTCCTAACCGACAAACCACGCTGTCCACCTGGTTGGTCGGTTAGGAATTTTTTTTCTTAATCGTCAACCTATCTAGTTTGTCGGTTAGTAATCAACATTTTTATTCCTAACCGTCAAACCATCTACCAGTCTATCAAGTCTACTACCGACTTACACACTATAGCCCTCATCCTGAATCCTACTATGGTCGGTAGCGCAATTGCAGCACTGTGACGTTTTTTATGTTATAGGTGGCGTAGTCAACTATCTATCATTATGTGAACCGTCAGCCTGTCTGTCAACCTTAGCATTTAAAAAACCTTTAATTTTTTTAGAAATTTTGTAAATTTTCTTTGAATGACCTCAATTTGTTTTTTTATATCCGAAACTACAAATCAAACTGAGAAATTAGACATTTTTAATTAATACCTATGTTAAAAATAATATTAGTATGAGTTAAAGCTGTCAATATTAAGAAAACTATACTGGACCTCAAAGAAAAAGGGTCGGTTAGAAAATCTTTAATATCTTCAAAAGCACCTACCTGACTTAGCTTTATGAAATAAAGACTAAATTACAGTTAAACTAAATAAATTTTATTTTTATTTAAGCACAATAAAATATTCGTTAATTTAGTCTTTATTTAATTTAAAGCTAGATCAGGTACTTTTGAAGATATTGAAAATTTTCTAACCGACCCTTTTTCTTTGCGGTCCAGTGTAGGAGCAAATCATTGTCAATTATATCTTAGATAACTTTGCATTGATAGATCCACCGATGATCAAGTTAGTTTGTAGTCCGATCAATCTAAACATTCGAAGATACATAAATTTACAAAAAGCTGAAAGTGAATGAAGTTGTTCAAAACATAATCAAAAATAACATATTAAAACTCCTCATCGTTCCGATACAAGGAAAAAGAATTACACGAGGTCAATGGGCAAAGAAATGGGATTTTCGCGATTTTCAGCTAAACGGTAAGTTTTATCATAAAATTATCTGAGACAAAATTGTAGATCATAACATTATCTATAAAAAATGTATAAATATTTTTTTTCCTAAGAGCCACCGTTTCTGAGATATACCTAACGATTCAAAAAGTTGTAAAAGTTGCACACGTTTCCACCCACATATATATGAGGTAGTGTAAGTAGCGCGTTTTTTTATGTGGTTTTCCCCAGTAAACGTATTCCACAGATCTGTTGTGATTCTGTTTAGTTTGAAACTATTGCATAATAACAGATATTAGCAAGGGTTGGAAATGATAAAAGCGATGGAAATTAAAAAAAGTAGAGGAATTTATTCGTCTGATTCATAACCTTCAAATACTTCTTCTTGATCTTCTTCTTCTTTATTATGGTTGTAAGTAAATTACGTCAATAGTGATGTATCGCATGTCTCCTCGTTGGTATCAAACGAATCCTCTACTGTTGGTTATTTAGCAGTTTTAAAGGCACAGGTGGAAGTAACCAACCAAATCTGAATTGGTTCTAATGCGACAAAATACGACAATACTCGTATATTGTCGACCAACTTCCAACCCCAGTCTTTTGGGTTTAGCTGGTAATATACCCGAAAATGATGTTGATGAGCAGCAACTGAGGTTGGAGGAAGACAAGTTAATTGCACTTGTTTTTTATCGATACTTATCTAAGCAGGTAGGTTTTTAGGAGCTCTGTATATAGAAAGAAGAAAGCGAATTCCGTTGGTGTTAACTTCTTCTGGAGTTGAATTACTGTTTTTAAAAACTTCAGCACTTTGAACTACCTCTCCTGTAAAGTGCAGATTTATCTCAGACCTAATATAATACTATTACTAGACTATTACTATTATTTATTTTACCTGATATTCTCGTAGTTACCTATACTTATGTACCTAGGTATATTTCATATTTTAAGTGTAAGTTACAATCACTGATAGAAAAATATTTTTACTTTTATTACAACTACAAATATGTTTATATTACTTATAGGTACGCGGCGTACTTATGGATATTATGACGATTATAACTTCGCGAAAAAACCATTTTTTGACCTTTGACCTCGTGTAAGTTTTTTTTCCTTGTACCGGAACGATGAGGAGTTTTAATATGTTATTTTTAATTATTTTTGAACAATTTTACTCACTTTCAGCTTTTGGTAAATTATCAAGTTTAGATACATTCAATGACTTACCGTGTTTATGTTCTTCGTCGTCATCAACGGTCAATTCCCTTTTGCAGTGTTGCACGGGCACTGGAGAGACTAGCCAATTGCGAGGCCTTTTCGGTGGAGGAGATTTCTCCTCCAAAGCAGTTATGTCCACTTCCACGTCGTCCGAGTCATCCAATTCACCTGGCTCGGGTGGAGGAGCAGGTGGTTCGCCACCCTCCAGTGATTTGCTGACGAAGTCCGCCAGCCGCTCCATCACCATTACTGTCGCGGGCACGCGACGCCGCGCGCGGCCTTACACTTACAGCGAATCGCCAAATACAACACTGCAGTGAAGGCGGTTCTCACGCCCACACTCACTGCCATTTTACTAGACAACCTATACTAAGTCTTCAGTTATACGTTTTACAGTTCATTTTTAAATAGAACAAACGCGAGGGCGGCCTGCGAACCCCGCCCAATAGTCGCGCACGCGCCCGCCCTACAACTTCTGGCGTGAAGACAGCACTAATGTTACCGACGGCGAATACTACACGCCTACATTATCGTTATACTGACTGACAATGAATATTTAACACAGTCCCTTGTCGGTGTTTGTGCACGGAATAAAATCACCGGACAAGTGTTGAAACATTCAACATCATTCTAAATATTTGTGTGATCGTCGTTCTGCGGATAAATGCTGATTTATAATATTATCGACTTAGGTAAGTTTGCTTTCTCAAAACGATTTCTTATGATCTTTAATAGCCTGTATCTAACTACCTACTTGATTATATACGAATTCTTTAAGAATATGTGCCGCGACTACCTGCTGTAGGGAAATCTAATAGGTAGTAGAAGGTAGGTATAAAATTTAATCTAAAATCTAATTAAACAAATTGACTACAACATTCGGTGGCTCTTTTTTTTTTCAGAAATTGTATAGAGCGATTTGTTAAATAGGCACAAATTGTAGATTAATATTATTAGGTACAATCTTAACAATTTAGGATGAAATAATATTAGTTTTCTAAGTTTAAACTCGATTTTTTCACAAATAACTCCCATACCTACTAAGCACCTAAACATACTAATATGCCTTAGTAGTCTATAGACGAGTTAGTTAAAAAAAACGACCTACTTAAAAAACATTCAAATGTTTGCAATAGGTACAATAAAACAAAATAATGAGTATATTAGATATAATTTATTTATAAAATAATGAATAGTCAATATACCTATAGACGCATTTTTATCCCTCACCACAGGAATATTATTATCGCTATATTATCGCTGCAGTGATGCCAAAACCGAGTCTAAACTTATCGTTGGGATGATTGAGTAAAGCAGATATGGCACACGTGAGATTAGTTCTATTCCCACCGAGAGCTCTTTGTAGAGTACACCCGATCAGTCCATCTGAATCAGCGGAGCCGCGCACTGTCCACTCGTCTGTTCGCCATTCGTATGCTAGAGTTGACACCGACCGACGGATTGCGAATCCCACCTGGAGGAATAAAAGAGAAATAATTTATAACAATCTACAGCACAGTACCTACATTAAACTCCAGAGTGGAACGGAATTTGTGTGCATAAGACGTACTCTAAGTCTTTAGTAAGACTTCTCCTACTGTACATCATATTCACAGTGGTCATAGCATATATATAGTGTCACACTTTTTATATATTAGGTTTTTTTAATTATTAAAACCTGAATGATCGAAGACGCTATGCGAGCCCCCTGGAGTTGACATGACTATAATATCTCATCTAGCCAGACCTGATTTTGCAAGTGCATTACCGTCTTTGATTGGATAAAGGAAAATGTATACTTAGGGAGCGCATAGAGGAATGGGCCACGAGATCCCTTACTCGCTTTCCGAAACTCTACCTGGCATGTAAGTATATCTATTAGGTTTTCTTTTGCTGTGTTAAGTATAACATGGCGCTGTCTTGTACATAGATGTGTTATAACATGGTGTGTATGACTATTGAAAGGAGGTTGCTCTGTTAATACTCAATTACCTATTAGGTCATAATTAAGGCTATAGGTATATTATCAAGGCTACAAGCGATCGGGCAGGGTTCTCAACTTTTGTAAACTTTTGTATTGCGAAATCTAGACCTTGATACTGAGGTCGATATGCTGTAAACAGTACCTACCCTATTATTAAGAGCACCTTAGTACTTATTCTTTTTATTATAATATCGATAAGCTCTCTTGCAAAAAAATACTTAATATTTTATTTGGAATTGTTATAAGTAATAGCAGCCAACCTCGAGCATCGCCGCAACAGTTAAAAATGAATTTATGTTCTTCGCATAGCACAGATCCAATCCTCTGTTGCCAAGTGTACCGCTGATGGTGTGGTTTTCGTTGGCCCAACGCGCGGCTCCCGACGCTGAACTCAATTCGGAACCGTGTCCACGAGCCACTATCTCCGCACCCAGTGATAACTTATCTGTTAAAGCCTTTAGGATAGACAGAAATACAAAATTTCAATCAATCAAGTCAGTGATTATTATTTTAAATTGTTATGTACGCCAAACAGATGAATTCCTTAGTTACTCATAGTAAGTTCTTTGAAACTGATTTAAGGTGACGCTCCCAAAACGCTTTCTGTTGGCGCACAGCGCGGTACTGAGGAACACTCGCATGCATTCCCTTTCAAACACAAATACGGTTCGAATAAGGTTGAATATCGAATGATCCATTTCTCTGTTTTTCTTGCATAGAACTAAACGACGTAAGTCTCAAATCAAAGTTAATTTATTATGAGAATAACAATCGTCCTAGGTAAATTTTGTCTTGAGAATAACTAATAAACCTCATTTTCTGTCTATGAGTATTTATTTTGCATATGTAACTAAAGTTGCTTCTGAGATAAAAGAAAAAATATCGAAAAAATTACTCAATTTTAAAAAATAAAAGTATCGAGTCAATTTCTACTAATTGTGTTTGTGTCTTGACATTGACTAGAAAAAGGTGTAAAATATAATATTATTTAAGTTTTACATTGATGTGATATTTGGTTTACTTACAGTTTTACGGCAAACAATCATAATGTTTAGGGAGCGGGGCCTTAACAATTGTTGTTGAACTGATGGCGTTGTGCTTGTGTTAGGTAATAGGCGACATAAGACATAAGACCTACCATCAAGTGGACCGTTACCCTGTCTGAAGACCTTTTTTTTTAAATAAATTATTATAGATAATCATTATAAATGTAGAGATGTCTAAACTAAACCATTATTTTCTTGAAAATATTAGCGATATCTACCTGTAAATAATGAATGGCAATAAATTCCCTGTTGACGGCTATGACAGAGGTTGTAAAGCTTTTAAAATAAACATCGAAAATAGTCTCAAAACTGTGTAGCTCCGCATTGGAAATTTGTGTGACCACTGTTGCGCGCGTCCCTTGGGTTGGACCGACTCGCATTTCGCAACTCATTTGTCCGCCTGGAGCTGCTTCCATTATGAAGTAAGGCATAGCCGTCGGTTTCTTCTTGTCATTGTACGACAGCATCACTTTATATCCACCCGGCGATACGGAGCTAAACGACATGGAATGTCCAAGTACCCAGTTGCTCTCAGTATTTTGCTTGAGGGATACACAGGCACCCTCGAAACACTGAGGTATCCTATAACGTGCCGCATTATGTATGTGTCTAAGTAGTCCTGGATTTAGTGCGCCAGGGGGAAGATCGTCCTTATTGTCTTCGCCATCCTCACCGCTGACGTGAGAGCCGCTGACACCTGCACCAGTCTTGCCACGATAACCTGCGCCCTTACCCTGGCACCTATCACTCTGAGGTGGACACGGAACGCTACATGGATACGATATTTTTGGCGATTCTTCCACAGGTTCACATTGGTCGCTTATGGGCGCAGTTTCTATAGTTTCACGAGGTATTGGCGTTCTCGGTGAATCCGATGGAGTACAAGGATTACTTTTAGCGTAAATTGTTTGAAATAGTCCTAGCTTCAATAAATTTGAGAGTGATAAATTTTCAAAAAAGACAGAAGAATTGTTGTTCTTCTTCATTATAGGTATAATTAGATGTTAATTTTAATTATCTTTATAAAATATAAATATGCATATTGAAATACAATAAAATTATAAACAAACTTAGAGAATGTCATTAGACAAGTGACAATGAAATGTTTGACAGGATTGCTTAAATTAGAATCACAATTTTATTTTTGGCCATTTTATAAGTTTCAACAATCAATCTTCAACATGAATATATTCTTAAGTAGCATAAAAAATTTTTTTTTTCACGTTGGTAAAGGTAGACCTTTACATCATCTCAGTTGAAGTAGTAGGTAGGTAGTACCTACCTAAAGATAAGATAAGATAAGGCATGGGAAATGGGCTCTGGCATCCCTACCTACTCGCTCACAAAAGCACACATGGTGTTAGTTCACGATGGTCTTCTGTAAGGAGGTAATTACTGCCGCAAGATGGACTGCCCAAAGGACTGCGAAATGCCGTGCGCCCTTCTACTTGCAGTTCTTACTAGAGCCATGTTTGAAAAGCCCATTTCAAAAGTTGGCTCTGCCAGAAATCTAACCCGAGACACAGGAGACAGAGTGCTAATACAAGAACCTTAACCACTCTACCATTGGGTTCGTCAAAGAAATAATTAACTAATACAAACAGCTGTTGATTGAAGGTTTTCCTCATTTTATAACATTTTACCTACTATGAGTGTAGTCATGTCAAAAGTGTGATTGGTCCTGCTGCGCTGGACAAGATAAAGCCGCCGTACTTGTCAAATGCAGCAAAAAATACCTACTACGCCGAATTCGGCGTACCCGAGTCAATCACCACCCAGTCACACTGCAAGCTGTCTGAGATGTGTACGTGCCGAATGTTTTATTAAATTTTGGGCCTAATCCAAAGTAAAATGCCAGTTTGCCTAGTGACACTGTGTAAAAATAATAGGTAGGTAGGTACTACAAGAAATAAGGACACTGGGATCACATACCATAGTAAGTATCGTATAGTCCAGCGCAGCGAAACCAATATAAAATCTATGTGTATTAATTTAATATAACAGAAGACGAGGTTCATCCTGTCAAAAACGATTCTAACTACATAACAAACGTGTATGAAAAGCATTTCGACCACATTTCGACCAATTTCGACTCGTATTATTAGTATTATTATTTTAAGGTTTTTGTATGAAATTGTAATATGTTTAAGGCTTGTTTAAGGGCCTCTTTCACCATCGGTCAAGTAGGCTAAGCGTCATTTAACGTCACCTGTCACCGGGAATAATTTAGTTGACATACTTACCTTTGTTTGTACGGTAAAAGAACCTACCAAACATTAAAAAGAAAATAATTAAAAAAAATCGCCTATCGAAGGATGCACTATACCGAGTGCACAATTCAATAAAACATAAAATTATTTCTAAAAGTAATTAATCAACCTTGTAGTTGGTGAAAGAGGCCCTAAGTCTTATAATTTAATTATTTGTTTAAGAAGGTCAAAGTAGGTATATGAAATGTAATATGAGTATTCTCAATCGATATGAAACTGTTATTATTTTAATTAAGTTAAGTCTATACAACGAAATAGTATATCTCTGCGAGCACAAGGTTCTTTTTTATGAAATATTTTTAACGTCTTAATTAAAAGAAATGTAGTGCATTGCTTAATTAAATTAAATTGTAGTATAATTAAAATTAATGTTGGTAATGTTGTGGGTTGTGAAAAAATAATTAGATATAATATAAAATATAGTCTTGTCAATGTAAGTCTGTGGTTGGTGACTCCCAAATAAATTGACGTTGAAGTTGTCAAAATTGTTCTATGTACTCTGTGGTTCTGTTCTTATTATTTGTATAATATTCTCTTTTTTTCGCTCATCGCTCCGCTCATAACTTTTCTTTTCCTTGTCTTTGTTTTTGATAAATAAAGTATCTTTTCTTTGTTTTAATTTAATTTAATATAATATACATTTTTAATTAGTTAAAGTTAGTGAAGTGATTTTTGTCTTTATTTATATTCTGCACTAAATATTCTTCAGTCATGGCTAACATTTTCAGTAGTAAATTGTTTGAAATGTTCCGTAATCTAAAATCTGATGCTGTTCCGAGACCACCAAGACCTGAAAACCAAAACCCAAGGGTTGACACTTCGGATGTCGATGAAGATATTGAAGGCAATGACGATTCAGAGTTAAACGAAGAGGCATCTATTTTTAACGCAGATTTTAAGAAAGAGGACAAAAAACCTAGTACTAAGCCGAAAAATAAAAATTCAAAGCCAAACAAAGATCCTAAGCCTGAAAAGGTTGACAGGCAAGACAGCACAAGTAGCAGTATTCAGACTCAAGGTACCTTTTACTACATTTTATCTTCATACTAGCGAAGCGGCCCTGGCTTGGCACAAAGTTGAAATTTTCAAAAATCCTTTCTTAGCAGATGCTTACGTAGTAAAATTAACCCACGTTCCAAATTTCAGCTTTCTAGACTTAAAAATTATGACTGCATTAATAGTCAGTTGGGTCAAATTATTTTGCAAGTATAGATGAAAAATTTGCGATACCTATTTAACTTATTTATTTGTCTCTTTCCTTATTGCAGCCACAGGAAATGTCATAAACATTCTGAACTCCAAAGGTGTGAGGTTGGGCAATGACATCACAATATACAAAGCACCTGCTTACATGAATAAAAAATCCAAAAATGTTGATGAAGAAACCATCCAGAAATGTAATCTTATTACTCTACTAATGGAAGCAACTGTCAAGGTACTAACAATCCTTATTATAAAACGAAATAAAAAAAAATTAGTCTTTTACAGTCTGATGGAATAAATACACATTCTGTTCTTACATTACATAATCGAAAAATTTGCCTGAGCAACTGAAATTCCAACACAATTGAAACATAATTGTAAACAACTGAGATTCCAATATTCCAACTTAAATTCCAAAATCGAACTCCATGGCTAAAATATCAAACATTTGTGTAATGGAGTTTATAAATATATTCAAATGGTAGAGTGAATGAAATGACAGCTATGCTATGAGCTACGCATATTACATGTGCAAAATACATGCTAAGAACTACTTGACATGAGTCACTGCTACGCATCCACACCACATAAAAACAAAAGCGGTTATTCCCCAATAATGTTGATACAAAATTTCAAACGCTTTATACCAACATTATGTGTATGCAAGACAGATTTCTTTGTGAAAGTTCGAGTGAAAAATAGTGTGTTCATTGGACATAGTATATTATGGTGCAGATAGTGAGTCACTAATCTTCCTTATTTGGCTTCTATCTTTGCTAATTATTATTAATGAAAATAAAAAAGATTTTAATTGGCAAAGGCCTCACAAATCTTTAACCACTCCTGTCTGTTTCTTGCTACCATGTTACTCTTATCTTTTTCCTAAATACATCATTCCCCTTTTGACATTTTCTCATCTTTGGGTAGCCAGAGAATGGCCCCAGATTTTACTCTTGTTGTAAAATTTTATTAATTTTCCTCGAATACCTCAGGTATCCCTTAAATTTTTGGTAACAAAGTTTTTAATTTTATATATATTTTCAAAAATTTGGTGTAAACTAGACAAGTACAGTTAAACACTTGAAATCAGAAGTATGAAAACCTGGTTATAAAAAGCTGCAAGCTCACCTTAAATTAGTGACTATTATATATATTTTCCACAGCCCGAACATGAGTATATAGACTATGTGGCAAAGAACCTTGGCAGAGATTGGCACAGTTTCTTCAGAAGACTGGGCTACACAAAGGGACGTATTGAAACTGTTGAGATTGATGAGGCCAAAAATGGTGTCTCTGAGGTATGTACAAAGTCACCGTTAGTTACGATTCCCAAAGAAATTTGAATTCTATTAAAAGCCCTTAATCTACAAAATATTATGGAAAAATTTAAATACTTTTCTGTACTCTTCTCAAATGTTCGTCGGCCCTTAACCCTTTAGCCGCCAGATTCAGATTTATCCGATAATTATTTTCGTGTCGTTTCACCAGAGATATATCCGATATACGACAAATTTCTCTACTTTTTAAATCATTGAGTCGCTTTACAAGTCAGGTGCTAGGGGCACAACAACACCTACAAAACCAACTTAAAAGGTTAATAAACCTTAACAGTTTTACATACTTTTAAAATAGGTAATTAAACTAATAAATGGAAATTGTGTATTCAATATTCTTCAAATAAATATTTACAAATTCATTTAGTAATCAGTAAGATAATCTTTTTATTTGTTAAGATAAATGAAGTCACTGCAATTTATTTATTTAACTGATAATGCTGTTTTGAAGTTTTGAACATTTTATGTAATTGTGTGTATATTTTGCTATAATTTTAGGCTCGCTATAAATTGCTGTTGGATTGGATTCGTAATGAAAACGGAACCCTCGGCTTTCTCGCTACTCAACTTTGGGAGGAAGGTGAGAGGCAGGTTGTTAAAGAGCTGTCTCTCATTTATAGCAAAAATGTAGGAAAACATTAAAACTTCGGATTGAAAACTCTTGAAAACTCGAAAACTCGTGACATTTATTATTTCCTTCATTCTATTGCGTTCCATTATACTCTAACAAAAAATAAAAAAAATATTGAAAATAAAAAAATATTGAATTAAATTAAATTTGATCAACGAGTGCAATAGCAAAACATTTTTCGGTATAACTGTCAACAGCAGAGTATTAATTATTATGGCTAAAAATTAAAAATCTTTTATCAGAACAAAAAAAAATGAGTACCGTAGAATGGGGTGACTTTGATCAATTTCAGAATTAAAACGAATTTTTTTCTCAAAATATGCGAGCGAAAAAATAATTAAAAAAATGTGAATATCGGTTTTGTCTATACTTTCAATTTCTAGAATAAAAATATTATTTTTCTCATTATTTTTCGAGAAAAAAAATTAAATGACTGATCAATGTTAAACTATGATCGGGGGTTACTTTGATAGCCCAACTTTTTTTTTAACGAATATCTATAGTAATTCCCATTATGTTATTATTATGGTACATTACAATGCTAAGTACAGTAAACAAAATTATTATGGTGTATACCAAAAAATACTTGACGCAGTGGATTTCATCAAAATAATGTGTTTGCATCCACATTGGTACATTGAAAGTTCAGACTACAAAATCATGTGAAAATAATACTTACATATTTGTCGATTTTTTCATCACACTGACACATTCTTACACGCTGCGTTCGAGCAATGACAGAGAATGATAATCAGTGATGCCAACAGTAGTAAAAAAAACTTGGCACTGCATTTAGATACCGAAAAAAATATATTTAAAAACAAAATAAAGATTTTATCAAAGTAACCCCGCGGTTCAAAGTATTCTACGGTACCTAGTAAAAAAAATTTTAGTCCATAAATATTTAAAAATTTTTGCTGTGATCACAGTAAATATTTTTAAAAGTACCAATCAATATAGTGAAAAAAATTGAAAATATTACTTATGTTACATATATATTTTTTTATTTATATTGCATTTTAGATTTTTTCCAAAGATTGTATTATTTTCTAAGATTTTGGAAATTTCAAAGCTATTTTACAATTGTATACAGCGGAGGATGAAATAAAATCCGCCAATGGATAATTTTAGAGGTTTTTTCATTGTATAATATTATTGTTTTCGATTTTTGCTTGCATTTAATTGTATCATTATTTATATTATTTAAGATTTATATGGAGAAAATTATAATGAATTTAGGCTCTTTATCTTAGTCGTAAAAGTAGATAGCTATAGGGCACTATTTACTTAGTTTTGTGCTTTATGTTACATTGTTTACTTATTTTAACGTTTTCTTTATAGAGGCGATTGCAATTATTGGTAGATTTTTGTCTGTTTGTTGATATTATTTGAATTAAATTTTAGCTTTGTAAGCTATCACGTCATAATGAAAATGATTATGAAAATGAATGAAAAAATATTGTTACAGAGATTTATTTCAGGTTTTAACAAACGCCTAGTTGTTTAAGATGTAATCATTTAAAATACAAATGATCAGGTGCTTAAAATGGTACAATTTTGTGTTTTCTATCTAGTCGATTAAGTAGGGTAAGTATTTTTTTTTTATCAATGAATTTTTACAATAAATGTTTTTAAGTGCACTTATTATATGTATATAATGAATATAATGTAATCGATACAACCATGATATATTTCTATTTTATTAAATTTGGTAATAAAATGAATAGTTTCTATTGTTTTATTTTAATGGACATTTTACTGTACGAAACTTTTAAAGTATATTTTGGATTAAGTGAAGAAAATGTGCATAATTTGATATTGGATAGTCGCGTCAACTTAAAGTGTAAACACACGCCAATCCTAAAAATTTGCATTTTAAAAAAATATGTTAGAAGAAAATATATGTTATACTTAAACATGTGAAGAACAAATTATATTGTTTAGAATTTCCATCGAAGTAGTAGAAACCCCACAATAAAAGTTATAACATAAGAAGAATTTGACTTATATTGAAATTTGTTGCGAAAACGGTTTATTGCGCGCAAATGATTCCTACACCGAATAATAAGTCAATATCATTTAAAAAAAATGTATTGATTTTTTTATTTTTTTTTAATGTAGTTTTAATGAAAAGTACAAAAAACTACATTTATCAGGCCTGTTGAATTGTTTCCGCCGCCTCGGAACTCTAAATATATGGAGCTACAGTGTCTCAGTGACTGCGTTGAGGTGTGGATTACGTTTGTGTTTTTCGTGTGGAATTAGTATGATATATATAAACATTGTAAAGGTCATATCGGTGAAGGTCAAATCGTCAATGTCATTCGCCTTTGTGAATCCCTTAATTAAATACAAAATACGAACCCAGACAAACAATAAAAGATGTACAAAGCGGAACATTTTTTAGACGTGCGATATGGAGATGGGTTATTGGGTTATCTTTACTTAAAAAATCATTGCTAAGTAGGTACCTACTTACATAATTGATAAGTGAACATAATTATATATCGGAGTTGTTTCTGTTGGGTTATCTCATTTTAGAGACGTTTGTATCGGTGAGTGGTTATCTTCCCGCGATGCCGTTGCCCAATAGAATTGGATTGAAAATTGTTGATATCGACGTACGAGATGTTCGATTTCCAACGTCACTGGGTGGACATGGTTCTGATGCCTTAGTAAGTCTATATTTTGATTAATTAAACCTCGAACCAATTAGTAAAATTGATGAAGACTATTTAAATGAATAATACATTTGTATCAAAGTCTGAAGATTTAATTGACGTGAGTGCTCGTTGTAGGTACAGATCCTACAAGGTGGACCACAAAAATTTAAATAGGTACCTGAAATTAACGTGTCACGTTGTTTGTTGCCGATGAATTCCTAAACTACTGAACCGATTTTGATAAAACTTCGTAATATGTGTAATTTGGTCCAAATTAAAAGATAGGATAGTTTTTATTTTGAATTCGGGCGCGTGCAGCTAGTAAATATAACAGATTAGTTGGTGCTCGCGACTTCGTCCGCGTTCTGGATGAAAGGTACCCTATGTTCTTTCTGTTGTCCCAGACAACGTGTATGTAAAATTTCATGGTGATCGGTTTAGTAGTTTTTGCGTGAAAGAGTTGCAAACATCCATAGGTACAAACCTTCGTAATATTAGTAACCTTTTTAATATTAGTAAGTATGGATTAAGGAAAGAGGACTGTTCGACGGCCTACTGTTGATCCTATAACAACACAAGAAACACCAGGAGTGATGCAAAGGATCTACAGACCCTGAGAGGTTTAATTCTCACTAAAATTACTATAACTCTACTACCAAAAGTAATACTTATACATAAATTGTAACAATAGCATACGGATCCGAACTACTCGTGTGCTTACGTGACGACGACCACAGAGGATGGCAACAAAGGATTCGGGTTGACTTTCACGTGCGGTCGCGGCACGGAGATTGTGGTACTCACCATCAGGTCAATGAAGAGATTCGTAGTGGGTAAAAACGCGGTCGACATATTCGCAGACTTCGCTGGTTTCTGGCGGAAGATCACAAACGATTCGCAGATGAGATGGGTAAGATTCTATATTTATAAGACCAGTAGAGCAGATTACATTATACAAGAAAATAATTATGGTACACAAGGTCACTTAAAAATATTTTTTCACTTAATCAGCCCTATTCCGTATCATTCACTTTATGAATAATGTAACCGTTATAGACCAATGACCTTTAAAATCGCATTTTTTCACTTTATGAATAACGGTTGCGTTATTCATAAAGTGAATGATACAAAATAAGGGAGATTATCTCTTTTTATTATTTTCGCTTTTTTTCCTTAATCGAATAAGTTATTTAAATATCCTAAAAAGTTATTCTTATTTGACTAACAGAAATCATTTGGATTAAAGTCGAACTAAGTTATTATTTACAAAAAATCCTTTTATTTATTTCCGAATTTACCTGTTATCCTTTAATTTAATTATTATTTAGTATATTATACATTTACAGATCGGTCCCGAAAAAGGCGTAGCTCATTTAGCAGTCGCTGCTATATTGAACTCGCTCTGGGATCTCTGGGCTAGGTTGGAGAATAAACCATTATGGAAATTACTCGTGGATATGACACCCGAGGTATGGAGCATTTTCTCATTTGTTCATTTAATACACACACACACGCTAATTTCAATTAGAAGTATTAACAAAAAAATTGTATATGAAAGTTAAGGACGGGTATACGTATTTCACGTTGCGATTTCCGTCAAAAAGAAGGATTAACACACGCGCACGGCTCACGCACACAGTGACGCTTTCGGCAAGGCAGAAAAACAGACGACACTTGTAATATTGATACTTGTTGTAATTTTGCTATTTATCTAATTGTATCAGTTTGGTATCGATGGCTATGACTTGGTTGACCTGATGATGGACTCCGGAGACACCCCATGGAACTCCGAAACTATCAGAGGTGGGTATCCCGAGTGTGGGCTCTTTTTGTTTGTATTCATGAGCACTTACATGCTGGATGACTTGGTTGACCTGATGATGGACTCCGGAGACACCCCATGGAACTCCGAAACTATCAGAGGTAGGTATCCCAAGTGTGGGCTCTTTTTGTTTGTATTCATGAGCACTTACATGCTGGATGACTTAGTTGACCTGATGATGGACTCCGGAGACACCCCATGGAACTCCAAAACTATCAGAGGTAGGTATCCCAAGTGTGGGCTCTTTTTGTTTGTATTCATGAGCACTTACATGCTGGATGACTTGGTTGACCTGATGATGGACTCCGGAGACACCCCATGGAACTCCAAAACTATCAGAAGTAGGTATCCCGAGTGTGGGCTCTTTTTGTTTGTATTCATGAGTACTTACATGCTAGATGACTTGGTTGACCTGATGATGGACTCCGGAGACACCCCATGGAACTCCGAAACTATCAGATGTAGGTATCCCGAGTGTGGGCTCTTTTTGTTTGTGTTCATGAGCACTTATATGCTGGATGACTTGGTTGACCTGATGATGGACTCCGGAGACACCCCATGGAACTCCAAAACTATCAGAAGTAGGTATCCTGAGTGTGGGCTCTTTTTGTTTGTATTCATGAGTACTTACATGCTAGATGACTTGGTTGACCTGATGATGGACTCCGGAGACACCCCATGGAACTCCGAAACTATCAGAGGTAGGTATCCCGAGTGTGGGCTCTTTTTGTTTGTATTCATGAGCACTTATATGCTGGATGACTTGGTTGACCTGATGATGGACTCCGGAGACACCCCATGGAACTCCGAAACTATCAGAGGTAGGTATCCCGAGTGTGGGCTCTTTTTGTTTGTATTCATGAGCACTTATATGCTGGATGACTTGGTTGACCTGATGATGGACTCCGGAGACACCCCATGGAACTCCGAAACTATCAGAGGTAGGTATCCCGAGTGTGGGCTCTTTTTGTTTGTATTCATGAGCACTTATATGCTGGATGACTTGGTTGACCTGATGATGGACTCCGGAGACACCCCATGGAACTCCGAAACTATCAGAGGTAGGTATCCCGAGTGTGGGCTCTTTTTGTTTGTATTCATGAGCACTTATATGCTGGATGACTTGGTTGACCTGATGATGGACTCCGGAGACACCCCATGGAACTCCAAAACTATCAGAAGTAGGTATCCTGAGTGTGGGCTCTTTTTGTTTGTATTCATGAGTACTTACATGCTAGATGACTTGGTTGACCTGATGATGGACTCCGGAGACACCCCATGGAACTCCGAAACTATCAGAGGTAGGTATCCCGAGTGTGGGCTCTTTTTGTTTGTATTCATGAGCACTTATATGCTGGATGACTTGGTTGACCTGATGATGGACTCCGGAGACACCCCATGGAACTCCGAAACTATCAGAGGTAGGTATCCCGAGTGTGGGCTCTTTTTGTTTGTATTCATGAGCACTTATATGCTGGATGACTTGGTTGACCTGATGATGGACTCCGGAGACACCCCATGGAACTCCGAAACTATCAGAGGTAGGTATCCCGAGTGTGGGCTCTTTTTGTTTGTATTCATGAGCACTTATATGCTGGATGACTTGGTTGACCTGATGATGGACTCCGGAGACACCCCATGGAACTCCGAAACTATCAGAGGTAGGTATCCCGAGTGTGGGCTCTTTTTGTTTGTATTCATGAGCACTTATATGCTGGATGACTTGGTTGACCTGATGATGGACTCCGGAGACACCCCATGGAACTCCGAAACTATCAGAGGTAGGTATCCCGAGTGTGGGCTCTTTTTGTTTGTATTCATGAGCACTTATATGCTGGATGACTTGGTTGACCTGATGATGGACTCCGGAGACACCCCATGGAACTCCGAAACTATCAGAGGTAGGTATCCCGAGTGTGGGCTCTTTTTGTTTGTATTCATGAGCACTTATATGCTGGATGACTTGGTTGACCTGATGATGGACTCCGGAGACACCCCATGGAACTCCGAAACTATCAGAGGTAGGTATCCCGAGTGTGGGCTCTTTTTGTTTGTATTCATGAGCACTTATATGCTGGATGACTTGGTTGACCTGATGATGGACTCCGGAGACACCCCATGGAACTCCAAAACTATCAGAAGTAGGTATCCCGAGTGTGGGCTCTTTTTGTTTGTATTCATGAGTACTTACATGCTAGATGACTTGGTTGACCTGATGATGGACTCCGGAGACACCCCATGGAACTCCGAAACTATCAGAGGTAGGTATCCCGAGTGTGGGCTCTTTTTGTTTGTATTCATGAGCACTTATATGCTGGATGACTTGGTTGACCTGATGATGGACTCCGGAGACACCCCATGGAACTCCGAAACTATCAGAGGTAGGTATCCCGAGTGTGGGCTCTTTTTGTTTGTATTCATGAGCACTTATATGCTGGATGACTTGGTTGACCTGATGATGGACTCCGGAGACACCCCATGGAACTCCGAAACTATCAGAGGTAGGTATCCCGAGTGTGGGCTCTTTTTGTTTGTATTCATGAGCACTTACATGCTGGATGACTTGGATTTAAGTTGACGTATTAGTTATCGTGTTCTCCTTAGCAAGCCCTTTCATTTGAAACCCACACTGTGGTATTGCAGAAAAAATAACTAGTCCGCCATATTGGAATTAGAATGACATCACATAACTAAGCATACATTGTCATCCAAAATAAGCGTGTATACCAAATTTCAGACCAAGATGTAGTCGTAATATGGAATTACGGGCATATTCATCACATATCAAAGTTTCAAAAGCAGGTCAACCAAGTCATCTAAGTAAGTAAGTAATCTAAGTATCTCCTTAAGTATACATTCGTTATAAAAGGAGTTTATCCAACTTTACTTAGTATGTCAATTACAGGAGCTGGTATCTACAATAGACTTCCGTTACATCACTGATGTTATTACGAAAGAAGAAGCAATTAAAATTTTGAAAGAAAAGAAAGTTGGGAAGGAAGAAAGAGTGAAGTTTTTAATGGAGAAAGGTTATCCAGCATATACAACTCAAGTCGGTAAGTTTAAGGACTATAAATTGGCTACTAAGTAAAGTAACTTCTCTCCTATAAGGATCTTCGATGCCCTTGAAATGTTACTAACGACCCGCTCCCGGCTTCTGCCGAATTATATGTATAAACAAATCTTCCTCAGTTATCGCTCTTTCCATTAGTGAAAACCGTATCACAATCAGTTGAGTTTAGAAGTTAGTGGAAAAACAGACAAGAGTCGGACAGCTACTTCATTTTATAACTAGCTGTTGCACGCGACTTCGTCCGCGTAACTTTATAAAATATAGCCTATATTACTACCTGATAACGTAGCTTTCTATAGATGAAAGAATTTTTCAAATCGGTCCAGTAGTTTCGGAGCCAATTCAAACACACAAACAAACAAATCTTTCCTCCTTATAATATTAAGTATAGATTAGTAAGTAAGAAATGTAGATGACACTAGATTTTATTTATTTAAATTATTTAATTAAAATAAGAAAAAACTATTTAATTAATAGCATCATATTAAGTAGTTAGATCTTCATAACTTTTGTAGGTAATTATTAAATTTGAAATTATTCAACTGTCGAAAGATTAAAGTATATGTTGCTCTTAAATAATTTATTTTGTTCGTTTTACCCAAATTGTTATCAATGTATTTCTACATTGATACTATGTAATGTGATAATAATGTCATAGTTTACTTAAAGATATCACTTTGTTTGATAACAAGTAAAAGACGTTGATTGTGTTGTGTTGGGAATATGTACAAAGATTTTATTTTTGGGTTCTAACAAACACGTCTTATTTTATAATTCTTCGTCCTACCTAGTTAAGTATGCATTAATTTTTAATAACATCAAACCCGACTTTTTTAAATTTGTCAGTAACAACTACTTATTATACTTAATGACCAGTAAAGACACCGAAAGCAATGGATGACGATTACATTGGTTGTTTTTTTTTATTACCAGGATGGTTGGGTTACAGCGACGAGTTCGTGAAAGAACTTTGCGATAAGTACTTGAAACTGGGCTTCACACACTTCAAGGTCAAAGTTGGAGTCAACTTTGAAGACGATTACAGGAGATGTAGTGTGGTGCGCAAGAGCATCGGTGATGATAAAGTTTTAGTAAGTAGATCTTTTTGTTTTTATTTTAGTTTCAACTGCTTTACATGCATTGAAAATAGAAACTCGACAGGCAGGCGATTGTCAGCTTCTTGATTGTATAAGTGGTTATATCGCCTAGAAATACACCGAGCAATACAAGGCGAACATTTGATTAAAAAAAAATTTTTACAGTGTCCGTAATGTCCGTAAAATAAATACTTTTACCTAATCGTAAATCACAATATCTACCTACCTACGAAAAAAGAAACAGTTCTTAAAACGTCCGGCTAATGGCTAACCTGATTTTGAGGGGACTCACTGATGTTACAAGGAGTAACTTATGCAATATTTATTTTAGAAATATATGAACTGTACTAACATTTAAGTATGAACCTCTGAATAAAGGTTATTATTATTACTCGTTTAATTCAGATGGTAGATGCGAACCAGGCATGGAGTGTACCAGAAGCAATAGAGTGGATGAAAAAACTGGCTCCACTCAAACCTCTATGGATTGAAGAGCCGACATCACCAGATGATGTACTTGGACATGCTGCCATATCGAAAGCTCTACAGTGTGTAAATACCTACTCTTTAAGTATCACTTGAATATAATAACTAAATTTTGCAGATAACCTCAAACTAGTTAGCACTTATACCATATTAGAAACACGTCGAGGCTTTGCACGAATGTAATTTGTTTCTGTAATTTACTTATATACATAAAACTTCCTCATTTACCTCTTTCAATTGGTGAAAAAATTAGTGAGTCTTTGGTTTAGAAGAATTCCATACTATGTTTTAGGCCATACGGAATCGGCGTGGCAACGGGCGAGATGTGCGCTAATCGCGTCATGTTCAAACAGTTCCTGCAGAGCGGTGGCATGCAATATTGCCAAATCGACTCTGCGCGAATCGGTGGAGTCAACGAAATATTGTCGGTTTATTTAATGGCTGAAAAACTAAAAGGTACAAAAATGTTGCCTAGAATTCTTAATGTATTGATAGAGAATAAAATTGCGATTAAGTAAAAAAAACGGCCGTGCGTTTTACGTGAATTATAGATATGTTACCAATATAAAATAATTAGGTATACATACTTGGGTTTTTAAAAATAAGGTTTTGATAAATAAGCAATATAAAGTAAGATTAGTTATAAAATCGATATGTACAAATAAGAATCACTTTTATCTATCCACTTAGGTTTATAACAACCATAACAATTAAAATAAATATAATAATATCAATTGAACTAACAGTTGAACTAGTGGGAATAGACGAAAAAATTCTATGATCCTATCAAGTGGTGTAATTATGAATTCCCTCTGGGAACCGTTATAAAGTATGTTGCAATCTCACTGACGGCGATCGCACGTCGATATGCAGATAAAGTACCGCTGTCATTAAAAACGAGCAAAAAAAGCGTTAGTCGAAAACTACGCTAAGTTTGACCATACACTCTCGCTTAGATTGAGTTCATAAGAATGCATAAATGTATGGTTCCAGTGAAAGTATGCCCACACGCCGGTGGCGTGGGTCTGTGCGAAATGGTTCAACACTTGCAGTACTGGGACTACGCCAGTCTCTCGGGGACTATGGATGGCCGTCTTGTGGAGTATGTGGACCAACAGCACGAGCATTTCGTCGATCCTTGCATCGTGCAAAACGCCAGATATATGGCGCCAAAGGTTTATTTCTTTTTTATTATATAAAGTACGGCGGACAGGAGATAAGCCAAACAGTCCAAGTTACTTAATTTTTTTGGATATAAGTTTTAGCAGAATTAAGACAATAGCCATTGCCGACAATCACGTTTATTTATTTATATTTTAAGAGAGAAAATTTGAAAATAAATTAACTTGGTTTTCGCTCGATGTTTCGTAAAAGCATATTAATTAATCATATAAAACTAATAATCTTACATAATTAAAGAAAACATAATATATAAACGAGATTATGGTTCGGTTTTGGTTTATTTGGATAGTCCCAAACAAACTGGCAAACTAAATGCAAATTATAAAAGAACATTTCTCCAAACTTTAATAAAGTTACTTACTTACTTGGATTAGTTTGTTGTATCCTCTATCTGGTATACTTAGACAAGGTATCCAGTTGTCTTATTTTACTTAAGTGGTTTTTTTCCTTTTATTTAGGCGCCAGGATACAGTACAGAGTTCCTGCCTGGTACAGTAGAAAAATTCTCGTATCCACACGGATCTGAGTGGAAGAAAATGATCAAAGACGACATCTTCCCTCCACCGGACCCCGCTGAGCTTGTGAACTGACTAAAATCGTTTATATAACTTCACTGTTTAATCTAAAATCGTCTTTTTATAAATAAAATGCTTTAGGGGAAAATATTTTATTTCTTAAAACTTAACCTACTTTTTTGTCCATACATAAGTCTTCTTTGTTTGGCGTAGCAACTTACTTTTTAAAAGCAAATGCGCTAAGTTTAGATTGTTTTGGAGCACTGGTTATGGGCGAATCACTTGTTACATCGTCTAATTTCCTTTTATTTCCATTTTCCGATGCATTACTCTTTTCGGCATTGTTTTTAGCCTTGAACATTTTGATGCAATGTCTAGTCAACTCGGAGGGAGTCAAATCTAAATGTTGTTCTTCGAGTGTAGTTTTGTTACGTGAAAACCAGTCCACGAAAGTTTCACCTGAATTAGGTTTTAATATCTGGAAGAAATATTTTTTTTTTTATAAGAAGTACTTTCATAATGATGATACATTTGTCATGTAAAAATCGACAGGCAGTTTGTTTTTTGTTCACAATTTTGTTAAAAACTAACTTACATCATTATTTTCCGTTTGCTCCTCTGGTTGATCGTGAACTTCGACCAATGTCCTCTCGGTCAAACTCAGTGGATTAGTTGCAGATTTAGACATTTCTTGTTTCTTTTTAAACGGATTTCTTATACCAAATGGCGAACATCTAATTGTCTGAAAACAAAAATAAAAATATGTGCTGGAGAAGTGGTTACATAGTGTCGTAAATTAATATTATTTTAATGCTTTTATTAATATTATTTCAAAAATTAAAATATGATAGATAATCTTGACTGACATGTAAGTATGTAGTTACTTTATTTTCTTATGTTTTTGGGCCTAGTATCAGTAGTCCGATTACTCAGTCCGATGATCGGACTCTCAGTAGTCCGATGATTTAGAACGTCGGATTACTAAGCCTTTTAGTCCGATGATAAAACATTTTTGTTAAACATCGGACCACTGAGACGAAAAAGTCTCATCAGTCCAATCCGGAATACTGATACTAGTCCTGTTTATGTATGCGTTTCTCACTGAACGCTCGACAATATTGTCACAAACTACTTAATATATTTCTTGAGAATACATATATCCCACTAATTTAAGTATGAGAACAGCACTATAACGTTGTCCTTCTAAAAGCCCAATAGAACTTACCGCTGGCCTAATAGTGTTGACCGTTTCCAGTTTGTTGAGATGCTTCTGTGGTATGACTATACTGTTGTTCAAGTCTGTGGCTTCGGACGCGTCGTCCAACTGGTTGAAGGACGGGTCGTTCGTTTGGTGCGTGTCGGGCGATTTGGCCGCGTGTCGGGCGGCATGTAGGGTGGACAGTTGGTCCGCTAAGTGCATTCTCCCAACGCGAGCCGCGTATTTAGCGGCCACACCCAACAGACGCTCGTCGTTTAATAGTTCCATCAGTTCGAGGGCTCTCTGTTCGATTTCACTTCTGCAGGCGAGCTGTGAATATTATACATATTTTCATTAGTCGGAAAATGGAAATTTCAAAATCTTATTGGAAAATTGTGGGGGGCTTATGTCCAGTCCACCAGTGGACGTCATACATTAGTATGAGATCTGAAACAAAGACCCGATAATTAAAAAATTACTCTTTTAATATGTCAATACTCTTACTTACATTGATATATTCTAAAGTGCAACGAGATATATACTTTTCAGATACTTTTTTTTTTAATGTTTTGATGAAAGCGCAAAAATTCGAGCTAGAGTACTGACTTTACAACTCCTAATATTAACGTTGACGAAGAAAGTGATATAATTGAATTGACAACAGATTTTTTTTGATCAAATTTTTCTTTTTGACTTTATTATATACAATACATAAATGGAAAAAATATACAAACCGCAAACAGTTTGATAGCCGTCTCGTGTATCGTCTTACTCTCGCTGCCTGAGATCGCGCAACGAAGCAATTCCTCTTCGCACTGTCCCTTCTCACTGTCCAGCTCACACAGCGGGATCTGACACAAGCAATTAATTCATTCTCAGTACAGTGCCGACCCTGGTAGGGTTAATCCATGCTAATATTATAAATGTAAAAGTAACTCTGTCTGGCTGTTACCTTATCACGCCTTAACTACTCAATACTCAAGCGATCATCATGAAATTTTGCATACACGTTGTATCTTTTTTAAACTTTTGTACTTAAAAAACCTTACCTGCATAGGTAACTCAGTGATGATAGGTTTCGGCGTAGTCGGTGGGAATGATGTACTGCGGCAAAGTATCGCTCGCACCTTTTGGGTTTGCTCGTTCACCTGTAAATTAAAACAGTCAATAATGAAACAAATTCATGAATATTCTAATACTCTTAATTATAATTTGATATTAATGATACTCTTAATTTCTACCCAAACTATAATAGTTTCAAAAAGTTGCAATGAATATAAAAGATGAATTTTTGTAGTTATCATAGAAAAAAAAAGAAAAATCTACAATAGACAAAAACATAATACTCTAAATCTTGCTCAGTGTACGCAGTCTGAAGAGAATAGATTAGACTGTTTTTGCATTACTCTAGCTCTATCGTAATATGTGAGAAGGGCCTAATCATCAGCAGTTTAGACCCCTGAGAAGTAAACTTACCGAAACAATAAACCAATTGTCAGAAACGCCTCTCGAGTGAGCGTTGGTGTCGCATATTGGCATCCAAAGTCCGGAGGCGAGGTCGTACCGGCGCACGAGTCCGGCGTCGTCCGCCGTGCACGCAGCGCCCACCTCCGACGTGCCCACCCACGCCAATTTAGAACTTGGGCTCAACGGCACACGGACGGTTTTGCTTCGGATCTGACAACCTGTGGACAATGCGAACTGAGGGCCTACTATCACCTCTTAAAACGATGCAAAAACGAGTGAGTGAGTGAGCGATTGAGTGAGGGAGATGTCGCCTTACATCATGTATTGCGTCATATCGTTTACTCACTCGTTTTTGCATCGTTTTAAGAGGTGATAGTAGGCCCTCTGGACTCGGTTGCGAAACAAATCTCATGGCAGTCTTTGTCGCTTAACATGCAAAGTATATAGTATATAGGTCGGTATCCGTATTTTACCAGGTCCAAAGTTTTGCAATTAATTTTAAATGTCTAGTTAACAAATTTATATGTTTGAAAATATATTTACCGTTCATGGCGATAATATCCATGGCGAGATGTTGGTCGCTCATGCCAGGATCTGTGTTGTGATACACCGCCAGGACCACAGAATTGTAGGCAGCTAGTGCTACTACCGGGCCAGGAAGCGATATTACCTTTAAATTACAATACCAAATTTTTTTTAGTCCATCTGTAGGACTGTTAGGGCTTCTTGACTGAACTTTTCAAAGCAGAGAACTTTTGAAAGTTACTACTTTTGGCCCCTGAGTCATCGTCATTACCATCAGCCCGTGTCTCTCCATTGCTGGATGTAGACCTCTCCCAAGGCTTCTGTGCGTGGTGGCTTAAGTTTAATGCGACATAAAGTAACTTTTCTTATACGACAACAGTCAATTTGTTTTTTTTAAGGCGAGTTTTGCTGAGGTGTGAACGTAAGTGAACCGTCACACACTAGGATCGGTGACGCTGGATCGACTTAACTCGTCTCCACTCGACATCGAGCGCGTCTGAATTGGTGACACATTGATTTTTTAAATTAGAAATTTTCACTTCTATCGTATGGTCATAAGCACACGCTCATTTTTTTTATTTATTGTCTCAACAAAAGGTAGCTAGGGAAAGAGCTTTACCTGCCGCTGCGTGCCCATGGGTGTGAAGAGTCGCAACAGCCTTGCAGTGGTGGCGCAAGCGACAACGCCATTGGCCGCTGCCAAGCAAAGAGCTGCCTCAGTATCCGGTAGAGACACGCTCCACTCCTTGCTGCTGCCCACCAGCGATATGCCCACCACTTTGCTGGAACACCACATTCACACCGCATAAAATGCATAGCACGATCTAGACACTGTTGCTTAGTTAAGTTCCTTGTTTCAAATTGTAATTCATATAGACCGTGGTTTTGTTAGTAGCATAGCATAGCATAGGTTTAATAGTAGCAGTGTCACAAACATACCTGGGAACCTCACAGGCCAAAGCCAGCACAGTTGTGGACAAGCTTGCCATAGTGTGGTTTAAATAGTTGTTTAGGTTTATTCCGTGGTGCACATTGGTGTCATGGAACTCCACCACTATTGTTGACTCGCCGTTTTCTGATGTGTGGCACCGAACTATGCCCACATCATTCCAACACATATACCTGAAATAAAAAAACAATTTTTAACTAGACATTCTACTAATATTACAAAGTTTGTGAAGATTTTTGTTACTGTGCTGAGGATATTGATCACAGATAGTTCGTTAAATGGATTAACACATATACTTAGAATACTTTTTTTGGCAAGCGAACTTCATCATCTTCGACCTAATCTTCAATTACCATCAGTTGAGATTGAGCCCAATAATTCTACCAATTTTCAAAACTACCCGAATTATTTCTACTGAATTTTCTAATTTGCCTGGGCTACAAATGCTACAATCGCTTTCCCGTATACAAACAAAACAAAAAAATAAAAATGTAATTATTTAACTGTCATCTTTTGTAATCATTATCCGCTGTAACTTTTGAATTTTTTCAGATGTTAGAGTCAAGTTGTGAGGTACGGCGTACTCACCTGTGTTCTAGGTGCGTAGGAGTCGACGACGGCTGAAAGGGGGGTTGAGGGGGCAGAGTGCGAGGTGCGGGGGGCGAAGAGCGACCCGACGGCGGTCTCGAGTCTTCCTTCACGTTCAACCCTAACGTTTCGTTTTTTAGCTTCTCTAAGGATATCGCATTGTCGTCGTCACTCTCGTACTCATTTATCAAATTGACGTCCATATCATCGTTATCTGGAATGTAACAAAATTGCTTTGAATACAGCTCACTCAAAGACCTATGTGAAAATAATGTTGTCAGTCAGTCCAGTACGTTTCATTTAGTTTAATTCTAATTAATGATGACGAAATGAAAGCCATAAACGTATTACACGCAACAATGATTATTATTATTTTTGTTATTTTTTCTTTATTTCTTTCACACAATTTTTTTGTGTGTGATTATTTCGCCCAAAAAAAATTACTTTCTTGCTAACCCTAGTATGGTGAAGGGTGGAAAAATTTTCTGGTCCACATTGTACCAGAATAAGAATGGGAAATTGGGCAAGTTTATTTCTTAAATCTCACAAAAAATATAAACTTTAATAAATGTTACAGTATTATTAGATATAAATAAGAATAATAAATTAAAACTCACCTTCCACCCGTTCAATGAGCTCAATATCTTCGGGGGTGTCTTTATTTTCAAACGTCGAACTGTCCTTGCCATAGCAATTTACAAGAAAGCCTAGTTGACCAATATTGTCGCAAAACGCTAGAACGCCATTACCTTAAAAATAACTACAATTAAATTGATTATGTAGAAAAAAGACAAGTGTAAGGAAAATTAAAAGTATTTATTAATTTTACCGAAAATAAAGAGAAGTATTCTTTAAATAAGTATCTGGCGGCAGTAACCACACCATTACAGATGTAATATCCATATTACCTTTAGGATTCCAAGCCAAGGAGGTGACGTTATGTGATGTGGGATGCTCTATAACACCTATACAATTGCCTGACTGTACTTCCCATACTGCTATTTGACCAGCCACAGAACTCCCACAAAGAAATTCTCCGCAAGGCGAGAACAGGCATTGAGATATTGCACATTTTATCTGACATAAAAAAGAGGAAAGTTTTAAGTATGCAGTTGCACTTGCAGTTAATAAATTTTGAACTCAGTGACTCATTTTATAGAAATTTATATTAGTTTAAAAAAACATTACAAAAAAAATAATTTAAGCTGAAGAAGACATATAATGGTGTGTTGTATATTCTTATCTATATTACATTTTTGGAGATAATTTATTGAGTAAGTATGTGTATTAAAAAAAAAAAACAAATAACTAGAGTACAAAATACTTACTGAATTATGAGAAAATGTCATTCTCTGACTCCACGTTTCACATTCCAACAAAATAATTTCCTTGTTGTTTGGATAGGCCAAATACTTTCCTTGTGTTGGCTCGAAATCCATTCGACCTACAAGATTCAAAAATTGTATACCATCTTAAGTCATAAAAATAGAAACTATTTAATTCTCATAAAAGAAAGGAACTTTTTTACATAAAACTTTTGCTGCAAAAAATGAATTTATTTTTGGCACACAATTGATCTCTTTGACAATTTTCTGTGTATCTATATCCCATATCCTCAAATAGCCGTCCCCGCTTGCTGTACTGACATATTTCATTAGAGGACACAGTGAAATACTTAAAACCGGTCCCTTGTGTTCTGTCATCACTAACAGTGGAGTTCCCCCTTCGGGACTACAAATTTTAGCCTCTGTGTTTTCACAGGAGCATCCCAAGGCCTGAAAATAATAATAACTAATTATAAGTGTATACTCACCAGATCAAACTCTTGAAAACAGCAGTATCAAACTCTAATGGCAATAGATAATAAAAGACAAGATGAGTTATGTAAATATTTGGTAAATATACCTAAAGGTGCTCATGAACTGGTGGCAGATGCAGGTGTTTTTAGTTAATCACTATAATGGATGATAATTTCTTATGTTAAGATTGGCAGACAGGCTGAAGGTCCACTTAATGGTATGTGGCTACCATTGCATATAACACAAGCAATGCCACAGGATAAGGGAATAGGATTAGGGATAAGGCTAAGGAAGGGAGGGAAATGGACTCGTGGATCACTTACTCACTAACTGAAACACAACAGAACATAATGCTGTTATTTCACGGTGATCTCCTGTAAGGTGTTGGTAACTGCCGCCAGGTGGGCTGCCCAAATTACAACGAAATGCACTACATGAATATATTGATCTTGCAAATAAAATAGTCTACAAGTTAAATGATAAATTCAAGCCAAGTCTCAACATCAAGTTAGTCCAAAAGGTACTTACTTCAATTTTTTGAGTTGTTTTAATTTGAGTAACGGGTGCAGTGAATCTAGTAACTATCCCATCCTTTTTGAAATCCGGAAATGTGTAAGCTTGCACTGTATGATTGTTAGTAGCCACATATAACCTTTTATCCTTGTAACACACAGCCACTGCACTTTCCCCAACAATAAAATCGTGGGGAAGCTCATCGTCCATGTCATCCCATATTCTAACATCAGCATCGTGTCCACAGGTTATAATGTGTCTGAAATTATGTATTATTATGTGTAATCACTACATTTAGTTAAAACATAGAAGACTATATGACACTCGAGTAACAAAACTAAATTTAAGGAATCTAGTTTCAAGGGAACATGTGTTTTAGATTGCTTATGTTTGTAGGCGACAACCCCTTACCATCATCTGCAGTCAGACAGCCCATTGTTATTAAACAAACATAAATATATTTAAATGTACAAAATTTTGATATTAACCTACGAGAATTTTGATCGCATTGGTAAAAGCAACGACAGAAATCGTAAGAAATACTTAATAATTATTATTTTTATATAGAAAGTATTTACTTACTTTCCATCTTCGCTATAGCAGACGTCAGTATGACCCTCGGCATGTGCGTATCTTAGTGCTTTCCTTTCCATTTGTACTAGGTATATTTTGATTCAACTTTTATAACAAAGTTCAATCAAATTGTATCATTAAAACTGACTGAAACTCAGACACAACACAACACAGTAAGAATAAAATTGATTTAAACATAAATTAGTGTATTAATTAGTAAATTACATATGTAGTAAAAATTAATGTTTTATTTTATTTTATTTATTCAACTTTTGGCCGGTCTTGTGTTGACAGTTGAAAACATGACTTTAGTTTTGGCGCGAAATACCACAGAGTACTTTATAATATATAAAAAACGAATTTCAATGATAGATAAAGGAGCACCATTTTAACAAAATAGTGGTTCATAAATTGACCCGAATGGCGCTAGTGTAGCCAGAGCATGAGCCAGAGTCGGAAGATAACTACTATAAGTGCCGCGCATTAATACTTAAATACTGCGAATAAGTGGATGGAGTCAATACTAACTCAATTAATAATGTAATTATAATAATTGACCTTTAATAATTTGTTAGGTATATATTATTTTATAATTTAAATAATACACAATTAGTAATTTTATCACTACTTTATCCTTATCGTAATCTTTGATTTGCTTTCCATTCCCTTTATCTGTTTATCACTACTGTGTCAATAGATATCTATTGGTTATCTCCTTTGAGCCTAGATATCTATTAGCTATCTACAACTTTTTTTCATAGACTAGACAGACAGTACTTAATGAGTAGTCATTTTAGTGGTCTGTGTGCGTGCTGTAGTATATTTTTATGTAATTTTTACTTTTCTGTCACAGATTATATGTTTTCTGTATAAAATTTCTTTTACACATTGTTTTATATTAAATTTTGTGTTGAATCCTGTGTAGAAATTGTAAAGGTAAATACTTATATGCATTAAAAGGTTTTAATCAATGCCCTTTTTTTTAACAAACAAATAACAAAAAAATAGATAGTCTAGTCGAGAAGTGGTTTTCCTGAGTAAAATAGTAGCCTGTCTTAAAAATATGAGCGATAGCTCATTCGATCCGTAATGGCATCTAGAAAAAAAGTTTTTTGGATTTTTCTGCCAATAAAAATTGCAATAACAAAAAACAAAAAGGGAGCTTTAATTTTTAGACAATAACTCAAAAACTATAAGCCATAGAGATAATTTAAAAACAGCTCCTAAAAAAGGAGGAAATTTCTGATGAAAAACTCCCGGAATTCTAGCTCTAATATTTATAATTTTAAATTAACGTTGAAAATAGGCCTCCGCTCGGCATGCGCGCGCCGCCTCTATAGAGAGTACAGCACATACCTATAATATTTTTTTATAGTATTAAATATCAATTCAAAAATTTGAAAAAAAAAAAAAAATGTTAGCCCCTTTTTGATCTAATTCGACTGGGCTAAAATAAAAAGCACTATTTTGATAATACCTAATATTCTTTATGATTATTTTTAATAATAACTTGTAAATAAAAAAGCTATTAAAAATGAGGCCTAATCATTGATATACATACTTTCCATTTTTCTAAAGAAAAAACCTACACATAAATGTATTTATACATTCCGTTTTAATTTATTGTTCATTTTTAAGTATTTTCTGAGCTATATTTATAACTTAACTAATAGACCACAGCATAAAACATTTTTCCCATTAACTCTGGTAATAGTTAGCAGCTGGTAACACAATTCTTCACACTAGTTCACAATGTCAACTGACAGGCTTACACACACTACAATAAAAAACTGCCGCATTTACGGAGCTATCGTTTTTGTAAAGTACTCTATCTAGTCGAACGGCGAGCGTAGCGAGACCAATGTAATAAACATTGGTCCTCACTACACAACTATAACAATACCTCAAACAATACAATACAACCAACCAACGATTGTCTCGTATACCCTTTATTAACATTAATTTAAGCGAATATTTGGCGAACATTCATGCAGTCCACTCATATTAATAGATTCTAACTAGAAAATTAAGAAAAATTTAAGCCTGCTTCCTTATGTGAGGATTGAGGATGTATTTAGCTATTACCTACTCTTTCTCGCAAAAGCGGCTGAAAAAATTTGGATGTAATTTGGCACACAAATAGTTTGCCCGTTCCACCTGGCACCTATCCGTAGACCTAGACCCTTTATTAATCTAAGCCTGCACCTTTATTACTTGGATACATATAGGAAGGAGGCGGCGGCGCCACCGTCGTCACATAAGATTAATAAATATTTAAATATTTATTATGTAACCTAACCTCTACACCAGCTATTTTACGAAGTCGCGGGCATCACCAAGTTATTTTATAAAATATGCCTACTAATATTTTTTACGTAACATTCACTACCTATACTTACCTATTATTGTTTAACTTAATTAAATTAAACTTAATTAGGCTGGGTTGCACCATCTTACTTTAACTATAACCAACGTCGCAACTTCAGTTAATTCGCACTCATTTTCGGCCGAAAATGAGTTTTAGGCCGAAAATGATTTGTACCAGTTAACCAGTTATGATTATTTGTTTACTGGTGCAACTCATTTTCGGCCTAACCGTTATTTTAACTGAAGTTGCGGCGTTGGTTATAGTTAAAGTAAGATGGTGCAACCCAGCCTTAATAAACTAAACTTAACTGTTATCAGTAGAGTAGTAGGTAATGATAAGTAGGTACTTAGTTGTCAATAATTATAAGTTGTATTAGAGTGTGATAAAACTTATTATATAACTGATTTAAGTATAGTGTAACTGTTACAACTTATTTCATAAACAATTTTCTCTGAACAGAGTTAACAAGTGTTTGTATTTTTTCATCATGATTTTCTTATGTGCTTGTATTAATTTGTTACTTTTTATTCCCGGCTTTTCATTCCTCGGTGTTGGCGACTCAGTATGCGCTTTCATTTCTTCCTAAGCCTTAAGTATTTGTTTTTTATCAATTTATTTCCCTATATTAATTTGTCTACTCATATTTTACTTACTCTCTAATTTTGACATAATTTTTATCTATTATCTAATTAAATCATAACATTAACAAAAAAATCTTAAAAATAATGAATAAAAAGTGTAATTAAAAAAATACCTAATATAATACTAGCTGGTTTCCGCGACTTCTTTTGCATTGAAAAATATTTGACGTCTTATTCACCATTTTATATTGTGTGAAGTTTTGTAGTTCATTCTTCTTGAAACTAACTTCTTGAACCCTTTTAGATGCCTTTGCGCTGGGGAATTGTCACTGCTGGAAAGATTAGTCATGACTTCGTCAACGCCTTCCATTCATACCCAGCCAAGGGCGATCAGGTAATAGCAGCTGTAGCGGCGAGGGACAAGTCACGGGCTACTGAATTTGCTAAATCATATAATATAAGCAAAGTCTTTGATAATTATCAGGCGTTGGCAACTAGTCAAGATATCGGTGAGTTACCACTTTATCATCACAGCCTCAGAACGAATCAAAAGTAGACAGAATTTTGTGGACAACACAGTAAAGCCGTTTCTATAAAGATGTAGTGCGTAAGCTGGTGTTGTAATAATAATATTTTTTATTCAAAATATTGTTTTTTTTTCCAAGTCAACTTACGTGTAAAATGTGATTCCATCCTGCTAGCCTAGAGCATTTCACAACTTAATAAGCTAGCATCTAATTGAAGAGGTGCCTAAATCTCTAACTGTTCTATAATGCTCACATCATAGATTTATGATTAGTCCGGAGACCAATCATAAGACCAACCATAATTTAAATGTAAAATGCTTATTTCAGACGTGGCCTATATCGGTGCCTTGAATCCGCAACATTATGAATTAGCGAAACTCTTCCTCGAAAATGGGAAACATGTGTTGTGCGAAAAACCACTTTGCATGAACTACAAGCAGGCTCGTAGTTTGATCGACATCGCTAAACAGAAGAAACTTTTCCTAATGGAAGCGGTCTGGTCCCGCTTCTCGCCTGCTTACCTTGCTTTGGAGAAGGAAATTAACTCCGGAAAATTAGGTGACGTCAAATTTGTTGAAGTCAACTTTGGCGTGCCCATAGCTGGCGTGGATAGGTTGAAGTAAGTGTTGAGATTTGAGATATTTTACTAGAATCGAATAGAATACATCTATTAATACCAACGACTGAATTTAACTCGGCATCTCTTTGGTTTTTATAACCATCATCTTACAATAGATCACCGTGAAATACCAGCACGTATGTAGGTAACTGGTAAGGTATATATTGAAATAACTGCGGCTTTGTTTTAGCGTGAGTAAAAGTTTCTATATATCCATTATCTTGCCAATTTTTAATTGATTATATAAATATTAATTGTCTGTTTAGTACTTATTAGGTATATACAGAGCTGTCAGTTTCGGTTAAATTACATTCACATTACATGACAGTGTCGCGAGTTCAATGGTTTTTTCCCATCTCAAAAATCGTAAACGAGCAGTGTCGACATTAAATATTAAAAAAAAAACATTTCGGATATTTTATTAATTTTTCGACGCGAACGCGAAGTCGCGGGCACCAGCTAGTTTTTATATATCTATCTATATCTCTTCGGTAACTATTAGAAGATAATTACCTCAGAAGCCGGAATTGATTTATTGATAGATTTGTTTTTTTTTTTTCAGCTTGAAGATCCTTTCCATTTTCCCAGTGAACTAATACATGCGAATGGAGATGTTGAAACTTTCACGTTACATTCGTCGAACTTCCCATACAATTTTGAAAACAGCGCTGGATTAGTTTATGAGGCTTTGGAGGTTAACAGGTGTATCAAAGAAGGTAATAAATTGAGCATAAGTATTTTTCTTATGTTTGTCAATGCATTGTGTCTTTTTTTGCGATGTTCTTTACTTACCTACATATTTTAATACTTGACCTACATTTCCTTGTTCATTTCGGGTCTCAGTAGCTCGAAATCAACAAGGGTTTGTTGATAGAAATGTGAATACATAAGTACCCTTGCTGATTTCAAGGTTGCGCGTCTTCCTACTGAACAAGGAAACGGAAATACGCAGTCGGGTCAGGTCCATAAACACGCCTCCAAATGATGTTCTCTGTCTTGAATTTTATTTGAATTCATTCAATGAATTACTCGAAGTTTTATTAATTATAAGCTACTAATTTTTATAATTTACTTTTACTAGAAAATCATCTGGCTTTCAATCGATGTCATCTTAGTCTCTTAAGTCTTAAAAATATTTCGTTTTCAGGTCTATTGGAATCACCTCGGATGACCCACAACGAAAGTCTTATTTTGGCCAAGCTTGAGGATACTGTTCGACAACAAGTGGGAGTTCACTATGAAGAAGATGATAAGGAGTATTCATAAAAATAAAAAAAAAATAAAAAAAAGTGCCATGGCTTCTCGATGGCACAGTAGACATGAATATGTCTCATATCATAAATGAAAAGAAAGATTTAAATGGTCCCTATCCCTATCCCTATCCCTATCCATATCCTTATCCTTTCCCCTTATCCTTATCCTTATTCTTTCCCCTTATCCTTAATCCTTCTATGGTCAACAGGGATAATATATATACAAACGAACAAACTATCCCTATCCCCATCCCTATCCCCATCCCTATCCCTATCCCCATCCCTATCCTTATCCTTATTCTTTCCCCTTATCCTTAATCCTTCTATGGTCAACAGGGATAAAATATATATATAAACAAACGAACAAATTATAATTAATTCATTTACGTCATGGTAACGATTTTCGTGACACACATTCTTTCGAATTAATTCATTTACGTCATGGTAACGATTTTCGTGACACACATTCTTTCGAATAGACCCCAGAGAAAAGACATATTCATGTTAATATATCAAAATAAAATCAAGCTATTTATCGACTTTCACGACAGAAATGCAACATTTAGATACTTATACTGATCTAATGTGTCTATATTTTTTTACAAAAACTTTACCAATAACACTTAAAATGTTTATAATATTCTAAGAAGTGTGTTGAATTCTAATATAATAAAGGATTTATAATATCTTAATGGAATAAAACATTTAAAATTATATATCTTTTAATCTTTTAATTGATGTAGTTACATAACCTTACACTGCCGCTTCGACCTAAAGCAGTTATTACACTTTTCAATTTGTATGAAACTAGCTGGTGCCCGCGACTTCGTCCGCGTTCTGGATGAAAGGTACCCTATGTCCAGGGGCGTGCGTTCCATACAAGCAAATAAGCTCTGCATACCCTGGAGTCCCACACATACATGCCCCTAAATGATAACTATAAATTCGTTAAAAATCATGGTAATAACTGTAATAAAAGGCGGGTGGTGGCAACAGACTAAAATATTTATTATCAACATACACCAGGGTTCACACAACACAGTATATGTATACTAGCACACAGAGTACATCCATATAACATAGTATTAACAGATTACTTTAATTTTGTTACATTTAACACTCCCACTTAACAAAAATTAAAGCATAACTATATATACAGTGAAATTATATCTATGTGAGACCCAACATCTTTACAAATTTATAATGTTTGTCTGCAGATAAACCTTTTGTGAGTAAATCTGCAGGCATTTCAGCAGACGGCAAATATAAAACTTTTACAATATTATTAGCAATATTTTCTCTACAAAAATGGTATCTAACATCTATGTGCTTTGATCGCTTATGGTACACAGGGTTAGAAGACAACTTCTGGGCAGACTGATTGTCATTAAATATAAGAATAGTATACAAAGCACCAGTTATTTCATACTGCAAATTTTTAAGGTAAATAGCCTCCTTACAGCAGTCCGCTAAACCCATGTACTCCGCTTCTGTACTTGACAATGCAACAGTACTTTGCTTTCTGGTCTCCCAAGAAATAGCACAACCTGATAACTGAAAGAAATAGCCTGTATATGACTTCCTATCAATGGGATTGCTGGCCCAGTCAGCATCCACATATGCCTGGATTGTATCATTGCCATCTTTAAAATATTTTAAACACAAAGACTTAGTTTTCTTTAAATACTTAAGCACCCTCAAGGCGTAAGCCCAGTGTTCCTGGGTATAAGAATTATTAAATTGACTCAAGTAGTTAACTGAAAAAACTATATCTGGTCTTGTTAATACAGCCAAGTACATCATACTGCCTATAAGTTGCTGATAAGGCAACTTACTATCACAAATGTCAGATTTACTTATGTTTAGTTTTGTCTCAATAGGCGTCCCAGCCGTTTTACTATCAATTATGTTAAACCTCTGAATTAATTCATCGATATAATCTTTCTGATCAATAGAAATTACACAATTCTTTCTATCATAATTAACATTCATGCCTAAACATCGTTTAATACACTCCAAATCTTTTATTTTGAATTTTGATGACAGTTCTTGTTTCAATTTTCTAGTTTCATTTACACAATTAGAAAAAATAAAAAAATCATCGACATACAGTAGTATTATGGTCTTATAGTTACCACTACTTTTTGTAAATAAGCAAGGTTCTAACTGAGATTTCTTATAACCAAGTAAATTAAGCAATTCGTCGACCCTTTGATACCAAGCTCTAGATGATTGCTTCAAACCATAAATAGCCTTTTTTAATTTAAGAACTTTGCTGTCATCATTACAATTAAATCCAACAGGTTTTTGCATATAAATGGTTTCAGACAAGAAACCGTTTAGGAAAGCTGTGTTAACATCTAAGTGGCAAATATCTAAGTTTAACTTAACCGCTAACGCAAACATTAACCGTAATGTTGAATGTCTTAACACTGGTGAAAAAGTTTCTTCAAAATCAATACCAGGTCTCTGGGTGAAGCCCTTAGCGACCAACCTGGCCCTATAACGCACAGTATTGTCTGGATTTAATTTCTTTTTAAACACCCATTTACATGAAACAACAGTACCTTGATCTGGAAGTTGTACCAACTCCCAGGCATCATTGTCCTCAAAGGATTTGAGCTCCTCTGACATAGCTCGCTTCCACTGCAAACTCTCAGGTCCATTTAACACTTGTTTCACGGTTAGATCGACATCACTATCACTGACACTGTTGACACACATACCACCAATTTCGTAGAACTTAGTTTGCTTTCGAATTCTCTTCGAAGCTTCTCTCTTCGTTCTTGGTGTAGAAGTATTCACTTGTGGCATCTCTTCAGCATATGTACAATCTCCTTCGGGGTTACTATATGGCTGTGGCTGTTGTTCTTTCTGATTTATTTCTATTTCAGGAATAACAGTTTTCTGTTCCACATCATAATTTGTGTCTCCCACTGTTTCTGTGTTTACTTCATGTTTGATTTCTGTCTTTTTTATAGAATCTGCTGGACTTTCACTTATTTCTATATTAACGGATTCACTCTTAATCCCTTCTTCTATTACGACAATATCCCTGCTGGTAAATATTCTGTTATTCACTGGATTGTAAATCCTATAACCTTTCACATCACCTGGATAGCCCACGAGAATGCATTCTATAGATTTTCTATCAAATTTTAATCTTTTTTCCTTGGGTATGTGTACCATTACTCTACTGCCGAAAATGCGCAAATGACTAATATCTGGCTTATTTCCTGTCCACACCTCTAATGGTGTCTTGTCGTTAAGTCCTGATGCAACAGATATGTTTCTTATGTAGACTGCTGTGTTGACAGCCTCTGCCCAATACTTTTTTGGAAGATTTGAATCATATAACATGCATTTAGCTTTTTCTACGACTGTTCTATTAAGCCTTTCGCATAATCCATTTTGTTCTGGCGTATATGGGTTTGTTTTCTGATGAATTATTCCTGCTTTCTGTAAGAATTTTTCATATTGTTTACTACAAAATTCTAACCCATTGTCGGTTCTCAGCACTTTTATTCTCATGTTTGTTTGGTTCTCTACTAATGACTTATATTCTACAAATTTATCAAAAACTTCAGCTTTTGATTTTATAAAATAAACGTAAGCCATTCTACTGTAGTCGTCTACGAATAGAACAAAATATCTTGAGTTACCTATGCTCTTTGTTTCCATTGGCCCGCAAACATCTGCATGTACGATATCTAGCAATTCTGCACTTCTGTTACCATCACGTGGGAACGGTAACCGTGTCTGCTTCCCTTCGCAACATACTTTGCAATTTGATTTGGTTATCTGAGACTTCTCTGTGTATGACATTCCATGAACAGCTCCATTTTTAATTTTTTTTAGGTCACTGCTATTCAAATGTCCTAGGCGTCTGTGCCACACAGTCTCGGTAACTGAGGTTAACAAACAATGTAAATTTCTTGTATTTAACTTGTATACTCCTGATACAAGGTCAGCTGTTGCCACCAATTCTCTTCTCTGGTTATAAATGTGGCATTTGTTATTTAAGAAAGTCACCTTGTTTCCTTTGTTAATTAACTGACTGACTGACAATAAATTTGTAGCAAGACTTGGCACTAACAAAACTCCAGTAATATTAATTTTGTGTACTACATCTTGAACAATTGTCGTTAATTGCAGGTCTCCTTTACCTTTTACTTGTATCTTTGACTGATCTGCAATTATAATCTCCTTAATTTGATCTTCATTGGAAACATTTTTAAACCACTCTTCATTTGCCGACATATGCACGCTAGCGCCTGAGTCTATATACCAATCAGAACGACTAAAATGTCCACTCAGAAATACTGCGCTAAAAGCATTGGAAGATTTCGAAAATTTGTTTTTGTTTATCTTTTCACATTGGTTCTTATAATGTCCATATTGCTGACATTTATAACATTTCAGATGCGCCTTGTCATATGAAGTATTTGACGTTGACGGATTTGAAGTTGACAGTTTGTTTGATTTTTGCAAATTGATGCCTTTGTAATTTTTTTTCTTTTGCCAACCTTTCGACATAAATGCCACGGCATTGACACTTCATATTATTCGGTCTGAAGTTAGAAGTTTGCGGTATGCGACACAAACGGTATAGAGGCGCCACTGTCCATAGTCTGCCTGCCGCCATTTTCGGTGGACGTGACGTGACGTATTTGTTTTGGTTCTGTCTGTCTGTTCATGTTCTCTCTGTTAGTATATAGCGCGTTAGAGGTTATTTTTCAGATTTTAGTGAGTTTGGCCTATTTAAGTGGATTTCACAAAAGATTACACATTGCTTGATTACTGGATACCGACATAGATTTCCCCAACAACTATACACTGCTTGATTACTGTTTACCGACTTAGATTTCCCCAACTATACACTGCTTGATTACTGTTTACCGACTTGGATTTATCTAATGTAACACTGCTTGATTTCTGGATTCCGACGACTTCTTTATAGATTACATTGCTCTTTTCTCTAACGACTTAATAGTAACCAGAGTAACAACCACAATGCCGATCACGAAGTGCTTTATTTGTGGGTTGTCGAAAGATGAAGTGACATTGTTTAATTTTCCGAAGAACGTTAGGTTGCGAGAACTATGGGTTTCTCGTGCATCGGCTTATTGTCAAAATCTTGTATCGATGTCAACTCAACAGATCTTGCAAAGAAAAATCTGTATTAAACATTTTGAGAAAAAGTTTTTAATTAACAACAAGAGACAGTACAAAGCCTGCCCTTCTCTTTTCACTGAAGAAGAAGTTAGCACTGGAGTCCCAAACAATCTTGAGTGTTATATAGGTCAGTAAAAATCAATTATCTTAATTAACTTGACTAATTCTGTTATGCCTTACATAATCAGTCTAGCTCAACCTACTTATTGTATTCATTTTTTTTTGTTTTAGGCACACAAGATCATACATATTGCATTTCCAGTCATGATCACACATATTCGAAAAAACCTCTATACCTGGAAGAAATGGAAACACAAGGTAAATGTTGTTCTTTTAATTATTCAATGAAGAAACAATGAGCACAATAGTATCAAGGGAGGTTCCCTTGATAAAAGTATTAAAATATTTATATGATAATTTTACGGAAATTATTATTACAGCTACATTAAATGCTACACATCTCGATCAAAGTGGTAACGTGGAAGAAAGTACAACATCTAATCATATGTCACCCATTTCAAGTGTAAGAGGTAAGCTAACCAATTAGCAAAAGATATAGTAACATTTCTATTGCACCTAAACTATGGGGCAACATTAAATTGTTCATAAACACATAATATGTAATTCAATTTGTAACAACACTATAATATTAATTTTGTAAAAGGAAGTTTGTTTAATGATGCATTAAAGTAATTCCCCTGTCTAAATTTTAACAAGTAAAACAAGTAACAAATATATAAAGTTATACTTGAGTTTATAATAGAAGATTTTTTAGAAATGTAAATAATTTTTTAAAGTCTGTGTATTTAGCTTTTTTGTAAGAATATCTTTTATTTCAGGAACCACTCGTTCACCGCGAATGCGATTAATAAATCGTTTCACAGAGCTTTCACCTAAATGCAGAAGGCTATATAACAGTTGCAAGAAAATTTTGAAAAGGAGGAGACTATTTGAGATCCGAAGAGACAATGAAAAAAATATTAAAAATGCAGAAGAGTTTGCACAAACAAAAGAATTTCAAAAACTTGTTGACAGTTTAAACTATATGCAAAAAAATATCATTCTGATGCAAATAAGAAATTCAAAATTAAATAAGAATGCTCGACGATATAATTTTGAGGAGAAACTTTTGTGCCTCTCCCTATATAAGCAAAGTCCGAAGGGTTATAGTTTATTGCAACAGATATTTAAATTACCAGCTAAAAGAACAATTAATCGAATTTTACACAACATAAAAATAGAGAGTGGTATAAATGAATACTTTTGTGACATGCTAAAAGATAGAATTAAAAAATGGACACCTACAAAAAAGATATGCAGTATAGTTTTTGATGAAGTTCAGTTGTCTTCTCATCTCCACCTTTCTCCTGCAGAAGATCACATATATGGCTTTGTACAAAAAAACCTAAGTGTCAGATTTGCTGATCATGCATTAGTCTTCATGGTAAGAGGTATATGCACATCATGGAGACAACCTTTTGCATTTTACTTCTGTGAGGGTACAATGCCAGCTGCTCAATTAAAAAAAATACTCAATGATGTTGTTGGCGCTGTAGTTCATATAGGTCTAGAGCCCATAGCATTTATTTGTGACCAAGGCATGACATTTCAGTCTACTCTTAAATCATTACAAGAAACAACTAGAAGGCTACAGGTGCAAAACAATTTACAATATGGTAAGCTTTATTTATTTATAGTTTTAATGTGTAGCAGATGCAGATTAGTCTTAATTTAACATTTCTTTATTCTTTCAATATTATGTGTGGTTTATAAATAATAATAACCATTTGCTTTAATAAAGAAGGAAACTTGTGGTTCTGAGATTAACAATCCTGCTGCTAACAAAGACTTTTTACATCCTGCTGACTGGATGAAATATATATTTTAAGCATTCTAATACAGCCTAGTTCTGTTTAACAGCTTATAATCTTAGAAAATTGTTACAGATGGTACCGTCTCACTACAGGGATGCAACATTAGTGTTATATATGATCCTCCACATCTCCTAAAAGGGATACGCAATAATATGCTGACCAAAAATCTACTGTATGAAGGCCGAATTGCGAAATGGCAAGATATAATTGACGTTTACAACTTTGATTGTAGAATTGGTCAGATTAGGATGCTCCCAAAATTAACGGACGAACATGTCATTCCTAATAAAATTAGGAAAATGAAAGTAAGCTACTGCTCAAAAGTTCTAAGTGAACGGGTGGCGGCAACTTTAAGATACACAGCACAATTCAGTAAGTAAAGGTTTTACCATATTCAGCATTTTGTGAATAATATAAATTGGAGATGTCGCAATTTCTGCCCTTACCGTTAGTATTAAGTACTATGGTATTTTCCAAAATTTTTATATTAACAAAAATATCATTCTTTCACAGCACAACATCAAGACGGAATTCTATTAAGTAGCACCTTAAAAAATACTGCGGATGCTGTAGAATTTTTCGATAGGCTGTTTGACTCTTGCAATGGGTCACGAATTGGAAATGCTGCGGGAAAAATTCGAGGACCTGTTAAAGAAAGCAGCCAACATTTGGCGTTTTGGAGGGATGCTATAAATAAAATCAAAAATATATATTTTTTGGAAAAGAAAAGAACTGGCGAAAATGTCACGAAAACAGTCCCAACCTTAAATAATTGGGTGACAACTTTGGAAAGTCTGATTCGTATAAGTAACATATTATTTTCTAAGGGGGTCAAGTTTTTCTATACAAGAAATTTAAACCAGGACCCTTTAGAAAATTTTTTTGGCAAAATAAGATCACATAATTACAGATTTAATAATCCAGATGTCTACACATTCCAAAACTCTTATAAATCTTTATTAATGACAAATATTTTTAATATACATTCAAAATTTGCCAATTGTGAAGAAGATATTGGTGCAACAATAATAAATTTAAAACATTTAATAACACCACAAGGCAGTAGTACAAATAGTGACATCACAACACAATTTTTACCTTTTCAAAATTCAATAATTGACAGTGAAAATGTAAGCCAAGGACCTGGAAATAGGCTTTCCAAAGTGCTACAAGAAAAAATAAATATAAATTCTAAGACATATACATCTGGCTTCGTTACTCGAAAGTTATTTAAAAATATAAAATGTAACAATTGTCGAAAAACAATAATAACAAAAGAAATATCAGGAGCACATAGTTTGACTACCTTTAGAGAACGAACTAATTTAAAACATAGAAATTTAATTTATAATAATACACAGTTTATCGTGGCATTTTCAAAATTAATTGATTTAACAAATGAACTATTAGAAAAAAACTGTCACAAAACGGGAATATTAAAAAATATAAAAAATCAATTTTTAAAAAATCATATGGATTGGCTGGGCTGTCCTGTTCACAAAAGGGATTTGATTAATTTGTTTATTAGAATTACCTCTGTACTGCAGATATATAATTGGTGCAAAGGTATTAATTTAATTTTAAGGGGATCTGTCCAAAAGAAAATAAATCCTTCCCAAATGGATTCAATACAAAAGTTAGCTTTGCAAAAATTTATAAAAACAAGAAGAAATAAAACAAAGTAAAAATTTTATTTGGTTAGTTAGGCTAATGTTTTATTAGCCTACTCAAATATTACGATTATTATTGTTAATTAAGTGTTAGTTAGTTGGTAGTTATTTAATTGTTATCATTAGTGTTAAGTTAGAATTAATTTAATCCTGATATGCACACAATTTAGGACTGCAATTTAGTTAATTATCACATATACGTATTTTTCTTTTCACAAATTTGATTGTATTCTGTCTGTGTGCTTTGTTAAATAAATAAATAAATAAATAAATTTGTTTTTTTTTAACCATAAATAATACAATAAATCGATATGTGTACGGCATCACTAGTATCGATACGATACCTGAAATATTTGGATACAGCTCTATATTGTCTATGACGGTTTGTCTCGCATACCGAATCGCTAACACTTTGGAATCGTTCAGTCAGTGTCCTATCTGTTGTGAAACAACATAGTCTTTATAATCTGTGCATAAATGCATTTTGTGCATCTGTGGCTTCACTTCCGCTTCCGTCCTCCATGTCTATTAATTTGGTTTTAATGGCGTCTGTTGTAATGTCAATGCCGGAATGCTCGATAGCCATGATCAATGGCATAAATCGTTCTGGCAAGCCGGCCAGCAACAATGATCCAGTCCATTCTTCATTTATATGAAATCCCGTTCCACTTAACCGCTGCGACGTTTCTACTATTTGTGTAACATAACTCGTCATATTTTCACAATTTTCTAGCCTGATAGAAATTAGATGACGAAGCAATGTGATCTTTCTCGAAAAACCTGAATCGTCGAATAAATCTTTCAACTTTTTGAACAATTCTTTCGTAGATTTTGCTTCTTTTATGTGTACAAATAGCGATGGATCAATCGTCAAAATCAACTTGGCTCGCGCTTTGGCATCTGCCTTGACTGTTTCTGCGGTACCCTCTTGCTTTAGGTAAATATCCGCGCCTTCCAGTATCAAAAGATTTTCGACCGCAAAGGCCCAATCGTCGTAATTTTCTCGACCTTTTAACTTCGGCACATTCGCGAGAAATTGGGAATTCATTTTCACTAATTTGAAACTCAAAATAAACTAAAAAACTTCACTTTTCGAATTAAATACGTAACAAGAAAGCCCATAACCTGTAATAAAAGGCGGGTGGTGGCAACAGACTAAAATATTTATTATCAACATACACCAGGGTTCACACAACACAGTATATGTATACTAGCACACAGAGTACATCCATATAACATAGTATTAACAGATTACTTTAATTTTGTTACATTTAACAATAACAATAATAATTAATCTAACTCGTTCGCGTTTCACATCGCGCGCCATCTCTTGTTATGATTGAGGAACTTGTTGAGTTATCGCCTATCGACGCAACCGTGGCGCCCCTTGCATTTAGCGGCCATAAGCTGTACTACGTCGTGCTTATTTTTCATACAATACATCACGTGTAGTACACAGTAAATGTATGTATGTGTGCGTGAAAATGTATGCTTGTGTTTAACTTTTGACGAATTTTAGAGGCACAGCTTATGGATGTAACCCGTCCGAATTGAATAGCAGACAAAGCGTAGCCTAATTGTTGATTGTAGGCGGTCGACTTGTTTTAGTCGGACAATAAAGACAATTTTGTTCCTACTTATTACAAAGCGGTCAAAGCGTTTTGTCGCTATTTTTTTCATATTTGTTTTGATTGATTTTCTTCGTGTTTGACAGTACTTAATTAATTAATTATTTCGTTAATTTACTATAAAACATGGAAAATAACATTGAAGTAATATGTACTAACGTATGAAAATAAGTGGGTTTAAATATAAAAACCGCCTTTACGTAGTAATATGAGCTCATTGTTTTCGATGAAAAAATCAGTTGATCCGTGATGTAGGTACCTAGATACTTTTAAATTTTAATTAATTTGCGCAAAGAAAATAAACTTAACATTAAAGGCCACCTTGGATACTTATCACATAAGTGATTTCAATCACTTATTTAGATATTCATGGTGGCCCAAACAAATATCAGCGAATTAATACCTACTCTAAGCCAATGTCGCCGCCGGTCGCCGTGCGGTGAGTAGGAGGCAGTTAGGTACCACCGCAGGTAACCTACTGGCGGTAGGCCATCTAAACAATGCTGAAGTGGGTAAATTTTAGCCGTGCATACCCTGTCTGAAATCTCTGTGCACGCCACTGCCTATGTCCTTTTTGGAGTCCCAGACAACGTGTATGCAAAATTTACAACGCCATCTAGGGAATTCTGTTTGAAGCAATGTAGTACTCTAATTCATCTAATCTCACTTCGAATAATGGAAAAAGTCTGTTAACAGATGGCACTACATGTTAGTTATAGTTTATAAAATTACGTGTTAATAAAATTAAAGCTGCTGCCCGCGACTTCGCCCGCGTAACTTAGTAAATTATGTACTTAAACCTTCCTCGAGAACCACTCTACCCATTAGTGAAAACCGCATTAAAATCCGTTGCGTAGTTTTAAAGATCTAAGCATACAAAGGGACATAGGGACAGAAAAAGCGACTTTGTTTTATACTATGTAGTGATTTAGGAACCTAAGTAGTGAACTTAGTGATCACACTACACTAAATTGATTTCTAAGTCGAAGACATAGAGTTGAAAATAGAAAATAGAATCTAAAATCTAAATTGGATTCAATCTGTTCTAACTGCGATTACACCTTCCGATTTCCTAAATTGGCTTTCTACAAATCGAATAGTGTAGAATTGTAGATCAATTACAGGGCAGTACTACAGTGAATTATTAGATAGATTCGATAAGAAATTGAAGGAGACACGGACCCATTGGTCCAAGAAAAATATGTTATTTCACCATGACAATGCACCAGCGCATTCATCTCTGATTGTGTGGCGGCAAAATGGCACGACTTGCGCTACGAATTACTTCCGCACCCACCTTACTTGGCACCCTGTGACTTTTCTATTCCCCAATATGAAAACCTGGCTAGAAGGAAAAAGATTCAGATCAAATGAAGAGGTTATCGCGGAAACAGAAGCCTATTTTGGATAGTTTAAAAATCTTATTTTTTGGAGGGGTTAAAGAATTGGGAGAAAAGTTGGAAAATGTGTATACTCAAGCCTAAAAGGAGAATAAAATAAAAAAACATTGAAAAAAATTGCGTCTTCATTTCTAACACGGTACCTACTTATTGATCGACCCACGTATTTGGTATTATTACCTATATAAACAAATTTAATCATTAATTTGCTCTGATTTGTGTTATCTAGTGAACTGCTAGTCTGCTACCTGCTGCATAACATTATTATCAATAATGCTATTCGCCTACAAAGAGTATTATTTATTCGTAGCATACAAAATATATACTCTCTGTGGGTAAAATTCGGAAGCAATGAACAACGATTTGCAACAGTCTTGAAATTACGTTTTTAAACAAAGCATGATATCTTGCGTGAAACTGAAATTCCAGAAGATTGATTGAGGACATGGTGTGCTCTCCACCATACTACGCTCGGGCGGTCCGAGAACATGAGGCAAAACAATCCAATGGCCACCGAGATCTCCAGAGACACTTTTTTCCTAAGACTATCAACCCTTACAAATTCAAGTCTCTTTTTGGGGTGATATCAATCTTTTATAAATTAACCTTGTGTTTTGTTTTATGGGACCCTGACCTGATATCGGGCAAGGGTACTGATAAGAGGTTATTACGTGATTCCATAATTATTATGAGTTGTTTTCATATACGAAAAGATAACTGTATATAAATTAAGATCTATGGTATGGTGAGAGTTATTCTAGTTATTGAGTTTGTTCCGTTGACAATTTTATCCAAGAAATTTCTGCCGAGTTAAAAAGTACGTATATATAGTCATAAAATTTTTAACAAAAATCGTAAGCAAATTACAAATGTATGCCTTAAAATTTTTGCCTTTCTTAGCTTCATATAATAGAATTTCTTTTGCAATATTCTTACTTTTATGAATTAATTTTTAGATGCCTTTACGCTGGGGTATTGTCACTGCTGGAAAGATCAGTCATGACTTCGTTACCGCCTTCAATTCATACCCAGCCAAGGGCGATCAGGTAATAGCAGCTGTAGCGGCGAGGGACAACTCACGGGCTACTGAATTTGCTAAATTACATAATATAAGCAAAGTATTTGATAATTATAAGACGTTGGCAACTAGCAAAGATATTGGTGAGTCCCTTATTACTTACTAGATAGGTATTGTTAGACACAAAGGTTAGACAATTAGCTTACGTGTGCAATAGGCGGCCAGTGAGTAGTTTTTAAAATCACACGCCTTAGCCTTAGATCAATGATTGGCTCGACTAGACAACGCGCTATCTAAAAACAATAGCTCCGCGAGTTTTTATTGTAGTGTGTGTAAAACATCGTCACTTTTTATCACTTTTACACAGTTTCACTAGGTACGCAAAGCGGCATTTTATTATGCCTAAAATTTATTAAAACATTCGGCACGTAGGTATACACATCACAGAGAGCTTGCAGTGGGACTGGCTCGGGCACGCCGAATTCGGCGTAGTATTTGTTGCCGTATTTGACAAGTACGGCGGCGGTATCTAGTCGAGCGCAGCGAGACCAATTATTAATTTAAGTCACATGCATTTAATGACATGCAGCTTTAATGCATTTAATGACGTACAAAGACGCTGCAGCTTGGCCGCCGCGGCGGCTATAAAAAAACTAAATAAAATTGATCCATCGTTTGGGAGCTACGATTGTACAGACAGATACAAAGACACTACTTAGGTACAGCAACGAAATAGTATATCTCTGCGAGCAAGGTTCTCTGTAATTCAAAGGTCGCTGAGGTACAGAGATAGACATACACACACATCCAACATACTACACCCCGTTCTTTTTACAATGACATCATAAAATTGAATTTTAAAAACCATAAATTTATCAATTTCAGATGTGGCCTACATCGGCGCCTTAAATCCACAACATTATGAAATCGCGAAGTTTTTCCTCGAAAATGGGAAACATGTGTTGTGCGAAAAACCACTGCATGAACTACAAGCAGGCTCGTAGTTTGATCGACATCGCTAAACAGAAGAAACTTTTCCTAATGGAAGCGGTCTGGTTCCGCTTCTCGCCTGCTTACCTTGCTTTGGAGAAGGAAATTAACTCCGGAAAATTGGGTGACGTCAAATTTGTTGAAGTCAACTTTGGTATACCAGCAGGTGACGTTGAAAGATTAACGTAAGTTATTCAAAAAGCTTTCTATTTTATAGATATATGAATGACGCTCTAGCCTAGCTTTGCTGAACTAGCTTTAGCCCGCGACTTCGTCCGCGCCCCTTTTTCTTAATTATTAAAATATTAACTCTTTATTGCTCATATATTTTTGTCAGGAGTTGATTTTTTTTATTTTATTTTCAGATGATCCCTTGGGAACAGTACCTATACTTGTTGTCTCCGTGAAATAAAAGGTGTCCTGTGTTAGTTAAACGACTAATTATTACCAACTTTAATTTACGTAATATTGGTTTTATTTACAGTACAAAGTCTCTCGGAGGAGGTGCTCTCCTTGATATTGGTACCTATATACACGCTCCAATTAGCTCAGTTTATATTTAAAGATGAGCCCATTAAAGTGACCGCCGTTGGAGAGGTAAATGAAGATGGAGTGGATTTAGTTGATTCCATAATCCTTGAATATTCTGGTGGGAGACGCGCCGTGCTCAATATTCACGCAAAAATGCAGCTGTGGAACAAGGCAACGGTCACCGGAACTCTTGGCAGGGCTACGGTAAAATAATTACATACTGCACAATATTTATAGCTAAATTAAATGGCTTCATTTTATTGAATTGATTTTTTGCAAATCTTATTGAAGTCATAATTATTATTAATACTTTTCAATGTAGGTACTTACATTCATAAATTATTCCTCACTCATAAGATTTTATTAATTTAAAATTTTGTTGAAGATAGTAGGTATAAACCCTGTTACTCAAACACTAGGCACTACTAGTAGAGTAATAGTTGATTTTTCACTACACTATTGTTGAAATACTGATATTTATAGCACTAAAAATACTGCTATTTTTTGAATTACTTAACACATGCTTAACACTAAGAAAAAATTTTATGTCTGAACATGAACATAAAAGTATGAAATATACTTTTTTTTTCTATTTCAGGTTAATTTATAAACGTGAAAGGGGAATTTGTAACGTTCCCGTTGCATACGTCTAAAATTGAATCCAATTTTATAAACAGCAAGGGATTAGTTTATCAGACCTTGGAGGTTTACAGGTGCATTAAAGAAGGTGAGAGAAGAGAATACTTATTAATACCTTAGATTAATTATTGGTCTCGCTCGCTGTGCTCGATTTAATACCGCGCTAATTAAAAACAATAGCTCCGTGAATTTAATCCTAAGTAAAATTATTTTTAAATATTTTATTAAAATTGAACATTATTGTGGTAAGATTGTGGTTTTTTTTCAGGTCTGATAGAATCACCTCGGATGAGCCACAATGAAAGTCTCGTTCTAGCCATACTTGAAGACACAATTAGAAAACAAATTGGAGTCCACTACGACGAAGACGATAAGGAATATCCCTAAACATTCAAGGCATAAGAAAAGATATTATAATATTTTTTAGTACAGATCTTACTGATGTCATACAATATATTGTGTTTGAATTGTTACCTAATTACTGTCATAAAATATATGACATCATTATAATAAATAGAGGTTTTTATTATTATCGAAATTCGACCATTATAATATTGGTTTTATTTGGCATTTTTCTCCATATAAATTTTAAATGTACCCATTTTCACATTTCTCCGTCCGCGGCGTCCATGCGGCTTCCGCGCAATTTTCTTAAAAATGGATCCAGGGGGGGGGATGATCAATGATAATTTTATTCATTATCTATGTAATCATGGATAATAATAAAAGTTAGTAATCTGTGCTGATACAAACAATTAAAATCTCTTTCCTCTGTCATTGTCACTGTCATTGTCCAATGTCAACTTTGACAATATTAGCTTGAGTGATCGAATCAAAGATCGAATAGTTTCTCCTCTTTTAAACAGGGTTGCCATTGCAAGAGCAGTTGCAATGTTCTAGGGTAAAAAGTTAAGTTTATATTTCTAAAAAAATATTCTAACGAAAATTCTAGAAAAAGCGTTACTGCTACGTTTCAACATATTTTTCCTCTTGGCATGTTCTTTCAAATTAAATATTGGCGAATTGTTACGTCATGGACATCGACGTCAAAATCGTCAAAATTAATTATGTAATGAGATTATTTGTTGTCATTTGAGAAACAAGAGCATACAATTAACATCAGATCTAGCTGTTAATATCCTTAAGCTTTAAGTTTATATATTACCTTATATACCTGTAAGCTTTATATTACCTTTAAGCAATTCATTTTCAACTCTCTTGAAGAGAAATTAAATTCTATAAAGAATAGTAACAACTGTTAGAACATGATAGTAGAATATATTATTATAAATGAGTACTTTTTAATTTCAATTATTATGTTTCCTTCTTACTTAGACTTTGCTTCAGAAATGTTAATTTTAATATTAGAAAACGGCAATCGAAAATTTTGCACTGGCAATGATGTTCTCCGGTTCGGTTGTTTTTCGTTTTGCTTTTCTCTCTCATTCACTTCTCTGTCACTCTTTCACTCACTCGGGCACAAGACAGACAGTCACTCACAGTCAGTCACTCTATTTTTGCTAAAGATTTACGCTGCCGGTCGGTGTGTTCCGTTTGCGAAATTGTAATCGTAATTCAATACGATTATTCTTGCTTTAGTTTAATTTTCTAAATAAAGAAAATTAATATAGAAGGTTAGTAACGTATCAATTCTTTTAATATTTCCCTACGGTATGTATAATACTTGAAATTTGGCACGTTTCATTAACTAATCACAATAACCTTGACTTTATGAATTTTAAACTTCGCGTTTATTTTTATTTTTAGCCTACCACGTTTGGCGGTTTCTTATGAATCGCACATTGTTCGAAATACTGTTATAAAAATAACTTACGTTTAGAATTTGTTTAAAGCTAATTTAATTTTTAAGTTTTAATTGATTATTTAATATTTTAGATGGCAGATGATGGATTTTTAAAACAGAAACCTGGCTTTGCAACCATTGCCATTCACGCCGGCTTAGACCCTGACAAATTTCAAGGATCTGCTGTTATTCCACCCATTGTAACATCCACAACTTTTAAACAATCGGCACCCGCTGAGCACAACGTGAGTAAATAAAAATATTTAATTAAAAAAGAATATTCAGGTATTTTTTTATGAAACCTTATTTGTTATTTTAAGTAGATATAGAAATTATGTAGAGTATATTTTTTCTGAATATTAATAATATGCACTTTTGATTGTATACTTACATGTTCTAGTAGTTACCTATTATGGCTAGTTCAATATTGAAAAAAAAAAATCTTTAAAAAATTATTTTAAATAATTTAAAACTAAATAAAAATTTTAGTTGTAAGTGGAATATATAAATCGACAGACAAGACAATTTCACGTTATTTGAGTACTGTACTTACCATAATCTAGGAACATAAGCGATACCAGAAGGTGCAATTGTAAACCTATTAGGTGTTCCTGATAGGACAATTGATAAGGACAGGTTAATGGGCCCTGGAATTCCTTCATCAAACATTCAATCATAATACTAATCACAAGTTAAGTAAGTGGTCTTCTGTCTGTACGTAAGTGGTTTCCGCTACTAGATTGTCTGCTAGTGTATGACTGCAGAACATAATAATATGTACCCTGCCACTGCTAAAAGATTATTTGTAATTTTTATAAAATTTAAAATACAGTAGAAACCGCATATAATGACTTTGTTTATAACGACACATAGGTTTTAACAACTAAATGGCAAAGGTCCCTGCAGAATCTCTATAACAAATTAATATTGCTTATCATGACTAATTTTCACTGTATTTCATTTTCACCTTACGTGATTTTGACTTTTTTATAGGGTTATGAATATGGCAGATCAGGAAATCCTTCTAGAAATACTCTAGAGGAATGTTTAGCCGCATTGGATGGTGGAAAATATGGTTTAACTTTTGCATCTGGTCTTGGTGCTACAACGACACTCGCTTCGTTACTCAGTAAAGGAGACCATGTTGTTTTAAGTGATGACTTGTACGGAGGGACCAATAGACTTTTTAGGTGAGTGTTTACCCTTTACAACGCCATTAACGCCTTAAGTTTGCCACCTATGTCTGTCTATGGAATGGTAGATCCCAAATGGGTGGACCGATTTTGATAAGGTTTTGTTTGTTTGAAAACTGACGTGTTTGAGGTGGTTTTTAGATATAGTTTAAAAAATCTGTTGGATCTGGATATGGTGGCTTAACAAAACAACAAATAGAATATTAGATTCAATCTTATATTACAAGTAACATTATTTCCTGTGAACTGACATAGGAACTGACTTATAATTTTATTCAATGTTTTTCTTCTCTCATAGAAAATACAAAATTTATCTATATGCATAGAATTATATGTTACATATATATAATTCGATGTCTATATGTTTAATTAGTATGTACTGTACATTTGTACATCTAATAGGTATGTAATGTGTGGAAGATATGGGAATCCTTAATTGTTTTCAGACAAGTAATAGAAAGACAAGGCGTAGAATTATCATTTGCCGACTTTACCAATATTAAAGAAGTCGAAAATAATATAAGAGAAAACACAAAGGTATGTTATTTTGTATATATCATTGCAAAAGTTTCGAAGTCATTTGGGCAGCCCGTCTGGCGGCAGTCACCACCCAATTATAGAAAACCACTGTGAAATAAAAGCATATCATGTGCTGTTCTCTTTCAGTGAGTGAGTAAGAGATGACAGAGCCCATAACCCCATCCCTTCATTATCACTTATCCTTAATCCTTCTATGGTTGACAGTGCACTTGTGTTATAAGTGATTGTAGCTATCTACCATCAAGTGGACCGTCAGCCTGTCTGCTGACCTTAACATTAAAAAAATGCATATAAAAATGGTTCTGAAGGATTAGAGCCATAAATATTTCTTCTTCTTGTAGTGCCATCTCCTATCGGAGATAAATATTATAATATCATAAATATTTCAGTTTACTTAAAACTTATTATATACTTAGGTGTTGTTCAAACCAAAACCGCTATTATCAGTTGACTTTATCATAACTATACATAATATAAGAGTGTTGTTTTTTTAAATAAAGTTTAAATTCATAATATTTTATAACATTATTTTAACTAGGGCGGCTCTTATTATGATTTTGATAAGGCTTGTTTATAAATTCTCATATTACTTAAGAATGGTGTTATATTTAATAAGCATAAATTACAAGACAGATGTCACAGTAGGAACAATGAAATATGTGTTGGTGACATCATTTTCTAGACTGAATTAAAACATTATTATTTAACTTAACAATGCACAGTCATGTTCTATGCGTGTGTACATACGTTTATTGATCAAAGATCGCACGTACAATACTTTCATATATTGGGTACAAGGCACGTTTATTACGTTGCATATACATATATTTCATTAAATTTTTAATAACCATTACGACGAACACGTTTCTCAAGCATAAAAATATTCAGTTTAAACGCATCTCGAAATTATTAAATTTTAATTTACAAAAGACATTTTGAATTAATCCACGATTTCATACGTGGATTAGAATTCACTTAAACTTTAAAGTAATTGAATCGGTCATTCGAAAAAACATCGATGGAAAAAACCCATGACTCGGTTCATTTAAATTTTTCACAAATCCCAAAAAATTGCTTGTCATAAAATTTTGAATGATGTGTTTTTAAGTAACTTACCAAAATGTAACTAAAATATTACTTACCTACATATTTTTTTTACTTTTATGCTGTAATAAAAAAAAAAAATACTCGTAAATTATTTCATTGAATAAAAAGCTTTGATTTTTATGCTGTTTCTCCAATTAATTCATTTCAGGAAATAAAAATCATCATTATTTAAGTAATTTTATTCAAATGTAACTAAAGAAAAATAATCGTCAAAAAATGTAACATTATGCATGTATGGTAAGATGATTCTAGAGGCCATTCAGAGGTTTTAAATTAAAAAAAAAACTGCTAAATGCCTTGTACTTTTCCTATTACTGTGGTCTCACATGAATGGCGCGAATCAATTAGCACGGCATTGTTTCTACACTGTTATAAGGAGTATGACTGTATGACAATCGGCTTGTTGCTAATTTTATCAAGATTACTTGCAAATTAATATTGAAATGAAAAAAAAAAAAATTAAGTAATAAAAAAAAATCATCATTATCATTGGTATAATGATACCAATTGAATAAGTGGCGCACTATCGTAAAAAAATGTTCAATGAGTATAATATAGGTACGTGTATATTAATACTAGTTGTTGCCCGCGACTTCGTCCGCGTTCAAAATGTTATATAGCCTAACAAAGCCTTTCTCGATAAATGGACTATACAAAACAAAAAGAATTTTTCAATTCGCACCAGTACTTAGTTCCCGAGATTAACTCGATCAACCGAACAAACAAACCTTCAGCTTTATAATATTAGTATAGACAGGCTCGGTTTACCTATTTGTTGGTCGACCACAAAAAAAGTATATCCGTGAACCTCGGAAAGCAGGATTTATTAAGAGTAGGCAACAAGGTCTCATTGCGCTCCAAATAGCTTTAAGCTACTTTCTTCAAGTTTCGCTAAGTTATACTGTACTGTACTGTTCCTATATAGATGGTGTGGATAGAGAGTCCAACGAATCCCATAATGAAAGTTGTGGACATTGAGGCCGTCGTGAAAGTGGCCAAGAAGAAGGGAAACATAACAGTGATAGTTGATAATACATTTTTAACTCCATACTTGCAAAGGCCCCTCGATTTCGGAGCGGACATTGTGATGTATTCCCTGACTAAGTATATGAACGGACATTCCGACGTAATAATGGGGGCGGCCGTCCTTAACGACGAGGCCGTAGAAGGAAAGCTGCGCTTCTTACAAAACGGTAAAGTATTAAAACATTCACCCTTATTTTGTATCATTCAGTTTATGGATAACGCAACTGTTATAGACATAATTAAATTTTAAAATCAATGCGATATATTATGTCATTTTAAAGGTTAAATACCTATTGTGTCTATAACGGTTGCCTTATCCATATTAAAGTGAATGATACGGAATAGGGCTGATTTTAAGTTTAAAAAAATTATAAAACTTAAAAAAAAAAACACTATTAAGTAGATATTACTTTATTTTAAATTTTTTTAATTTAATTTTTTTTAAATCAATTTTCACAAGTAAAATGTAGATTTTGCTAAATATAATGTTTGGACGAATTTTAAATTTTTAAACAAATTGAATCAATTCTAAAATTATTTATACATAAATAGGCTATTTGACTAAATAAAAAAAAAACGAATAAAAATTGTAAAACAATTTAAAAATTTCCTCATCTTAAACAACGTTACATCATTCAGCAAACAAGAAAATTTCGCGAGAGTTTCCTATAGCAATGACGTCACAACATACGCGCACGGTTTATTTTAGTTTTTTAACTATCCGGAATATTTGTCTTAAGAACACGGCAAAAAATTACTAGGTATGTCTTGGTTTTTACTTTCAAGTTTCACGCAACAATTTAAAAAAAAATATTATTCTTGATACATTTTGTGAGATAAGTGATAAGTTTTTCAATTAGCGAGAGTCTGTAACAATGATGATGTTAAAATACTGAATACAAAAATAAAACGAGTTTCAAATGCATAAAACATAAAACACATCTTCACAAAATTGGCATCTTTTTATTAATTATTCCTTTTTCCTCATTAGACTTCATAATGACAAAGTGCTACAAAATGCAAAATTCAGACTTGAAATAATTACTTATATTTAACTAGCTGCTTTCCGCGAGTTCGCCTGCGTAACTTTGTAAATTATATACCTACTAAAACCTTCCTCGAGAACCACTCTATCCATTGGTGAAAACAGCATGAAAATCGGTGCAGTCATAGATTTAGTATTGCTACCATTCTGGTGCAGTAGTTTTAGAGTTTATCGCGAACAAACAGACAGAGATAAGGATTACATCGATGACGATGTTCTCTAACGCTTCATCGAATTAAATGAATTTCAATTTGAACCGCGCTAAGTACTCACCTGGACTTAGTTAATTTCGTTTGAAATTTATCAGTTACCAAAGAAATAAAGCAAAATACTAGACTTATACAATGAAATAGGTATAAATTAAATTCATTTTCGCTCAGTAATCAAAAAGCCTGTTGTGTAGGTAAATTTATTACTGTTATAATGTGCAAGTCATCGTTACTTGTGATAAGGAAACCCTCTGTACACATTTAAACAATGTTATAACTTATTACGTTAAAACTCAACTGAAGGTGCAACACTTGAAAAGATAATGTTATTTATTACGTGTTGCATTTTATACCTATAGCTATTTTCTCTATCTATAGCTATGGCATGAATATGGGTAACCGCTTGGAATAATTAATTTTTTTTAATTTAAATTAAAATTAATTTAAAAAAAAATTTAAATTTCAAGTTTCACGCTGTTGCGTAGTAAAAACCAAGACATAGTAATTTTTTGCCGTGTTCTTAAGATAAATATTCCGGATAGTTAAAAAACTAAAATAAACCGTGCGCGTATGTTATGACGTCATTGCTATAGGAAACTCTCGCGAAATTTGCTTGTTTGCTGAATGATTGTAACAGTTTAAGTACTTAGGTAAAGAAAAAGCTTAAACGTGGTGCTATTTTCTACCTAAATGCCCTTTAAATATTTTTTAAATACTATTTTGTTGTTAATGTTATGGTAATTTATAATTACATTTTGAAAATACCATAACTTTTCGATTCTAGGAACGGTTTATTATTTTTTTGCACACTGCATATTGCAGTAATTTGGGCAGCTCTTTTTGGGCCAGTAACCATCAAGAAATAACAGCATAATATTTTATGTGTTTTCTCAGTGAGTGAGTAAGGGATGCCAGTGCCGACTACCCCAGCTATAAAAGTATTTGAACATCACCTCTGTATTTTCCACCCAACGGTACTTATCTGTTATATTTGAAGTGTTTTGTTGTTTGAAACTACATTGGACGGTAAAGAAAAAGGGTCGGTTAGAAAATCTTCAATTTTTTTAAAAGTACCTGACCTAATAATAGCTTTATGAAATAAAGAGTAAATTAAAGCTAAATTAATCAATTTTATTTTTATTTAAGCACATTAAAATAATAGTTGATTTAGTCTTTATTTAATTTAGCTTTAAATAGGTCAAGTACTTTTGAAGATATTGAAGATTTTCTAACTGACCCTTTTTCTTTGCGGTCCAGTGTATAAACGAGTTAACATCCGTGTTGGATGCCCTGCATTATAATATACTAGCTGGTGCCCGCGACTTCGTCCGCGTTCTGGATGAAAGGTACCCTATGTCCTTTTTGGAGTCCCAGACAACGTGTATGCAAAATTTACAACGCCATCTAGGGAATTCTGTTTGAAGCAATGTAGTACTCTAATTCATCTAAAAGTTAACAGATGGCACTACATGTTAGTTATAGTTTATAAAATTACGTGTTAATAAAATTAAAGCTGCTGCCCGCGACTTCGCCCGCGTAACTTAGTAAATTATGTACTTAAACCTTCCTCGAGAACCACTCTACCCATTAGTGAAAACCGCATTAAAATCCGTTGCGTAGTTTTAAAGATCTAAGCATACAAAGGGACATAGGGACAGAAAAAGCGACTTTGTTTTATACTATGTAGTGATAAGTAGATAATTGAATTTTTTTTTACAGCCATGGGTATTGTTCCTTCACCGTTCGATTGTTACTTAGTCAATAGGAGTTTAAAAACTTTGGCGTTGCGAATGGAACAACATAAGAAATCTTCCCTAATTGTTGCAAAATGGTTGGAGAAACATCCGAAAGTGCTCGAAGTCTTGCATCCAGGTAAAATAAATATAATACACTCTTTAAAAATTAATTTCGCAAATAGTAAAATGAAAAATAGTAATGAAATAACTTACTCGTATTATTTGTATCATCCTAACGGTAGGTAAAAGAAACCTACCTAACCGTATACTTTTGGAAAAGAATGAGCCATAATAAAATTATTAAAGTAAAAATAGTTAGATGACGTTTTTTAAACATAAAAAAATATTACTTACCTATTTTTTATTTGATAAGTTAATAATTTGATATTTGATAATTTCAAAAAGTTTGCTTAAAATACGAGTTGCTAGTTAAATTCTTCAACAACAGTATAATTAATTATAAAAACTTTATTTGTCAATTTAAAAAAAAAAAAAAACGCAATATGACTTCGATACTGCGTCGTTATTACGAATCTGAAACGGTTTCTTATTTATAATATTGGACATGAATACCTAGCTAAAATTTAACTTCTGCAAAAAAAAATTATTGATAGAGTAATTTTAGTTAATTAATTATATTATATTATATAATGAGTAAATGTATATATAACATAGTATTTTTTGTTTATTTTTTAAAATAAGCTTTATTTCAGTTTGTATATTTAAAGTACATAGTGAATTGTTATTATTTGCATTTAAATTATTGTTATTTGTTTTATGTCATACTTCTTAAGTTAAGAGTTTAATAATTACTTATGCAACAAAACATTTGGATGCGATAAAATATGAAATCAAATCAAATATTTTATTATTTCCAAAGATTTACAATTTTTATGAAACAAAACCCCGGTTTACTAGGCTAGCCTAGGCAAGCCTGTATCGTTACATTAATGATACATAATAATATGTAATATGTAACATTAATATTACATATGTAATATGACAGTTAAATTAATTAAATATGCTATATGTAGGTTTACCATCTCACCCGCAATATGAGATAGCGAGAAAGCAAACGAGCGGTCATTCCGGAGTATTCAGTTTCGTCCACTCGGGCGGTTTGAAGGAATCCAGGAAGCTGTTGAGTTCCTTGAAGGTGTTCATTTTGGCGGAAAGTTTAGGTGGATACGAGAGCCTTGCAGAATTGCCGTGAGTATTTCATGATTTACATATACTTACAAATAAATGTACCTATGTAAAAAAAATGTATACATAATAAGTGTATGTTTTATTATGTATTATAAATGTGAATGTGAGTTTTTTTGTTGGTTTGTTACGATTTCACGCAAAAACTAACACGAACCGATCACCATGAAATTTTGCATACACGTTGTCTGGAACATCAGAAAGCACATAGGGTGTACCTTTCATCCAAAACGCGGACGAAGTCGCGGGCACTAGCTAATAGATAATATTTATTGTGTAATTTTTTTTGAAAGTTTTTGCTAGTAACATTAGAGAATTCATCCTACGTCCATAATATTGCTCACCAATTCCATTTTTTAAAAAAATTAAATTTATATATTTATATTTTAGTAGGTATCTAAGTACCTATGTTTTTTATACTAATATTATAAAGAGAATATTTGTATTTTTGTATGTTTGTAATGGATAAACCCAAAAACTACTTGAACGATTTTAAAAATTCTTTCACCTGTAGAAAGCTACATTATCAGCTAGTAAATATTTTTTAAAGTTACGCAGACGAAGTCGCGTGTAACAGCTAGTGTTCTATCCTTCCAATTGAGATTACAATCAGTAAATTTTGCCTGCGTAAATCCGTTTAAAATTACTATTGCGACGTGTGCGACAGAGCATAGTAGTTAATTTTTTTTAAATAAAGTATATTCATGAGCATATTGTAATAAGGAAACAAATTGATAAAATATAGATACTTTTTGTATAGTAAACAGATTGACGAAGCACGACATCTCTTTGAAATTTATTTCAGACATTTGTGTCCATAGTTTTTTTAAAAAATAGATATATTTTTTAAATATCTATTTAAATAGAGCTAACTGAGTGTGAATTTAAAGACTGTCTTGAACAAACTACAAACGCATACACAACCATCGCCCTGAAAAATTCAAGACATTTTTATTCCTTTTTATTAAATTAAAAAATCAAAAAATTAATGAAAAATTTAAATTTAAAATTGTTAGAAAAAAATCTTTACAATTATTAGCAATAATAACTCTATTTCAGACATGTGTCCATTGGTTAAAAAAAAGACATTTTTATTCCTTTTTATTAAATTAAAAAAATCAAGATTAAATTAAAAATTAAAAAAAAAAAAAAAACTACAATTATAACTCTATTTCAGACATGTGTTAGTTTTTAAAAAATAGATTTTTTTAAAATATCTATTTAAATGTGTATCCAAATAAAAGACTATGTAAGTATAACAATGCGTTTCGTTTTCAGTTCTGTAATGACACACGCATCAGTGCCAGAGAAGCAACGAGCCGAACTTGGCATCACGGATTCCCTCATCCGTCTGTCGGTTGGCCTCGAGGACTCCGAAGACCTTGTGCAGGATCTAGATCAAGCTTTCAAACAAGCCTTTCCTTAAAAAAACTCCCCTGGAATGCACCCAATCAAAATCCAGACTACTTTATACCTATTGTCCAAACGGAGAGTTCATACATCACATTTACTCGACAATGTTGAAGAAGTGAAATTATTAATTTGTATTAAAAATGTTATTAAATATGTAATTGGAAATTTTTATCGGACGTTTGGTGAATTTATTTCGTAATTGTGAATTGCGTTAATGTTTTGTTTATTACATTTAATTTTGTATCTATATATTTGACTATGTAGTGTAGAGTATGGTTGACTTTTTTTTATAGAAATTATTACCTTTATAAAAGGTATTATATGTAATTATGTATAATCTCATATTGCATCATTTGAATTGCATTAATTTTTTAAATGGAATATTTAAAAAATAAAACTTAAATGTTTTATTCAACGGATAAAATTTGTTCATGGTCGTAGAGTTAAGTGTAAAAATATATGTATATATACTAAAATATATTTATTATATACTTAATATTTTTCTTATCATTAATATGTGTTTGCAAATGTTCAATAAATTTATTAATTGCCATACTAGCAAAAAATGTCTGCCAAAAATAGATACTAATAAACAATAAGTTTTGAATAGAAGGAAGATTTTTTTCCTTTTAATCCGATGAGTATAAAAAAACCTAGACTTTATTATAGATATTAAATTTACATACTGCAAATTAAGTATATTATCTATCCTATATAAAAACAAGTTTTTGAAAAAATTCAGGGAAATATTAATGACAGTTTATACCTACTTGAACATTAAAAAGTTTTTAAAAACATATTTACGGAACGATTTTCTGGATTTATGCACTTAACTCTACACACATTTAATAAACTAAAATACCCCATATAAGCATAAATGTATCTACACACAAAAATGGTCCTTAAGTGTATTTGATTTCCATACAAACATAATAAATAAAGTCCCATGAAAAATCATTAATTAATTTTAAATGATATCATTTAAAATTAATTAAAATATAAAAACTAGCGTAACTTTATAAAATAGCCTATATTACTCGCTGATATTTCAGTTTTCTATAGATGAAATTTTTTTTTAAAAATTTAACGGTCCAGTAACCTTTCGAGTTTATTCATTACATTAGATATTACCTACTACTAGCTGTTGCACGCGACTTCGTCCGCGTAACTTTATAAAATATAACAAAATCTCGGTCCAGTAGTTTTTGAGTATATTCATTACAAACATACAAATCTTCTCTCTTTATAATATAAATAAAATATCTTTAAACAAGCTACGCGTGTAGCGTTCCCGAGACTAAACGAAATTACCATAATGACTTACAATCATTCAATCTGAATATAATTTAAATTCAAGCATAAAGAATTTCCCGTGCGACACAATAGAAAATAAATTTAGCATAGATCAACTGAGGCTAATACGTCACTGTGAAAGGTTAAGTCGTCAGTATTCAATTTTAATCTACTACCTCAGCCATTTATTTCCTTATCTACCTACTAAAAATATAATAAATATGCTGTGAATTTGTTTTATGTTGTTTATTGTAATAAATATGTAGACATGTTAATATTATGTTCTCAGACCAAATAAGAAGATAAGACAGAATTTTGCGGACAAAATAGTGAAGCGTTTTATAAATATGTTTGCGTAAGCCGTTTACTGTACTTAGATTTTGAGTTAATACTTCAATTTTAGTTTAATACTTAGTTTACTCCTTAAGGATCGGTTTTCATCTAAAAGCCCGCGGGGTATGAAAATTTATCGGAGTAAAATCAAAATTGTCACACGTTACGTTCTATTTTCGAATATCTGAAGTTTCACAGATATCGCGCCATCTACACAATATCACTGAAACTAGAATATGCTAGGTAATAATACACCCTTGCGAACAGAGATGGCGCTGATATTAATCCATTATGATAATGATAATCAATTCTGCTTTTTATTTATTAAAACCTGATTTTTGCACCATTTCATTACTCAATTTGGCATTTTCACTAATAAATATTTTAATAAAGCATGGCGTAGATTGAATTTGTGTGATTGTATGTATTCAGTACACGGCGAAGGCGTAGTTTTACCGGCTTCACTTTGCCGTCCACAGGGCTCTATCTTTAGTTCTTATTTCATCTGAGATTAAATGAGTCCAGTTGTATTACAATATGGTATATTTGTTTTTTATTAATAAAGCGTTACCTTACCTATCCTTAAGTTCCTGTGATTCGCCAGAGAGGATATTTCTGCCGTTATTGTTGGTACATAGTACTAAAAACCTATATTATCGTTAAATCGGCATTAAATGCTTATAATATTATCACGATTAACATATTTTAAAGTGTGTGTGTTTTTATGTAATATGAATAAATTACAAAGTTCAAAATGTTTCTTTCAAATATAGACATTCCATATACTTCAATGGTTTATTTTTTACCTTAACTCCGTAGATAGTTAAGTATCACCAATTCAAAATAAGTACCTACCTTATAATAAAAAAGTAAATATCACGTGAAAGTATTTATTATGAAGGCTTTCCAACTGTTAATGTGTCAATACTAATAATTATAAATATGAAAGTAACTGTAAAATAAGGGATTAGAAAGGCATAGAGCTCATTTCCCTATTCCTTTCTAATCCCTTATCCACACTTGGAGCACTTGTGGCGTTGCTTGTGTTATAGGTTACGGTAGCCAAGCTACTTACAACCTCAACATTAAAAAATAAAAATAAAAAATAGTAAGTATTTACCATAAAAAAAACTTAAGTTTCATCTAGCAAAATTTTTATTATTGAAAAAACACTTGTCTCGCCATTTACATTTAGATTAAGATTAGGCTTTTGGGCATATTGTTTATTTTCTTAAACCCAACATGAGGTAGACCAAATTCTTATTGAAAATTTAAATTACTTAATTTATGGTATATCAGACAAATCTTTTTGACCAAAGTAATTTGCCACTATACAAATGAACAGATTTAGTGGCGTCGCCTTCTGCATAACATTTTCATCATTTACATCCAAGTGAGATCTGGAAAAAAATATTTTAATTTAAAAAAAATATAATTATAATTGTTGTATTATTTTTCAACATATACACAGAAGTTGTATAAACTTTCGATTATTATAAAACTAGCTGCTGCCCGCGACTTTGTAACGTTGTATTAGTAAGGATAAATATAAAAATATCTCGCGTCAGAGACATCTGTTAATTTAAATTAATAACATTACGTAAGTTCTTACCAGATGTCGCCCTCTACAGCCTTGTTAGTTCCTAAAAATCTTACCAGATGTCGCCTTCATGTTTAATTAAATTTGATACATACAACTTCGCCCGCGTAACTTTGCAAATTATATACTAAATCGAGAACCACTCTATCCATTAGTGAAAACCGCATTAAAATCCGTTGCGTAGTTTTAAAGATCTAAGCATACATAGGGACAGACAGACAGATGCGGCGGAGGACTTTGTTTTATAATATGTAGTGATAGTGATATACAAACCTTATGTCTGCACATTTTCTAGCCAGATCCCGCAGTAAGCTAACTGAGTCCGAATTCAAAGGCTGTCTTGAGCAAGCTATAAACGCATACAACCATCGTCCTGAAAAATACAAAACATTCTTTTAAATTACTTAGAAAAGTAAAATGGTTACCAATTAAAAAAAATCTTTACACTTTTCCTTCTCAGTGTGGTATAGTGTCTTTTAGAAGTTTTATTGTCTCAAAAAATGCACATTCATTTATTGAAAAATAAAACAACATTTTTATGTTTCACATATTATTAGTTTGTGTACGAGGCAGAGGCCTAACAAGCCCGAGGCAGAGTTTGAAGCCTGCGGCACTGATTCTTGCAAAGTTTAAAATGTATTTGTAACGAGCCAACTGGATAAGTGGTTAGGGTGCTTGCCTTGTCGTTATATCTCAGGGGTACCGGGCTCGATTCCCGGCAGGGTTAACTTTGGAAATAATCTTTTCAAAGTAGGCTCTGCTCTGGATTTGTAACACTGTGTCACTGCAAGTCTGCTGGTCTTTCGAATTGGATTTGGACTCACTCAACAGTTGTGTGCAACAGTTGTGGCATTCTCTTTAATACAACAATTCTATGCTTGACAAAATGTTTTTGATAATGTAAAAATATGTTTTGAGATTACCTGTTTTGCGGTCAAATGTTTGCCCGGGCGGTATATCTGCTAAGGTGTTGATAAGATAATTAAGACCACGGTCTAATGTAGGCTGCTTGATTCCATACATAAAGGATAGAGTGGGTGTATTCTTATCGAAAAACTTCTTCCAAATATCAGGCATGGTGTTGCCGATTACTACACCTTTAGCGGGATATTTGTGACGCACCCGTGAGACGTACATGCAGACTTCAGAAAAGTCTGCCACTTGTATTTTTATCCATTCTATTGTTGGCTTCAGTTTTTCTGGTGCCGACTTAGTACTGAAGGGCTGTAATTAATTTATAAAAAGAACATTACATACTTATGAAACTCTTACAATTCAGGAACTTAAATTGACACATCTAGTAAATCCATATAATTATCTAAAAGTCCTATATAAGTAAGTATAGAAACACTTTCCCCACACAAACGTTACTAGACTAATGTCTGTAATACTCAAAAACCTCAAGAAAATAATAAAGGCCATGATTCACTATAACTTATTACCTTATTACATCTCTAGATATTTAAATTAATATTGATACTGTACTATTTTCTATATGGAACTATTTACACTGATATGTAACATATATTTTATATGACAAACTACAATATGTTTTTGATCTAACAAGTGATATTTCTAATTATCCAACACCTTGACCACTCATCCAATAGGGTAGTTAATATTCAATATATAATATACTATAGTTATATGATTTGCCAAGAGCCCCCTTGGTTTTTATAGTATTTTCACGAGTTCCTTCACAAACAATGTTCACGATTTTTCACCAACATTGTTCTGGCATTGCCATTTTAAACCTAAGAAGAAGAAGAACATTGTTCTGAAAAAATTTAATCAGAGTGTGTAGTCACTAGAGAGCAAACTTCTTCAGCATCAAAGAATATTCTTTACAAATTTTGAATTTAACACTACCTACCGCTAAAACAAATCAATCAGATCCATATGTGGTTTTCTTTTTATCTTTATTTAAGGCTTTTACATCTGGTATTTTGAAATGCTATTTTGTTAAGTAGTGTAACAGGTAATCAAATTCCGAGTAGAGGAGCAGATGGAAATATACTTTACTTTAATAGTGCAATGAGATAGAAACTTCTCCCATTATACTACTAGTAGTGCCTTGTTGTAGTGCATTGGAGGATAACGAAAGAAATCTACTTGACTCCAGTCCAGTGCAAATCTACTTGGTCCACAGCACACTCGGAAAATGGACGGCCAAGGTACCTAGGAGTGAGACACGTAAGGACCGAAGTAGCGGAGCATTTGACATTGGAATCGAAGCACATAATATAAACAACTTATTATATTATCTTATTGTTGTTTGTACTTGCCTCTTTTAAAACAAATGTTTGTTTCTTAGCAAGGTCTGAGTAATCCATGTCGCATGTAACAATAGCACAGTTCCTTCGCTCCGTTCTAACTTTGAGTAAATACTCTTCACCGGTTGTTGGCACTTCTTTCAATTGTACATGTGGACCGATTTCAAAACAAGGGCCCGAATATTCTTCATTCTCTTTATAACGTCTACCTCTCGATTTACTCATTATCTTCAGAGAAGTGGGTATTTGGGTAATAAAATTGAATAGTTTTGATCTCTTATAAAAGACGGTATGTACCTAAATATTTTTTGAATAGACACACACAGACATATTTATAAAATATTTCGTTATGCCTTGTTTTGTTTTGTGTTATTGTCATAGAGTAACTTATAATAGCATAGCAATATCAGTAACACAGAATACAGATTCAGTATGTATAAACCATGGATTTATTATAAAAGGATTTATTACTTGAATCTAAAAAGAGTGCCGAGCAGAATATGTAGTAGACAAGGCATTTCTAATAAAGTGACAATAAGATTTTTATTATGTGAGACAAACTTAATGTTGTAATTATACTTGCATATATTTTTATTAATATACAAAGTGTATTGCAAAGTATGCAATATACTTTGCATATATATTGCATTTATTTGAATATGTTTATATAGTAGTAGTTTCTTAAAAATTTTTTTTATAATTGAAATATGAATTACCCAATAATCCTCTAACTATAAATATTATCTTTTTGTAATTTAGGAATATATCACAAAATTTACGTGATTATAATAAGTTTATTTAAAAATTATTAAAATAATTGAAGTACAATTAATTTACATAGTGTTTGATCTAAGTTTTTAATTAAATTCATTTTTGTAGTCTGGCAAGATGAAAGAAAGGGACACAAGGCCTTAGTTTGGCTATCTCTCTCTTCTCGGATTTTTCCCTGTGTAAGGCGCAATGAAAAATATACTTTAATTATTGTTAAATACAGATAATTTTTTAAAAGCAATTTTTTGAAGTTATCAATCCTGTTATAATTTCAAAATCCTTGTGTACATAACTTTCGCACGCAACTACAGATTATAAACATATGTCTAAAGCACGCAATTAAGTTACTCTATCTATGCACAACATAGTAACTATTATTTAATCTGTGGACAACTCCCAACAAGCAACAACAAGCGTGCATACAATCAATATCAACGGAATTGTATTATTATTGAAAAAATTGAATTGATTGAACAATTAGGTACCACCATCACCAAGTAACGTACGGGTATAATGTACTTTATATATTACTTACACTATTAGTTATTCCTGTGTTGTAAACTAATTACATTCGTGTTTATTTATAATCTTAATTACAAAGGAAAGAAAATATTTTTCCATTAGTTTGGCATTTTTTTTGTGGCTCTCTATTCATTTCATTACCTATATATATATAATATAGTTTGTTAATATATAGTTTGTGTTTTGTTTTGCCTCTGCTTCAAAAGAATCAAAAGCCGTATGTATATAACTTAGTTTTCTACCTCTTATTCATATTAAAAGATGAGATTTTCTTAAGGTTTTGGTGTTTTACCAATTTGGTTAAGTCCACATTAGGTACATTACAATGATCGTTCATAATTTCATATAGAATAGACTCTGGAATACCTATGTATATAATAAATCGTGCTTCTTTTTCAGGTTATATTATGAGATTTATTCAACTACTTTAAATAAGCTTATAAGGACAACAGTGACTAAGTGAACCTGATCACAGAGGTGCTTTCTAAACGAAGAAGTGTAGTTATGTCTACTTCTAGTAACTTGTCACAGTCTGTTTATTCTTCTTCTGAGCCCGAAACACCGCAGGTATATTTAAATTAATGAAATATTGTAAAAAATGCAAAATCTTACAAATCGAAGACTAAGATTTAAGGCTTGGTCAAACCGAACGCGTATTTAACAGGTGTCATCCTGTCACATTTTGCAAAAATTACCTTAACCAGATTACTAGCCTGTCTACAAGAGAAAGACTCCAGTTTGTAGTGCATTTACCTATTTTTGGGAGAAGAAGGGAATGCAATTCTTTGAAATGATCTCGTGACATCTGAAAGTATCAAGAAAAGTTATCTTCATGTTATAAAAGCTCAGATTGGTTTGAACTTTGAAGCCGTCCAAATAGAAAGTACATGACTCTATGGAGCTATAGTGCTGTCGCCTTGACGCATGCTAAGTACACTTTCTGTTTGAGCAAGCTTTAAGATTTACACTTTGCATACTATTCAGATAGAATGAGTTTCATGCTTTTATTATAAAAGGACCTTTTCTTGTGTGCCAATTCAGCACATAAGTATTTTAATTTAATAATAAGACTGTAATTGGTGACTCAGTCCATTGTATATAAAATTTAATATAGGGAAATAGGGTACTTGATTTTCCAGTGTGTTTATTTTACACAAGCAATGTCAAGATCTGCACAAATACTGCAGACGAACAACACAAAATGCAACGACGAACGAACGAAATTTTTGAAAAGTTTTAGTTATAACATTTACATATATTTAAAGACAAACGATCCATAATTTTATATTGTTAATACAATGTAGTTTCAATTCTGCTTCCCACAGGCGTCATCAATAGGTATTGTTCTTGACTTTAGTGAAAGCTACATAGAGAAATCAATGAAAAGTGCACAAAAAGAGTTGCACCAGAAAAGAATTGAGACACTGAGAAGAGAACTTGACTATCTAAAGTCTACGGAATGGGAATTTGAAGTTAATAAAGGCATTCAACAATAACTGATTAGCAATATGTTCTCATATATTTTATCATTGTTTAATTTTAACTTTTTTTCTAAAAATGATGATGATGACATCTCCAAAGAAGATTACTTAGCTGAACAGCTTGTGGAGCTTGAAGCAACTCAACTAAATGAAGTAAATGATGTTGAAAACGCAACTGAAGAAATACCGAGAAATGCAGTATGCTTTCAGAGAACTGGTAAATGTATTATGTACTTAGTTCCTTATTTTTATTATTGCAAAAATATACTGAATATTTTTGACATCAATCTTTCAGATAGTAAAAAAATCAATGTGAAAAGTTAATGTGCAATCAATGTGAAGTTACATTTCATCCTTTTCCTACCAAATTTTATTCGATTCTTGGCCTTACTTTTGCATTTTCATGGCTGCAATATTGCAGCCTCTTTTATTTTAAAGAAAGTGCATTTACACTTTACTCGCCTGTATCTCCTGTCACACACAAATATTTTTTAAAAATTTATATCCTGCATAAAATGATCACTTTCCTCATTGCAACCTCGCAATCCCTATTATGCAACAAGCTATCAGCCAAACTCATCTGATGTCTACATCTTACATAATTGTAAAATATCTTACAATATACTAATTAGTGTATGTTTTACAGGTGTCATCACTTTCATAAATGAAGAAAAGACTTTCATACTTATCGATGGACATTTCTATTTCGATTGTTCCAATACTTCAATTTATTTAAACACAAACGATAAGGTTTTGTATTTGGGTTACAAAAATTCAAGTGATACTATTGTTGTTGTGAGGATTTTGGATAACTATGGCACCTCTTGGGGTGACGATGAAGACAGAGATGAAGATACATTCAGTTTAATAGAACACACAATAATAGGCGAAGTAGATTATAGAGAAGAACGCCTTGTTATTATGAAAGATGTTGACTTGAAGTTTAGTTTGGACGAAGTGGAAGGCAGTTTTGTTCCAGTCAAGGGGGACTGGTTAGAACTCAAATGTACTGTCCAATGGAATGAAAATAAGCCATCTGACATTAGTGCCGCACAGGTATAAATTTACTTACCAATAATTGAACATTAAAGTTTTGTCATTGATTTACCTTGAGGTCTTGATAAATCTATACTAATATTACAAAGAGGTAAAGGTATTTTTGTATGTTATCTAAACAAAGATCCCAGCTATTCACTAAATAAATGGCGAGATAGAAGCTTAAGGCGAAAGCTAGTAATAATAAGTTAAAAGCAAGAAACATGTTCTTTATAAGAAAAACATCCATTTAGTTTATACTCATAACAATCCATGTTATGAGTATAAACTAAAATTAATGGAAAATATTGTTAAGCTAAGTTCACACGAATCTATTCAACCATTTACACATTATTTATAATGTTGGGTTGAGGTAAAGATTCTTTAATATCTATAATCAATTCATATACTTATACTACTCCCTCTTTTAAAATAGGTTTATGAAACTCAATGGACTTTATTTTACTCTCTTTTTATAGGTGGTAAAAGTATTATTTTTCAAACCACTAAGGCTTAAATTGACGGAAGCAGTTGTGACCGATTGGTTCGGTGATTTTGGTGTTTGTAACCGGCAGTTATATTTCAACAAAACTTCTCTACAAGATTCATTTACACCAAACATTGGTACAAAGGTATTATTTATTACTTGTAATTGCTCAAGTTGAATTTGGAAATATTTTGTGTATATTATTATATCATATAAATATTGTTGTAGGTTTTTGTGGAAGCTATCGAAAGTAACCAAGGACGTTGGGTTTGGAGAGTGATAAAGTTAATCGTTTTGGATAAAAATATTCCCGGTGATGCCATTTCGACCAAAAAAGCAAATGATGATATAAATCTTGAATTAGAAAAGGAAAAGAACTTAGTGATTACATTTCCCTTGAAGTTTAGCAATGTGAATTTTAATGAGACGGCAAAAATAGTTCTGGATGTTAGTAATAACAATAACGAACTCTATATTATAAATAAATGGATAATCTTGAGTAAAAAGAGAGACTCACAACTTGACATAACTCCATTCTTATCAAAACCTGTAAAATTGTATCCAAATGAAAAATGTTCTTTTCAAATTACATGCATACCAAAATTTTTAGGGAACACCCGGGAATGTTTGATAATAATGTTTAGGGGGTTCCAAATCAAACGTTATATTGAAATTAATGTTGTTGATAATAATATATTCCCACAAAATATTAACAATGATATAACGTTATTAAGTAATAAAACAGAGTATGAAAGAATACAACAGATGAAACTAGTAAGATTAAAAGATAAAGCATATTTACCTGGAGTAAAGGTAGTGAAACCTCCGGCTTTCATCCCTGTTAAAACTGGGACATTTCCTATACCAGAAAAAATTTGGTCTGCTGTTTTAGGTGATTCTGAACAAACTATACTAAGTCCAGACTATGGTAAAATTATAGACAGAATAGAAAGAACGTTACCATGTTTAACAGGAGACTTAAACATTAACAATTATATCGATAAGTGGCATACACTGTTGTATATGGAAGAAGTCCAATTGAACATAAGCATGAGATCATATGACATAGGAAAAGCATTTTTAATCAGAGTTCAGGAATACCTCTGTATAGAAATCAAGGGCTTGGCCGAAAGAAGACCATCATTAATGAAAGGCGATAGAGTTATCGTTAAAGATCTTTGGAGAGACGATAGACCAAATTACGAAGGTTTTATTCACGTTATAAGAGGTGATTTGATACTAATGAAATTTAATCATAGATTTCACGAAAATTATTCCGGAAGTGACGTGTGTCTTGAATTTCATTTTGCAAGAGGAGTCTATAGAAAATTACACCAGGCCGTAAATTTGGCAATTTCAAACTTGGGTTCGGATATTCTGTTTCCAAGTCGAGTTTTGTCTCGCCCACCAAAAATCTCACAAGATAAAATTAACTCAATCAAATGGTATAATGAAAGTTTAAACGACAATCAAAAGGCTGCAGTTATAAATACTCTACTCGGGGTTAGCAGACCGATGCCCTATTGTATATACGGACCTCCTGGGACAGGAAAAACTGTTACTGTCACAGAGACAATTCTTCAAATTTTGACTAACATGCCTGATAGCAGAATTTTAGTTGCGACACCATCGAATAGTGCAGCAAATTTGATTACAGAGAGATTGTTACAATACAGAAATGTATTCTCAGATTCCTTAATACGTGTCATTGCTAACTACTTGCTAGAATCTGATAATTTGCCTGACTCCATTAAACCATTTTGCGCTACTTTCGACATAGGTGCAGAAAATTCACACAAAGATAGACATGAAGTCACAAAAGAGGGAATTAATATTAATTGTCGCAAAACATTCATTGGTAGACACCGAGTTACTATTGGAACTTGCGCTTGCGTTGGTACATTGACAGTCATAGGCCTACCCAAGGGTCATTTCACTCACGTAATAGTAGACGAAGCAGGCCAAGCGACTGAACCTGAAATAATGGTTCCTATGACGTTTATTGATAAAGAAAATGGTCAAATAGTAATCGCTGGTGATCCCATGCAACTGGGACCTGTGGTTCTATCTAAATATTGTTCCGAATTTGGCATGAGCGAATCATATTTATCTAGAGTTTTAGACACTTTTCCTTATCAAAAAGATTATGATGCTTTCGTCGATGGCTTCAATCCTAAACTTGTTACGAGGTTAATTAACAATTACAGATCACTCAAGGAAGTTTTAAAAGTACCAAATGACATGTTTTATGATGGATCTCTAGTTGCTAAAATAAATAGAAATGAAGAATGGATAATGAGAATGGTGGAAATAGTAAATGACATTTTTGACAGAACTGACTCTAAAACTGGCGGTATATACGTATATGGCATAAAAGGAAGAAACGCTAGAGCTGTTGACAGCCCTTCTTGGTACAACCCACAAGAAGCAACAATGTTAGCACTAACAGTTTGCAAGTTATTCAAGAAAAAGATTTCCGTTGATGATATTGGTATAATCACACCTTATTTCGCACAGGTAAGAAGACTTAAAACACTGGCTTTATGTTTTTATAATTTAGATCTTTACCTGCTCTTGTAACAGTGCCCTCTAGCGAGTCATCTTATAAATGACTATTGTCTTATTTTACTAATTAATACATGGATTTCAAATTATTGTTTTATTACAGGAAGATTTTTCAAAATATTCATTCCTGAACTTACAAAAATGCTTTTATTACACATTAGTGGATATCCTTAGAGTTAGAAAACATTTCGTACTGCAGTCATAACCGGGGTTGCCCATCTGACGATAGAAATACTTAGAAAGAACTACAGGGTGTAAGAACACCATGTGCGCTATTTTGTTTCGCTGAGTTAGGGATTTAAGGCCTAAAGTCTTTTATTGTATCTAAGTCGCAGAACCTTTGCATCCTGTCTTGATGTTGAGTGTGATTATGAGCAATGGGACAACCTACTATTAAATCGAAAGCACAATTTGTTTATTTTTAAATTGTTTTAATATTTTTTATATGTATTTCTCGTGCAGATAACAGATACATTTCTAATTTAAAAAAATTCTTTCCAGACAAAATACATACGCGCTTTGTTTGAATCCATGGGGTTGCCTTTACCTAAAATAGGAACTGTTGAAGAATTTCAAGGACAGGAGAGACCAATTATATTAATATCAACAGTTAGGTCTACTGAATCGTATTTACCAGAAGATGAAAAACATTCTTTAGGATTTGTGAAGAACCCAAAGAGATTAAATGTTGCCGTAACAAGAGCCCAAGTTGCAGCAATACTTTTTTGCGATCCACACCTTTTATCTCTGGATCCATTATGGAATACAGTTTTACAGTATAGTGTTAATGAAAATACTTACATGGGATGTGATTTGCCTCATATATTACAAGCAAATTGTTGTGATCAGTGATAAAGTTAAACAGAATAAAAAAAGTTATAAATTTCGTCTTCAATATTTTATTTTTCAATGCCCATAATAATAAGCGTTACGATTGAGGTACATATGTATTTAGAACTAAAATGGAAATCTCTTGAATCTACAATCTTACCTTATCCTTACATATAAAACAAAGTCCCCGCCGCGTCTGTCTGTCCTATAAAATATATTATTAAATATGTTCGCGACGGTTTCATCAACTACTGAATGAATTTTGATGAGGTTTTTATCTATCAAAAGGGTGACTCCTGAGAAAGGTCCTGTGTAATTCGTTAAGGTTTTGAGTAAATTGGTTAAAATATGATGATGAAGATGTTGGAAAAAAACCAAACCGTCTGGGAGCTTCATAGATTTAGTGTTGCTACCGTTCCGTTAGGGAGCCTTGATAGAAAACCCTGTAAATCTTCTGTAATAAAGACTTGGCTTAAAAGTCTAGTTACCAGCCTATAAAATTAAAAAAAAATATGGGCTTTCTTTGGTTCTGTGTCGTATAGAACAATAGAAGCGTCAAAATCACTGAAGGAAATTATTTTATATTTATTATTTATAATATGCTCTGTGTCTTTACGTAGATAATAGTATGTAGATAATGTAATTTCTAATTTTTAGTATATTATTGTTTCCCTATTTTTATAATGTGTTATGAAAAGTACATTAGTTTATAAATAGAAAAAGTAGTTTAGCGACTGCTAAATTTGTAACTTGACCAACGATGGAGGCAAACAGTGCAGTTCTATGTGACAACCTAATTAAGTGGTTGCAAACCTTGAATCCTTCGGCTAAACACGGATATCCATCAGGTAAAAGCAATAGCTTTGTACTTTCACATTAATTTTCGTTCCTTTATCCCATATTTATTTTAAAAATTACGTGCCCTATAAGGAATTTCGTCACTTCCTTTTCTCATCTGTTTCATATTTTTTCTATTACAACAGAACTTACAACATTCTGCCTTTACATTAGAACAAGAAAAAGTTGTATTACGTCTATGAATATTTGTTAAAAGTTTAAAGAAATAAAATATTCAATAACTTTTTTTTACATAATTGTGTATATTAACTATCATTTAAATTATCTAATATAGTCCGAATCAAACTTAATGGCGGCTCTGAACATAGTTCAACATATTGCGCAAAACGCAATATGAAATATCCGAGGGGTGTAAATGGATGATACCCTGTTACACCCCGCGCGCTCGCAGCTAACTTCCGAACTGCCATTAAGTTTGAATCGGACTGTACCTATGTCCATTTTTAGAATTATCTGATGGTGTAGCAATAGCCGAGGCGCTATCACAAATCGCTCCTGAATATTTCACGCCTATTTGGGTTTCAAAAATTAAAACAGATGTTGGTCAAAACTGGAGGTTAAAAGTTAGCAATTTGAAGAAAATATTGGAGGGAGTTGTTGGTGAGTGTTACATGATTTACTTTGTTAAAAATTGTTTTGTTTTTGTCTATATTTTTAAAAATTTATACAGTTACAAAAATATATAAATCTAACATGATTATAGTATAGTTCATGTAAAAGAAACTTGTACTTACATTATGTAAAAGTAATGGTTTAACTCGATTGACTTGACTTGATGGTTCACATAAAAGAATAATATTAATGTGAGATATAATGCAGTTCATGTAATATGTTTTTAGATTTGTCACTTTTATAAAAGTGTTTTGGATAATGAAATAGATCAATTGACACTGAAGTGAAAAAAGAAGCAATGTTTCTTTAGGAGCAATGGACATCATTGCAAGATTTTATTATTTTTCAGATTACCACCAAGATATCTTAAATTTAAGTCTTCGGGAATTTAGAAGGCCAGATGTGGTTAATATAGCTGAAAATGCAGATCCAGCGGATTTGGGAAAGTTACTGCAATTGGTTCTTAGTAAGTCTTATTTCTTATAAATAAATCTTGGTTTATTATATGGATTTATGTATTCAATAAATCAAGAGTCAAGAGTCAAGTCCACAATTTTTCTTTGAGTTTTCCAAAACAGGTCCGTCAAGTTCAAATCAGTCGGGTCAAGTCCATATAAATGTCAATGTGTATTTTTGTGTTCAGGTTGTGCAGTTAATTGTAACAAAAAGGAAGAATACATTACACGTATTATGGAATTGGAATTATCATGTCAACGATCTATAATGCAAGCAATACAGGTTAGTGAACAATTTATTAAGAATCAATAATATTAAACTTGATGTCAAGTGTATCAATGTATTAAACTTGACACTTGATGTCAAGTGTCAAGTGTCAAAGGAACAGTATTGACTTGCATTAATATTTCAGTTTAAAAATTGTATTATTGAATGATTAATAACAGAAACAAATACAGTTATATAAAGATCACTATCAAAACTATTTGTGACAGTGTAACAGCAAGAAAAGAGTTATATATTAACAAAATAAGTCTTACGAAGTAAAAGGTAGGTAATATGATATGTGGGTAGTCCACCCACATATCATATTATAAATAAAAATATAATATTACTGATTAGATATTAATAACAAATATATACAATACAAGTACGGTTCTTCTAATAATAAATTTGGGTTATAAAGTAGCTATTATAAGAATACAATATCAATTGTTAATTATACACAATTACGAAGCAAATGATAAAATTACCTACATATCAATAAAATTAATCAATATCAGAATTAGACATCAGTAATTACATATTAATATTAAAATTAAGACTATGAGATAACCAGAAATCTTCTTATATAAATTGAAATAATAATTATGCTACTACAATAATATTAAGAAGTAAATAATTAATAATATATAAATTTGAAGAATATATTGACCATCCACTAAAAGAATATTAAGAAAGAAATAATTAATAATAGATTTACAAAGCATAGAAATTATATATACATATATTATAATTATACAATTCTGGATGGTGAAAGCGAGAAAACTTTAACAACCGAAAATATAGTAATATACATAAAATTAATAACCTGAAAATACTTTCACATATGTACAGATACCTATTTATACTTAACATGTTCTGTTGAGTCGGTTGCGAGGGAAAGTTTTGACTGGCTGACGGTCCATTTGAAGGTAGTTTTGGCTACTGTCGCCTATAACACAAGTAACGCCACATGCCAATCATAGTAGGATTAAGAATAAAGAATTGGAAGGGGATATGGAAAAGGGCTCTGGCATCCATTACTCACTTACAAAAATACAACAGCATACATGCCTTTATTTCAAGGTGGTCTTCTGTAAGAAGGTGGTTACTGCCGCCAAACGTGCTACTCAAATGACTGCGACACACAATGTGCCTTGGACGCCATAAGGTACTCCAGAAACCATCCCAAGTCTGCTGCGTATAAGCATTATTCATCCCCCCGTTCCATGTAAAGAAATGTTACAAAAGAAGCAATTGTTTCATAAGTTTTTACTTTTATACACAGCAATTATTTTTCTCACTTGAAATCAGTTAAATTAATTTCTTAACAGCAATAGAAATAACGCTTTTCGTTCCTAGTACTCAATTAGTTGTGGTATAAAAATTTTAATTTAACAAAACAATGTGCATTTGATTGAGTCGTTACATAAGAATAAAACGCTTAATTAAGGTGATCGTGTAATTATCTGATGCAACGGCGTGTTGCATTATATTCATGCTAGTTTTTGAACAGTAACCGGCTAGCGGTTTTTCGCATTTGTTTTATCTAGACTTAGAACATATTATTACCCGTGCCGTGCCCTCGTTAATAACTTCCGTATCTATTTGAATAGTTTGTAATATAAAAAAAGTAATAGACAATAAATTTAATTTATCGTCTATTAATATTTTATGGTTTTAAATATAAGTCTTAGAAGTAAGTGCTTGTTTAGAAAGGGAGTTTATTTTGATGATTTCAAACGTAACCGATTTTTTTACTTCCTTGTTCTGAGTGTAGTAGCGTTGTTGTCCATAGCTTATGTGACCATGTGGTCATTGCAAAATAATGTTTGAAGTTGCAAAAAAATAGTATTAATACATACTAGCCCAATTGCGCTTTCAATAGCGAATGCACATTACATTCGCTCCTATACTCAAAGAAACTGTATATTTTAGTTACGGTTGTTTAATGTCCTTGAATCACGAGAATTGGTAATGTGGTGTGGTTAACGTGGTGCTTAGTTGTTTTATAGACGCTGTGATGGTGTGAGGTCGTTTATATAAAAAAAGAACTGTGTAATTAAAAATTAACAAGTGAATTTTGTAATTCCACTTACCGCTTTTCAACGGCTGTCATATTATGTTTCGTGTGAGATATAGGAGAATTGTTGTTTTGAAAGAACCCATTGTGTACTTGTTTAGGAGTTGCAGACGTTGACCGTTGGTCCGAACCGCGGCAGTTTTAATTTGGATACGCCGACGATAGAGCAGTCCGATGTTGATATGAAAGAAGCCCTCGCGCAAAAGTGTCATGAACTCGACATACAGGTGATAGTTTTTCCAATTATTTTTTAATAATTTTTAATTCTTATGGCAGTGTAGTTTTACATAGAGTAACAGTGGTGTTAACCATTGTCGAACTTATAACTAATTAAGCATACACAGAACTAACTAAATAGAACAGTTAAAAGTTCTATATTATAATCATATAAGTAAATCTTAGTGATAGATTCGATCATAGTTTAAGCATAATTTATAATAAATGCTGAAATAATTATATTGTAGGTACGGTATATACATAGAAAGCAAAAATCGCCTTTCTTAGACGAAAACTATTCAAAACCTTATTTAACCAATTTAAAAAGTTAAGTCTGTTGTAATAATTTATTAGTTAAATATGTAGTGTTCGTAGGCCGTTTACTGTTTTGAGATTTTGTGTTGTATTAAATTTTTATTAAAAATATTGGTTTCCAACACTGGTTTGTTTCGCTTCGCAATTCGCCATTTTTGCTAGTAAATATTTTAAAAAGGCGAGACGTAGTTTTACCGGCTTCACAAGGGCCTATCTTGATCATAGGTAATGAACTGTTATCGTATCGTTTTACAGGTAAAAGTGTTACAAGAGGAGAAGATGACGCTTCTGAGCGAGGTGTCGCGTCTCACGGCCGCGGCTCGCGATGCGGCTGCGGGCGGTGACGCTGTCGGTGATCTAGACGACGCCGGCGCCTCTTTGGGCCCCGCCCACGAGGGCACTCTTCGCTACAGTAACATGAGAGCTCAACTGGACGCACTGAAAGACGAACTGGACAAAGTTGAACTGCAGAGGGACGACCACAGAGTCAGAGCCGACGCGCTAGAAAGAGAGGTGGCGTATTTAAAACTCAGGAACGAGGAGCTACAGGTGAGATTGGCATCAATGTTAGTAGTTATTGCTGTGGGTTTCGTTCAGTTTTATTAGGTATGATATGATGTGCAAGAGGTATATATATGCATAAGACTCGTATGAATTGCAAGAGGTAGGACTTATCCCCAAAAATATTATTTTCGTCTCAATTTTTGAGTAAATTTTGTTACTCAAAAATTGAGCATACAATATTTGTTATGAATCACAACAGAAATATGTAGAAAAATTAATAAATTAGTGATAAATCTATTTCAAGAGATTTGAGAACGCAGAAACCGAGAATATTAAATATTTTAAATTCATTTATGAATATGAATTTCATATATTTGCACCCAACTCTTCGGCAATATAAGCGTGTTTGGATTCAATAGAACTGCATCTACCGTATCACTACTTGGGGAATGATATTGAAATTTGTGATTTTTCAGATCGCAGCATCGGAAACGATAGCGCTAAAAGACGAAGTGGACGCGCTACGCGAGACGGCAGTGAAGGCGGCCAATTTAGAGGCCACCGTCGCCTCCTACAAGAAGAGGATGGAGGAACATGTGGACTTGAAAAAACAGGTTGGTTTTTATCATAATTCTACCAAAACAATAAAAAAATAGTGTTATCCTTACACGAACTTCGTCTATGACTGACTTCGTCTCTATGACATGCATCGCTTCAATATTCTAAACGGTCTAGACTGTATATCCCACTGCTATCGGGTACTCAGAGATGAAGGCCAGCTGGGTTATGCTGAGAACTTTATAATTATAAACTATATAATTATGTATATATTTGCCGTTGCTTTATGTTATTGAAGGCCATGTTTTGCAAGTGTAACATTGAAATTTTTCAGGTGAAATTGTTGGAGCGTGCAAACACAGAGTACATTCAAAGGACCATAGAGCACGAACAGGCGGCATCGCGCGCCAACGCGATACGAGCACAACTCGAGATCTACAAAAAGCAGGTATTTTGTTTTCGAAATTAATCAAATACGCTAATAGTTTTATTTAACAAGATTACAGAAAATTTTCTCTGCATTGCTATTGGTCCACGTAATCATCATAAAATAAAATAATTTTTGGTACCATACTGGAGAACAAAGGGGCGCCCCTAACAATGACCCATCTCACTCTGTCAGTATTGGAACTCTGAAATATACTCGGTCCTCGTTTGTTAAAAAAAATGTCAGTTGTTGGATTGTACGTCAGAAGTGTAAACCTAGCTTAAAAATAGGGAGAAAAGTTTTAATAGTTTATTTTTTCGACGAGAGATGTCGCTGCGCCGGCAGGTTATGGCGTTATTTGTTCCTCAACTAGAACTAAACTTTTCATACAAGATTTTTATTTTACCTTTAAACCCTCTGGTGTTGCTTAGGTAGAGGCTTACCAAAATCCCCATACAAGCTACCCAACCCCTTGATGTCCAGACATTTGAAAGATTAAATTGAACTCAACAGGTGACTGACTTAAATGAGAAGCTGGACGCGGAGATAACGAAAGCGGATAAGTTGGAAATAGAGAACAAGAAGTTAAGCAGTCGGGTGACGTCACTGCAGCGAGAGCGAGACACGATGCTGCAGGAGCGAGACACGTTGCGGGAAACTGTCGATGAGCTTCGCTGCTCCACTATTACTACAGGTAAACAGCGTGAATTGCTCTCGGGCTTTGTAATAGAGACTTTAGATCAACCATGGATTATTGCAAACCATCCGATCGGTCGCAAACGCGTAGGATACCGATAGCGAAGTGTGCTGTTTACCACACAAACGTATGTGAGATACCCAATCTCGAGACTTGCGTGGGATAATAGTCGCGTTTGAGTATTGTAATGTACGAAAGGCCTAACATTCGAGATGTGTATGTGCTAGGCGCTCCTGAAGACAACGTGTCGAGCGAGCTGATGCCGCGCGAGGTGAAGGAGCGGCTGGTGCGGCTGGAGCACGAGAACAAGATGCTGCTCGAGAGGCAGGGCCAGGGCGCACAGGCGGAGCACGCGTCCGTGCAGGCGCTGCTCGAGGACTACGCCGCGCGCCTCGAGAAGCAGCGCGCGCTCAACCGCGAGGCCAACCAGCGAATCATGCAGCTCGAGGCCACGCTCGAGGCGCCCCACCCGCGACTCGCCACCGCGCTCGAGGACACCCAGCGCAAGTGTAAGCGACGCTCACTTTCCTGTCCCACGATTATATTCCGCCCAACACAACCTGATATACTCTGTAGTCTATTCTAAAGTGTGCGCCCTGCCTCTACTAAACAATGACCGTTTGACAATTATATTCTATAGCGCTTCAAGTGGAAGAGCTGCAAGCTGCGCTAACAGACGAGAAACGACGAGCGAATAAACTTCAAGAGGCGTTGGCGGCGCGAGAAGCGGACCTTTTGGCAACTGAAGAAAAATACAAGAAATGTGTCGAAAAAGCAAAGGAAGTCATCAAGACACTTGATCCAAGGATGACAGGTCGGTTTATTGCGTTTTTATGTTCCTGTTTTTGTTGTTTTTATGTTCACACAAGAAACTTGAATTTATTGAATACAACCAATGTAACTTGTTTCAATAAGTCGGTCGGGGAATGTCAAAACTTAATCCAAGAAATTCGTCCTAAATTTCACTAAAATCTGTTAAATTGTTAGCCGTAAAACATAACACACAGGGTTATATATTTAATATTAGTATGTACTAATTTATTTAATATTAGTATGTACTAATTTGCAGGTCAACAGTCTTTGTCAGATATTACGCTGGGTTATTCGCGTGCGGCGACCGGAACTACCGCATCGACCGGAACTGCATCCACCAACAATAACCGACACGAGTAACTATTTTCATAACTATTTTATTATTTGACAATTTAATTAGGTACTTTATTTTTCGTTTAGGCATTTTCGGCCATCTCTAAGCAGGTTGTGGATTTGAAATTTTACATATTATCCGAGCCAGTCTGCCATGATGTGGTCCATAACGTACTAAAAAAAAATAGTTTACTATTGTGTGTGTGTTTTTTATTTAATATGTGTAAATTTGCTTGTGTCCTCAGATGGAGCGGTAGCGGGAGCGGCAATAGTAGCGAGGAGTGCGGGCGGGCGGGGGGCGCAGGCGTGGCGAGCGGCGGAGGGGTCGCGGGAGCGGGGGCGTGTGAACAGCGCCTGTTGGCGTCCGCTTGGTACCAACTCGGTACTCGTTGTCACCGCGACTCCGTAGACGCGCGGTTCGCGCTCCTGTCCGCCGGCCACTCGTTTTTGGCCCGTCAGAGGCGGCAGCCGTCGCGCGCGCGGCCCACCGCTACCCACCCGGCCCACGCGACCCACACGCCCGCGCAATGACACATCCGACGTCGTCTCCTGCTCTACGCCAACGAACGCGCCACCTTACTGCAATTGTAAACCTCTTAGCGCACCTATTGTCAGCTAGTGCCGGTCCATAGTGGGTAACTTAGGCTGTATAAGTGTAGTAACTCCCTTATCGGGTATGACGCAAGTCAAGTCTGCGATGCGCCAGTCAATTAAGGACGCTTCTGTAGTGTGTGAAATGTGACTTCCGAACTGAAGTGAGTGTGGACAGAGACGTGCCTTCGTGCAATCTAGAATAGAGCAGTTCTTAATTTTCAACAAAACCTTACAATATATTATATCTGAAAAGTAAGGATCAGGCGCGTTGCAGCCTATAGTTATTTGAAATTTAGTTTCAGCCTGTATTTGCACCTGTTGCACTGTTGTCGGTGCGAATAGAAACACAATACAAATGACTATATTATGTTCCAATTATCTGATCCTTACTTTTAAATCAATGCTTCTATAATTTTTTTTAAGATCGGTGCCTCCATTGACTTCGTTTTGTTGAAAAGTTGAGGGCTTCGTACTAAAGTAACTTCCCAATCTGATAAGGAGACATTTTTTTATTAAACCAACGATCAATAAAATTATTCTATTAACCAATGTAAGCACAAACAAGTGTAAATATGTAAATGTTTCAAAAAAGAAATCAATGTTTAAATGGATGTTGCGCTATCTGTTATTATAATAAAATGCTTGAATGTAAGGGAAAATGTGAAATGGAAACTATATAAAGCCAGATCTCGCCAGATTGTGACAAGGTACGAGCTAGAGTATTTAAGATATTATAGTCTTCTAAGGATACGCAGGTGTTTTCTCCCGGTATTTTCGGACCTGAAGTTTGACAAGTACATAAAGGTTTATATGTATACTTTGTGTTTATGTCAGTGGCGTCATCTGTGATAAGTTAGGACATGAATTCGCGTTAACACACAGTTTAATAAGGGGCCATTCATAAAATATTACGTCACAGGAATATCACGATTTTTTGACGTCATTAACCTCCTTTCCCTCGTGTGACGTAATTTTTTGGATTGCCCTTAATTAATTTATAATTATTATAAGTTAATGCTCAAACATAAATGAATTTGACAAAAATGAATTAAAAAAAAAATGGTATTTATTTACTAACGTGATTAACGAACAAATTACGACCAGATATCTAAACGCGTTTAATTTTATTAATTATTTTTGTTTTTCAAATTATGTTACGTAAATATTATGTTAATTAATGACATACTTTTTTTTATAATTATTTTATTGTATTAACCCAGTGATTCAATTTATGAGATTTTTATTGATTGTTATTTTTAACGTTAAGCGACACAAAAGACTTGTAATCAATCATCACATGTAGCCTTTTTATTTGTGATTTTATGAAATGTAGGTGTGCATAAAAATATATATATATTAAATATTATGGTTACTTTTCTTTTATTTATTTATTTGCAGTTTCTTAGACTAACCCTTCCAATATTGTTCACAGCTTCCAAACATCCACATTAATTTGAACTAATTGAAAATAATGGCTTATTAACAGTGTACACGATGGCGTACACGCGGAGCGGTTCCGCCGACCCCGTGTACATTATATTGTACACGCCGTTTATTTTTGTGTATATGGGGATTTCTTTCTGAAAAATAGCTGTATCCACTATAATGTCTGTGGAAAGGAATGGAAGGTGTATGGAATTGTAAAAGGCGGAAAAAATTGCATTCATGGCTAAACCGGGGGCGGGTCGCTGGTTTCGGTTTATTAATAAATAAAAACACATTTGAGCTTTCACTATTTACTCATGAATACTTGAGATCACAAGCCACCTAAAAATTTAATTGTACATATCACAAAGTAGTCTGTGTTATAATTAGGTCACAAACAAACTTTTTCAATAACAAAACGTCACAATGACATAAACAATGCTCCTAATGAAGCTAAAATAAGATCACTATGTATTCATTTTAACTTGAATTTTAATCAATAATATTATGGGCAGTAATAGCTAATGAGAAATACTTACTATACCCACTACATTGAAGTGGGCATTAAATTTAAAATATGAACAGTACAATCTCTAGCAAAGTTAATTAACTTCTATGGTCTTTATTGTAGGCCTCCACAGAGCTGTCTTAGCGTCTGTCTCGCGTGCCTACATTATATCGTCTAGAAAACAATTAATTAACTCATACAATTTCAAAGAGACAGACGCAGTCTAAAAGTTGGGACTTTTGTTTTTGTATTAGCTAGTATGTTACTCGTGATTGCCCTAGAGGTATGGCAACTAGTCGAATTCCTCGTCCGAGTCAGTCTTGAGCACGCTGTCCGATCCGGAGCCGGCCTCGCTGTCCACCGCAGTCTCACTGTCGACAAAATAATTACAAGCTCGTTACATACCTTATACTGGTAGATATACCTACTTACTGTATATTGTACAGGTATGCAGGATTTACTCGCATATGGTCCACATGACCACATCAGCACTCCTAGCACAGTACACGTGATTTTTTATAGGTATAAGACTTTATAGGTATACTTTCTTGTCTGCTTTACCTAATAATGACAGTTTAGGGATTACATTTGTAGAGCTGACTTTCGCTGGCTAAAGCTCAACTACATCGTATTTATATACCTACAATAAAATCGTTATAGTACAGTGTCTGTCTGTACATTAATATTTTTTCAAAAAACAATTTAGCCACGTATAAATTAAACATTGTTTAATTATATTCATTTAAATATTAGATTTCAATTAGGTACCTATATTATTTCAAATTCAGTCGGTATGACTTGATTTATTTATAGTCTAAGTAACGTTCACAAGATTTTATTAACATGATGACTGATGATAAACAACATGCACACATAAAATAAAATAAATGAACTATATTAATATATTAAAATTACGGATCAACGTAAATTTTGTACATTAGTGGGTAGTTATATTATGTGGTTTAGAGACCTCAAACAGTCGTAGGTACAAAGAAATGAAACTTTGAACACAGAATACCTGTAGGTACTTTATATTCGACAAAATATACAGGTAGGTATTCGTACTATTAAAATTTAGGTTTGAATTTAATTTTTTATCTTAAAAATAATAACATAAAGAAACAAAATAACAGAGAAGTTTACTACAGAAATATTCAACAAGCTTCAAAGTTTCGTCTCGACCTAAAATATCGTTAGCAAATGAAAACCAAAACATTAGGTATAGATATATATTTGAGCTGGATGGAGGGTTTAGAGCAATTTAATATATATCTAATTTTGTTATTAATTTATCACTAGACAAACTTGCCTGCCTGTACTATTTGCGTCTTTCAAATTAATTTCAACGATGTTTCTGTAGAAAAAAAAACCAGTAGATATTATTATCTTATCCTTTTTTCAGTAAGAGCTTTTAGATTTATTCTAGTAGGTAACTATATTGAATCTATTATAGGTAATAGTTGTTCAAATTGCCTCGTTAGAAAAATAGGTGCCCTCTGACTTATTTTACAACATTGTATACTAACCCATTGAGATCCTTAGTAAGCTGTATGTCAACATTGGCTGTTGTATCATTGAGGCCGTTCAGAGCCTCACAAAAATCGCTGCCTACATTCTGTAAGTGTTGCGTGTTCAAGTGGAAACCCTGTAAAATAAAGTACATAATATTTATTTTTACTGAATAGTTTTATAAAAAAAATCCTATTTTTCATTACTAAATAATTAACATTATTTTATTTTAATATATATTTAGCGCTTTATATTTATTTTATTTAAAGACTAGCGACCCCCGCTCTCACTTCTTTTCTTCAAATTTACCTATTTTAGACAAATTTTTAGTACCTTACTATATAACTAGGAATCAAGATGCAACCTGGAACCTGGGTGCAACGTTTCAAAATGCTGACTCTAATCTCGTCAAGAAACTTATATTAAATATCTATCTAAGTATATATAACTTAAACAAGAAAGACATAGATTAATTTAAATCAATCAATTAGTTATAATATGGATGTAAAAGAAATATTGTTAATATTCGTCTCCTACAGCTCAACGACCCTTCACGTGAGAACTTTACACTTATAAATATTAAAAGCATACACAGTTATTACTAGTATCCAGGTATCTTTAATTAGTGATGCATTTCTAATAAGGATTCATCATTTTTTTCCGCGTACACCAGACGCGGCGGGCGTCTCGCTCCTCCGCCATCCGGCGGCCACAGAATATAAATTATTAATAACACAACAGATAAGGATAGCCACTACTGGGTTCTAGCAAATTATATATTTGTTACCAACTTTATCACACAGAGATCTAGATTAACGAACGCAGGACGAACGCCGCTGCGCGTTGCATACACATGTCAGACGCAATCATTAATCCTGCTCGGAAACCCGTTACTTCTAATGGGAACGTAAGTGATCCAGGATGTGTTTCAGTATGGGAATATTTTAACAACGAATGCTGTCATAATTTTTGTTCTGCAACGTAATTAATTAATTAATTAACAAGTCGACTAATGCGCGGGGGAACTTGTTAAACTTGTTTTGTGTATGCGTTTTAAAACTGGCCATCAGCCTCGACCAAACGAGACGCGAGATAACATCTATTGCATTCAGAATTGAGCTGAAATTTATTTAAAAATAAATATATATAGCGATCACCGCTTACGGTGTATGTAGACGCAACTTCTTTAGCTACTGTAACTTAACATTTTGAATACTATTAACTTAGAAGACTTAGGACACCCTGACAGGCTTCACAGGAAGCGGCTAGATGCGAAGGATAGGATCGTGCGTGTTGGCGAGCCTTGGGAGAGGCCTACATCCAGTAGTGGAGAGACACATTAATTTTTTGTAGTTTCATTTTTAAAATTGAAGTCCAAAATATAAGCCCAAGTAATGTAAAAGCTTCTAAAAGTTATATTAGAGATCTAACACACCTTAAAAGGACCCCTGTCGAATCCACAAAAGGAGGCCTCCATAGTATAGGACCTGGTGACCCCGAGATGCCTCCACACGGTGACCCTTGCTGTACTCTCCCTCTCACGCTCCACACGGAATGAACACGAGCCGAGTGCGAATGCTGGTGATATGCGGTGCATCAACGCTGGCAACATCTGATGTATCACATTTTTATTTTTATATTAATAAACAAACATATTGACATTCTTATTAAATGGTACCAATTTTTTTTTGTATTGATTCACACCTAAAGTAAACACTAATAGTAATATAAAAAGAGTTTATATAGTAATATTATATGTATCAGGTATATATGTTATATTCAATTTATAGTCTGTACGTTTATTTTTGTATTAGGACTGGACGTAGCTACTAATCTTTGAAGCTACTTATCCGATTCAAAAAATCTTTCGCTAAATAGTTAAAATAGATTTCAGTATATTACATATTGATAATTTATACCGATATATTATGTTATTAATCACTGCTTGTTAAACATAATGAATCCTTTACCTAATATCAAACGCTACAATTGTTTTGCTGGATTTGTAGCAACATAGGGCGTTATGAAACAGATAGGTAGTTTATAAATACCAAATCGATTTTGTTATCAAAGTGTTATATTACTGTCCGCTGTAACTTTATAAAATATAGCATTACAAAATTTATAAAAATACTACAGATGAAAAAAAAAAATTAAAATCGGTCCAGTAATTTTTGAGTTTATTCATTACATTACAAACATACAAAAATACAAATTTTTCTCTTTATAATATTACCCACATGTTATATTCTATAGTATAAACTAGATATATTATTCAGTACTTTTATGTTAAAGAATATAATAAACGTCCATACATCCATCTTCGCATTCGCATTACAATTAAGTAAGTAAGAATCCGATGAGTAAACGCAAAATATATGTTTCATCTCTTGGGGTTTCACTCCTTTCGGATATGTACAGAATACTTTAAACGTTCAAAATGTCACTGTCTCTCTGAAGGAAAAATAGTATTACTAATTAGGTATATATAGCTCAACTCACAAGATATTTAACTGGCTCGTCTTGTACGAGACGATCATTGCTACACCAACTCTCGGCGCTGGCGCAACCATAAAAGAACACATTCTTCTTTCTCGAGTGTCCGTGATAGTCGCAATATACTAGCGGCGGTTTCTTCCACACACGAACCAAGTACTCAATCAGGCCCTGTACAGTAAAGAAAAGTCAAGAGTTAATTTTCTTTAAGCGTTTTGGCGGCGTGCATTGCCGAAATAAAATCTCAGCCTGATTCTCTGATAGACACGGGGACAACAGTTTGTTAGCCTTCGTTAAAATATAATATATTCTTAGTAATAGTAATTGGCACTGTTACCATTCAAAATGTGGTGACCAAATACAAACAATTTTATGTATTTACTAGCTTTCAGCTCGCCACTTCGTACTAAAGATAGTACGAAGTTATAAAGATATAATATAGCTTTAATGTTGTCCTGATGTGTAAATTATATCCACCTATGTTAGAGTGTTCCGGTATATTATATTACACCTATTTTTAGGTGCCATGGATGATCTATTTATATACCTAATGAGCTTAACTTCAAATTATTCTAAAAATAATTTTGTGATCCTGACACAATGTTTTAAAGAGGCATTTGTTTTATTTAGAAATAAACCATTTTAATTAAGATATGACTTATTAACTAGACTAGTGTCTTCAGGTTGTAGTACCTATAGATAAAAAAATATTCTAGATTAAGTAAATCGACTAAAAAACAAGGTAGAATATTGCATCTCTTTATAGCTTATAATCCAATTTTAATAATTGTACATATTTAAAAGTTTAAAGCCTTGAATTGAAATTAATTAGACATGTCAAAAATTATACTTTTTAGCTAAGTAACTACTTACTTAGAATCTATAACTTATAATAATCATTTAAAAAAAAACTAGAAACAGAAAGTTAGGCAAAAGTTTGTTGCCTATATATACGAAAAGCTAACAATCAAACGACTCACACATTTTCTTGTCAAAACCATAAAATAAAAAATAAATAAGAAAACACTACATACACATCAAACATAACTAATAACTATCGCTTAATGAATTAATTTACCTTAGTGTGATAAATAGACGGATGCAGAACCGGACTCGGCTTACACCATCGTCGATTTAAATCTTCATTAGTCAAGCCGCACCGATGGCTGCAACGAGAAACGACACGGACATTAAAGGGGGCCCGATGCAACAAGGAAGAGACATCCCGCAGCACACAACATGTCCACCAATAAACCGCTCCGACATGTTCATCCCGGTGACCGGTCACCGGGCACCAGCCGTACTCGCTTTATTATCGCAATCGGCCGATTCGAATGCGCACATATTTACAATCCAACGCGGTGGAGGTAGCTTTAATGATCATAGCATAGCGGTTCTTTTAAATGCGCGCGTGCGTGCATTCGTTGAAAGCATCTCTCGTATCGAGTAAGAAATGTACAGTCGGGGTGAGAAAACTTTAATCACCTTATAGTACCTAGACATTTGATTGCACCAGGCCCAACTTTATCAGTCATGCCAAAAATTCATTTCAAACGTGTGTCAGTTGTCTTCATAGTGCATTAGTTTCGAAAGACACTACGACTCGATACTCGATAGGGTAATAATGAATTAGAAAAGTGACGACGTTTTTCGTACCCCGACTGTACTTTACACATAAAATTATAAAATTTATTTAATAAACTCACGCACTTATAGGGAACACTTCGAGTGTCGGGACAAAGGGAGCTCTCATCGGGGACAATTTAATGCGACAAGCTATTAAATTAAATGAATGGCTCGCCACGTAGGAATTCGTGGTCCGTTCGGTCGGGGCTTGCCGTCACATAAACGCGTACCTACTGACTCGAGTGCCTTTGGCGCAACCGTTCCCGGTTCCTGTCCAAATTTTATGACTATCTAGTTTCGTGTTCTTGTGAATTAATAATGTGATACTTAGTTTAATAGCGGGCGCCAAGACATCGCGACAACTCATAATAAAAAGTACAGCAAGAAATAAACAAAAGAAATCCGTTTCCAGATTTATTTTGTTACCGATCTTACTAACTCCTTGTTTCCTTATCATTATCCTCTTATCCTCCAAATTCCCTAACCTCCTATCTTCTTGTCCTCCTAATTTCTTATCCTTAAAATCATACTATGATTGGAGCAGACTTGCAGCACAGAGGCGACGGTAGCCACTTACAATCAAGTGGACAGTCAGCCTGGCTGATGACTTTTACATAAAAGAAATATTCAAACGGTAAAAATAATCTATGATCATTTAATTTGCTATCAATATTTAAGATGTGTTTAAAGTAAGGGCGCTTGTTGCAGAAATATAATAATAGGACCATATTAACTCCATTATTAAATACAAAAAAGTAGTTAAGAATTAAGCACGCTTAAGCACATTATTAAGTCTCAATAATATTCACATTAAGCTACGTAAAATATTTATGTAGGTACCATCTTAAGAAGGGCAAATTTTTTGTGAGCTGGTTCTCTGCTTAAAATAGCTTCATAAATATTTTAAAGGTACTGTTTTTCTCAGATAAACGCAAGATATTTAAACATATTTACACAATTTAAATGACATAGAAGTACAGTCGGAAATAGAAAAAGGTATGACACAAGAAATTATTAGCCAAGTCAAATTAGAAAAATCAGGGGAAAAAATCCGTTTAGTTTTGAAAAATGGTATAAAGGTACCTTCAAACTTCAAGGACTTAGTATGTTCATCTGTATACCGTAAGGTATAGTTGTACCATATTTCAAAACGACACGGATTATTTCCCCTGATTGCCAATATTCTACAATATTCGGCTTAATTTGGCTGTACTAACTATAATATAACGATTCTGACGACCGTACGTGCATTCAGTCACGTTTGGAAGAAGTTAAAAATTCTTATCGTACCAAATCAGTGGTCGAAATTAACGATGCCGCGTCACCTTGCAGATACCTCGTCTCCTTTTGGGTAATCTCTTACGCTGGATTGTATCTTATTTAAGTAACAGGAGTCAGCTGGTTGCACTAAAAGGTTTTGTATCTTCACCAAAACCGGTCCTCTCCGGAGTGCCCCAAGGATCACTGTTAGGGCCACTTTTATTTGTCATTTTTATAAATGATCTGGTTGGACTTTTGCGGTCTTCCTGTCTCCTTTACGCTGATGACTTGAAACTGTTTGCGTCTATTGATAATCAAAGTGATTGTGTTACTCTTCAGGGGGATATTGATGTTCTGGCCGATTGGTGTACTTTAAACAGGATGACCCTGAATGTTGATAAATGTCAAACTATCACATTTACATGCAAATTTCACAAAATTATAAATAATTATTATATTCGTGATTTTCCATTGAGACGTGTATTTGTGATTAGAGATTTAGGTGTTCTTTTTGACGATAAACTCACATTTAGAGATCATTATGATTACATTGTCAATAGATGCAACAAATTATTAGGCTTTACCTTAAGGTCCACTAAGCAATTTAAAAAGCCAGCTTCCACTATTTCCTTGTTTTGTGCGTTAGTGAGGAGTGTTCTTGAGTATTGCTGCCCAGTTTGGTCTCCCTTCTATTCTGTGCACATTAATAGGATTGAGTCTCTGCAGAAAAGACTTCTAAAAATAATTTTATATAGAAATGGACTGGGTCGTACACACCAAAGTTATACTGATCGCCTTCGGAGTTTCGGCCTATTATCTCTGGAAGATCGACGAAGGAGATATGATATTGTCTGTCTTCATAAAATATTGCACTCGTCTTGGGATTGTTTGAATCTACTCTCGGAGATTAGGATTAAAACTAAATATAGGTCACGCTCTCCCCACTCGGGTCCCTTTTCCATCCAGGCATATAGGAACAACACGTCATACTACAATCCCCTAGTTAGGATGTGTCGAACCTACAATGACATGGTGACTGGATCTGAGGTGGATATTGACATATTTGACAGTAGGTTCCCTTTATTTAAAGCTAGATTAGGGTTGTTATTTAGGTAGGCTAATGTTTTGTTTGTTTTATTTACTTTTAATAATTAGTGTTAATTAGTTAAGTTACTTAATTGTTCTAATTAGTGTTTATTTAGTATTAAGTTAATCATGTTAGGCACTCAATTTGGGAATACAATTTAGCTAATAATTTTACACATGTATCCTTGTTTTCACAAATTTAATTGTATTCTGTCTGTGTGCTTTGTTTAATAAATAAATAAATAAATAAATAAATAAATTTCATATTAAAAAAAAAAAAAAAAAAAAAAAAAAAAAAAAAGAATGAACAACATGTCCAATTGCGCCATTATTTACAGCTAGATAAGTCCAATGCGTCTACATTCTGCAATCCAAGACAATTTTACACAGTTCTCCCGTTATTAAAGGGCAATTCTTATCGTGTACGTGCTTCCGAGATAATCGCAGTCAGCAGTCAGGTATCCGAAGGTTGGTAGCGAGCCATGAAGTACTCAACAAACGACAACTGTATTTGCGAGCAGTATTTATAAATGCATTACCACTTTATCGCAGTCTCTCTAAAGACTTTTTGTCCCGGGAACTGGGAAAAGAGATGTGTAAAGCGAAAACAGAAAAATAAAAAACAAAAATTCTCATTTAAACTTAGGATCTATTCACACGGAGTCATTTAAACGAGCTGACGAAGCGCCGATGAATGCGATCAGGACGCTCAGCAAACGCAAGGTAGTGTAGGCAAATTATGACTTTTTCACATGATTCTAGCGCTTGTAAAGATACGCAGATACGCACACCTCATAACACCTCCTTATCCTCTTTTAGACGTTTAAAAAGCGTTCCATTTGCTTTTGTAGCGATAAAAACGCGCGTTAGAAGCGCGTTTCAATTTGCTAATAAAAGCTGAGGATGCGCTAATAGCCGTGTCCACACGCGCAGTTTCGGGTAAATATTCAAATTCTCCAAGACGGGCATCAAGAGGCGGGCTGAGCCAGAAGCTCTGGAACATTAAAAAATGGACAGCCATGTATTATTAAAAAAATATCAGATACGTTCTAAAGCAAAGCCAAGACTTTGGTGGATTAAAAAAAATTATGAGCGTCGCAAACAATACCTACGGAAATAATTTTCTTTATTATTTTCAAACGTCGCGATTAGCTCGCGAGCCAAAACACCACACAGCAAAGGCACCTTTGAGAACTGTCCGTTTACCACCAATGGATGGTTCGGACCAGAGGCACGTCCACACCAACCTTGCGAGCTCTGCACTAATCAAAAACGCGCCTCTTCAACTCGTCATGTGCATAGGCCCTTAAGTGACTTCGCGAGAATCGTATCGCTCTGTATTCACACCTTACCGATCGTGATAAGAGAAAGCGTGGTACACAACGTCGACAAATTATTAACAAATTATTATGAAGATACGAGTAAATACCAAATAAAGAAGCACTGGCAGTCCTCTTTAATGGAAGTGAAAAAATAAAGTAATTTAGTTGCCTCGTTTTTGGTTCACTCGAATAATATAATCGACAACATAAATATGTTACTGAAATGTTATTTTATTTTATGTATACTACATAATCTATATATGTAATAAAATCTTAAGCAACGCCACAGGTGTTACGCTGTCAATCTTAGCAGGATTAAGGATAAGAGACAAAGGATTATTATGTTTTGTTATAAACACATAAACCGTCACAAATCATTATTGACAATCAATTCAAAAAAAATACAGATTTTGTATGAACTGATTACATTGCACTTTATGAAAATCTGTTATTTCAGGTCAGAAGAACGCCTAAGCTCTCAATAAAAATACTCCACTATAGCTACGAGTAGATACAATGGTTTTGTTACTCTTAACTAGCTGCTAATCTTCCTCTATTTTCGATCACATACCTATGTATTCGTATATCAGTTTGTCTCGACTGTTTGTACTACAAAATATATTTATTAAACGATATCATTAGCTGGTAAAAATGCTTATAAAATGAAGTAACATTTTTCTAATGAAACTCCATGTTCGCGCGCGTTCTCCGGCCGACCGCGCGCTCCAATTAGAAAGAGTGTCAGGTCTACGACTCCAAAGTGATACGCCCGTCCCTGGCCGCGGCCTTCGTCCGCCGACCGGTTGCGCATCTTTTACTCTAATCAGGGAAAAAATAAGCGTCGACTGCGCGCAACGAAAGCGAACAGGCGAGACGCAGCACCCCGCCTGCCGTGTTTTATGGTGAATTGTTGCGGTACAAGCGGGCCACACTTAGGGTTGTCACTTTTACCATTAATCTAGTTAATTTTTTAACAAAAAAATGTCAAATTAGAACTCAATTGTAAATATGTTTTCTTTCAATTTTAATATACATAAGGAAATATATATATCTTTAAATTGAAACGGACGTTGATCGCATACGATACTCTTATACAGTAGCAGCCCTGTTTGAATGTGGCGCGCGGTGACGACCGCGGTTGGTTCAAGGGTCCGCCCGCCCATCTATTTATAGAAACGCGCCGCGCACCGATGCTATCGGGCCTCAGCCTCGCTCGATCCTTACCCGCCCTTTAGGTTGCACCCTTTGCCATGTTATATATTTATTCCCTTTTCATAAAACTTCTTCGCAAAAATGTTTATTGTGTTAAAAAATATAGGTACTCGTATAGGTGGGAACAATTTTTACCTTTATCTTATAAAGGAGACTGCATTGTACGAGTCTGTAGATAGAATCGGGATAGCTCATTTAAAGACAAATTTCTATATCAAACAAAAGCTAAAAAAAATTTTTATAGAAACATAACATCAGTCATCCAATGTAAATCAATCGATAGTTCTATAGTATTATTATAAATTCTTAGAGTTTTGGCTATGCTTTGATAGTCAGTCAGGACAAAAATGATTTTATAGGTAAGTATGATTAGATTTCATACTTAGAACATTATTTAGAAAAGAATATCTAAATGGAAAATGTTGAAAATTAATGTGCAAATTATGCTCCCATAGTTTTCCATTGAGTGTGCCTGGCAAGTAAAATAGACATGATGGTCATCTAGGGATTTAAGTAAGTATTTCAAAATACATTTCGTCGAGAGCAAATATATCGACAACGAAGTTTAAGATAACTCGTTGAGCACACGTCAGCCTCATCTGTATTCTGATCGCTTTGAGTCTTTTCCTGTGAGCCGCATAAGAGAATATTCCCTACCATTTGTTACAATCTTCACCATTGCCAAGATTTCCGGCTGGATAACCCGTGTCGTGATATCGTGAGAGATTTATCGGAATGCGTTTCGGGAAACATTGGTTGGGGTCGACTGGTTGAAACTAGACGATGACTCGATCAGATTCGCTAACCGACTTGTTACTCTGTATTCGTCGCTAACACCGGACATAGCGAGTTATTTACGATAGTCTCGAGACAATCGATCGACGAGCGTCGTCGTCGCGCTTATCCGGTGTCACCGCGACAATAACACGACGTGAATGTTTGTATTAAACACTGCCCCTTGGACACACGTGCCTAGGTTGTATTTTAAGCGCTGCTGATTCATGTCTCTGGAATGCCACTTATAACTTTGTGCAAGTTAACGCTAAAAAATTATCATAGCAACTGTGGAGCGTTCCAGCATTTTCTTTTTATACTCATCCGAGCTCCGGTTTGTGCATGAGATTGTAGCGCGACTTGATGGTTTATATTTTGCTGTCGTTTATTTATTTATTATAATGTATATATATCTAAATCATCATATTTTATCAGTGCTGTTGACGTGAGGATAGCAAACATTGGCACTGAGGTAGATAGTAAATAGAGAAAATAGAAAGGACTAGGAAATAATAAAGAACAAAAAGCAAAGTCCAAGATGTAAAGAAAAGGAATTATAGAACACAGAATATGAAAGGGAGACGATGACATAATAAACATAAAATAGATAAAAGTAATGGAAAATACTTCGGAAAGCTAGTGAATACAATCATGAAAATTTGTAACAAAAAGAGAACAGGCTCTTCAAAACGACTCAAATTAAATAATTGAATACAAACACATAAGGGAAATCAAATAGGAGTAAAATTTAAAAAGGAAAACCTATTATAAAAAATAAAAAAAAATAAAGAATTTTACATTATTATAAGAATGTTATTTTAGTGAGCAAAATGTAATTCTTACTTTGAAATAAAACTGTTGGTAACATTTAATAAACAAATGTACTCGTATATTAGTGTTGCTAAAGTAAAAATAGCTACGATTGGCGCCAATCTTCTACATTTCCTACAACCTCAGAAATAAACCTAAAAACTCATGTAAGATGAATAACTTAATAATAAGAGGGGTAATAAATAGACCCGAAAAAAAAAAACAGAAATAAGGAACAGCATCGTGACTGTTCTCATTCAAATTTATAAGAAAAAAAAACTCAAGAAAAATGGTCCGATTTGCACTGTTGAACACGTCGACCACAATCCTTCGTCCAATATTACTTATTGAAGATAATTATATTCTTTAACTTATCTATGTCTCTTTTTGCAGACACAGGTTAACAAAGATGGCTCTGAAGAATTATATTATCTATAATATTTATCCTACTAATAATATTATAAATGCGAAAGTTTGTGAAGATGGATGGATGTTTGTTACTCTTTCAGGTAAAAACTACTGAACGGATTTGGATAAAATATGGCACACAGATGGTTTATTACCTGGATTAACATACTTACATATAGGATACTTGTTATCCTGGAAAAATGTTTTAAGGTCCCGAGTGGTCCCGAGGGATCGTCTAAAGCTAATTGTGTCTAAATCACAATTCGAACGATTTGCGAGCATATGCATATGGTCCACATCGCAAATGGTCTACTGTTACAAAAACATGTGGAAATTACTGAAATCTCTTGGTTAACTAGGAAATGGGGTGATAGTAATCGAACAGAAAAAACCGGATCAAAATCGGTCACACAGATACACGTTAACATAAGTCAAATTTATAACACTCCGTTTTTGTGTCAGGCGTCGGGGCATGCATCTTAGGTTCAAAAGAAGGATAGGGAAATAGGCTCTGGCCACTCTTACTCATTTACAGAAACAATAAACTATTATTTCACAGTGGTCTTCTCTAAGGGGTGGTTACTGTCGCCAATCAGGCTGCCCATTTTATGACTGCGAAATGCCATGTAACCTGTCGCTACTAAATTTTATAAGTATTATACTCACACTTTAGTAAGACAACACAACCCACGTAACTACAGCTTTTGTAGCGTCGTTATACGACACGAGAGAATGTTTTTTTTTGTCTCACTTCTTTTCACTGCGTAGAAATAATAGGTAAAATGCAACCAACCAAAAAAGTACAAGACAAAACCATTCGAATACAACATAGCAAATGGACCTCAGCAGATACTGGACCCCGTTGCTAGTAAAATGTGAATGAAAATAAAACACAATGTCTCGGCCGCTTCAACATGGTAAGTAACAACTCAACTTTTCTCGCCAACAAAGTTTCAAAAGAATTTGTTTAATTTACTTAGAGTAAGTCTCATGTTACTTGACAATAGAAATATCATTTTAATTTTTGATTAATTTTAACGTCTGGCGGCAGTTATTACCCCCTTACGGAAGACAACCGTGAAATAACAGCATATGTGCTGTTGGGTTTTTGTGCGTGAGTACGGAATGCCAGAGCTCATTTCCCTTTTTTAACGTTGGGAAATCCTCTTGGATACCTGGCAGTGAAGGGGACACTGCGAGGTTTCGCCGGATTTCTACCGGCTATAACTCAACGACTTTCTTTCTATCGCGGTCGTTGATGGGCGGGGTCGTGGGGACGTTATTACACGACTTCGGTGCCCCCCCACGACTATCCCACGCGGGGAGGCCTGTGCGTAGCGAGATCCTCGGCGTACCCGAAAGTGGCGGTACGCCGGCCTACTCGGGGGACCTTACGGCGGGCGGCAGTACAGGGTGCAGGGCGCAGTAGGGCGGCCTTAAGGCGGCCCAAGACCACCGCCCGGGTCCCGGTTAGGGTGGAAGGCGGCGGATATAGGCCGCAGAGCCCATTTCCCTTTCCCTTCCCCATCTCTTATCCTTAGCCCTACTGTAGTCGGTAAGGCACTTGTAATGTTGCTTGTGATTACAGGTGACGGTAGCCATCTACCATCAAGTGGATGGATCGTCAATTTGTCTGCTTATCAAATATATTTATACAAATATCAAGATAATTACAAACAAGTCTAACTAAGTTAAGGAAATACGGTAAAAAATTTGCCTAATACATTTCATAGCCAAATAGAAATACCTCAAATGGACGGACACGCTGTATATAAAATAATAAAATGAAATGCAGCGAGACTCGTAATGTTAAACAATTTGAGCGTAAGGGAAGTAGCAGCTAGTGGCTCGAGCAATGCGGTAAAGGAATGGGTCCTAGCAGCCAACAACTTGCTATTATGAAATATTATAATTTTGTATGAAAACGCCTCAATCTCGCACTCGTAATGGCTTCCCGTTCGTAAGTGGCCTCATTAGATACTTGTGTTGCTTAGACGCGTTTATCATCCTTTTCTAACGAGATCCGTTTTTAAGGAATGACTGACTATACTGAAGAAAGATTAAAGACCTTGGTTGAACCAACTCGAAATTTGGTTATTATTAGATATTCATATCATAAAAAACTTTGAAGATGTTTAAATTAGATAAATATAAATTATGGGTTGCAAAAGGTTATCGTTGAACTGCGATGTCACTAAATAGTATTACAATTACAGGTTTGATTTGATTTATTACCACAAGCCCCACGCACCTAAATGGTTATAAATCAAATCGATCCTGTTCTGTGAACAAATAAAAATAAGTTTAAATAATTATGTAGGTATATAAATAACGTTTCTTTATTACAATTAAAATGTCATTATTAAATTGGTCTATTGTTTTAATATTACACGCGAAAACTTCCAATCAGCCTTCTATAATAACTGTAATGTAATATCTGTAAGATTTACATATAGGTCAAAATAAAGTAAGATAATATTAAGTTCTTTAAAATTAGTTTGATACCTGTTAAAAAGTACAATACAAGTTTGTACAATAACATTTTGTGTTTGAAAATAAATACGTGTCATGAGAAATGGCATAATCAGTTATAAAACAGATTACCAATAAAATATATCAAAATTAATCACTCTTAATACACGTATATGAAAATAAATGCGTATATATACATACATACATGTATCTCTTAATATACATGCTTGAGAAATTGCCTAATCAGTTATAGAACAGATATTTAATGAAAATCGAACGGATGTCGTGAATGGAACGTTGAAATCACGCCAGTTTCCAGAGCAGTCTAATAATATCCCATCAGTGGGTATACTCGTATATTGAGCGGCGTCAGGCGAGCTAATTCGTTTCGCAGCGCTCTAAGAGTGGTCGTGCAGAGACTACGACAATGATAAACTTGTGATAAGGCAACATGGAGTGGCTACATGGAGAGCATCGGGAACACTTCCGTGCCGCGATTCACTTTCATTGATTCACTTATCAGCGTCGCGATCGTCTCACGTGCTGCACGACCTTCGTGATCACACCGGCCACGAGTTGCTCACAATCTGTGTGGTTTACCTATTACTCAGTTGTTTCACGAATCCACTACGAAAATATGTAAAGCAAATAGCCATGTCAAAAGCCGTCCGAGAGCATCTTGCTTAATTGTCGACCGACATCCCAACGCTGACCGACCCTCGGCGAGGCGCTGTGCATTATTTACATAACCGCCACGACCGGGCGTCCTTGGCGCATCGCTTTGTCCGCATCTTCTATATAATTTATTTATACAAACATTAATTACAGTTATATATTATTCATAATAACGCCCTTTAGGCAAGCTGCCGGTTCAGTAGATTTTAGGTAGGTAATAGGTAAACTGTTGGCCTTATAAGAGGTAAGATACGATGTGTGTTTTAGTGATGTGATGCCCTCACATTTATTACTCAGTCATCAATAATACAACACACCCACCCACTTAATACACTAAATGCCGTGGTAGTAGTATTCTGAGAGTTTATGACTGCATTTCGTACTTTTGCACTACAACTTTTGAAATAATGTGAGACGCAGGCAGAGAGATTGGATTGGATGGTGGAACATTTCTAGTCTTCTATAAAGTCACTTTATTCTGTAAGTAAAATACAGAATGCAATTGTCTATGCTCTCTGTTTCGTGAAACTCATTGCTCAATTACTTAAAAATGTGCTGAGCAATAAGTAAATCTTGAATTTCGTTTCGGAAGACAACGTCAAGTTCAATGTTGACGACGATGACTCGCGCACGGATGTCGTTGACTCTGAATTACAATGATGCAAGAGGCGGAGCGTGAACTATTAGCACGAGCCGAGTGCTCTTTGTTGGTGCGGTGTCAGTAGGCTGTGCGATGCAAGGGCAGGCTCGCTCGCTGGCCGCGCATGTGGCGGTGCTGCGCGTACAATGCCCGCGGGCTTCGCGAGCCTCTGAGCTTCGGCGCTTCGGCGAGTATTACAGCCGCGACCAGCTATTATGCGCCTCGCAATCGCTGCTATCGTAATTCATTAGTCGACTGTGTTCGCCTCAGATTATTTATGGCCGCTTAGCTTTTGTCCGATGAACACTCTTATTTGTACTTTTATAGTTTCTGCTCGCCTTTATATAATTGCAAGACTGGCACGGATAATGACACTTGAATAGAAAATCCAAGGTCAAGGATCTTGTGCGCATCACAATGTTTCATTCGAAGCTCTTTACAATCTTTGTTCAATATTAGTATATATTGCTGCGAATTCATCAGAGAAGTCCTTACACAATACACGAACACCATTAGTCAGACACTTTACCTAAATTATATTTAAATAATTACCATAATAACTTTAATAACACTTAAATTATTTACCTTTATTGGTTAAAAAATAATAACTATAGGACCATTTGAGTTAAAGTAGCAGCCAAACAATGTGTTACTCGGAATGTCGCTATTTTCAGTTTTATATTAATTCAATTTCTGAGATATCCTATTCATTTATCTAACCCGACGATATACACGTAAACATTATGTATGTGACCTTTTATAATATCTACAGACTTGCGTTTTAATTTATTTCATGGCGAGTCTTTTATGAAGTGTTCGTTATTAGAATTTTTAACGAGTCACCGCATAACTCGTTTACTATATAGATAGGTACATTATTACTTTTATTTCTTATTACAGAGTTATAATAATAATTATCTATTACATTGTAAGACTGGAGGTAGGATAGACGTTTCGAGATGGTGAATAGTTTTAGTGTTTGCAAGTGCTTCGGCGTCGGTGGGCCGGGAGAACTTCGATTTCCGGGAAGGGATAGATATAAACTGGCCGTTGAAACTCGTATCCTTGAACATATAATTCGAGTTGAGACGATCTTGTGAATATCAAGCCTTGGAGTGGCGTGTTCGCGCATTTAAGCATCCAACAAAGACGCGATAACTTTGGATTTATACCTGACCATAATTAGCACTATAGGTAGATATTAGCTAAATACTTCTGAAGTGAGATCAGATCCTATTTAAGATAACAAATTTTGTTTAACTTATGCAATTTTGTGTATTGAATACATTTGAGATGTAGAGAATATAATATTAAATGAAGAATATTTAATGAAAGTGAAGATGATGAATTGTCTAACGACAATATTAGTGTTACCAGCTAAAATTTAATTAGTTAAGAGCCTCTTTCACCATCTGTCAAGTAGGCTAACCGTCATTTAAAGTCACCTGTCACCGGGAATAATTTAGCTGATACCTTTGTTTGTACGGTAAAAGTGCCAAACATTAAAAAGAAAATATTTAAAAAAATTGCCTATCGAAGGTTGCACTAAACCGAATGCATAATTCAATAAAACATAAAATTATTTCTAAAAGTAACTAATCAACACTTTACTTGTAGTTGGTGAAAGAGGCCCTTAATATAATAAACTAACCCCCGACATTCTATTGAGCCCAAACACGCAATATACATATAGGTATGCAAGTGTCCTTACACCCTTACAACGTGTTTGCAACTTTTAGAATCGGGATAACTCAGAAATCGTCATTTTTAGAAAAAAGTAAGTAGGTATATGGTCAACTTTTAAAGATAATTTTATGATCTACAAAACTTACCGTTTTCGAGAAAAATCCAAAAAACACAAATTCAGCTCTGTGGGAATTTTCCAAGTTGATATCTCCCTTTTGACCAAATTAGTCGACATTGTGTCTGTCAATTTATCAATTATTTTTTTTTTAGACAAACAAAATATTTAAAAAATATATGTGACGATATGTGAAAATTTGTAGAACTGAGCCAAGCCGGTATAATATAAGATATTCCGCACAAAGAAGGTGGCTACTAATAAATTTCTTAAAAGGTAGGCCTGCGTTCTCGAGACGGGCTTTGGTGCGGAAAATGCGGTGCGGTGCACGAACAATCCCGAGGGAATCCGGAAGAGGAAAATGGTTGCACCACTAATTGTGCAATTGCGCTTTAGATACGCTGCGCCGTCGACGGTAACGCATTTTTACCATGGGACTGCTGTACTATTGTAACTTCACTGAGACTTTAATAAATTAAGTAAACCTCATTGTATACTATAATTATATTGAACTTCCTACAACGGTCTATTGCACGATGCGGCAAAAGAAATAGATATTAGTGCGAGATCCGGCATAAGAGATTTATACCCTCAGAGTTAATTTTATGTATATTATTTAACAACATCGGTACGCATATTAGCTAGGCAACCGGCAACCCATTTGCAATTTATTAATTTAAAGTATCATCTATCAGATATTCTGTGTCATCATTAAATAACAGATGAGGGCATATATACTTCTAATGTCAGATCTTAGACCATATCGAAAAACTTCGAGTAGGTTGAATGAAGTCAATATTTTGTGAGTAAACAAAGATAACAAAGAACCGCACAAAATGGTTGCTAAACACTGCTCTTAAACAAAAAGCTTTAAAAACGAATAACTGGATCTTTTTTTTCGTTTCATCACTAGACGGAAGTGTGTACTTTATCCGAATAGATATAGAGGTGATAATTGTTTGAAAAATAAGTTTGTATGGTCGTGAGAAAGCCGCGATTGGCGCTCCTGATGAGACATTGAGATTGGATTTATGATATTTCAAAATCACGCTTAAATATAACCATGAGAGCCTGTGGGAAGGAAATCACACCTCGACACAACAATATTGGGCTTCTAATAATATAATATAATATGAATAAATTGGGTTTAGTAATGGCAGGGCTTATTGCGTATCGCAGTCATTTGGGCGGTCCGTCTGGCGGCAGTAACCATAACCACTCCCTTACAGAAGTCCACCGTGAAATAACCTACCGAAGATCTTTAGAAGAAATGACTTTAAAATACTGGTAGTAATACTGCTTTTTTATGTTATAACTAGCTGTCCCGGTGAACTTCGTACCGCCTCAGAATAAATCAGTGTAGAGACGATGTAGCTGTAGAGGCACTAAAAGAGTTGTAGTTACAATAAATTTATAAGTAAAAATAATTTAAATAAAAATAAATGCACAAATAACACAAATGAGATGCTACCGGTTTTCTTGAATTTATTTTTTAAAATATGTTGTTAATATTTTAAAGATCTTAAAAACTATTAACTTCCAGCGATGTTAAATTCGTCGCAGACAGACGTCAACGACCCCAGAGCTAATTAATTAACTGCAGCACCTTCATAATATTACAGCGTAATAATATTATGAGAACATTTATCTTAAGATTTACAAGCGCTTTTTTAATAAAAAAAATGCTAAGTACAATCATGTAAACGTTGAAGCGTTTTATGGACGTCTTTTATGACGTCCAAAGTGTTGAAATATACTCGAAAGCAAAGAATGTAATCCCGTATTGCACTTTCAATCCTGGTGTATACTGAACAAAATTTCTCAAGCCCTGTAAATCTCGATTCTCGAGAATCGCCGTGAATGATCAATCATAAGTTTGGAAATATTAGGAAAGTTATAAATATAAATAATAAATATAATCAAACAGGTCGCTTCGCTTCACTAGTCAGGACAATAGAAACCAATATATCGGGTACGCGTAGCAGTTCAGTCCCGTCGTATTGTAGCTATGTGCTGAACCCGAATTTATGGTTTGTGTGAAGTGTTAAAATCTACTTTCAAATTACTCTAAAAATGTAAAAAACAGCGTGTGATTATAAAAACGCAATATAAGTAAAAAGCCTTAATTTTCGATTTTAAAATTGAGTGCGTCACCAATTCGGATTGCGCGTGTGATGTCGAATGGAGGCGAGTAAACCCGATTCAGCGTCACCGAACCGAGCGTGACCGTTCATTTACGTTCACTCCTCAGCATTAAATTTCACTTCAATCTAGTTTCATCTAAATCAACACGCTAAATTTACAAGAGTGATTAGCCTTGCATATTGGCTTCATTTTCATTTCCAAGATCAATGTTATAAGTAAGTAATACCGGGCGTCTGAATAATAATACACAAGTGACTTTGTTGCTATAGACGACCGACGACGTGGCCACCTGGGAAAATTACATAGGAGCCGTGTATAGCGTTGGGCTTGCATCCTATACCAGTGTTCTGACACCTATAGCCCAAGTGGACGTCGTGCTGCGCCGCCAATTATAACGGGAAGCGGGCAATCTTACCCTCGACGCTACGTTCCTACTCCAATCTCTATGGAGTAATTGCTTAAACACATAACCACTGATGTCACGACAGCCGCGGAGAATCAATAACATCGCGCCTATCCGTGGACCATCAAAACCATTACCAAGCCAACGGCTACACAGCTACACGCGAGCCTTCCGCAATCTGTATCGAGACGATATTTAGCTCGCAATTAGATCGTGGTGAATAATTTCGTCTATCATACGGTAGTTCAAAATGATTCAATTTCTAGAAAATAGTAGAGTGTACTTAAACTAGGTTATTTGAGTAAGGCTCAAAATTTCAGGATAATAAATCATAAATTCACTTTTGTAATGCTAAGAAAACCGAAAGTCTGAGGTCTAATTAGAAGGTACAAAATATTGTGAAAAATAGAAAAGTTATATATTTTGTTGTATTTTTTATATTGATTCCATATTTAGAAACGGGTGTTTTGGTAATCAGGTGTTATAGGAATCGACCGTTTGAACGTTTGTGAAAGGGTCTTGTGGGTCGAAATCATTTAATCCTTGGAAATATTTTGATATTTGGAAATTAGCTGTCAACCACACAGAATTATGCTGAAACTGTCTGTAACTAAAAACCTATATATTTCAAAAAATGTTCGTACAATGTAAATTACAAGAACGGGATATTTGATCAGGTACAACACATTTACTCAATTCGGATAAGGACTATATTTACGCAGAAACAATTAGGCACTATAACCGTATTCTGTAAAGAAACTAATGAGCAAAAATAAGACAAAATGTTATTATAATATAAATACAGTTAGAACACGTGTGTGGCACAATAACGTGCATGCAAAATTATCGTTGAAATTTTTGCGAAGACTTCCTCGAACCGGAATCCCATTATGCCATTTTTGAGGATACATCACATGTTATCGTAACTAATTTGTAAATTTAAGGATGAAATAATAAAAAAAAAACCTCAATATTTATAATCTTTATAACATACTAGCTGGTGCCCGCGACGTCGTCTATACGTTAAAAAATAAAAAAAGACACCTGAGAAAATACCTATATGAATTTATTATATTTTTAGATGATCCCTCGGGAACAGCTTTTTCTCTGGATGAAATTTCAGGTGTAAGTACCTATGTCCTTTCCCGTATCGACAAAGTGTATGCAATATTTTATGATGATCGGTTGAGTACTTAGGGCGTAAAAAGGTAATAGACAGACATACAGAATAACATTATAATATAAGTACAGTTTCAATGTGTTGTAATATTTGTATGGGTTCAATATTGCTTACTTACTTCGAACTTACTTGGGACTAAAAATGGACGAATGAGACTTCAGTCCCTATAAATAACTGTAACATAATGTTTAGTTTCACGGAAGAATGTTGACGAATCTTTTACTAGGAAAACGAGCGATAAAAAACATAATTGCATGCACTTAAATTACAATGACTAGTGATTTTTTTATTACAATGGCTAAAGCAGTCTTTGAAGCTCTCGATAAAACATTCCGACTTGATCATCTGACAATTTTACGGTATAGTGCACTTGTATTTCTAAAAAACTCTGCAGCTGAACTTGAACTTTGAAGTTTTAGTATAAACGTTGAGCAATACAGTCTTGGTTCATTCAACTCGGGGTATCAGTGAAACGGAAGAACAAGCGTCCACGACTAATGATCACCAAACGAGCAACGAATACTTTTGCGATGTCTTCAATTATTATTTTATTGCTTTCAGTCTCGTCTCCCCATAATGGTGTATTGATATCGTCGTAAAAAAATTCCGTACTCCTCGCAGTCAATCGTGAGGCAAGGAAGCGATAATTTAGTTCGGTTTTATTCGAGGAATCAAGAGAGCGACTTACCGCTCCGTTTGTCCAAGACGCAATTGCTTTGTACAATAGCGGCTTTGCATTCATTTGCCGATGACCGGGTGGGAAACAAGACTCCACTTGGATTACACAGTTAGCGTTTCTCATATAAATTATAACAATTGTAAATCGGGTTCAGGAGAAGGAACCCGATTTAAATGAGGGCAAACTAACTAAGCTTGGCAGTTAATGCGTCAGAGTATCACTGCTGTGGCTAAATTTAATATTACTCCTTCTTTAACACCAGTTCTAGACTAAAAAAAGAAATTATAAATATTCAGTAATAATATCGAAAATCTTCGAGTAAAAATAATGTTTAAGTACCGTAATTAATCACGGATCGATCTTTTGCATAAAGACTCGCAACATTCCCGATGTTACGAAGTACTTCGTGAGGGAACGGAGGCACACTCTACATATTATTATCTTATTTTTAGCCGTCACAAGTTCTCCCATTGACATTGCGGTTGAATAATATTCTACGGTTATTTTTAAATGCGGCATTAAACTACAGTTGGGTGCATTTTTATTATAATAGCAGCAATCAAAGATAGAATGAGTATAGGTGGTAGTGTGAGCGCAATGCATTATGCGCACACATTACATTATTATTTTTGCTTTTTTACAAAACTTTTATGTTCACTTTTAATCAGGGGATATATTAGAATTTTTAAATGCAAACTACAATACATTTTTATGAAAATGTTCTCTAGGGTCTCTCCCTAGACTAATATTATATTATTTGCAATTATAATAGTTTTTCGTTAGCCTCTCCACTACTACGGTTGGCAACCATCATGGTTCGAAGCTGCTGCACAAAAAAGGTCATTTTCTAAACTTTCTTATCATACCAAATGATTAAATATTTGAACATGATGACTTTCTACTACCTCTGCTACGTTTTGTCCTGTATAACTAGTTGCATCACTAATTGAAGAATACGGTATCTTTCACCCCTCATTACGTGCCCGAAATATTGCAGCTTGCTCTCCCTTATCGCTCTTAACGCTTAGCTAGTTTTTACATAAATGTTTTTTAACATAAAATTACAATGATTGAAGTAATCAAGGAAGAAATGTTTCCATAATTGTTATTGATGGGCTAGAAAACGTCAATTAGCGAAAGCATATAATTCGTAAAGGTAAATAAAGAAAGTTAGCAAAAGCGACGCAGCGGCGACCGCCGACCACCATTGTCATTAGGGTTGCCAAATTAATTTTTAGCAAATTATATAATAATTAATACATTTTATGTGCTCATTGTCTGCTTCTGTCAGTTCTCGAAGCCAAAAGCGCTTCGCTACTACAAAAGCGCTTCGCTAAATTTAAAGTTTTCTATCTTATATGAAAACTAGCTGGTGCCCGCGACTTCGTCCGCGTTCTGGATGAAAGGTACCCTATGTCCTTTTTGGAGTCCCAGACAACGTGTATGCAAAATTTACAACGCCATCTAGGGAATTCTGTTTGAAGCAATGTAGTACTCTAATTCATCTAAAAGTTAACAGATGGCACTACATGTTAGTTATAGTTTATAAAATTACGTGTTAATAAAATTAGAGCTGCTGCCCGCGACTTCGCCCGCGTAACTTAGTAAATTATGTACTTAAACCTTCCTCGAGAACCACTCTACCCATTAGTGAAAACCGCATTAAAATCCGTTGCGTAGTTTTAAAGATCTAAGCATACAAAGGGACATAGGGACAGAAAAAGCGACTTTGTTTTATACTATGTAGTGATGATGAAATCAAAAAAGTTCATCATGTACCTACTGCTTTTTGCTTATGGGCTTATGTAATATAATGTGGACAATGGGATATATTTCTATCAAATAGGTATTGTGATACTTAGTATCTCTCTTTACTTCATAAAAAAGGAAAATGGTTACAATGGTTACTAAAGGAAAAAGTCACAATAAAAAGTAATAATTTTCTTTGATAATACTGAAAGAGCAAAAGAGAGAGAGAGAGAGAGAGAGAGAGAGAGAGAGGATGTAAGCACTTAAATATTCAATTTTGATGTAAAATTGTAGGAATCTAAACAATTGAAGTTAAAATATACATTAGGATAGGACATTTGGTACATTCGATAGTTTGGTATATTTCAGAGTAAGCCTATAATTAAACATTTATGGACACAAAATTTGGCAACCCTAGGCGTGTGGTACGAACTAAAATAGAGCTCTAGCTACTTGATGCACGGCTAATAGTTTTGTTTGAGCGGCATGTGCGGTCCGGTCCTATTATTGCTATTATTCAAAACATCGGAGTCACCCGTTCAATTAAAGGGCTCTCCGAAGCGGCGTAACATCTTTGAATCCAGAAAAAAAATCATTGTATCGCTCGAAACCCCCACACTTTGCTCGTTTTGCAGCTATTAAAGTAATACGGCGAATTTTTTTATGAAAATAAATTTTTATTTAACCGCATCGTATCGTTACTCATCGAATGTAAAACAATACTGATAGGTATCGCCGGGATGAACGCGATAAAAATATATAAAAAAAAAGGGTTTTAATGCGATTTAAGTTTTGCACGGCCACACGTTTAAAGTGCAGTCTCTTGTATTGAAAGCTTCAATGGGGTATGTGTATAGTGTTCGAGAGGTTTTATGGGAACGCATTTTAGTTGCGAATGGGGGGAATGGCAATGGCTGTGGGTCTATGTTAGATAATTTTAGTTTTAGGTGTAGCGTCGCCCAACCGACGTCTCGGTGACGGGCGACGTGCAAATATCGTCCCAGCAATTACCGCGGCTCTCAGGCTGTTTAAAGAGTCGGCGGCTGCGGCGGTGACTTTCAACTTCGTACAACTGTTTATTACTTAGGCATCTAGACTAAATATTGATCCAGGCTCGACTAGATCTAACTTAGTCTGTATGGATGTGTGTGATACGTCATAAAATAAAACATTACAAGTACAAACAAAACGGACTAATGAAAATGGATTTACAATTTTTTAATGTCAGGCAGGCTAACGGTCCACTTTTGATGGTGAGTGGCTACCGTAGCCTATAACAAAAAGTAGGATTAAGGATAAGCGATTAAGAAGGAATAGGGAAATGTGCTCTGGCATCCTTTATAATCACACACTGAAACATGCTGTGATTTCAATGTGGTCATCTGTAAGATTCCAAGTTGAAGTACAAATAGTTAGCCCTGCCTTGGATCAAAAAGCAGGGATCCCCGAGACATCACCTTAAGCACTCGACTAAGGCGCTTGTCGTATTTCAGTTTAGTCTATAAACATTGATTCAGATACGACTGGATCTAAATGTCTTGAATATAATGAATAACTGTAATAAATAAGTACATATTTTATTAAAATGAACCTTTATCGGCAAACAGATAAACCGTATCCCTATATATTTGTCAAGTTAATACACTCCCGTGGAATAATAAAAACTTAGCTGTCAAATTTTTAAAAAGATTGCGAGAGAAACGCACGTATAAAACACAATGTTTATGAAAATAATCGTCTTACAGAAATAAAGAAATCCCAGAGCAGATAAATTGTTTGGTCTACTTGGTTCTCGCTTATAAATATTATAAATCGACTTAAGCGCTGTATAAAAATGTACCTTTATTATTTTTTATTCACCCATCTAAAGAACCTAAGTATAAATTAGTGCGTATGCAATAATTGCGCTCGGGTTGCGTGCCCGATCCACAAAGGTAGATTATAATATAACAAAGGTTGGCGCTGGGGCACACCCTTGAAAGCGCGCCGCGTTGCGTCGTGAGTCGCCGAGAAAAAACTACCAACAATCCTTTTGGACAAGCGAAGAATTCTCGTCTTCATCGCAACAAGAACAAATTGAACACCGTACATACATACTATTGTGCGTCGCGATTTGCGATGATAACTCGCGTGTCGAGCGCCGTCCACTGCTGGCCGGACGGATGTCCGCGGAAGACGTCACCGCTTACCACTATAGGCGCCTTATTTGCGAATAACTACTACCCTTACCATTCCATTGCTCCGTCTCCTAGCACTTACGCGATACGGATTCGTTTAAAAACACCATTGTATGCAGCGCTAAAAGGTTGGGTCGCCAAGGCGTCGTGGTCGTATCGCCGGTGGTTGTTCGTACGGGACGCATGGTGGTTATAAGGGGGGTCGGGTGGATCGCGCGCTCAGTGTGCCAGAGTATCCCGTGTTGCGTGCGCGCACTCCTTCCCGCGTGTGAACCCGCACGTATCCTAAGCTAACTCGCAGCAGACAACGCGCAACCGCCAATCACGATGCAGTTATCACTGGCCACCTGCTTCTTGCTTTTAGCAGTTACCTTAGGGCCCGCCGCAGGTATTTATCTCCTTTATACTCAATCATTAGATAATATCATTAAAAAATTGATCCGGTACTAGATAATAAAACAGTTTTTGGCCCTGTCAAATTCAGATAAGAATACAATTCAAATTTTCGACTTTTTCCGTGGATTTTCTAAAAAAATTCCAAAATGGACTAAAAAAAAAGATCTAAAATGTGGGAATAAATAACTTGTGGGCATACAGACTATATTTTACAAAATAACATTAAATATTAATTATTAAATAAATAACTAGGGACTGATTACTTTGGATTATTAAGTTACTAGTTGGTGCCCGCGACTTCGTCCGCGTTCTGGGTGAAAGGTACCCTATGTCCTTTCTGGTGTCCCAGACAACTTGTATGCAAAATTACATAGTGATCGGTTCAGTAGTTTTTGTGTGAAAGAGTTACAAACATCCATACAAACTTTCGCATTTATAATATTAGTACTGAAGTACTGATTAGTTACCTTCTCTAAATGAAAGTTCCATCAAAATCCTAGGCGTGATACCTACAGTTGATTACTAGGATCAGATCACAAACAGATACTTCAATTTTATTTATTAATCGGCTTTATATTGTTTTAATACAAGTAAGTAAATCTATTGTTTATATCAGTGATATTTTCACTGTGGCGCTTACTTGAAAAAATAATGATATATCGCTATATTTTATATAATATACCGCTGCGTTTCAAACTGTATACATCGCTGCGCGATACCCATCAAATCATCGATATACAGTTTGCGAATATAAAATGAGTTCGAATTAATTGTCTCCTTGAAAATTAATGATTTTCAAGAGTTCGTTGAAACCAAATTAAAGAAAGCCTATAGAAAAAATGATACTTAGCAGTAAAATATGTGAAAAAATAGTACAAATATATGCCTAGCTAAGTAATTAAGTATTTAAAATATTAGCCTAGAGCAAAATGTAAAAAATTACAAATAATAAGTAATTAAACTCAAGATTTAATTTGCGTGTTTTCAATTGGAATAATATATGAGTGAGTAGTATTTAAAAAAAAATTAAAAAAAATAAGTTTTTCTAATTTTAATCAAGTTTAATCAAATGTTAAGTATGTAGTGAAAAGCGATATTTCCTAAGCGCTCCAAAAATCCACTGCTGTTCTTCAACAATTACATAACTTAACAGTTATAAAACGAAAGAAAAAAGGTTACAAACAATATAAAGTATCCTCCACGTTGTTTGCAGGGCAACTCAAGTGAAGAAGCAATGGTAACCTGTGGGTCTATGACCTTCATTGTTCACCTCACACTAGAGCACAATAGTTAGTTCACAGTAGCATTCTTAAACAAGAAAAAATAATATGCACCATTTCTCTTAGACGAATCTTTTGTTTACTGATTCATTTAGTTATGTACCTAGATGTAGTCAGATATTAACTAACGTTTAGGTAGGTACATAATAAAAAAAATTATAGATTAAAAGCGTTACATATTGTTGGTACTATTATAATGTCAAAAATATAAATCGTTAATAATAAAAAGGAAATTGTGATTTTATTATAAAAAATTTTTTTCATCACTAAGTAAGTAATCAACTCTTTTTAATTATTTACAGATTTTTTGAATTTGTAAAATTATTATTAAAAATTATTTCATTCAAAAATTTATAAATTAACATAAATATGTATGGATAGTATTTTTATTTTAGACGACTTTTAATGTATTGTACTAAGAATTTGTTTAATTGCGAGTCGCTATTAAACAAATAAATAAAATATTTCAACTCGTCGCCGCCGTCTGTATGTATGCCCAGATCTTTTAAACTACGCAACGGATACTAATGCCGTTTTCACTAATAAAAAGAGTGTTAAACGACGAAGGTTTTCATATACCTATCATATAATTTACAGAAAAAATTGCAACCGCGCGAAGCTGGGAGTGGGTCGCTAGTTTAAAAAAAAACATGTATATGTAGCGTCGCTCTGTAACAAATATCAACTTACATTACACAAGTATAGATCGCTATACGATGTAAGTATCGTAAAAGCTATTAAGCGTTTTCAATTGGAAGCTTTCCTCGGGAGAGGCGTGCGACAAACGCGACCGAAGGAGGCGCAGAGACCTATACAGTTGCGTTTCGCGTGTTGACACAAGTGCAACCGCATCTATGCTACAAGCTGCAACTAAACAATGCGATATCCGTTTATGGTGCACAAGTTGACGATAAAACCAGTTACACAATATACCACCGTCCATATAAATGTAATGGTCCACCATTAAATAAAACCAATCGACGAACAACGGTAAAACTTAGCTCCTCGAGCGACGATATCCGTACTAATAGTTATTATAAATGCGAAAATTTGTATGGATGTTTGTAACTCTTTCACGCAAAAACTACTGAACCGATCACCATGAAATTTTGCATACACGTTGTCTGGGACACCAGAAATCACATAGGGTACCTTTCATCCAGAACGCGGACGAAGTCGCGGGCACCAGCTAGTAATACATAACTATATAATTTTTTAACACAACTAAAGAATTATGGTGTTTGGCTGTGTCGTGGAATACGTGTACGTTACGAGTAATATTTTTTGGCATATTATATACATATATACAGATACACATATCCAACGAATTGGAATATACCATATATACAAAAAAAATCTTTGATCTTTTAGCTATCGAGTGGTGTAATTAATTTTTGGATGTAGAAAATATGGTAGTTACAGCATCAAACTGTAGGTACCTATCCCACAATTTTGTTATCACTTTTCTGAATTGCCTATGGAATTAAATTTAAAAACGTAAATATTAACGTCAAAAAAAAAAAAGAAAAGTAAAAGAAAACAACAACAAAGCAAATCGTGAACATGCGATAATTGTGGACGAGCTTTCGAAGGTACATATATCGCATGATTGTCGCTATTCTTGGAGAGAAACTATTCATTCAAAGTCATTGGCATCGGGGCCCGGCACTGAACGATTTATCTGACCGGTCGAGATCCACGTTCAGATTGTTACCGAATGAATGCTAATAGTCTGTGAGACTGAGAATACGATGCGACTCTAATCAACGTTGGTGTAGGAGAGGAGCGATCACGCTAATGAGGCGTATCCGCGGACCGCGGTCGGCGGGTTATCGACGGGTTCGGCAAAAACTATTGAACGGAAGTTGTCGGAGAAAAAATTGTATAGGGTTGGCGGGAGAAGCGGCAGGTGCGGGGTTCATCGTCCTAGCTACTACGGCTAGAGCAGAATGTGGTCGCCTACGATGTATGTATGTATAATTGTATATGTACGTACACACATACACAGACGAATGTATCGTAATGTATTCAAATAAATAATCGCACTGCGCAATATACATACTAAGCGCCTCGGTTTACCACGGTTTCGCTTGCATTGGACCTGCGGAAATAAGATCTTCATGAAAAATATTTAATTTGGATCGGCTATATCTCGTTATAATCTATCAAACGGTTCCCAAGCATTTAAAGTTTGATTGAATATACCAACATCCTTTTTCTCTACATATAGCTCTAAAGATTACGCTCTAACTGCGGATAGGTAATGTCTATTTTATATGTACCTACCTAATATAGAAATTTTAGTATAAAACTGTGCCTATTTCGTTTAATGAGTTATCTTTTATTAGATAACTTGTATAAAGTAATATTTAACCATCGACTTAAGATTACAACATTTCTTCTAAGACGTGTTTTGTATGTTTTAATTTTAAATTCCATATACAATCAACATCTTTATTCTAAAATATATATATAATAAACTTTGCTATGTCATTATTTCCAATAGAAAGGTAAGTAATAAGCCACCGCGTTTCATAGATTCTGTATATGAAATTTAATTTGTTTTCCTATGCACGGAAGGATGTTTTGAAAACAATACACATAACAGTCATACAATTATTATTAATAATAAAACAATGGCTAAGGAATTTGTTATTCTCAGTTGAGTTTACGATGAAATTCTATGAAACCATAAATTTTGGACAACAAATTGAAAAAGGGTTGGTAACAATTGACGACGATGCCTGGAGAGTTAAGTTAAATTTGATCGCAGCCTGAGGGAGCTTTAAACAAGATTTAATTTAAAAGCCTGTCGATGCCGAAAGCGACTAAACCTAATTTAATGTGATCCCACGATTTTTCTTTTTGCCGTGTTATAATTCAAAGTAATGTGTTTAGAACGACAGGTGGTATGATTGGTTTCGAATTACGTAGTGTCTAATAACAAAGAGGGATTGAGTTTGGATTTGTGCATTTAACCGAAATAATGCGAGACTATGGGAAGATGCCGTTTTATGGGAAATATGTCACAAAAAAAATATTATATCATACAGATTTGAAAATTTATTAAGAGTATAGATTATGGAATAAATATTTATACAATAAAAAATTTAAGTTGGTTTGTGTATGCTACAAAAACTGGAAAAGTTCTGCACTGATTTTATAATTCGGAAGAGGAATGAACGAGGAAGGTTTATATACAATTTTTTTTATATAAAGGATATTGAGGATGACATAGAGTTTGATTTGATTTTGATAGAGATTAAGTTAACAAATGTATTATAGAAATAGGTATTGTCTGAGATAAAGTCTTATTTTCAGCATAACTGTTTCTTCAGTTTCACTTATTTTTTCAGTTATTCCATTTTTCAATTTAACTCTTAACTCGTATCTTATTATTTGGTGTTCAATGTTACGTTTGGTGGTCGCTCGTTGCAAAAAAAAAAAAAAAAAATTAAAATTATTAGCGTTCTCGGGCATTTGTTTGTCTGGTCGGACGGGAGGGGCCCCAGCATCGGGTTTGATTACTAAAAATAGTCTCAAAGGTGCATTCCTTGGTGGCGCAGGCAGTGGGTGCCCGCGCGCCGCCGTCCTTGGGCTTGTATCGCTCGATCCCTTTTTTGCGTTTCGATCGTTAACCGACCGCGAACAACGCGATCAATGTTCTCACGGACGCCAATTATCGACAACTTTTTGATAAACACAAATTGCACATTTTTTTGTTTGGACACAAAACTTTGCAAACGATTATTATAGTTAATCGTGCGGTTTGAATATCAAAATGACTATTTTGAATAATATTTTTTTTTTATCAGTTTATGCGGTGGTTACATTAATTTTAATTTGCTTCATATAATTTTTTTTTGTATTTTAGTAGCGAAACTAAATACATAGTAAATTACATAATTAATTTTTATTCTGTGTCCATTTTATTTTGTTATAAAGTCTTGTTTTGAAGTTCTTAATATATATATAAGCATAATCTACAAGAAACCCATCAGCTTCTTGTAGATTATGCTAATAATACAGACCCCATCGGGATTTGAACGTACTACTGCCATGTCAACATCCCAGCGTTACTGAGTTTTATGTAAACATTATCACCGCATGTGCCCGATGCGTTATGCAATATTGATGCATTCACACGTGTTGGTTGGTATGTGGTAATGCGGCTGGGCGCCAACGGGTTGCGGTTACAGCTTTCAGATGTAACGGAAAATTATTTATTTTAAAAAAGATATGAAAAAAAAAAATGTGCTGAGTGTAGACTACTTTTATCCTTGTAGAGCGTTCGAAAATGTATTAATTTCAATAATTCAATGTATTAATTCAAGTTTAAAGTATTTTTTAATTTTTTAATTTACTGTTAGACGCCTTCAATTTTACGTTTGAAGCGAACTGCTGAGTAAACAGTCTCACACTGACAGACAAGAGACAAAGAGACTCGTTATTTGTGTTTAATTTTTTTCTTAAAAACACTATATGACACAATTTAATTCCGATCACGTAAACGTAACGAAGATATATCATGAAAAAACACACACACGCATTGTAGGTATTGTATATCGTTTTAAAAAATTCATATCCATATGATAAATCTGTCCCGTCTCTCCCGTAGCTCCGTCAACCAAGAAACTCACCAATTTGTTATCTTTGTATGGCCACCATAAAAATAACCTCCCGCTGCGTTAGTGCGCGCGTTAAAATATAGCATCTCCGACTATCATCTTTATTATTCGCACATATACGGTTTGATGACCACACCACTATTGCGCCTCCCGCTTGGTGGAATACCAACTCTTCAACGTCTAGGTACCTATATACTATTTTTAGAATCGTTGGAGTTCATGTTGGCGACCGGTTCCATACACCGATGGACCCGCAACTGCCGCCACTATACGTAATGTCTTATTTCATCGCGTCTCTCTCTCGAATGCTGGATGAATTATTTATTAGCGACGACTTTTTGCCGGGAATGCCAACCGCGATAAATATGCAGTACCTACCTATGCAGTTACGCTTGTGCTCTGAAGGGTGCAGATTCAACAAAGCCGCTCGCTAGTTATGAGAAAATTATTATACTTCAATGCAACTGAAGCGTTTCATTTTATTTTTTTTTCTCAAAAAGAATAAACGGCAATGCAAAAAAGAGATTCATTACGTCATGCAATAGCGTAAGTAAATCTGTGAGCGTTTTGTTTTTATAAAGATGCTCGGGTCAGAATGTTTGTTTTTTGATTTTTACATTCCATGACGGTCACGATCATGCGGCATGTATTAATAGCAACAAATAGGGTAGGCGTAATTGTATTACAAATTATTACCACGGATCAAGTATGTAGGTATGTCGTCATAGTTACGAGTCATAATAGTGGTCTTATTATATTGACCTTATTTAATTCAATGAATACCTATATTCATTGAATTTATTCATTAATAAAATTGAGATTTAGTCAACGAGATTTCTCGACATAATATTTACTTGCTTTTGATTTGAAAAATGATGTTTTTTTAACACGTGATGTGTTTAACATGTTATGATATTGTTCAAATTAATCTTCGAATTTTAACGACATAACTAAATACAAGACAAAATTAAATAAATATACGAATAAGTAACTGAAAGACCTTATTAATATGTAATATTTATTTATATCTTCAAATTTGCCAATCTACAAAAGACTTTACTATTTATGTGTAATTTGGTCCAACTTAAAAGATAGGATAGCTTTTATTTTGAACCCGGGCGAACCCGAGAGCGTGTAGCTGGTACTAATAGAAAAATCTGAAGAGTTTGTTTGTTTGTTTGTTTGTTTGGAACTAAAATATCGGATTCAAAGTAATCTTTTTGCAATTGCTAGCCCGATTGCTGAGGACGGTTATAGCACAGTTATTACTTATTTGTAGCATCACTCCATGACCCTTAGGAGCCTAACAAAAATAAAATAAATCCCAGAAAACGTTTTATTTTGATCCCGGGCGAAGCCGGGAGCGTGTAGCTAGTACTAATAGAAAAATCTGAAAAGTTTGTTTGTTTGGAACTAAAATATCGGATTCAAAGTAGTCTTTTTGCAATTGCTAGTCCGATTGCTGAGGAAATTACTTATTTGTAGCATCACTCCATGACCCTTAGGAGCCGAACTAAAATTTAAAGTAAAAATCACAGAAAACGCTTTCCAAAAAAAATTAAAAGGTGATTAAATCTAAACATCAGAGATGTAATAGACAATACACGCGCGTGTGTATGATAAGAATTCTAATGAGATATGTTGTAGTTCCTTGGAATTTAATTGTTCGAGTCACATGAGTCACGAAATTATCCCCATTTGTCTTCACTTCCGAACAGATTAAAGATAACATTTCTTTTTTTGTGTCCACAAAAATATTTATATATTATTATTGTATAATTTTACTACCCAAATACCTATAGCAAGGAATTTTGTTATGCTTGCATAAAACAAAGTCCGCCGCCGCCGCGTCTGTCTGTATGTATCTTGTAAGTTCGCGATAATCTCAAATACTAGTGAAAGAATTTCGATGCGGTTATACAAAAATTTCCTCGTTTAGTTATAGCTCTTTCCTTTATGGAAAACCGTGTAAAAATCCGTTGGATAGTTTAACAACTTTATTTTATAAAATGAAATTATAGTTTAGCAACCTAAAGTTAAAGTAATACAATGAACAGCTAAAAATTATAAATAAATTCAGTAAAACAGTCATATTTATTCATCAAATAGGTTTCCAAGAAACTCTTGAAATGATCATTATTATAATTATAATATTATAATAATTACTAGCTGGCGCCCGCGACTTCGCCCGCGTGAAAAAAGTAGCCTATCCTGTGTTCCTGTGTCCCGTATGTCTAAAATGTTTATCTAATAAATTTCATGAAAATCAGTTAATTCGTTTAAGAGTTATGGAGGAACATACATACTTACATATATGTATACAATGCCTACACTTAAAGATTTATTATTAGTATTGATAACCAGAGTTACGGAAAAAAATAGCCAAGATGACGATCTGGGGACCAATCTTCGATAGAAACGCAGTACCTATACCATTCTTTTTATCAGCGAATTAAATACAATAAGTTATTATATGACATTGATATTCGCTTGCAATTTTTGGACATAGATCCGTTATTGTATATGTATGTATAGTGGCAGTGCGGGCGCGGGACGTCCGGTAGATGAGCCATCAGCCGGAAATCCACGCGCCCGTTCGTCGCCACTCACGCAGTACACTAACCCCTAACTAACCTATGCTTTTCTAATGAGCGATATCATATCATAGATACGCCGTTTAATGGTTCCAATGGAATTTTTAATTGGTCTTTGTTTTCAAATCTGCATTATAAAGCTGAATACATTGAAGAGCTGAAGCTGTGTCATCTACTTAATACAAAATCTGAATAAATCTGACACTACACTTCAAAACCAAGATGTTTTGAATGAAAATCTTAGAATTTTTTTAATTAAAAAAAAAAAAACTGACCATGACATTTCCTTGACTTTAACCAATTAAAAAAGAAATGGGAAAAATCTTTCATTTTTTGCTTTCAAACCTTTTTTAGACGAATATATTTTATAAAGTTACGCGGCCGAATTCGCGTGCAACAGCTGTACATAATAAAATCTAATTTAGTTTATTCCTGGGCGAAGGCAACTAACTACCTACTTAGTCTACTATAAAATTTTACGAATTAGTTGTCAGTACACTTTATTTAACTTTCCACATTATATTATATTGCCAACCCTACGCCAGCTAAGATATTATGCGTGTATGCCATAGTACTAGTAATACGTGGCCAGGGGGCGGTGAGCCGATGACGGTTGGCATCAATATGCGTGATGCGCTCGTGAGTCAAGCGACGTGACCCGCCTGCGCCTCCTTATTGTTGTTCTGTCCTGTCCCTTGTCCTGTCCGCCCGTCCTCGCTTCGTACTGTAAACCACTCTCTAAACGCGCTTAACGATCGCCTTTTATGTCGGTAATATTGCCTCGAAAGCGTACCACTATACTTCTTCAATAGGATCGGTTTAATGGTTGATTGTTGTTAATCAACAGATTATTTACAGCTAGATTTAGATTGATTCAATCTTTACAAAAAATGTGTTGCATCATTCAACTCATCAATCACACATTCCAGTTTCCAATCATCGTCGACCACAACTATATCAAAGATATATTTAATTTATTAATTATTGTAATACCTCACTTTATATTGAAACTATTCTAATTTAATTGTTGACAACACTATATAAGTAATTTATGAAAAAAACTAGGCCTGCTATGTTTTGTTATCAGAGAATGTGTACTCACTGTATTACATCAGCCATTTTGATATACCTATTTTAGAATATTCTGATAAATTTATCAATAGACCAGGGCAATAAATTTGGAATTATAATTTAATTAATTATATGTGTTCTTTTAATTTATAAAATTTATGGTCATGTCTAATATACTGTAAATGACAAGACAGTATTATAGACAAATAATTAATTAATTTCTAATTAAAAATTTTTGAAATAGAAATAGACATAACGTTAAATACAACTTATGAAATTCATGATCACGTCTTCCGCAAATATTATAACTGTTGAAATTGGCCTTGATGCTCTTCATACAATATATCACTTAAAAAAAGTAATATGAATGCTTTTGTTATTAAAATACGTAAAAATTAAAATATTTTCGTCAAATCAACTTTGTGTTCACCTAATGACTCGCGTGTTGACAAAGGACAAATATACAATGTGTACTTCTGAGTGTAAGACTTTAAAACCCTACTTCCATTATGCATTCGTCCGTGAAAAAGCTCAAAAAGCAAAATCGACGTCCACGAGTAATGCGCGACATCATTTATGTATGCATGAGGCTGTATTATGCATGGATTCCAATCGCAGGCTGTGTCTCTAATAGTGGTACGAAGCCTCACTGTGCTCTCGGGTCTAAAACGCGCAATTGTACTAAGAAAAGCAATAAGGCTGGAATGCTACTATTTATATGTGCGCTGTGCATTTCGCCTATTCACTAAGTAATTCACTAGACTGAATGGTAGCTACAAGTAATCGGACATAATATCTACATAATATCTCCACTGCAACGGCACGTTGGCAACGCATTTCAGGAGATCGTTCAAAATGAGAACTTTTTTCTTATTGAACATTAAAAGTTATATTTAGGCTTTTGGTATTTTTTTTTGACGTAAATTCTTAATATTTTTTAAACTTGTCCCATTCGTAAAATGTAGAACTATAAGACCCCCAATAAAGTATAGGTACTCTAAGTTACAGAGCGTATTATTGTTGCGCAATATATTATTGCGCATTTAATTCCAGTTAAAACGCAAATTTATCAAATAGAGCAATACCAAATAGGAGTGTAGTGCGGCTGGAATATTGCGAGAATATAGTAGGTACGAGTATATAATACGAACCGATTAATGAATCTACAGTATGCAAATCAATATCGTTTATTTCCTCAGTGAATCTGCGAAGCTTATAGCGCAGCGCCACGCAAGCAGGATGCACTTAATTACGTATTTTATTAATTTATCTCACGACGCTTTCCAATAAAGCTTATCGGGTCCAATGACCGGTTAATCTTCCTTTCGGTTTTGTGTGATTTGTATTTAAAGCCAATCCAGTTTTGTTTTGTAGTCAACGATTTATAAAAGAAATAGAAGTACCTACTAACAATGAGTTTAGAACTTATAAAAAGTTAGATACGATTTAATGTATTTTGCATATAATTATATCGATTGCATATAATTATATACGTATATATATGCAGGTATAAGCCCGTGGTATGAAAATTTATGGGAGTAAACTACTGAAAATTATGGGAATAAAATCAAAATTGTCACACGAATGCGTTATGTTATGCAATTATATTGTAATTACGTTCTATTTTGCTTTTAATTTTTAGAATATCTGAAGTTTCAGAGATATTGCGCCATCTACACAGTATTATTTAAAAATGAACAACGTTGTTCTTTCGGCGTTTTCGAATTGTGAAAATTTAAATTTTATAATATGGAGTAACCTCCAGTCGTGTGTCGGAGCTAACACACACACAAAAAAAAATTATGTTAAAAATCCACAGACAGGCTGATGGTCCACTTGATGGTAGTGATATACCTGTAGCGTTGCTTGTGTTATAGGCAATGCTACAAATGATTACACAAACTACTTATAGCAAAAGTTTTTTGCTAGTATCATTGTCCGTCCCTATCTAGATGTTAAAAGATAAATATAAAAACGAACAAACTGCGCCCTGTTTCATCATTATACGCAAGAATTATAATGAAATCACTCCAAGTATAAGCAATTAGTTAAATTGCTGGAACTGCTAGTTAATTGTAAAGACAAATGGGAGCTTTCAACCGCGGTAATTATTATTTAATTATTAGCTAAATAGATGTATGCGAAATGTACATGTAGGTATTTCATTTAAAATTTATGATCACATGATTCGTCATCATCACAGCTCTATCTATCTTAAAATGTAGCTCATATAAACATTTATTTTTATAACATTATGGGCCTCTTTCACCAACTACAAGTAAAGTGTTGATTAGTTACTTTTAGAAATAATTTTATGTTTTCTTAAATTGTGAACTCGGTTTAGTGCATCCTTCGATAGGCAATTTTTTTATTATTATTTACTTTTTAATGTTTGGAACTTTTACCATACCAACAAAGGTATAACAGCTAAAATATTCCCGATGGTGAAAGAGGCCATATGACTAATGTTAAAATTATTTTAAACTGTCAGCCTGTCTGTCGACCTAAACATATAAGAAACCAAAGACGTTCAACGGATTTAGAATCTAGATAATAGAACTCGGCTAGTCTAAGTTTCTGTAGGCGGATGCTAATAGCTAGTTGTTGTACGATTATTTCTTTAAATTGTTTATGTGAACAAGATTTTCCAATAAAAAAAACTTGTCAGTCGTTGGACTGCACGTCAGAAGTGAAAACTAAGTTTCACAAAAATAAATTACATTACACGACAGTGTCGCGAGTTCAATGGTTTCATCCCATCTCAAAAATGCCCAACGGGCCTAAAAAACTTTTCACTTCAAAAAAGACTTTAAATAAACTAATTGGGAATGATTTATTAGTACAAGTGCTAACATATAAAAAATAATGTTTTCAAATAATTAAATTTGAGGAGGTAATAAATGTTGCGGTTGACCAGTGCACAGCACGTAACGTGACAAGAACTTTGAGTTTAATTAAGCGCATGTGGTCCGACCGCAAAATAATATTCGTGTATGAATTTCACACTCATTACGTATTCAGCGTGCGTTGTTTTGGAAGCGATTTTACAAATTTTATGATAATGAACTTCAGGCGCCTTATTTAACTGAAAATTAATGGTGCGTTTATATGCCGACGTGCATTCCATCTTTTAAAACTACGCGACGACGGACGGTCCCTCTTCATAAATATTTTATTATTACTTTTTTGCACCTCATAAGTTGGACTTCATAAATAAATAAAATTTTATTATTAGTTATTTTTGTCATTGTAACCAAAGATAATTGATTGGTCTCGCTGGACTGGACTAGATAGAGCGCTATACAAAAGCGATAGCTCCGTGAATGCGGCAACTTTTTATTGTAGTGTGTGTAAAACATCGTCACCTGTTATCACTTTTTACACAGTTTTATTATATTTTTACACAGTTTCCCTACGAAAACTGGCATTTTATTATGCTCAAAATTTAATAAAACATTCGGCACGTACACATCACAGACAGTTTGCAGTGTGACTGGCTCGTGTACGCCGAATTCGGCGTAGTATTTTTTGCCGCATTTTACAAGTACAACTGCGGTATCTAGTCGAGCGCAGCGAGACCAATCATTAATCTATGATTGTAACCTAGTTTCCTATAGGTTTCTTCTTTTGGTATATATATAGGTCCAATCTATTATTATAATCCATTGTGTTTGTCCAACAACACAAACTCAACTGAATTTTTCAATTGTCACTCAATTAAAATTGTTACGCGAGTAACACTGTGCTGCGACTACAAAAATATAAATATATTGTAGCACATGAACCGCATCGCTGTGGAACACAGTTCTCTGCGTCTCGGGGTCATATTCATTTTATTGATGGCTTTTATTGTTGCTCAACTAGTCTCGAGCGTCCCGGTTCCCCTTCCCACATGGCATCGTTTAATTCCAGCCATCAATGTCACACCAGTATACTGCGTCCGCGCATCTGTGATTTCTGTACGCATCATTATCCAAGATGACACTGTTCAAAATGTAACTGTACATACATCGAAAGCTAAAACGGTGTGGATGACATGTCCAATTTAAAATTAAACGCTCTGTCTTGTCGATGTCATCATTTTCATTTATTTGTTTATGTACGGAATGCAATGATATTATATAAAAAGAGGTAGATATGAGACTAGTGCCCTGGAACGGAGGCGTTCAAATTAAGACAATTGTTGTAATTTGATTTAGTCGCTTAATAACAGCGAGTGAAAGAACACGTGTGCTACTCTGTGTCATAATTATTAAAATATTGTCTAAAATGCCGAGTTGTGTATTCCGAAAGTGTAAAAACTATGGTATAAAAGTAAAAAAAAATAAAGGAGTTACATACCACACGTCAGTACATAAAAATCACATAAATTTTATACAAAATTGGGCGATCCAGTTCAATATGGACAGATAGCGTGCGTCATAGATTAACAGTCAGAAGCGAAACCGTAGGCACAATTTACCGCGCTCTGTAACTATAAACTGGTGATCGGCGATTTCATTTCGAATTATATGAAATACTATTCCATTATATAAATATTCGTTCCATTATATAATATGTAATAATAAAAGTTGGCAAATAAGTCGTTTTAAAAAAATAATAATAATAATAAAAAAATTGCCACCCTAATTATGTTGTTTATAGAGTCTGTGCGGAAATAGAATGGACGCGGCGTATAAGGGAACTACCATAATGACTTTATTATTTTTATTATATAAATAATTTTACCAATAAGTTATAGAGTAGTAAAAATTTAACTAATTTATAAAGGTATCAAGATGTTTACAGTCGAACTATAATAACGTAACAGAGTTTTCAAAATAACAAATACGATAATTAAGCACAGTGGCGCCCTCAATTATTACGTCCATTTTCTTTCCGCACAGACTCTAATATCAATGATGTGACGCTTCTGTTTGCATCGCTCTGTTCTGTTCTGTTTCTGTTTGTTTGGCTAGCATACTTCAAACGCAACTCTTTACAGACAGCTATCTCTTTCCGTATCATACGTTCTGTATCATCTGTCACACTTACTAATATATCTCACGTAATAAGTATATAGCAGTATACAGATAAGTAGGTATGTACAAAGCGGAACATTTTTTAAAGACGTGCAATATGGACATGGGTTATCTTTACTTAAAAAATCATTGACGGAATGGCAACTAACCGCAGTATACACAAAAAGCGTATGATTACAATGTCACCAAGCGTTATGAAAATTGTATAAATTATGACACATAATTTAATTGATGGGTTAAAAATCTAAAGGGGCGAATTTAAATTTTATTATTTGGAGACCTAATAAACAAATTTAGTGAAACGATTATTATTATTTATTTATTTTTACGCAGTTCGATATAAAAACTATATATAGAGAGAGAGAGACATTTAATTTGGATCCTCTTGTGTATTGTTGGGCATTGTCCATAGCGTGTAACATTGATTTGAAAGAAATTTATTGACACACTTAGACTTTGAAGGATTGGCAATTTCAATCCTTCAATTGCGAATCCATGCAGATGTACATATTTTGATAGATATGCTTTTCACCTATAAATATCTGATCCAATGCTACAGACCAGTGTCAGTAAACTTTTTACAGGTACACTCACAAAATCAGAATATTATCAACGAATTTCATCACAACACAAATCAATTTTATTAATCAACTAGTTATTAAAATCAATTAATTTTTCATGAGTAGTCAAGATTTTTTTAGATCTGTTTCTTATACTGCTCTGTTTTACTTTTACTCGTATTGTTCTATTATTGCAATCATGCAGCTAAACACAACAGCGCCTAAAAGTTATAACTGGAATGGAATGTTATTTGAATGAAACTCACATAAAGTAAAAGAGAAATAGCAAAACAAGCTTAAAGCTTAATATTCCAGCTTTAAGCTTAATATTCATAAACCGCTGTCTAGATATAATTAAGAAAGAAAGGCATGTTTGTTTCCCACAAACGTTATGATATTCATTCTCAGGGAACCTCAGGCGGAGGAAGCAATTATTTTCGTACTGACAATAAAATGCATATTCTGGTATTATCTTAGAGTCACGTTGCATAACTGTACCGAAATGGTAATTTTAACTGTATCCACAATTTTTTTTTATACACAAACACGATGAAGTTAATGTGACGTGCAAGCCGTGACTTCGCAACCATTAATGCTCCGTTTATTGTTTCAGCCCAGAGGATAACGACCATACAGTTAGATGGCGTGCAGTACTTCATCTCGCGAATGAACCCCTATAGCCCGGAGCTCAACTATTTTCTAGCTTATCAGTATTGCAGGTGAGTTTTAAATATTTTACTCAATGATCTGTATCAGCCTACGGATCTACACACGGATAACTTACACATTTCAAAACTGATAAGTACAATTTATAAAATTAAAAAAATACAGCCAATAGCTCAATACCGAAGCACGTTTTTGCACAAGCAAGTTGATAGTATAAAGTATTCACCAAGATGCAATACAGTTGATATGATAGATTATATTCTATAAAAATCATAACAATAGTCACCAGAACATTGAACCATTAAATCCGTACTAATATTATAAATGCAAAAGTTTGTATGGATGTTTGTAACTCTTTCACGCAAAAACTACTGTACCGATCACCATGAAATTTTGCATACACGTTGTCTGGGACACCAGAAAGGACATATAGGGTACCTTCATCCAGAACGAGGACTAAGTCGCGGGCACCAGCTAGTAAATTATATTTTAACCAAAATATAAAAGTTTTGACGGTTCAGTTTTAATAATGGTAGCTGCAAGTCAGCTGCCTACCTTAATTTAATAAAGGATAAGTGATTAGGAGAGGAAAGGGAAATGGCCTTCGCTCAGGCATCACTTTCATAAAACACCGGAATATAAATATATGTTGATAATCGTCGTTGATTATCAATATATATTCGGAATGTTGATATTTCGCGATGGTCTTCTGTAAGGGATGGTTACTGCCGGCAGACCCTTGGATCAATTATTGTGCATCAAGATAATCAATATTGCATGATAATAAATAAGTATGTATGTATGTATATACAATTGCATAAGTGAAGCTCCTCTGCTTGAGGATTTTTAAGCATGACTGCTTTGCACTAATTTTCGTTTGCGAAGTTTTTCTAGTTGCCAATTTGCTCTAACTAATGGCTTTATTAGAGCAAATTAGTACTCTACAAAAATACAAATCCGCACATGAAACCTAAAAGATATGAAAAACTCATGATCCATCTTTCGAAAAACGTCTCCAGTTTCTACTGCACTGCCGAGCTTTAATCCCGATGGGTAATCACTATTTATTTAATCATTAACTTCGAACACATTCGAAAATACTACAAATCTCATTGCGTATCTCACAAGGGCTGTGCCAGATATAAGATGGAATCACCGTTCGTGACTCGCACGGTGTTTATCGCCAGCGTCTAGTCTCCAATACTGTTCGTTTTCTGCCATAACAATGTCGAGCTAGGCGTTAACAAGGGTACCCAAGTTTTGCTTAAACGCCTCGCGCGACCAGGAACTACCTACTGAGACATTTGCATAACCGTTAAGGGGTTCTGGGAAAACTCGAGAACAATATCGGCATCTGAGCGAGCCACTTCCGCGAGCCATTACCCGCTCTTAAATAGGCGCTCGCTCACACAAAGGACTCGCGACTTTATAGGCGCTGAATCGTTCGCTTAGTTAGACAGAGCTCACTGAACTCTTGTTCGCCATTGACCACAGTGAAAACACTTTATATCGTGATCTAGATTCAACTGTTTGTACGGTCAAAAGGCAACTAGAGGTCAGTGGCCCCATTGGCATTGCTTCCCAACGATGTCCTATTGGTTCGGCGCGGTGTCACGACCTATTTTACAGTTCTAATTCGATTGCTAAACGTTAAACTTCGTTTACAATATAAATAAATAAGAAAAAGATGGAAAGAAAACATATTTTATCCCACAGACTTATTTTTTGTTACAAACAAATTCAAAATTTTCTTCAACGCGTGTTTATGGGAACGTTTTGGTCACTTATATACAATTTTTCGAATTGCGTTTTTACGAAAAAGAATTCTACGTAATTTTAAATGGATATCTATGCAAAGAGGGTACAGAAAAGGACATAGGACCTTTTATTCAGAAAAAAAGTAGTGTTCCCGAGGGATCATCTAAAAATAAAAATAAAAAAAATTCAACCCCTAAGAAATTCATATGAACAATATAATTACTGAATAATTGTCTTAACGCCAAAGGCTAGTATGAACTATAATATAGAAACTATATATGAGACAATGACTGACAACGTTGACGCGTGACCGAGTGTCACTCCGATAGCGAAGCCGAGCCGTGGATAATTCACAAAGTGCCTTCACACCGTTGGGTGGACGGAACGATCCGTTGCAATCTCAAACAAAAAGGAACTAACGGGACGCCGTCGTATAATGAAACTTCTCGATAGCTTGTTGTTTTATTTTTATAGCGCCATCGCCGAATTATCGACCAAAGTATTCAATAAACGAATCGATTGATACGCTCCAAGATTATACAAATACCTGGCGATATTACAAAACAGCATTCCGCATGAACGTGATACAACTCTGGTGAATTTATCGCCATCGCCACCTCTCTTTTATAATAGGTACTTAATTACGAAACACGTCCGAGATCATAAAAGTAAATTGGTACACACGAGAGTGGTTTACTCTTAAAAGCTCCGAACGGTTCCGTTAACAGATTTTAATGAAAGAGCACTAAAAATTCGTTGTCACCCGATTCAACGTATGAAGATACTCATTTCAAGAATGCGAAATGTAAAATTACTTTTTGCATTTCGCATTCATGATATTACGAAAAAAAAAAAGTTAAGAATAAAATATCACAATAATTAATGTCCTTATGCAGAGAAAAATTTACAAAAAAACTATGTATAATAATGTATAACTTAACATTTAACACATTAATCAAAATAGAATATATCAAAGAAAAACGAAACAACTCATCTTCTTGTCAATACGAAATAACGATATGCCAAGTTTAATTATTTTCGTGCTAAGTAATTTTGCATTTCGGCTTTAACTTAATACTTAAACATCATTACGTCGTCTTCACGGAATTCGAAAATTTAATACTCGACTTGTGCAATTCAATTTCCGAAACAGCTCCACAACTCTCTTAATTACCAGTTAGATAAAATCCGTTAGAACATTCGCAGAAGTGGCAGATAACAGTTATTTTACAGAAGCTCCACAACTCCTGATTAGTATTTCAATTAATGGATAAAACCACTCGACGTTTAAATTGTTGTAAACGCAATTATTTTCATCAAGAAAATAAACTCCACTTATCCGACAGTCAGGGAGGGAAACAGTTAAACTTTTACTACAACATTTAAAACTGTGATGGAATTTATTAATTACTAGCTGTGCCCGCAATTTCGTACGACCCTTAGTTATCTTTTTAAAAATTCTACAGGAATCATTTCTTTCTTTATAACATTTCTCCAGCATAAAAAGTATCATAATTATTAAATATGATAATCCAGGTATTAAGCTAGTCAGGTATCAACAAGACGTCTAGGCCTCCTCCATAACTTTTCAATAGGATAATTACATATACATTTAGGAGAAAGCAGTTATTTTGACATAACACTTCAATTTTATTTATTAGTATAGAAAACGATAAGTAATAGAAAAATAATTAAAAAAGTAATAATTAGCTAATAAAACATCGTACAGACAAGTTCTGTAACAGTTTGCGGATAAATAATGTTGAGCGCTGTGTTTTATAATCTCTCAACTCGAAAGTTTTTTGAACTTGAAACGGGTGGAATGTAGTCCCGTCGTAACAAGGCCGTAGCCTGTCTTTAGCGAATAAATTGCCTCCTGCCTCCCGATGAACTGGCTCCGTCTTATAACTAGATAGCTGTGTCCATGCCGGCTAATAGCTTGAATACGATTAGCTAGAAGAGTTAGATAATACGCATTTATGGATCCGGTTGGAACGGGTCTGTCGCTTCTGTCATGTGAGACAATCTCGATTACATGCCATGCTAATATTTGCCGAGTGCAGGGCAACGACATGCATGCGGTTTTTTGAACTTTGTGATATCTATGTAGCATTCTTGCTTACACGTTTATGCGAATTTTTCTTAATCAAAATTTGTATGAAATAATCTCAAGAGATAGGTACGCGTTGCTTTGTGGGGTTCGTTATTTGCAAACATTAATCGTCAACCGCAGTTGATAAAAGTTATAACATTTAACTGAAATATGACGTTGATCAATCTGCAGGGCTATTTTAATCCTACAGTAGTTTTAGATATTGCCTAAGAGCGTTAAGTCGGTATGATTTTTTTGCAACAAAAGTTTTACTTAGTTAATCTCTTGTTCAAATGTTATTGAGTCAAAAATCAGACTACGAACAATATGCAGTTGCGTATACAAATTGAATGTATACATGACTCACGGTACGCAGATTAATTACTCTTATATCTATTACAATGAAAACCAGGTATTTGAACATTTAAGAGTGACTAGTTTGAACCAAATGAAATGACATTTTCCTGAGACAAGGAGTCCTGTGAGAAGAAAGGAAAATTTTAAACTGCATCAGCTACGCGAAATCCCCTCTTCAGTTTAAGACTGATTTAATTTCGAGAACAAACCATCACGCTTCACAAACAACATATAATTAAGTACACGGTAAAGGCTGTTAAATTATTGTAAATAATGACAGGGGTATTGTTTTCTTTTTGCAGATCATTAGGCTTGCAGTTAGCATCTTTCGAGACTAAAGAAAAAGCCGACTCTATAACGACGTACCTCACGAATGCAGGTATGATTACGTTATTTTCACAATTACATAACATCATTTGCAAAAACATAGAGTATTTCTTATAAATCTTTTTTATTGTTATTTTTAGGATGGTATGTGGCTACCGTCGTCTATAACACAAGCAACGCCATAGGGTCTGCAAATGCACTGCCGTCTACAGTAGGATTAAGGATAAGGGATAGGGAATGGTCTCTGGCATCCCTTACTCACTCACCGAAATCCAACAGAACACGTGCTATTATTTCACGTGGTCATCTGTAAGGGGTTGGTTACCGCCGCCAGACGGCGTACCCAAATGACAGCGAAACGAAGTTTCCCTGCCACTATACTTTCCAGATGATTTTTATTTCTTTTCAATAAATTTTATTTACTTAGAATATTAAAGTTCAGATTTAATATAAGTAGAGGTAAATGTATGCAGTATAAGTCTAAAAATTAGAATTTTTTATCAATAAGAAAGATTTTCAACTTTTTGCCTATTACCTATAGGTACATCTTATAAATTAAATTCGCTAGTAGGTACATCTCGCGATTCACCCAGTTTTTAAAGTAACAAAAAAAAAGATACATTAATAAACTATAATTAATAAATAAATAATTTATATATTTTATTTATAAGGCTTAAATTGGAATTTTCACATTTTCAGGATACAATAAATACGACTTTTGGACGTCAGGAAACAATTTAGGTACAGATATGTATCTGTGGATGAGCACGGGGCTTCCGTTCAATGCTACCTTCAACTACATGCGACGCATGGCTATTGATGCTCCTACGCAACACGCGGATGACAGCATCGACCCCCTAGACGTGCCGCAAGGCAGCACAGCACCTCAACGCACCGCCAGGCATGGGTATGTATTTTGATAGTTTATTGTATACCTACTGGCGACCAGCTCTGTCTCACTTGCCACAAACACACGACTAACTTTAGAATTTTTTGAAGTTTGTTTTTTTATTTTTTTGAGATTATGCAGGCAGAAGGACCTACTGTCATCTATAAATACTAGCAACGCAAGAGGGAATGGAAATGTACAGCCAATCAAGATATTTCTCTTCTATTGATAAATTCCAACATAGCCATAAAATAAACAACAGTAAAAACGTCATTCCCTCATTATAACACAACGTTCTTCGAATCACATTATTCATGCACAACTTATCAAAATGCGCCAACGCCTTTATCGAAGGGCCGGCGGTCTCCTCAACACACGTTTGCATAATTTATTGCATAAAAACTAGTCTACATTCCAGGACGGAGCATGTCATGACCAACGGATGCGTAGCACTCAAAGCGCCAACATTCCACTGGGAGCCTCAACACTGTGGCGAGATTAAGGACTTCATCTGCGAGCAGACCCGCTGCTACTACTACAACTACGGCTCGATACCCGTCTCCTCCGCGCAGGGGTAATTGCCAGGTGAGATGCCAAACGTCTCCGGAGGCCCGCTCCCCGATTGGCCGCGCGCTCTCCTTCCGTGCTTTAGCGTACATGTCACAGTAGAACAATGCACAGAGGGTAACTAATACAACTCCTGTTAGATGGAATAGTCGTGCTAACATTGTAGTAGATCTAGTTTTTTTTCATCGTGTTTTTTAAGCGCGGGCCCGCGGGACCAGGCCTCGGCGCCAACCCAACCACCAAACAAGAGCCCTACACCCAGCAACGCGATATTTGGCCGTACTGTTTATTTTTCTATAAACACGCTCATAGCTGTCATCTACTCTTTCAAAATTGTATACAACATTTTGGTGGGTGGGTGAAGGGGGCTTTGCTTGGTATCTCTAGACTTACATAATAACTCTCTCATTTGTTTATTATTGTCGATTGATTATATCCTACTAACTCGAGTTTAAGACAGCGCGTAAGCGCAGATTAGTTTCAAGACAGTTTTAGTTCAGACTGTAGTTTTATAACATTTAGCATTATAATAATAAATAACAAAATTCATACGAAAAGTCTTATATACAAAGATTTATATGGCTGCGAGAATTATTGTTTAGCAGCGCGATAGATTTGACTGACGTATTCTCTAGACAGAGAATATCTTTTAAATTTAGTCTTATCTATCTATCTTATCTAAGATAAGTTCTAATTTATATTAATAGACAGATAGGCAGTATTTACTTTAACTGTAACTAGCGATCCGCCCCCGGTTTTTTGAATATACCCCCAGAGTTGAAATTTTCAAAAATACTTTCTTATCGGATATGTTCCAAACAACTTTCTGGAGTAAATCGTTTTGGCTGTACGTCAAAACGACAGATTAGACAATAGATTAGACATATTCATGTGAGTCAAAACTGTCTTGAACCTAGGTCGAACACTGCCTACATTACATGTATTTTTATTGGACGTCTTTTACGCATTGGAGCGGCTCTCTAACGAGAGCGGCATTTCTGTTGACCAGGAAACCATTGTCAATGACGACAACGACGACCGCTCATCCGCTCACGTCGTCGTCGCCGCCACCGCCACGCTCCGAGCACCTGCCGACCCATTTCACTCTCAACGACCTCATTGGCAAGCTGCGACCGTCCTCACTCGACGGCCTTCAATCGCCGCACCTCAAGACCGGCGCGTTACTCAAGTCCCCGCCTCAGATCGATTCTCACTACTCGCGCGCGTCAGACGCCCACTCTCACGACCACGAACAAGAGCAAAAGGAGGAGCCGACTCAAGGTCCTTATGAGGACGACGAGGGAATGGTGGGAGACGATCCAGCCGCTTACTTGACACAAGAGGCACGCGACGCGCCCGCCTCTGCACCAGAGGACGCACCCTCTACAGCGGAACCGGACGCTACCGAGCAATCCGTCCACGCCAGCGGCATGCTGGCACCCCCAGCCTACTAGCGTCCTGCTCCGCAATGCAATGCAAACATTACAATAGCATAAACATACGAGTAACCATTATGTATTCTCTTTACCAAAAGCATTTTCACTATAGCTATATATATTTTAATGCCGCCGCCCCACGGCCTGTCACTGCTCGGGTCGTGACACGCGTTTCCATGGCGTGTGTCACTTATCGACTCCCGACGGATCGAGACTGACGGACACAGTGAATATAATCTTAAGGCAGTATGGAAAATAAGTACAAACGTTCGAAACGTTGTGGCACAACAATAAATATATAGGCCTCAACGGATGTAAACGTTTCCACGGGCTATGTCACTTGAAAGTGGGACCGCGGCTTAAGAAGGATGAACGTGCTTCAATGTTGAATTTGCAGTTGAGGGTGCACTGTACGCTTTGGTTAAGTTTCTATGATAAACAATCGTGGTAAACTCATGTAGGTACTATTTAGACTTATCGGTGTATTTAAGTATGACGATCGGGATTAGGGGTTTAATAGGGGCAATTATTGAATCTTGCGAAGATGCTGGCGACTCGTGCGACAGACTTGCCTCCATCTTCGATCAATAAAGATTGAATATCACAAAACGAGTAGGTATTCCACGATATATATAGGTACCTAAAATTCGCTAGAATTTATTAAGTAGATATACATTACATGTCAGATCTCTAGTGTTTTCGTTTAAACCGTAAAATGTATTAATTTAATTAAGAAAATTGAAGCGAATATAATATTATGGCAGGCTGGACATATCATTCGAAATAGTTCATAAGATAGTGTTATCGCGAGACGTACCTAGTTAAGTGTATTAAGTTGAAACTCAAGAATTTAAAGAATAGTGATGTAGCGAAGTTAATAATAAAGTTCAAACTTTATAACAAGAGACTAATTGTTTTAATTCGCAATACCCACACTATACTACATTAGTATCTACTGGTATTTCAGTTGATTTTTTCCGAGGGCATCAAATACTTAATAATAAATCAAAAATGACTCACCAACCGTTGATGACTCCTTCAACATTCAGCATAGGCACAATCTTGAACACATATTTGTCCCTGAGAGCAGCAGCCACTGATGTATTACCCAGCAAGTAATCCAAGGTGCCGTCCATAACCCAGGAGGCATTACTTTCGCCCGGGTGGACGCGAGCCGATAAAAATATTATTTCACGCTCCTGAAATAGAAAATAATTTTTTTAAAAAAATATTAAGATCTCTAAGAACAGACTTGCATAGACTATTTCGCCTCGAAGTAGGTAAATAGCAATGTAATTTATTTAAAGTATTTCCGAATATATTTTTTTTACTATAAGCCTCCAGTTGATGGGTACTCCGATTTTGGTAGGATAAAGTATATTTAAGGGATGAACAGGGGATATGAGAGAATGGGCTCTGGCATTCATTACTGACTCACTAATATACAATTACAGAGTACGAACAACTTAAAAAGATTGGACTTCCGTCTTTTAAATTTGGTTTGAAAATAGGCGTTCTTTCTGTTGACCAAGTGCTTGCTTCATTACCGTAATGGGATTAGATGGAGTGTCATCCGCGGAAATAGTGAGAACTGGAACTTCGTTGTTATTCAAAGAGTTGCAGAGAGGTTCAACGCGAAGTTGAGCACCGGTCGGCAACTTCAAACTCCACTGCCAGATACGGGTCTGTAAGGTAAGAAAGTATAACGCAGTGAAACAATATTTGGGGACTATTATCGAGCAGACTTACTTTAAACCCCAAGGAGTATATACAATAGTATATGGGTTGATTTGATTAGTTATTATTTTAATTCTTCACATTACTATATCGTATCAAAGTTGGTTTTATCATAAGCAACTTTTTTATTTGATCACAGCTGTTTTCAAAATAGGTCCAGTAGTTTTTGAGTTTATTCATTACTTAATAGCTCTTTCACGCGTCTTTATAAAATATAGCCTATATTACTCGCTGATAATATAACTTCTCAACAGCGAAAGAATTTTTCAAATCGGTCCAGTAGTTTCGGAGCTTATTCAACAAACAAACAAACCAACAAATCTTTCCTCTTTATAACATTAGTATAGACAAACATACAAAAATACAGATCTTCTCTCTTTATAATACTGATATTTTCTGAGAAGATATAAAGGTAAGTATAGATAAGGATATAGATATGTTTGAATATGTATATTTTCATCCTCCATGCAAATAATATAGAATGTAGAGGTACAAGGTATGTCGTACCAGCATCATAGAGTAGGTGAAGGGGAAGTGGTAAGCCAGGTAGCAGACATCGTTGGTGTGCTGGAAGTCGATGCTGAATGTAACAGTCAGATAGCACTTATTGTGACACTTCTGATTCGCGTAATGATAACTGTTGCGATAGTAGCAGATGTCAGTGCCGGCTCTCACCCATCCTGGAAAAAAAGTAAATGAAACAAAATTAAATGCAACATTACATTTCATAACCAAAGTTTGATGTTACACATGGTGTTCTTTAAATTTATATTTACAATAGAATAAAATCCGCAAGCGTCCCAATTTCGTACGTTAAGTATATGAAATTATGAAAAATGTTTAATAATATGCAATATTATTATACATAAGGGGAGCGCACTAGCATTCCCCTTGGTGTTGCTTGTGTGCTTAGGCGACGGTAACCACCTACCATCAAGTGAGCCGTTAGCCTGTCTGCCACCTTTATATTATAAATTATAGTGTTTTAATATATATATGTGGCGTCCTGACAGAAACAGACGTTCAAACAGCAAAGCGTAAGCGCCTGTGGAAAGCGATCGGCAAGGTACCTTTAAGAAGACATCGAACTCTTCCACCACCATAAAGTAGGACTATAATAATGTCTAGTATAATAATCTGTAGTAGTCTAATATTGTAAAAGTCTTTACTAGTGTAGTTTAAAATTGAATCACCTATTATGTGGTAGCAGTAAACTGTATAAAAGAGCTTAAAAACATATAGGCTTTTGTACCTGGCCTTCCCAATACTGCCTCCTTCACCGAATACATAACTGGCTTCATGCCAAAGTTAAATTGGCTGTCTGATTTCTCGCAGTTGACAATGTTGAAGATGTATGGGCGACCTTGTTGCATGTTGCGCACTTCGAAGTAGAACCACTGGTGTCTCTTGTTCGAGTTCACGTCTGGCATCAGGATCAGCTCGTATTCTCGTGGACCTATCTGAAGACAATGTGTCACTTCTTCAGATATTCATGACTATTGTTAGAAATTTTTACAGAATAAGCAATCTCACTTAATTTTTTATATGAAATTGAATACACATTTCATAACAGATAAAACTACAACTCTTGAAAATGTATATTATGTTAGAATATTATATTGAAAACGGGCCGACAGTTCACCCGGAAGAGAGACGCCTTGAAAATGTCTAATAGCAACGCCGTCGTGCTGTGTTTTACGCATATATAATTTAGACGTTATATGCGGGCTTTAAGTAATATGTTGACTTTGATAGGATAAAGAATGCTGCTATTTTACAGTAGTTTGCTTTATGGAGGTGGATATTGCCACCGGATCTGCCCATTTTAAGTTTGCCGAAGGTAGTGTGCCATGCCACTAAATACAAAATAAAACACGATGAGACTTAAAAATCACATCAACTTAGCATCGGAAAAAATAGCAGAAATAAATACAGTGCGAAAACTAAATTCTACATCGGAAAATTTACTCGGAAAAGTGCGAAGAAAAAATTATTATAACATTTACCTGAATTACTTTCCGAAGGTTTCCCGATTCAAACCTTGATTCAAAGTTCAGACGAGACGAGAATGTATTTATTTTCGTTATTTCTTGTTCATCAGTATTCGACAAAAACAAACTCTCCGAACTGAAACTGAATGAATTTGAATTACTTAGTTAATATAAAATGTTCGATACACCGCGACGATGATTTAAAAATGAAACTTAAAATTCCATTAAACAAACGAACCTTTTCTGTGATACTGCATCTGGGGGAACTACGGCAGAGCAAAGCTGGTCCAAATCATAAACAACTTCATTCATGTACGCTTCTGGGTTAATGGCACGATCTACGCACGATAATAATTTCGTTCTGAAAACATACAAAATTTATTCAATATGGTAGGGGAGCCCACGATGCTAAATGTGGAGTATAGATGGGATTAAGTAGTCTGGAAAGTCAATCGAAACAATGGCACTCCTTATCATGTAAACACGGCATAATGTCATCAATTCCATTGTATAAATGTGTAACATTACTTACCTACAAGCGGTACGTTCCATTTTGTTTAGTGGCTCCGGCTGAACGGAACCTTGGCCACCCATCATGTCAGGGTAGGCGACTTTTATGAATGGTATTATGCTTTTAATCCTCGACGCTATTGTACAATAGATAGATGAGAACGGACTGTATTTTGAAATATCTTTGTGAATTCTTAATGAAGAACAAGACGTGTTAGCTGAAATAATAAATGGAACAAATTATGTGTAAGTAGTATGATTCTGTGTATAGTGAAAGTAATTTTAAGTACACAATTTTTTTTACGGTAAATTTACGGTAAAAAGCGGTATAAGGTATAAGACTATTATGGCACTAGCAACCACAACAGGAAATAAGATTGAAGATAAAAAGCTAATTTATTGAATTCATAATGAATAATAATTACATATTAAGTAATGCAGGTTTATAAAAAAGAGAATAAGACAGATTAATGATACGCATAGCTTGGAAAAAAATACTTACAAGCACTTTCGTGTATTTTTTGGAAGGCCGGAATGGTTGGCGTAAATGGAGTTGTTTGTGCACCAGTTTTCGTAACATTTTCATAGTCTGTATTACCTAAAACTGTCGTGAGGGATATATTAAGAGGTGACAGATTCCTGTAACCAGTTTGAGACATGAAGAAGTCTTCTAAAATGGAACCCCGAGAGTTCGAACGACTTTTGACTAGTTTAACTTGTCTATTATAGGATCCAAATTCCTTGAAATATACAAAATATCTGAAATCATATAAAGTTAATGTAAGTGCTAGAGCTTAACACGTCATGGTCTATGTTTTGTATAATGTTGTCCACGCTTGAAACTGACCTCTTTAAGTCTTCTATATCTCTCTCGTTCGGTGTAAACCAAAGGGCGCTTTGTAAACTGTCACCACTTTTATTAGCATTATGTTCTTTGCCTGTCTCATCCATACTTTCAGCTTTCGGTTCAGATTCGTCATAATCCGGGTAGTCATCGATGCCTTCTATATCAGTTTCGGGCCCGTCGTCATCCAAATCCGAATTGGCAGTCTTTGAATCTGAGTTTGCTGCCTCCTCCTCGTCTTCATGCCAGGGCCACATTGTGTTTGTGCCTGTAAAATTAATACGAATAATAGTCATACATATAACAAAAGTACACGAATTATTATCAAACAGTATTTACAGAAAATTACTTTTTAGTAACGGATTGAGATTAAACGACGCTGGGCTCACGTTCGGCACTGGCAGTGCTTGGTGTTTTAAGCAAAGTGTAATGACAGAGCACACTCTTGCCAACAAACCGTCAAATTCAGGTTCGTCAGGACACTGAGAACAGAACCGATGTAATATGTGTACATATTTCTTCGTGCAGAGTGCTCGACGACCAGCTTCTGAAATGGGAATTGTGCATATGAAGTTACTGCATATGACGGACTGGGTGATATACAAAAACTGCTTGTAGTGTAGTTATTGGAAGGAAATAGAATAAAGACCAAAGCATTAAATGAGGATATAGGAATTAATTCTGATATTCCTTGCTCAAGTACCAAAATATAACCGAACACTGTTATTTGACGACAATATCGAATCTTGACTCAAAAGATTATTGATAGACTATAATAATAATAGACGCTCACTTTAGTAGTAATAAGGGCACACTTGTATTAAATTTCGCAGTTTTAAATTGAGCAGCCCACCTGGCGACAGTATATAATGATAATCAGAGACCCACAGTGAAATGCACATGTGCTGGTATGTTTTCCTGAATTAAAAAAAATGCCAGTCAGTACTTATTCCCTTATCCACAGTTATCTCTTATATTTTTACCTATCAAGGTCGGATGCACTCTTGTACCCTATGGCGATGCTTGTACCCTTGGTAGGCAGGCGACGGTAAATTAATAACTTACTGTAAAATTGACCCGCCATCTTATTTGGCTTTAAAAAAATTTACCAATGATAACTTATAATTTCCATTGTGCAATGTGCATTCATCTATATTTTGTGTTTTGAAAAGGCGAGACTAATGACCTTAGATTTTTTTGAACAAATAAACTAGAACAGATATAATTCGTGCAACTATTTAATTTTATTTATAACAAGTAACATATACATACTTATGTTGCAAATGTGCTGCAGAGTTTGTAGTATGTGCGCGCATATCTTCAGTCTCATGCGTCCCTCGTAGCGGTCCCACCGGTCGAATACCCTGAGGAGCACGCTACAGAGGCCTGTCTTCATGATCTGCATGCAGCACACCTCTGTGTGAGTTACGCACTTGTGACACAGGTGACATACACAATATGACCATGACGCGTCCAACATGCAACACGTGGGATGATTTACTTTTTTTTATCCAGTTGCCTGTCAACAACTGATTTCCGGTTCCGATCTGCTTGTCGCGTGACAGGCGACTTGATAAATAAATAAACTACAAGGAGAGAATAAACTGATACAAGGGTGTATTGTAAAACGCGAGACAAAGGAATTATAACATAAAAATTCTATTGTGCTGTTGTGTGCGAATGTTGTTATGATACATTATAGTTAAAAAATTATAATAAATAAACATACCTCTCTCAGTGAACATTACATTATCATTCGCATACGACACACATTGCCTTAAGAATACAACTTGGTACAGGTTTTTAAGAACATAATATTGTGGGTAATTTGTATTTTAGTGGTCAGTAACAATTAATCACATAAATGGCATGTTCACAATGAACAGAAACCATTATATACAATTTTTTTTATAATAAATTTTATTACTAAAACAACATTAAAATATTATAAATCAGTTATAAAGTAGGTAAATATACGAGTAGGCTATAATTACTTAACTGTTTTTACTAAAGTAGTCAATGGCGTCCAAGCACAATCGAAGTCTTGCCGTTGGTATGAATCCCAGACTCACCAAAACACGCTCGTAAGTCTGTATCACTCCATCCCGTATTAATATTGATGTTGTTGTTGCTGTAAGTAATACTTATTGGTTAGCGACTCGGCCCCGACTGATGTATTTTTTTTATAAAATGACATATACTTACACAAACTTTTCTCGTTTATCGCTCTATACAATAGATACAGATATAGATATAAATATAGAATGGGTATTTATCCATTTTGCAGGTACTTACAATTTTTCGCTAGTTGCTTCAGAATAACGAGGAGAGGAAAAATAAGTTTATTGTCAGTGAAATGTCCCTTCAAAATGAGATGCATTGTCCTTACACACCCAAGCATACGCACTTTCATGGCGAATTTTGGATCTAGAATAGAAAAGTAAGAAATGTATTAAAAGCAAACGAAAAATATTAACACTCTTGAGGATTTTTTACGATCTCTTAATCGCAGCATAATTCCAAACGAAAAGTTTCCAATGAAAATCCAATAAACTGACTGGCTGGGATATAAGAGCTCATAACACACCCCATTGTAAGTAAATGTAATTAATAATCCGTTTAACCTCGCGAAGACAGCGGAGCCAGAATCCAGACAAGATCCTGTAACACCAACTCCGATGAAGCGTGCCGATCACGCTTGTCGTGAACGGTTGCGATAACTTTCCTCACAATGACTTGTGTACCTTTAATAGAGATGAAGTCCTGGGCGCACAGTTGTCGCACAGCGTTGTTAGCTGGAAGCAAGAAGGAGCACACATTGAGGACTGTACCTTTCGATGACAGCGAGGCGAGGATCCACACGAGGTCCTGCTGCATCAGCTCAGTGGTGACGTTGCCGTCCCGTTTGCCGTGAACAGTTAGCAGAGTGCGGATCACAGCCTGAGTGCCGTTCATCGTTATAAACTGTTGTATACTTTGTTGTCTCGCGAGGTTGTTTGCTGAAATCGATATCGACGCTTTGGAATTCATTCTGTAATTATCCGTGCATAATTCATTGCAGACGATTTCATAAACATTGTTAATTTTGAAGCTTCGACATCTAGATAGCCAATGTATTATTGCTTTCGCGTGCCGCCTACGATTCAAAATCCATATCTAAGACATTGGTCTCGATACGTATGTTAATTTGTTAGTGTACACGGTGCGGTGAAGCAACAATTGAAACTTATCATAAATAAATTGCTCTAATAATACATCACAAATCACAATGGCAAGTGGTCCAATGTCAAGCGGTGTCTAAGTGAGCTCTCGTTAAATGTCAGTAGGTGGGTCCATTATTTTTAACAGTAGAAAGGGTAGCGTTGTTAAGGCAACCGTTAAAATTCCAGAGCGTCTCTCTCAACTAGTTTATACACGAGCAAAATAGGTAATAATGCGTTGGTTTTTTTTTTCAAAATTTTTCTTGATTTAAAATTAGTTTATTCATATATTTAAGCACTGCATGCTGATTGGATTAGTGCTAAGTGTATAATATATATTTAAAAAAAAGGTGTTGTCAAAATTTCTGTACAGGCGTCACACTTTTAACATACCCTTCTTAATTATGGGAGCTTTATTTTCCTTGCCTGACTTTTTGTTATCTTTCTTCTTATTTCCAGATGTATCATTTGGAACTAGTGTATTAAACAGGCCCAAATTAAAAAAAATAATAGTATCATTAAGTTTTACTTATAATTAAATATTTATGATTTCTGGCTTAAATACCTGCACATTTTTTTCCTTTCCCTTGTTTTAAACATAATGCTTCTCTTAATATAGCTGTTATATAAGTAGAGGTGGCTGTGTCTCTTGAAGTCTGAAAATATATTTTTAAATATTCCTTGATATATAATTTCGACGAGCCTACAGGTTGTAATCAAACTTTTCAAAGTTAGTTCTGGTATGTTTCAATAAGGTTTCAACGCAGTGTGCCCGCGATTCGTGCGTGCCCCTTTAACCAAGAGGCAAAACTCAAGAGACAGATACAAAAGCTATCGCCAGGAAGTTCCTCCCTCTGCAGCCCTTACCACCGGTACCTCTGGCCTTGCCCCGCTACCTGCGGAACTTTAAGTCTTTTTGTGATTTTTTTTGTTTTTCATATTTATACAAGATAAACAAATTAAATATGTCAATAATATATATCTAAATTAAATATGTTAATAATATTTTTTTATAATATAATCTCACTTCCAATATGGAGAGTAACATCTGAAGAGCCCCCGATTGTTTGTTCCATATTTTGTCCAATGTGTTTTGCCTTATATGTTTATCTGTAACAAAGTAAAGAAAGAAGATAATTTGGATTTGAAATAACTACAAATACTTACGTATACCCTCCAACTAATTGATCCGCCAGATATGATATTGCTTTGACATCTCAAGTTTTTCGCATTTGACATTTGACATTTGACATTTAATATTTCCGGTAAATTGAGAAGATATTTTAGTATCCGCGGCTCAAATTCAAAGTTGTGTCTGCAGGGCCATTGCAACGAGAGGAGAGGACGACCTCGCGTGTGGCGGGCGCGATGACCGATGCGATTCGCTTCCGCGAGACACATTGTTTGTTCACCATCACACAGTGGCGTGCACAGAGATTTCAGACAGGGTATGCACGGCTAAAACTTACCAACTTCAGCATTGTTTAGATAGCCTACCGCCAGTAGGGTACCTGCGGCGACATTGGCTTCGCTCTTAGAGTATTAGTTCGCTGATATTTGTTTGGGCCACCATGAATATCTAAATAAGTGATTGAAATCACTTATGTGATAAGTATCCAAGGTGGCCTTTAAAGTTAAGTTTATTTTCTTTGCGCAAATTAATTAAAATTGAAAAAGTATTTAGGTACATCAAGGATCAACTGATTTTTACAAGTAAATTTTTTGGGTTAAATTTCATTCGGGTACACATCTTCCCTTCGCAATCAATTTAACTTTAAATTTAAAAGATAACGTCGAAAACAATGAGCTGATATTACTACGTAAAAGCGGTTTTTATTTATCTAAACCCACTTATTTTCATACGTGAATACATATTACTTCAATGTCAATTTTCCATGTTTTATAGTAAATTAACGAAATAATTAATTAATTAAGTATTGTCAAACACAAAGAAAATCAATCAAAACAAAATAAATTACATAAAAAAATAGCGACAAAACGCTTTGACCACTTTGTAATAAGTAGGAACAAAATTGTCTTATTGTCCAACTAAAACAAGTCGACCGCCTACAATAAACAATTAAGCTATGCTTTCTCTGCTATTCAATTCGGTCGGGTTACATCCATAAGCTGTGCTTCTAAAATTCGTCAAAAGTTAAACACGCGCATACATTTTCACGCACACACCCACACATTTACTGTGTACTACACGAGACGTATTGTATGAAAAATAAGCACGACGTAGTACTGCTTATGGCCGAGAGAATGTATGGGGCGCTAGCAGCGACCTTTGGCGCTAGGCGCTAACCCCACAAGTTCCACAATCATAATAAGAGATGGCGCGCGATGTGAAACGCGTAATGAACACGAGAAGCGGACAAGCCAAAGCGCTGTGCGGTGAGATGGCGAACGAGTTAGATTAATTATTATTGTTATTACCATGATTTTTAACTAATTATAGTTATCATTTAGGGGCATGTATGTGTGGGACTCCAGGGTATGCAGAGCTTATTTGCATGTATGGAACGCACGCCCCTGCCATCACAACTGGAGCGATCCTTCGCGAGGTCGTCTAGTGGTCTTTCAACATTACCTAAAATTATACCTTCGAAAACAACGCTCCCCGCTTGCTTCGTATGCAACTATGTATAAACCGTGCAGTTCTCCAGTTAGTGAATCGAACGTTGCCAGAATCAATTAGACTATAAATAATTGTTTTTGGCACTAAATACTACATTGAGTTTCGTTTGTTTCCATAAACTAAATTATATGTTTGATTGAAGAGAGACTGCTATTGTAATGAAAGTTTAATTATTATATTTAGATTAAGAAGTAGGGTTCCTTTGGATAGTTAACTTTAACATTCGAGAACATTCCACTAGGGACGGAAGGTTCTCGAATGGGGGATTGCAGCGCAGCGTAGGACGTCCGCCCACAAGGTGGACAGACGTCCTGATAAAGGCCGCGGGTCGATGGTCGACGCCAGGCTAATCCCGGTCAAAAACTGGTCCTATTAGAAAATTATAGGGGAGGCCTATGTCCAGCGGTGGATGTGCTGCGGCCGAGATTGATGATCGTGTAGTGAATACAGGCGAAGCTAACATTTCCGAAATGATCTATTACATTTTATTTTGATTTTGTGGTACTTTTACGTATACTAGTGTTCATGACTGGTCTATCCATCTGTCACAAGAAACTATCTGCTTGCAAACTAAATAGCTACTAAACAAAAGCTTAGTAGGTAGGTACATTTTTCTCAAACAAATAGGAAAAATGTAGGTACCTACTAAGCTGTTTGTCTTTAAAGATAAATTAATTGGGAATGCTTTATAGCAATGCGGAAGTAGCTATTTATAAATCAGTTCAAGTACATGATTGTTTATATGGTGTCGAATTATGCAGCAAATTGGCCTAGTGGGCCAGCAGGGACAATGTCGACGTGCCGCGGTCGACGCTTTGGCTAATAGCCAGCAACGGTCTACGAGACACGCGTGCACTGGCGACGTCAGCGACCCGCAAAACACCTACTGCCAGACCAACTCTAAATAATACTTCCCCACAAAACTATGACGCCATAGCAACCGGACCAAACAGTCACTCCCCAGACACCAAACATTACAATTAGATCAAACTAATTACGGCGAGAAGTTAGCGGCAAAGCGTTATTTTTAATGGACTTCTTAGAGTGAAATTAAAACTCAGATAAAAATACACTGTATAGACTACAGTTAAAAATGTTTAAATCAGCAAATTTATACACCAAATTCTATTTTTAAAATTAGTAAATTACTGCCTAAAAAATCTTCGTACAAATAAATTTGTTTTTAAGTTTTTATTAATTAACTTAAGTTCTACTTTTATTTTTTTTATTATACATATTATGTAGTTTTAAGCAATATTTAAATAAACTTTATTTTATATCTGTTCGGTTATCTGCCTAACTTAATTCATAGGTATAAATTTGCGCTAATTTTCGTCAAATTGTGTTCGGTCTGAGGTAAGTCCCTCTCTTGGGAGTTACCATCAGCAACGACTCGTATATTTTTACTCTCAACGTGACAGCGGTAAGCGACAAACATATTATTTAAATATATTACATTTGATGAATTGCTACAACAGGCCATTACTGAAGTGTATTCATAACACTCGTCATAACATTGAGATACGTTGCCAACACATCCTTGTCAGGCACGGTGGCCAAATAGCAGCACTACACAAACGGATATAAAATCAAGATTGGCAACGGAAATAAGCTTTATTTATGTAACACAGAAAATTATAAAAACAATTCATTATAGGTTCCACTTATATGGAACCTATACTGAATTGTTTTTTGGATTTGGAATATTGAAAGTGGTGCAAATACATACATACCTATCTCATGCTTCTAAAAGCGTAAACGAAATGCTAGTATTTTTATTATCTTAATAAATAAATAAATAAATAAATAAATCGCTAAACATGTTGCTAAGCGCAAAACTCTAGAACGGTTGTACTAATTCGGCTAATGATATTCTTTTCAAATATTAGTTTCAAGTCCATGAAAGGTTCCTATGAAGAGAAAAAAAGAAGAAAAAGAGATAAGAGTAGGTAGGTAGTAATCAGCTAAATTATTCCCGGTGACAGGTGACTTTAAATGACGGTTAGCCTACTAGTACTTGACAGATGGTGAAAGAGGCCCTAAACGAATTAACTTAGGCCTTTGTTAGTTTGTCAACAGGGTTTATTAACATTCAAACTCCGTTTAGTAGGGACCAATGTGATAATTAAATTAATTTAACCTAAAGATTTACGTAGAAATTACTAGCATGCCTAACTTTATTCCCATTGGTAACGGTCACGATATGCTCATTCAAGAATTTTTGGCACTCATTCAAAAATCGTTGCAGATGATTTGAATTCGTCAAAGTATATTGTGATGGATTGGTTTGTATTATGGTTTGATTAAGAATTTTAATATGGCCATAAATTTACAAAAGCGGCGACAAACTAGGAAATGATTTAGATTGCGCAATTTCATTTGCATTACTGGTTTCAATTATATAGGAATTATATATACCTAGATTTACATATTGATATCTTTCATTACAATTCTGCGTTAACTACGCAGCTTATATAGACGTAGTATGTGAGTGTTAGTATTGTCAGAAAGAATATTAAATCATTCCTAAGTATAACTTATATTTTAAACTAGCGGCGCGTATCGGCTACGCACGGTTTTTTTTTTAATTTTTCTCTCCTTAAGAACATTGCTCGTACTTCGACGAAGATTTGAATAAAAAATAAATAAATAATTAGGTTAATAATTGGTTGGTCCAGCCGTTCTCGAGTTTTGCGCTTAGCAACTCATTCATATCATTTATATAGATAGATAAATGCGTAAGTGAGTTTGTCTGTTTCACACTTTAACTACTCAACCTACTATTTTACTACTAAAATGTACAAATGTCAGGTGTACAGATTTTGATACAGTTTTCTGTAATTGAAAGAGCGATAAACGAGGAAGATATGTATATCTATATATATGATTTGTAGAAAAAATGCATTCGTGTGAAGACGAGTACATGGACTTCACACGAATGGCTAGTAAAATATAAACAAATAAACGCGTCTCAAAATAAGTAAATAATTACAAACAATTCATCTTAAAAAGCATTATCATTTAAATAAGTGCCAATCAAGCTCATCTTTTAAGACTATTATACAATGTTAACATGAGAGCTATGTCGTTATCACAACACAACCCATGAAGATCTTACCACCTCTTAATATATATTTATATTCTATTTTTCTTAATAACAAGTCGTCGAGTTTGTAGAGTCGAGGCAAGCCAACTATAACATGCACCCACATAAATTGTTGTTTTCACACAGCTGTCGTTTCTATCACTGTTACACACCGAATAAATTAGCTAATAAACTTTAAATTTTAATGAAAATTCTCTGAATTATTGAAAACTACTTACAGTTGCACGCTCACTTTAGTTTTAGACAAAAAGTAGTCCTTGTGAGTGGAGAATTAGTTGAATCCAATGTGTAATTTTCTTAAAAGCTCATAAAAGATCCTCATAATCCTCATAAGGATAAAATAATCCTCATAAAAGATTTATGAGAAGCAAATATTAGAAGAAGGTTTTATTTTCAAACCAACAACCTGAACATTTATAATATTAATAGAATTAGTAATTAATTAGTAGAATCAATTTTAATACATATTAAAAAAATCAAACATTATTATTATTATCAATATATTGTGCATGCAATTTGACTGTTGACTTAGATAAAATATTGACAATTGACCTTAGATAAAATAAAATTTTACATTTACAAAGTTGTACAAATCCGATGCAAGTAAGTAGTTGTTAGAAAGTAAATATTACACTTGGGACTTTTTAAATGTGTTGCCATTATTTGATGGCAAATCAACTAAAATCAAAGAGGGCAAGGTGTAAGGCGAGATCACCGCCTGGCACCTATTGTACTGGTTGCACTAACTCCAAATACGACATTTAACCCCACTTTGGGGTATAAAGCAGAAATTAATGGTAACACTTGGTGGAGCAGACACAGTAACACTTGGCCGAGGGCCCAATGCACCAAAAGCTTACATTGCAGTTAAACACGCGACATTGGTGCATTAATTAAGTTTGAACTTTGAAACTTACGCGATAGAGTTTACGTTACGATAAAATTATGAGCAGCTTAGCGTGCCCATACTTTTGGCTAACCGTCTTGGTTATTTAGTTACTTCTATTTATATAAAATAATAATATTATAAACACAGATAGCGGATTTTTTGAGTAATTTCCCGATCGTGCCGTGATAGATACGGAAATTATCCTGAACATATATTATCGGTTAGGAACTTTGAAAAAAGAAAAATTGTGTTTTTACGTTTTACCAGACGATTTTTCCAATTTTTCCTTTATAAGAACTTTAATAGGACTACAAAGAATATTTAAAAAAATAAAATAAAATACTTAGCTAAATAGTTTCAGAAGTTCTCGAGTTTTGAGGATAGCAATCGATTTAGCGATTCACTTATTTTTTATACGCATAGATAGATAGATGCGTAGATTGTTGCATGTTCTATTCTATGTAAATATTAGTGAGGGGCGACTATAGCAAAAACTGTTTTGTGGTACCAGTTACCCCACATTTTACGACCATCCATAACACACACTAATCATAAGCGAATTAGGTCAGACTTTGTTCGCTTACTGAATAGTTCATTTCACCAGTTGAAAGGCTTTGTGCGAACATTTTATTACAATGAAGAAGTAAATATCAACCGTCTAAAGTACCAAATAAAAAAAAAGTTAATACTATTAGGACATGAAACATAATATTATTAAGACATTAAGTAACGCCTCTGACGCGTTATAAAACTTCAAAAGGGCTTTGGCTTTGTTTTAAGTCTTTTCAGTCACGCGAATACCTTTTAACTTTTAATAGGCACACTTAAGCCGTATAAGTTGAAGCGATATATTATAGAACACTGTGTAAATAATCTTAATTAAACTATATGTATACCATATCGTTTTGATGCAAGTGATGACATAAAGCGCTGAAGCGTGATCTCTAACTATGAGACATTCGAGGTAACGTCCGTTAACATTCGAGGTACCTACGTAAATACAAAATTACCCACAAAATATTTATATTTGTATGCACTTATAGGAACTTTTTGATTCACCCTGGTAACGGGGTAAACCTATATCTAGCAGTGGACGTCCTGCGGCTGAGATGATGATGATGGAGATGATGATGATGATGATGATGATACAATATCTTTGCGAAGTTAATATTCGCGACGGATGGATGAATTTAAATAATAAATGGTGTGGTTAATGAATTTAAATAATAAATTGTTGTCATCAACAAAAAACAAAAAGGTCAGTGTGCAATATGTAATGAGTTTCATTGACAACGTCCTACTAGTAGCGGTGAAAAAAGCTACAAGCACATATATTTGCTAGTGCTTTGAAAAATTGGCACATATCTCCGAAAAGCAAAATGCGTTACGCAAAAGTGAAGACATCTAAGTCTGTTTCGGTTCCAACGAACAAACGGGGTTCAATTATCACTTCTTCTATTCTTTGTTTTTGCAAGAGAAATGCTGTAACACACAATACATCTGTTTTGGCAAATTGCCAAACCATGAATCTAAAACCAATGGATGTGTTCGGAACTCGTTATTAAATGAACAAATTTCCATCAATACAAAAAAAATTACTTTGAAATTAGAGATTTGGTGAATTTGTTTATATAATACAACGCACAGAAGCTTATAGAAAATGGGATAAACTAAGAAAAGTGATAAGTAAAGACCTTTTCCAACTAATAATATCTCAATATTTTGTGCACAGGTGTGCCAAAAGTCTGTACGATATTTGTGTGTAATAGGCAGAAAAGGTTTCATAAAGAAATTTCTAAGAATAACCCATGAACATTTAAGACAAATAATACTATTTTAAAAATTGCGTTACCCGGAATATAATTTTTATGAGTGCGTAAAAAATCATAAAATTTTCCCTGCAAATATATAATAGGTAGGTATATATCACAAGCCTCCTTCGTTTATCAATCTTTCCATTATTAAAAACCGTATCAAAATTAGAAGAAGTCAGCGAAGAAACAATAGAAGCGAAGAAGCATTAATATTAAGCTTAATAACTAGTGGTCCACTCCCGGTTTCGCCTGGGTACAAAATAAAAACTAACCTATCTTTTAAATTGGACCAAATTACACATAGTTACGAAGTTTTATCAAAATCGGTTCAGTAGTTTAGGGTTCATCGGCGACAAACATGTGACACGAAATTTTTATATACCTACATAGAGATATATAGACTTGGAGACATTAACTCATTTATGATATTAATGTCTTAAGTAACGTTCGTGTAGAATGTAGGTATACGTGAACGAAAATAACATTGATACAAGGAGATTGTCAAACAACTCTTAGAAGAAAATTTTAAATCAAAAAAGCGAGTATAGATATATATATTTTATTTTATTTTATTTTTTATTTTATTTTTATTTTTATTCTGAACAACAACCCTACAGCAAAACAAAATAATATACAATAGATATCATATTACTGCTTCATTGCCAGTTACAGGGCTCTACTGTGTAAGACGTAAAAAAAAAAAGAGAAAATTACAGTTATATTACCTAAGCCTAACCTAATTAATAATTCTAAACAACGGGGAAGGGATGCGTGCGTGCGTGCGTGTGTGTGTGTGTGTGTGTGTGTGTGTGTGTGTGTGTTTGTGTGTAGTTCCATTTAATTATCTTTAAGCGTTACTCTATAGGTACTATCTATATAGAGTATAGATAGTACCTATAGAGTACAGATTTATTTTTTAAATTAATTTTATTTTGCTTTGAAAACGTATAGAAACTTGTAACTAATTATTATTTCATAATATGTTGGTTGTCTTTTATTTTTAGGAGTCCTACATAGAGGTTAACGACCAAACCATGCCGTGTAAAGAAAAAGCTATAGCTATATATGTGTATAAGAAAGCTCATAGAGTTTTTGAATTCAGAATACTCACACAATTGAAGAGTAGGAGCTTTGTAAACAAATTCTAATTATTAATATTAAGAATGGATATTTTGTATTCTTTATTGTTTATTGTATGTTACATAATCTGCAAAAAAATTGCATCCCAGAGAAGCCCGGGTCGCTTTTGTATTATTTTCCCATCATTTCTGCACGTTATGTTTTCAAATTGGTCTTAAAAAATAATTAATATAGATTCAATGGTGCAGCATTAGTGAAAACCGCATGAAAATCCTTTCAATAATTTTTAAGATAATCGCAAACATACATACGGACGCGGTGCAATACTTTGCAATATGTAAGGATACTTTTGCATATTAGTAACAAACAACTATTAGAACTATGCATATTAGAAATGAATTGGATGCACAAACAAAACTAAACCTTCAAAACAATGAATAACCTTCATCAGAAAATCGATAACTTTGCAATTCAAATCACAATTAAGCTCTCAAAATGTGGGCTGTAATTGATAACAATCGAAGCGATAGCCATCGAAACAACAAAATTAAATCATTTCGTATTTTATTAGAAGGTAAACGTTAAGTATATTATAATAGGTGCATTAATAAGATGGCATTTCTAAATCAATCTATGATCTAAATGCAAATTTTACGAGCAACCAGTGTCCAGGCGACGACTGCGTTTATAAATATCTACTTGTACCTACGAGTGCATTAAGAAATATTATAATCCCTACGAATATTATACGATTAATTTTTCAAAAGTGAAATAACATTGTAAACTGTTTCTTTCTTTTCCTGAGAAATTAAAAAAACCCATTAAAAAAATATTATAAGTACTTTTAATGACATTATTTTTATTAAGGATAAATTTGGGAATTTATTAGGTAAATAATATCATAATATTCCTAACTAGCTGCTGCCCGCGACTTCACCCGCGTAACTTTTTAAATTATACACTAAAACCTTCCTCGAGAACCACTCTATCCATCAGTGAAAACAGCATAAAAATCGGTGCAGTAGTTTTTGAGTTTATCGCGAACAGACAGACAGAGAGACGCTGCAGAGGACTTTGTTTTATGATATGTAAGGAAGGATAAATTAATAGGTTAATTATAGAATAATAAAATGTCTTAACTCCTCCAAAAGTGCAACTATTTATTTTATTTTATGCATAGAAGAATAGAAGGTAGTCGGCTACTGTCATAATCTTTATAACAAAATAAGCTTTTCTATGACTTCACTCGTACACTATATATTCTGATACCTAGTTTTAAATAATGCTCATTTACTTTCTAAATATAATAGTTTAAACAGTTTACCGTGCGATGTAAGTCTTGAATTGATTCGTGCTGTTATGGCTCGCGCGACTTCCAAAGAATCAGGCGCCCGCTGTTGATACAACCGCAGTCTTTCAAACAGACAATCGGCTGCTGTTTCGTCCGCCATGCGGTGAACTGCTGCAAGGAAATAAACAAAATTGCTTGATACTTGCGATAACCGAGTTGGATGTTCGAATATTATTTTTCTATTTCCTTTGTAATCCTTTTAATATAATATTTTCGCAGTCATTTTGGCAGCCTGTCTGGCGGCAGTAATCAGCCTCTTACAGAAGGCCACCGTAAAAATAACAGCATATGTGCTTTTGTGTTTCAGTGTGCGAGTAAAGGATGCCAGAGCCCATTTCCCTAACCTCTTTTCCAATCCTCAGCTATCCTTAATCCTACTTAACGTATGAACGTATGTGATAGATTGTTACAAAAGTTACGAGGACACCATTATTATGGCCGGATTTATGAAGGGAAAGGAAATCAGTTGTAGATATTAAAATATAGGAAAGACAATACTAGTAATATGTAATTATGTTTTTTTTTATTATTATAGTGGTGAATATGTATGTGCAGTGTGTATTATATTAAATACTAGCTGTTGCACGCGATTTCGTCCGTGTAACTTTATAAAATACTAGCTGGTGCACGCGACTTCGTCCGCGTTCTGGATGAAAGGTACCCTATGTTCTTTCTGGTGTCCCAGACAACGTGTATGCAAAATTTCATGGTGATCGGTTCAGTAGTTTTTGCGTGAAAGCGTAACAAACAAACAAACAAACAAACAAACATTCACATTTATAATATTAGTAAGGATAGCCTATGTTACTCGCTTATAATATAGTGAAGATTTTTTTCAAATAGGGCCAGTAGTTTTTGAGCTTATTCAATTCAAACAAACAAACAAACAAACAATCAAATCTTCCCTCTTTATAATATTAGTAAAGACATGTAGTATAGATGTATAATCAAGGGCGGCGAGTAAGATGCAATGATATATTGACTTTAAAGTATGTTCGACTGTAAATAAACAAAGAAATAAAATGAAAATCTTAAAATGAAAGTGAGTTTGTTTGTTACGCTTCCACGCCTTAACTAAATCAACCGATCAACCTGAAATATTGCAAGCACGTTGTTAGGGGTGCAGAAAAGGACATAGGGTACCTTTCATTCAGAAAAAAGTACTGCTAGTAAAGAGACAGGGACGAAGTCGCATCAAAGCTAAATGTTACAATTACACTATAATTTTTTTATTTTGCAAACGGCTTTTAATGTTCCAAGAACAAACTTTTAACAGCGGATGTGTTTGTATTTTATGTATCTTTTCATGAAATCTCTATAAAAAAAATCGTTTGAATTTCCGCGTTAATATGTGACCTCATTACGTTTGAAATATTGCCAGTAAAGCAGTATCGAGCTTTCCAACAATGTAGTTAGCTTTCGAAACTACTAATTTTGTATGTCATGGTTGTTATATTAAAGTATAATAGGTGAAAGCTCTATTTTATTTTATAATTATTTTGAGTATAATACTAAACCTACATATTTTTGATTTTTAAATACAAAAAATGCTAATTGTCATGGGAAATACCATTGAGAGCAAATAATGAAATACTAATCAATCTATATAAATAAAAATCAATGTAAGTATGTTTGTCCTGTTTGGACTCCAAAACTTATGGGATAAACAAGCAAGGTTTGTTTGTATAAAAATTGCATCCCGGGCGAAGCCGGAAGCGAGTCACTAGTTGCTTTTTTATAGGCACATATAAATGCTTTTTTAAATAGGTACAAAACATGATTAGTGTTTTATTAGATGAACATAAACATGTATGTATATGTATATTATGTTTACAAATAAGCATGTCATTGAGCTAACACAAGGTACCTTCAAGATTATGTGGGATCGTGGAAAAACAGTGCGGAGTTTAAACGGAAAAATGTCTATGTTGACATACGTGCGTGTATGCGGTGTGTAATTTTCTCCGGAAAATCAATTGTTTCAAACGTTATTTAGTATATGAAACGCTATAGAAATTTTATGAACGGCTCGGGCAGTTAGCTCAGCGCTCCGCGGCGGTCGCCGGCTGACTGAGATGGAAAATCGTCTGCCGGAAAATATTTTCTCGCACGCCCCGCGGCTCATTAATAATTATTGTCCCCGTGATTTGATCGTAAAATTAATTGCCCCTAAATAATGTTTTGATGATTTTAATATTTTATTTACAATAATGACTAGCACAGTAGTTGTGTTATGTATGCAATGTTGTGTTATGTTAGTTGTGTTATGTACCTATTTTTTTTATTTTTCTTTTATTAATAAAATATTGTGGGTGGGCATTGGGTATCGCAATCCTCACAATCGAAAACCCTCATAAAGCAAAAAAAAAAAAAAAAAAAAAAAAACGATTCTAAACCGTTAGTAGGTACTTAAGCATGTAAGTAACGAGGTTACTATCCGCGTTTTTATCGATAGAAGGCCTCTTGGACCGTCTAGTCTAGTCTCTAGTCTAGACTAGATTGCTTTGCTGGTTATTGTGCATTTGTTAAAAAATAAAACTTATGTACCTTTTTTATTCGGCTTTTTAACTTCTTGCGTCTGTACCGATGAATCGACTTCTGGTAATGAGTCTGTAATTAGAAATATATTATCTTAAATTTAAAATAGCAATCTCGTGGATGCTTGAGTAGTTATATCGGCGCACAATTATTCCAAAAAGCTATCTCGTTTTCCTAATATATAAATGCGAAAGTTTCTATGTTTGTATGTTTGTTCCTCAATAACGAAAAAACGCCTGAACTGATTTGTATGAAAATTGGTACACGGATATTTTATTATCTGGATTAACATGTAGGATACTTTTTATTGTGTTTTTTTTTTTGGTTTCTGAGACATCATTTAAAAATCAAAAAAAATTAGCGCTACCGTTGTCACAGTGATAAAGATATCAGATATTTTCTCAGGTGTTATAAAGTCGCGGGGCACAAGCTAGTAGGTAATGAATATATTGAGAACGATTATATTTCATAAACTTATTTACAACTCCCTAAGGTTACCTATCTGTTAATAAGATTCAAAGATTAATACATATTCAATTGTCAACAGGAAAATATTTTAGAATTTTCTCATCTAGTGTAGGTCAGTCAGCGTGGGCTGTAATTCTAGTTCTGTTCCACCGGCCTTTGCCCGTCCAATCGGATTGGTTTGTTAGGGACAAAGAAGGCCCACGCCCGTGTTCTCCTGGCGGACTCCATTCAACGCTATTTGACAGTTATCAAATCGTCTCTAATATCCACTTAATATGAAGCGCATACCTACTTATATTATTGTACTTGCCATCTCAACACTCACCTGACATTTCACATTCATTACAGTGATTATTGTGTTTACGTGAACATTTATTTTATAATACAACAATGCATTTCTGATATATTTCATGTATTTTGATCCGGGAAAATTAATGGGGAATTTATGACAGAAAATCTCCGTGAAAAGTGTCAAAATATATATTTTTTATTGTTGACAACTTGTCCGTGAAAAAATAGGGTGAATATTTTTTCGTGCTGTAGGTAGGTACTATCATAAACAATAAATAATACAAGAGTCAATTCCACAGGGTTGTTCCAAACAGTTCTACGATAGAACTGTTCGGACAAAAAAATTAAAAGTAGTTCTACTAGCGGTATTTCGTTTCTTAAAAAAAAGTGATATAATATGGATACCTACCTTCTTTTCCTTCCTTAAACTTAAACTGATATATTTTTACGTTTTTGCTACAGTAGTTTTCGAGCTTTTTTATTATTATTAACGAGTCGGTAAAAGAATGGTGCTTCAATAGATAGATAAGCTACCATTCAATAAGGTAGTAGTAATATTACACACACATTTGCGTATGTACTGTAGCAGAAATGTCAACAAGTGTAAAATGCCTACGGCGTATAGTTGCGGTAGCGTCGGCAAAATGTCATCCGTAATCTGTATCGATCGGGATCGATAAATGATCGAGCGAACCTTGTTATGTCTTGTACTATGACAACGCCTACGCCAATTTTATGGACATTAATGAATAAAAGCTTAACGCTAATATATCATACGGAATTTTGATATCATTAATCAAAACGTTCAGACGCAGCGGTTGTGAGAGTTAATACACCAACAAAATCAGAGTCATGCTTAGCTTGACTAAAAGGTTTTCTTTCAATTACTGTATTACATTGAAATACATACGTCGCCTATAACACAAGCAACGCCACGAGTGTAACAAGTGTTCTGCCGACCATAGTAAGAATAACAATAAGGTATTTGGAAGGAAAATGGGCTCTGGCATTGTTTAATCACTCGTAGTCTTCTGTGAGGCAGTGGTTACTGCCGCCAGACAGGCTGCCCAAATAATTGCGAAACGCAGTGCCCTACTATCACTACTATCTAGATCCAGACCAAGGCCAACTTTGAAAAATTAATTTCCAAAGTTAACCAAAGTTAATGCCCGGCAGGGGCATTGAACTAGGGACCGCTAAGACAGAGATTTAAGGCGAGCATAAAAAGCAAATGCAAACGTATTCAAAAGCAATCAATGTTCATTTATTTATGTGTGAAAAGTAAAGATACTGCTGTTGTAAATTCATGTAGAATTTCTTTAATCTTTAATACTTTCAATACTTTCAATTACTTTTAATGTAATAAAATAGTTACTAACATTGTACAAAGTTTTAGTAAGTAAAGTCTTTCTCTTATGCGCAACGTATGGTCACAGCATTATTATTAAGAGAGACACGAATTTGAGACGTCTATTGTATATTATAATGCAATTTGTTATCGTTTATTAATTGAATTAGTGAGAGATTTGAATTAAATTAACTACTTATTTTGATTTAATGATTTTATTCGTATAGGTAAATGATACATTCTGATTCAATCTACATATCAACCAAGCATCACAGTTAATCAGTATGAGGGCCTCTTTCACCAACTACAAGTAGTGTTGAGTAGTTACCTACTTTTCAAGTATCGCTAATTGGCGAGTAAATTTTACAAGTAATAATAGTAACGAGTAAATGTTAGGATAGTAACAGAGTAAATATTTATCAACATGAAACAGTGCAATATACACCTACATAATTATGTTCAATATAGAAAATATGCCGCCGGAATTAAGTACATACTATTAAGTTAATAAGTTACACAAAAATCCATATAGTAATTTTAACGCCCACCATACACGTGGGAATCGAGTTAAGTTGGCGCATTCATACTTGGATTTATTATTTTTCCATAAATCCTTGAAATAGCTTCAACAAAGAAACAAGAAAGAAGACAGTTTTTTGTTCTTTAGTACAGAACTCTAAGTTCCAACACAACTTCAATGAATCCCAATGTTTGTATAATTTAATTTAAATTACAATGGGTTCTTTTTATTTTCTTTATTTTTTTCCTAATAACAAGCTGCTACAAGCAAGAGAGCGACAAGTCACTTGTCTTCATTATTTCATGACTTGTGGTTCCCGGAAAAGAACTTCGCACCCTCTGGGCTAGCCCTATGCTCTCTGGCAGCCTACCGCTAGCGGTAGGCATGCAGTAACTTATCCAGAGAGGCCATCCCGTTGTCTGCAAGTCTACAAGGTGTCTGGATAAGTTGGAAGTATTTAGCTGGATCCACCGCCTTCTTCCACAATTAATACGATTAATCACAATTAATCATCGAGATAGGTACTCTTAAATTACTTACAATAATAATAACTCAATATAGTTAAACAATACGCCAATTCTACCTTATTGTTGATATGTCTCCACTTTAAAGGTGTCATGTCTATAAATTATGGTTAATTATGAATCTCATATGAATGCAGGTGTAGCAAAACATTTTTTTTCTGTAACGCACTAACTGTAGTGAAGTTCACAAAAAAAAACTACTGAAGGTGAGACGAGAGACTATCCCTTTTCACATTATAAAATTTGACTGGAAGTGTCCATCATATTTGAATTTGTTTAGAAAAAATACAGTTAGATATTCATGAATAACTTATATTAAATTATATATTATATTTATATTATGTTTATTTGATATCGTTGTAAAAGAAAACTAGGGTCGATCTGTTCTCAAACTGTCCACGGGTCATTGTCTTTTTAAAACCCGTGAGCTAATAAATGCTTTTGGATTATTTGCACAACAATCAATGCAATTTTTTTTAGTATTTTTTGTTTTATCTGGTTGCGTGGAAATCTAAATTAAATATTTCCGGATAATCATATTTTTATGCAAAGATCAGCAGACAGGGTGACACCTATTTGATGGTAGGTAGGTGATCGCCTATCAATAAGCAATGCCACTGACGCTGGAATAGGGTAACAGATATATGATTATTGATGAGGGATAGGCAATGCACTCTCACTAACAAGACAAAGAGTTAAATTGAAATTTAATTGATAATTGGTTCAATAAGGGTCTGGAACTGATTCCAGATGAGTTGTTCGTATAATTGTAGCCTCCTACTGTCGAATTGAAATGAAGATTTTAAAATTGTATGCAGTGATTTCCTAGTGTTGTGTATGTCAATTAAAATAAAACAAAAAAAGTGAATTTTCAAATGAATGAGTTTTTTAATGCACAAGAAGCAAATCGTTGTTCCAAAAGTATTTTCGATAGTCGCCGCGTGATGTAAGTTAAAAATTGTGTATTGCATACAAATTGATGCGAGACACATCTAGTAAGTTACATTCCGCGAACAGGGGCGGGGTACGCATAGTATATATATAAGTGTCTTCCGAGGATTAAGCCGAGCATTTATCTTGTCTGTTAGTGCCATCGACATCAAGGTACGAAGCATTAAACAAAAAGCGATTACTGATAAACTAGACTGTCGCTTAAAAAGCTTTGATATTTTATCGAAATTGTTTTGTTAATTAAGTATATTAATTTTGTTTGAGTGTAACAATAAAAAATGTGATTGTGTATAAAATCTTTTCAAAAGTGTCTTAATAATTGCGATACTTAGCTTTTTTAGAATTCAAAGGATGGTTTTGCATGTGTTGTGAAATACAAATGAATATAGATTGCTCACTTTTACTTTTTATGTTACAGCTGTTACTTATTTGTTTTACTTATAAAAATATTCTTACTAATAGTAATGTTACTATAGCTATAACCCTAAATAACATAATGTTACTGATATAATTTAAAAGTAATGTTACTATTACTCATCGTTCCGTGTTTGAGCAGTCCGTGGGTGGTATTGAATGAACAGAGAGTTGTTATTTGGATTGTCTAAAATTAATTGATATTTAATTAAATAAGGTTGTAAATTATTTATATTTTCTGTATCAGAAAAGTAGTTTTGCGCATTTGTTTAAATTACTTCTATTGTTAATTGTTTATTAATATGTGCAGATGATAGTACTACTGTGCTTATGTGCGATTGCCGGGTACGCTTCTGGCGGCGCTTCAGTGGCATGGCCAGGAGCTACTTATCTCAGGACCGTCATACCACCACATACGAAGACTGTCGCTTATTCTACCACGCAATATATTAATTCGGTAAGTTAACTTTTTTTTCTCTGCTTGTTTCAATAAGGCTTGTTAAAGCCATGCATGTGGACTTGGAAAAAATCTTATTTAAATATTCTTTCGAAAGAAGTAATTCCTAGCATATTTATAACAATACTATGAAACAGCATCTCTTAGACAATCTGTAAGATTTCGGTATACATCTTCTGTAATGGTTGCATTTAGGCCTGGTTACTAATTGTTAGCTATCTATACATATTAATAAAATCGTAAACAAGCCGTGTGTGTACATTACATATTAAAAAAAATGTTTTGTTTTTATTAAAATTAATAAAAAGTAATTTCTTTTATTTTCTTTTCTAGTTACCAACATCTCCGTACTCTTTTGGATTAAGTCCTCAAATTGCGTACCACCTTCCAACATTCAGCGCGTTCTCTCCGCTACAATCTGCTTATTATCCAGTAGCTGGTCCTTCGTATTTCCCACCGAACAATGTTTTCTACCCAATCAATTCACTTGGGCCAGCCGCACCGGAATTGCCAGTTGCAAGTGCTCCAAGCTTCCCTACACCCCAACCAGGGGATTCGGACACGTCGGTGGTAGATTCGTCTGATTATCCTTCAGGACAACAACCTCAAGCTCCAGCTGCTCCAGAACAACAACAACCTGCGTCACCCCAATTTCCACAAACAAATCTGCCTAGCTTCGAAGATTTCATTCAAAAGCCCGACGCACCCGCTCCTCCGCAGAACCCGCAATCACCTCAAGGCTTTCCACAAGCACCTGAAGGCTTTCCACAAGCACCTCAAGGCTTTCCACAAGCACCTGAAGGCTTCCCACAAACACCTGAAGGCTTTCCACAAGCACCTCAAGGCTTTCCACAAGCCCCTCAAGGCTTTCCACAAGCCCCACAGTTCCCGTCCGGAATTCCGCAAATGCCCCAACAAGGGGTTTCCCAGTACCCTGAAAACCCAGCTTTTGCACCTCAACCAACGTCTCCCCCATCGTCTTTCCCGTCAGGAGACAGAGAAGATAAAGGTCTAAACGATGAAGATACGATATCCGTCGAGTCTGCATAAATATTTGTAACAATAAATTAGTCCGAATCAAAGAATTTGTTTATTTCCCTATTAATGAAGTTATAATGTACATATCCCAAATGAGTCTACCCAAAACTCGCAATAGTTCTCTTCTGTGTCATAAATATTATAACTAAAGACACTATAAGAGCTTGCTTTTGGGGCCACAAAGCGGATGTGGTAGGTCTTGACGATTTATTATATATTTATTTATAAATAATAAAAATATAATAATAATAAATAATTTATTTATTTATTTATTTATTTATTTATTTATAATTTATAGTAATAAAAATTAAAATTCCCTTTTTATTTTCTACTTACATTAAAAAGATTCACAAAATACTAAGCACTTATTTTTATTTACTTATGTAATTGTGCTTTTATAATTGTAATTTTGCTATCATTTATTCAATAGCAAGTGGGCAGTGCATTCCACAGTAGAATAAATGTCAAGAACAGTAACAAGTTCTTTGTTGCTAAGTTTTATAGGCCACATTTTTGAAATCAATACCTATGGCGAATCAGTGGCAACTAAGCGTATACTCGTACAGTAAATAAATAATTGTATGTTTATTAGAGTTCATTCACATTACAGACAAGACATTTTAGAGTGGTGATAAATAAATTATCATCAATCAATACAATACGGGATAAGCTTATATAGATTTATTAGCTTATAAGCTTATATATGGGATATTTTATAGATTCATGGACGAAATTGCGTATTTATATCTGTGTTGATATGAAATTATTTATTCGTAGCTATAGATGCGATTTACATTGTGTCATAACATAACGTAGTAGCAATATACTGTATTTATTATACTTAAAATTCACTACCATGTTAAAACCATGTAATAAATTCGAAACACGATTAGATGGTTATAGGCTGAACAGGAACTAAAAAATATGAACATAAGTGAAATAGAAAGATTTACTAAACAAATAGGTACTGGATAGATCCGAAGATAAAGGAATTGCTTATATTATCGTATCTTAAAATCGCTTGCTTAAATTTGTGTCAATTTGTGTGATAATTGAGGGAACCACCAAATGATTACGAAATAAAAAGAGTTATCGCGTTCATTCTGGGTATTTTATTGGTCAACAATTCGGTTTTCTTCCTGTTAGTGTTAAGGTCATCTCTCACGTCAAGATCCAAATCTTTGTCTGTATTGCTATGTGGCTGTGGAGATGGTAGCTCCTTTCTAATGTCATAATCCACTGTTGTTTCTGCAGCTGCTGTTTTACCTTTAGGGTTGATACGCAACGATGTCATTAGGATATCATCTGCGTAAGACCAAGTAGGTACCTACGGGGTACGTATTGGCTGCCAACATGATAACGCCCAAAAAATTTGTGATTGTAAGTTATGCTGGTAAAAATCTCTAAACATATCATCATGCCTATCGATGACATAATGCTGCGCGTGCTGCGTTGGCGCAAGCCAGTAGTGCAAGTAGTACGAAGATCATTTCTCCAATTTCTTTATTACTTGTTCACTGTACTCGATTAACTGGCGAATGACCAAAGTGGTTATTAATATATTGGTCGTGTAAGTTTAAGTTTATCAAAATGTCATAATCAAACAAAAGTCAAGGAAATAACATGACGATGTTAACAATATATTCTAAGCTATTTACTGAAGTAGTTACTCAATGGAAAAATATCTGAGTTTAGGTTATAGGTTTAATTTGCAATGATAAAGAAACTATAGTTAAGAATTGGGAACTAATCGCCGACTTCCATCTTATAAGTATTTTTATTAGTATTTTTATAAGTATTTTTTTCAGATTTGAATTGCATTGTATTTTTTTCACTTTTCTTCTAAATAAGCAAATTAACATCTAAATTATTTTTGGAATGGAACCTAACGTAAAACTTTCTACCATTTTATGAAAGTAAAAATGGAATGAAAAAGAGATGACATATACAGGGTGTGGCCTGTAATAGGAGCAAAAAATTAAAATGTAGACCCTTTAACTAACCAGTAATTAATTCCGAATGCTCTCAATTAAATAAAATGAAAAACTAATTTACCGTTATTTCCTAACAAAATTAATAGAGCCAGCAATGTACTGCAGACATCATGTGTCTAGCCGGCGTACTTGACAGTGACATTTACTATCGTTTTCACGTATTAGAAAATCTAGTAAATACATCAATATTGCTTATTTAACGTATGCACTTATTAATTAAATAGTCACTTCTTTTAACATTACGTAACAGGTTACAACTTTAATAATGGGCGTGAACTAGCGAAAAATCGAAATGAGTAAAACGCTATAAAGCTACTTCAAACTATTTATTAAACAGTTCCAACAAAAACAGTGCACTAATCATTAATAATAATTATTTTTATCTCACGGGTAACCTCTTAAACACTCAACTTGCACTTTAAACAATTTGTATGGATGTTTGTTTAGCAAGAACACGACTACGATCGTACGACCTGTTCCTTGTTTGACACCACTCCACAACACGTACTGAGGACAGAGTCTTGTCGAAACGAACGAAGAATTTCGGTGTTACTCTGACTGAACACCCTCACTCCACAATCAGAACCGCATTGGTGACACCACATTCGTTGTTTTAAGATGACAACAACGGGGCTATTTACCTGCCCGGAAGATAGGTAGTCGTTGTTAGTAGTTAACTTAACACAAAGCTCGGTTTACTTTTGCTCTTGTTGTATCATGTACATATTTAACTAATATTAATATTGTAACTTGTTTAATTATTGCAAATTGGAAAATTTTGGTTTACAATATTGACGTAAATTGTCATTACATTGTTATAATAGAGTAGGTACACTATTACTAAAAAGTTTGCATTTACATGGTTTATGGTTTGTAAGATACATAATAGACAATAAATAATTGACTTTGTGCGGAATAAAAACCGACTTGAAATGAAATGAAATGCTCTATTTGCGTTACCTCTAGCTTCTCCATAAAGTAATATCATATCGCATAATGCGGGAGCGTCGTAGGGAATTCGTGCCATTTTAAATCAGTGACGGCCATTGATTGTCAAGTCACATTATTGCCAAAGACAAAGTCAAAATAAAATAACAAGATCAGATCAATAAAAAGAGGTTAGAAAGCGTGAATTGTAAATATCTTGACTTTTGCTGTCAAAATCAAATAAATTTGCTGTCAAAAGCAAACGTCCTAACAAAGAAACACGGAATACCGCTCTCATGATATTTGTAGTTTCTAATGCGTGAGGTTAAGAACTAGTTTCGATTGATGGATTGTTAAGTAGATACTATCTTATTAAGAAACATCGTCCCCCGTACCAAGCAATGTCCAGTACCAAGATAACTAAGGATCGATAACCGACAATTAAGCGATCATGAAATTCATTGATTATGTATTGTAACTTTGAAAGGCCATATCTCTGAGTTTAAAAACTTTATAGCATTAAGATAAGGTCAAGGTAACTACGTATACTCTGTATAATCAGCGTTTAAATTTATTGCCCCTATTACAGGCCACACCCTGTATATATTTTAAATTATTATAAAAAGTAAAAGAGCTCCTGTGAGAAAATATGTATTAAAATATTAGGACCTACTTAAGGAACGTAGTTACTTACCTACTTAAGGAAGATATTGCTAATCAAAAAAACTAGGCGCACAATACTAATAGCTAGTAACGGTTAGCCAGCGGGGTTAGCGTACCACTGGTCAATTTTCCTTCTCGTAATGAAATTGATACGAGGGGTGTTAAATAAAAAGTGAGAATGACAAAAACGCAGTTATCTTTTAATACAACTTATTTTATTTATATTAGACTACAATTTTTAAAATACAAATAAAAATCGAAACTTTTTAATTAGTTAAATTTTAATTAGAAACGTTCAGGATGCCTGAACGTTTCACAAAAAAAATGCAAGTTAGATTAATTTTCCAAAAATAGACAAAATAAAAGGCAAAATTTTTTAGAAGTATTTTATTAGATAGGACATTTAATAAAGAAAATATACACAAAACTATTACATAACTAGAGCAAAATTCGTAGCAAGTTCGAAAGTCATTGTCATCAGTGTTAAAATTAAAAACATTGAACAGCAGGTAAACGAATTTTGTCATTGCTCTTGATAATACAGTTATAAATAATTTAAAATAATTAACAACATTACTAACATTTAGTACCTACTTTATAATTTTACTTTATAAAAATACTAAAGTATTAATAATATTATATATGATGATAGTATATACTAAAGTAGTGTTGTTTAAATTTTTTGTTTAAAAAAAGTACAAATTGGTTAAGGTAACAATTTGCAATCCGTATCTACAATTGCATCTAAGTAATATCTACAAATACAATCCGTATTACAAAGTGTTGGTAAGTTTATATATATAACCAAATTACCGTGACTTTCAGTATTGAATTATTTAACTACTGCTTATACTGACAACGCTTTCGCGTGATGAACGCACTGAATATTGAGGTTTCATCAAAGTAATCCAAAGATTTCTTGTATTCGGATCACACACGACAAAATACACAAACAACACAAAACCCTCAATAGTAGATGTTAAACAAAATAGATATGACCACATTAAATTATTGGAAAAAGAGAATAAACCAAAAACCCACGTAAGTCCTAACAAAAAGAACAGAAATACTGACAACCTTAATTGTGCACCAATGAGATCTATATCAGTAGAACGCATCCTTCCATCGCGACGTGAAATAGCTACCATTACTAAAGCGAAAAGTATTATATTCGTGATAAGTATAAGACAAATAGGTAGTATAATACTAAGTATTAAGGACAGTCCTCGAGGGTAACAAATTGGTTTGATAGAATTATTATAATAGTCATTTGGGATGTAATTCTGCGGGTTAACCAACAAAACTAATAGAACTGGAATTATTGGTATAACCCACCCTATTAGTGTAAATTTCACCATAAACCTGGATGGCCTTCGAACTCCCAAAACTTGAACATATCTAGTGAATTGCAATATTCCTGTTATCAACATCCACATAAAACTTGACAATATTGAATAGTGCAATAGCGATCCTAAAGCGATGCACATTACTTTCATATTTTCAGCAAGAACATATTTATCGTCTTTTTTCACAAATATGCTTTTCTCAAGGTTAAATGTAATAATAAATATTAATGGTAAAGCAATGGCAGTTGACAAATGTAAAAGTACTTTTGTGCCAGCTTTCTTTCTCCAAGTTTGAAACACTAATGCTGTGACCCAGATACCTACTATACCCACCAAAGACAAGAAACAACCAACTAAAGTAATGATGTTCAAAGCTCTTACATGGACTTCGTCCATGGTGTTTTCGTTTCTAGTAGGATTGCGTATTGCTAATAGTTGACCGAAGTGCGTCAAGTGAAAACATTCGCATATTGTTATGTTTTCCATGGATTTAGTTGAATAACAGCCATTTTTCGCCCAAAAACCGGGTGCACCACCTTTACTTTGTGATTGAAAGTCCCAGTATCCGCAAAAGTTGTCAGATATATTTGCATCATGCAGTTTCTTAAATAAAATCGGCACCGGATATTTTAAGTTTGAAATATAACCTGGGATTGAAATACCAATTATGCGACTATTTATAATATGTTTATTTCTGTTAAATTCTTGAAACACTGCATCATTTTGAAATACACTGATAATTACATGAACATCTTTCTTATTTACTTCTAAGTCGTCGTCACTTACATTACTCTGTGTCAAAGTGTTAAATACTTCTTCAGGAACCCAACAGGCAATTTCTAAATTTTGTACTGTAAGTATATCTTCTAAAGTTGTATTCATATATAGGGGTTGTATTATCATATCAGTAAAATTTTCAGATAATGACTTTTTTATTATAATAAGACCTGTTATGTTGTTGTATGTCGGGTAGGATATTTGCACTATAAACTGCGGCTCTATGGCTAATTGATATGTGTTTATATTAACTTCCTCTTCTGGTCCAACTGCCAATATCTCAATAATGTCGTTAATCGAATCAAGTATGACATTTGTAGAGTTAAGGGTTTGAGCTAACCGTAAATATTGTTCATTTAGTACCATAACTCTGTCCATAACCCAGGCTATATTTTCAATATCGCCCATTTCAACGTGAGTTTCATTTTTCTCTGCAACATCTAAAATGTGCTGTAGTGACATAGATAAATAATAAATATCTGCTGGTATAATGATATCAACATTGCCGAGAACGAACCCTAAACCGTCAGTAATAAATGTCGATGTACAGTTTTCAGATACTTGTCCCGTAACAAAGTTATATAAGAAGGTTGTAGTGTAAGAGGGTTCGTAATTTTTGTTACAAAAACCATCAATTTCTCCCCAAAATCCACCAAAATGGTATGATCCGTGACAATGCCTTTTAACTGGTAATCCGTTTGCTTGAAGACAGAACTCTTTAGGAGCAGCAATGAAACCTATAGGTGTTAACTCCCAGTTAAGAATGAAATAATCGTTAGTTGTAGATGGCAAACAAAACAATGAACTCGATATATTCACAAAAGTATAATTATGTTTATGGAGTTCTAATTCTGCTATTGTCTTTAAATCATTGTAAGTACTTTGGATATTACTTGCATCATCATCAAATGCATCAGTTAATGTCACATGTAAATGTGTTAAAATTGTAATTTCTTCTGTAGTATATTGCAATATTTCCATGACCAAAACTGTATTAACGTCAAATATATTAGTTAAATCTGAAGTTATTGAAGTCATGCTCAGTATATCTTGTTCATCGGAAGTGTAGGGGCACTTTAAAACAAGCGCAAATACATGACCTTTATCTCCTCCAGGGTTGACAATAATCTTGTTTGTTGAAATTAATGAAAAGTTTTTAGTATGACCTTCACACCAATATTGGGCAGACCGATGGGTAACCGGGTTTATTGCATAAATAACTTTTTCCATATCTGTCATGTCTGTTAATTTGAACATTACTTCGGCTACTGGTTTTTGGTCTATATTAACCACTTTTACAAAACCGTTTGCATCCGAGAAACATTGCACTCCAATATCATCTTGGTTATATTTCCAGAGCCCAGAAGGAATATAAACTGTTAAATAAATAATTTCTTGAATTTTATCATATTCGAACATAAACTCAGTCTCACCGTATATTATTTCAGTTTTACAGGCCATACAAGGCAATTTAGTCAACGGATTTCTCAAGCCCAACGTTCCATTGCCGTTTATAGTTCCTAGAAGTTTAGGTGGAATCATTTCATTTTTGAATAAATTTTTACTAGTTTGCACTTCATTGGTATAGAATGTATCAAACCAACACCAATCATTTTCAGGTAAATTACTAAGTTCCGCAATTTTCTTGAAAATAAATCTAGGTAGCCAGCTTTCTTGGCTTTCTTTCATCGGTCTACTACATTTAGATTTCAAAAAACTATTAAATGTCGACCCAAAAATGGAATCCGAATATTCGATTCCGAAACATGTACCTGGTAGAAATCGAAACGCATGATAGCCTTTAGGACATATTGATGGATGTGTTAATTCGTTTTTATACAAACACAAATTAGGATATTCGTTCGAACATGGCTGTGTAAAAATTATTTGCTTTTCTACGTCAAGCACAAGACAATTGTTCATAATAGACGCGTACATCCTTATGGTATTATTGCGTTCCACAGGATGTCCCCAATTAGGTCCAGGAGTGTACCACAAAAGTGGATTAAATACTTTCATTCTTCGAGCCGGCAACCAATAGAACTTGGAGGAATGTGTCTTCATCAATTTCTTCAATAAAGACTCTATTTCAATTGTATCTAATTCTGTGATAACTGTTGCACCCCCACTTTTAAAACATGGATCCTTCCATTTTGTTGGTGCACTCACTTCATAGCAGAATTTATTATTGCTATCCGAAATGGAGTGAAATCCAGGTGGACACGATGACAAATCGAAGTCTTGAATAATTTTTAGGCATGGTTTTAATTCATGTAGACTTGGTGTCCATGTAGAGTTACTGCAATTCCTAGTCAATATTTTATCTTTGAAATTGCATATAGGATCTGAATGTATGTTAATGGCTTCCGACGTTTCATGCCATGTAATTTTTATACCACTCCGAGAAGTTTCTTCCGGACATACCTGTAGACACAAAAACAAATTGCGATAACTTCCATTGGACCAGTACATATATATGTTAACTATCTTATATTGTCTTTTCAATACGAAACAATAGAATATTTTACCTGTAAACTTAAATTAATAATGCTTAACAGAAAGAAACTGATAAACATATTCACAATTTTATTACATAGTTTATTCGACAGAAGCATACGCTTATACTGCCTCTTTTGACAAAACATAGGTTGACTATAATGCGTCTAGAGTTATACAAGGTGTTCATATTTTGCAAATTTATACTTGAATACTTTGCTCAGTATTGAATCCCAGACCGATACTATCGACACGAAGTTTGATTTGGCAACTTACTTATTGATCCCAGTATTTTATCCGTACTAATATTATAAATGCGAAAGTTTGTATGGATGTATGCATGTATGTATGGATGTTTGTAACTCTTTCACGCAAAAACTACTGAACCGATATCATCTAGAAAAAAAGTACTGCTCTCCAGGGATCATCTAAAATTAAGGAAACTAACTCCTGGCTAAGTGTAATAGCAATAACGATGTCAGGCGATATATTGCTTTTTCAACGCCGACGAAGTCGCCGTCACCAACTAGTATTAAATAAACCTTCCTATGTATTCCTACATATTATGTAAATGTTACCTATATAATAATTAGCGACCTGCTCCCGGCTTCATACTGGATTTTTTTTGTATACATAGGCCTTCATCGTTTATCCCTCTGCTCATTAGTGAAAACTGAATTAAAACAGTTAGTTGATTTAGAAGTACTTAGTTAGCGCAGAAAGTTAAATGTAGAGAAGTTTTAGCGAAAGAGAAGTTGGTGATTTCTCTTTTGACTCCTTCTATATCTCTATAGATATACCTTCAAGGAATTGTTCTTACGAAGAATGGTAAATTCTCTAGTACATCATTTTTATATATCTCTCAAGGTTTAGCCTAAATTATTTTTCAGCGACTTGGTTTCAAAATATTGTTATCTGTTACCTGTTGTTTAGGTAAACTGAAAAAAACAATAAGACGGTGCAGGAAATGGCTACCAATCCTAATAATACTATCAGGATTATTAGGATAAGTTTTATATATCTAAAGATTTGGTTGTAGATGGCTACCGGCTACACTTGATGGTAAGTGGCTACCAAGTGCGCTGCCGATCATAGAAGGATAAGGATAAGGAATAGGGTAATGGGCTCTGGCATCCCTTACTCACTAAACGAAACACACACAGCACATAATATGCTGTTATTTCAAAGTAGTCTGTAAATTAACTAAATAAATATTGAAAACAATATCAGCCTGTATGGAAAAATTATTATTTATCAGCAGCAGTTTGGTAAAACACTCAGATAGGATATCTCTACAATAAGTGGCCCCGGGGTTTGTGTACAATTGAAATTTTATTTACTCTTCCACTGAAAGCTTTTAATCAACATATTTTACCATTAACTATTCATAGTATTCTAGCAATAAAATAGAACAATATTAACTGAGTCTCAATAAGAATTAAGGATTAGATTGTGTATGATTTAATTTATATTATTTCAATCATATATTTAATCATCCATAGATTTTTATTAATTAAATAATATTTAGTATATTATGTACAAACGGCAACACACTTAACTGCACACAATTTTATCTGTCTTTTCCTCTTCTTCTCTTTTAATGTCTTGGCTCCATCAGATTTTCTCCTATGATTTTGCCAGTGTCATTCGAACACGCCGAAAGAACAACATTGTTCTTTTTTTAAATAATATTGTTTTATGTAATGATTTAAAAAAAAAAATTTAAGTTTATTGACTTGTGGAAAACGTGTCATACTAGGTGTTTCTTGAGGTTTCAAATATTCAAAAATGAAACATTTGCTATAGATAACTTAGTAAATATACTTTATTTAAACTAAATATTAAATGGAAGTTCGCCTATTCAGTTTTGTCGTCTGATTTTAAACCGCCCTGTGGCAACGGAGGCGGTGGTACGTTTGGTATTGCTGGATCCTTAGACGAATAATTCAACAGATTGATATCGCTTGGCTCCGACGGTGGTGACTGTGCTGGTTGCTCTGTAACAGCCGATTCGGGTTCGGCTACTTGCTTCCCGGGAATTATTGGCAGAGCTGACTCCAGTATGTTCGTTAATGGTCGGTTGAATATTGGAGACAAATTTGTATAGGTGTTGTAACTAAACGGTTCATAGGGGTCGTAAAACTTTATGCTTGGAAAAGCATAAGTGAAAGGTCCCACTTGAGTGAAGCCATTGTATGCTGGATCTATGCGACCGAGAGGAGTGACTTGTGGTGGTAGACCAAAGTGGTTCAATGGTATAGGAGATTCAGTATTTGGTGGCGGTGGCGGTGCGGCTGTAGATACAGACTTTGTATCAGCAACATTTGTTTCTGGCGCGGCTGGAGATGGAGTAGATGGTGGTAATTCTTTGGGCTGTTCTGGCTGTGGGGTTTGAGATGGCTCGGCAGGGTCACTACGAAGTACCGGTGGTGCAGGAATCAGACCCTGAAATTTAATATATATTTATATTCAAGTTAATTTATCAATATTAATATTGATAAATTGGGAAAGGGTAGGGAAATGCGCTCTTTAATATTGTATTTTGTTTTTTTTTTGTATTTACTCACATCCAAAAAATATTTGTTTGGAACTGTCGACCTTAACTATATTTGTTATTGGTACTGCCAGCTTCTTTCTTCTTATAGCATAAAAATCATCTGTATGATTTTGGGCAAACATTTCTAATACACTACAATACGGTGGCAGCCTCAATAGCATCTTGATGGCGTAAATATTACTTACTGACTTAAGTACATAAGTTCAAATTGAAAATAATTATATTGAATAATGAATGAGGCCGTACTCACATTGATTGGTATATGTCCAGGGTAAAACACCGCTGGTTGGAAGGGGTAGGCGAAGGTGTCGTGTAAGACAGGCTGGTACACTGGAAAAGCTTTGCTAGGCTCCAGGTTTTGATTGGAAGTGATGAGTGCATTGTACACCTTCGGAATGCGGCCTGGAGTAGGCTCCCCCAGGCCCGTAGTCAAAATGACCAGTAACTGTAATAAATAAAAGATTAATATTAAATTTTGAATACATCTAGATATACCTACTTAAAATATATACCTACACTTAAATGACAAATATGTAAGATTTTTAAAAAATATCAAAAACTTTCTATTTTTTCAGAGATATTGTGTTTATAGGCTCTATACATGATACTGAAACTAAATTGACGATTTTTAGAATTTTTTTCTGTCTGTATGTATGTATGTTCCTCCATAACTCTTAAACGAATTAACTGACTTCCATGTAACTTGATAGATAAACATTTAGACGTACGGGACACAGGATAGGCTACTTTTTATCAAGCGGGTGAAGTCGCGGGCGCCAGCTAGTTATTAATATGATGGATTTCATCATGAAAATATTAATTTGCAAAGACGATTAAATATTATGAGCATAATAATATTATCTAATTTATATTTAAATTAATTGAAAATATGTAGTTTTGCTAGTATCTTCATGAATATAGCTGTTATATAGCAATTATACTTACAGCTTATGCATATAGCTGTGTAGGTATTATAAAAGTTAAAATATGTACATACATATAATACGATTAGTCAGGTAGACATGTCAGGTTGTCAAGAGTTGTAGATATGTTGGAGTGAGAGGGTATAATTTTTCTTGTATTTATAAAAACCTGTCCTGCACTAAGTGGCAAAGAGAGCAATTAGGATTTGCCTTGAATACCAACATTAGTGATTCAATATCTACCTATAACATGTACCTACCTGTTTATGAGTTATGTAATATTTTCACGTTCACTAGTCGGAAGTATAACATTTTTTGTGTGTACAGTTCAAATCGATTAATTTTAATTATTTATAATGTTTAGTGGATATATGTGTATATATTATACCATATCCGTCCATAAAGGGCACACCCGTTACTTATTACGAGTACCTATCTACTTATATGCATAAATAAGTAAGCTGTACAAACCAATCGTGTCGCACCTAATCATTTGTAATTTTAAGTAGGTACTTACTTATTTAGTGCACCTACATTTTTTAAAGTATACCTAAGTTAAAACACGTGTGCATTTGTTATTGCACATATTAACAAATTATTACTTCAGCCCCTTTTTTTGAGGAGGGGTAATCAGGCAGTCGGCGAGAGTGGGTATGTGGGACTCGCCCGGCGAAGAGATTTATCACCGGGAATCCCCTTAAACCATGTTCCACCATCGGCGGCACATACTCGTATGAAACGCAGCATCACAGTGAGGCCTTATCCTACTTACTTCCCCCTGCCGGGAACTGGTCTCTCCACGTGAGAACATATCACCTATAAATCACGATGACAGTCATAGATATGAACGGTAGCAATACTAAATCTATGATGACAGCCAATACAAGCGTATGGACAAGTTGCGTATTATTTATATGTTCAAACATTGATGTAATATTCTTGTCACATACTTATGTAAAAAATATTTTTAATATTTCTGATCGAACTTGAATATAAAGAGCTATTGTTCCAATGAGCTATCACAGCTTTTTTAAGTTAGGTTGTAGACGCCAGATAGAGGATACAATATTAAATGCTGTGTCGATTAAGATAAAAATAAATTTAAAGGCACACAAGACACGAGAGAAGGTGGTGTTTTCAAAATAAAAATATCAGATCAGAATAAATTATTTTCATTTTAGAAATAGCTGTGAAAAAATTGGTGTCATTTTCAACTTATCTATTTACCAGCAGCCAGTTTTAAAAATGTAATTGCAAATTACCTGCTACTAAACTAATACACACTCACACTGGCCACAAAAACATAGCCATTGTTGCGGAGTTAATTTGAATAATATTCAATCGGCTAATGCGACGACCTTACCGCTTGTTTTTTCACGTTCCATTTCTTAGGCCTTGAGGGTAGGCGCGGCCAAGGCGGACAATTGTCGCGCCATTGTCCGCGCCACTGCTTTCCGGATTGTTGCCGGACACGACCTGTGACTCATTCGTGAGCATTCAATAATGAGCTTTCAAATCATTATTAATAAAGTTTACATATGAATGATCAATCTTTCATGGTACTTCACGCTATAAGTCTTGACCCCTGTCAGTGGGGATCGTACGAGAAATATAGCATTGACCTCTGACCGAATTCTTATTGTAAAATCGATTGCAATTAATACTGTTTGGTTAATTACGTTCCGTTTTGAATTAATATTTTACGGTGTTTGAGACTAATGTATAATGCATTAATATGAGTGTGCATTAATGCATTAATGCATGGAAAATTTTCCAAAATGGAAGATTTAACAGATGCAGAAAATAACTTTCACATAGGTATATAATAAAACTAGCTGCTGCCCGCGACTTCGCCCGCTTAACTTTGTAAATTATATACTAAAACCTAAAACCTTCCTCGGAACCACTCTATCCATTAGTGAAAACGGCATTAAACGGCCTTTGAAACCTTTAATGTGAAAATTTGTTTAAAATAATCGCAACTATTTAACAAGAGACACGTTGTGACTACAATATAATATTAAGGTGCAGCCCATGTAGGAATGAAAGGAAAGACAGAATGGAACACACAATTTACGACAGTGTGTAACGTATAACACACTGCGCCCGCGCACCGTAACCTACATTTTGAGAAGTTTGGAGCTTAGTTAAAAAGTGTTGTAAGCAACTCAATGAAGGCGTGCGTATTGAGTCTGTTTAATGGTCATTTTGTGGGTATTTAATCCTAATCCCAATAATTATAAATGCGAAAGTTTGTATGTTTATTTCAAGTTTATTTAGATGTTTGTCACGCAAAAACTAGTGAACTGATAAAAAAAAAACATGCAAAAACGGCTGAACGGATTTGGATGAAATTTGGCACGCAGATTTATTATCTGGATTATAGGATATTTTTTATCGTGAAAAAATGTTAAGTTCTCACTTGTTATATTTTTAATTTTTTAAAGTGAACGAAGTTGCGGGTGACAGCTAGAAATAAATAAATATGTAAAAGTTGAAAAAATCTATAAATTTTTACTGAAAAATTACTGCATATTTCATTTTAACCATCGATGTATTTTAACTAATCGGTAATTACGCGTACGATATTCATATCGCCTACTTGTGATTTTTCGTTTCTAACTCGATGAAAGTAATTGAAGAAAACAAATTGAAATTACAATGGGAAATTACACAATCATTTAAAATTTTGCTATTAAATTTTATGATCTATTTGAATTATTATAATTAAATATTAGTGTGTTCATGGACACTCTCAAATAATACCCGGTCATCACGAAGGTCATTAAGAAATACAAAAGAAGAATTATAGTACTGATACATTGATGTGATGTAGGTGGTTGAATAATTAATTCATCGTGACATACCACAAGTCAACTGACAACAAATATTGAAAAATAAATATATATTTTTAAAAAAATCTGTCTAAGTGCACGCTTATCTCAGAAACGGCTTTACCGGTTTCCTCACTAATGTATTGATGATTACCAGGATTAACGTACAGGATACTTTTTATCGTTTTTTTTTTTGACGAGGAGAAATCCGCTTACAGATTCCCTACCGCTGGCTAGGCGATAGGGATATGTGGGGGTCGCCCAGCACCTGATGTTAGCGGCACTGGGAATACCCACTAAAACTCCCCGGTGCCTCCTTGCCCTGTGAGTAGAATATAATTATGAAGACTGAGTTAATCCTTACTCCGTCACTCCGTGATCCTTACATACATAAAACAATGTCCTTCGCCGCGTCTGTGTGTCAGTTTGCGATAAACTCAAAAACTACTGCACCGATTTGCTGATTTCACCAATGGATAGAGTGGTTCTCATGGAAGATTTTATTATATAAAATTTACAAATTTACGCGGGCGAAGTTGCAGGCAGCAGCTAGTGTAGAATAAAATATATGATAAGAATTAAGTTTTAACCACTATAAATCTAACAAAAAAATGAAAGATTTTAAGGTGTTAATTAACAAAGAATAAATATGTATTTAGTTTTAGCATCTTGTGTTCTACTTAAAGTATAGTTGTTCGAAAGTTACCTTAGAGACAAATTAGTCTTGCTTCTATACGCAACTTTGATCCCGAACAAACTTGGTGCGTGACAAATTGAAATGTCAAGGTTTCTGTCCACCTGGTGCCGTTGCACGTGGGTTAAGCAAATGATTAAGTGTTTAAACTTTTAATAAAGACATTATTAAGATTGGCGAAGATTCTTATTCTGGGTAAGATCATATATATTTTTCACAGACAAACGTACAAAATAATAACTCCCGGGCCACAAAGAGTTAAAGCCCATAAAGTGATAAGCGAGATCTTAGGACTTTGTTGATGGTAGTGTAGGCGAAAATCTTGAAGAGCAGTTACTTTACGACTGACTGTCTTACGACTGACTGACTTCAAGACAGTAGTAACAGGCCGATCGATTTATAGCTGAGGAATCCGACACACTACATCTATTTAACTGATTGTATACCTATATAATTATATTTATTGCAATATAATCAATCATGTTTGTCAAATAATCCAGTGGAGTCGTGGTTGCGAGGGAAGCACACAACTACAACGCCTTTACAACCCCAAGATAAGAAATTTTTATACAATGTCACCTTTCAATATATATTACCGTTGTATATATTATTGTAAGTACAATACGGTGACACGCAGGTTGTATGGCAGGCTAATATAATAGACCTAAAGGCTGCCGGTGTACGCGCGGTGTTCAGTACACAGTGTTAAGCGGATAGATAAACGACCTTTTTTTTACGTTGGGATTTTGAGAAATCCTTATGGATATCCGTCAATGTGGGGACAGGTTATGCCGACCTCTTAATGACTTTCAAGCGCGGCTGTACGTATGCGGGGTCCCGGGATCGTTCAAAATAGTGCAAAAGGCATAAACGTACAGATTGTACCAGACTTGAGAATCAATAGCTTTATTTTGATTAAAAAATACAACTATAAGTTTTTTTTTTACTTAAACCCCTCCAGCACTATGCGCTGAAGCCTATTTTCGCTACTCATTCATTCCAGTTCTCGCTTTCTTTCCTCTTGGATACAAAGACTATATAAGTATATTTGGGAGTATAGACACGGCATAGCTCACAAAAAATGGTAGTAGTAAAATTCGTCCACTCGAGACGAAGTGGACGAATTCGCACTTAGTCGCTCGCTAGCGCTGTAGCCGTTTGGTTGCTGTTTATTTGTGTTAAAAATTGACAAAATGCCATCGTATTGTGTGAAATTATGTAAAAATATACCTGAAAAAGGACAAAAAGAAAAAGGAATTTCGTATCATACGTGAATATTTCATATAAATAGACTTAATTACAATATTTTTAACAAAATATTTAATTATTTAGCTAAACCTTTGCATATTTCAAAAGGAAGCATTTGAACCTTATAGCTGTCTCATTCTTACTTATTGCGTAGTATAGATCGTCCTTTTGTAGAAAGAGACACATATAGGTTTCAAATACACTTATCATTTCAATATGTTTGACGGTCGATCCAGGGCCGCACTTTTATTTTTAAATAAAAATAATAATTTTGTACATTTATATGCCTGTGTTTGAAAAAGTTCAATAAGCTGATTTTATTTGAGGGACAATAAGAGATCATAATAGTATGTATTCATTTAAATAAAAAATAATAAGTTTTGAAGTAACTATAATTAAACATATGCTTATTTTACACTAATTTGTTAAGAACACTGTTAAGTTTCTTGCGGTTTCTTCTTAACAGCTGTAATCGAGACCGCTAATTATTATTATTAAATATTCATTTAATCATGTTGTGTCATTTCTATATCAAACATCCAATTAAATTATATTACTTAGGTATTTTTAAATTACACGCTTCCAAATGCGGCCCTGTGACACGAAACACGTGTTTTATTACACAAGATGTACCATCGGCTAGCGGTTTGTTTTTTGTAAACTAGTCAATATCGTTGTGCAGTATACATTGATGCGTTAGTACAGAAGACTTTTAACTAGTTTCTTTTTACAAAAGCAATATTCATTTGGAATTGCGTGTCAATCTCTCAGTAAGTTTGTAAGTATGATTTTAATACTACCACAGATTTCGGGGCTTTTTGCTTGCTACGCCGGATCTATAGTTTATATCAATGCTTGGATATAGTAGGAATTTTATATTTTGTTTGGTTTAACAAGGGTAAACCGGTTCGATTATAATTATATTATACTTAAGGTAAGTATAAGTATAAACTGTAATACTGTAAGTAGGTATATGATGTAGGTACTGAGGTAATTTGGTATTTATTCCATATATTGGTAAATATATGCGCATTAAGTACAATGCAATTGTAATATATCGTCTCGCTACCAATCAATTAAAATGTATGGTACAAGAAATCGAAAGAATTTTCCTTGTATTGATTGCTAATGATTGTATATTTATAATACAAGGGTATGCAGATCGGATAAATATGTATGTAGATCACATTGGTCAAATGGTTAAGGTGCTTGCCTGATTCAGGAGTTCAATCTTGATTCTCGGCAGGGCCTTTTTTTACTTGAACTTTTTAAAGTTGACTGATCTGGGTGTGCTTAAGTTTCAGTCCCTCTCCGTTGCACGGTTTAAGGTTTTACTTTGGAGGTCATTCAATTAGTATGTTTAATCCTGGCGATTTCTAACGATTTTATTTATTTGAAACTACATTTGGATACACATACATACACTATGATTAAAAATATACTCTTTTAATCAGGAGTAAGCTGTGAATAGCTGTCAAAGACAATAAGCTGACATGTCATCTGATGCTGTTCTTGTCTGCTGTTACCACTGCATCTTAGACTATGGTAGTGTACACCATAAATGGTCCCGTTAGGATGCCTGTCCCTTTAGTTATTAAAAAAATGTATCAAGGAAAACAGAATCCTGCAGATTCCACTTAGTCAACTGATATTTAAGTTTTCGAAATGTCAAGCAGATTATAAACGTATTCACTAAAATATATGGGTACCTTTTCATGGCTATAAAGTCATTTAACAAATTACCGGATACTTCACAAGAAGTAAATTTTATAAGGAACTTTTTATAAGGAAAAAAGAGACGATGAATTTAAGGATTATATACTCTTGAAGTTATATGATTAATTTGCCGTAATTTGTACCAACTGACTACCTTAACTTAAATATAACAAGGCTAAAATTGATACAATAAATTTATAAAAATAAAATTATTAATAAGTAATAATGTTTTATTTTGCGCTGAATTTTGCACGCATAAATCACCAGTTTTTCTTTATTTTGTTAAATATTTTTTACTAGTTGGTACCCGCGACTTCGTCCGCGTTGAAAAAGGAAATATGAGTAATATAACGCCTGACATCTTTTATCGCTGTAACGACGGTGGATTTATCACCGATTTTTTAAATATTTTTAGACGATACCTCAGGAACCTAACATTTTTCCAATAATAAAAGGTATTCTATCTGTTAATCTAGCAAATCTAGCAATAAACTATCATACAATAAAGGGAAAATCGAAACAAAGAGAATCTTAGCATTAAATTCCTGAGATGGAGTTAAATTCCGGCGAAAGAAAGATGGATGGCGTAACATTTGCAACGAGCACTGAGCATCACGACAACTTAAGTCACAATACAAACAACAAAACAGTAGACATTCTTATTGTTATGTTTAAAAAATGTATTTTGTAACATAATACGTGAAGATTTTTTAAAATAAATATTATTAAAAAATATCAATTTAAAATTATTTTAGAAACACTTGTTTCTAAAAAAACAGTTGTGTGAAATATATAGTCTACTATAGATCTACTATTAAAAAGGCGTGGCAGCGTCTATATCTAAGTGTTGAGTGCATAAAAGAATCATCATAATGAAATGTCGCTTATACCATAAGAAAAAAAAGCATTTTATTTCTCAAAAAATAAATAAATAATGAAGTCAAATTAATAGTCTCCAATATGAGGCAGTCAGTCATTTAAGCACTTTACATTTGAGCAATACAAAGAAAAATAGTTTTCAGTCGCTTCAATTTAACTCAGTCCGATCAATTTTTAACACGTAAACAAATGCGGACCTAGTATTTAAAACAATATTTATATTTATTTTTTTGTATTTATAATCCATATTTCTATACATGACATTTTAATATCTTGTAATGTAACCTTATGATGATCTCTGCATGTACCCCAGAGCTTATCGGTTAAGGGGGTACCGAGCTTCTTCCGCGTTTTGATTTTAGGTAGTGTATGTGTGCGTGAGGCACAACGCAGGAGCGGGAGAGCGGTGCGCCGAGTGGCTAGAGTCGTGCGCCAATCGCCTACTAATATTTACAAAATAAAACAATAGAAACGGTCTCAAAAACTTTTATTAAATTAAAAATATTATACGGTTGGAAACTTCACAGATTTCACACATTTATTTTTTATAACTTACTGTCCATAGGTGGGTAGGTTGGTATATGTTTTACGAGCGTAATTGAATAAAAACTTTTATCGATAAACACGACTCGTAAGATCATGTATTAACTTATATATTTATAAATTATATGTCTACATATAATATCGACATATATACATATTATAATAAATTAATTCGTTTCAAAATCGGCGATTTAAAAATATTTTAATTTATTAAAGTAAGTAGTTTATATAAAGTAAGTAAATTTCTTAAACTCGTAACATTGTCAAATAAGTAGGTAATTAAACTTAAAATTAATTAATTGATTTGAAATGTATAGATGTATGTCTCTAAATAGTAATCCAGTAACTTTAGACGAAAAATGGGCATGACTTCGGAAAAACTCCAAGCAAGCTGAAAATTTGTATACATATACTTTATATCACCGTTTTTCTAGAGAATTTTCCATTCTTTCTTTTTTATAAGTATACCTCATAGCGGTAAGATCGAAAGGAACGAAGATATAGGCAAAATCTGAAAAAAAGGTAACTTTTTCACCGTTTTTTGGCTGTCAAAAGTTACCGGTTCATCAGATGACTCTTTGTTTTGTAGTGAAACGCCAACAACTGGTATATTTATTCTATAAATAGAAAAAGATAAATAATTATAATAACATAATATATAGACGAGCCCGTCGGAGGAGGTTCGATTCCAGGAGGTGTCAACTTTGAAAAGTTTTCAAAGTTGGTTTTACTATGGTCGTTAGCGCACTTGCAACACCTGTGGCGTTGCTTGTGTTATAGGCGACAATAGTTACTTACCATCAAGTGGACTGTCAGCCTGTCCGTAGAGATCTCCTTATTTTCAAATAATCATCCTATTAGATTGTTAGAATCAGTTTTTTCTAAACAGTAATAATAAATACCTATACTGGGCACCAAAGAAAGCGGGCCGGTTATAAAAACAAAATATTGAGCACCATAAAGTCTTATGTAACAGAAATATGTTTTTTTCTTGTCATTCACTTTTTTTTACTTTTGAACTGGGGACAGCCAACGAAATATCTCTGCGTATAGTATATCTCTGCGAGCTGGGGACAGCCTTGAGCTTTTAGTAGCCAGCAAGTAGGTAGGCAAGTATGAGTATACTTATGAAGCAACAGGAGTATTCTCTTTGTCTTCAAAATTCGCGGCCAGTATTCATCTTGCTCTAGAAAGATAAATTTATTTTGTATTACAATTAATTTTTTGTTGTATTGATTTTTTTATAATAAACATTGTGGCGACCTCCTTCATCAAACAAATAAGAAACGCAAAAACAGAGACAGAGTATACACATCTGTCATTCTGCTGCAGAAATCTTGTATGTAAAGCAGACAAGAAAATAGTCCATTGAAATGTTACATTTTTTTGGCTTTAGAGTGCGTTTGTCAGAGGATGCAATTTTATTTTTTAGATATGAAGGGGGGGTTATTGTAAAGTTAAATCCGAGGTTTTGGGGTTGCAACCCTTGCCCCCACAACCTCGACCGCCATCTTGGAAAAAGGGGTTAAATGGTTTTTACGGTTTATCTGCCAAGCTATGTCTTACAAAAAAAAATATAACATTTTTTGTTGCAAATAAAATTATCTACAACTTTTGTTTAGTAACTTTTAGTTGTAGAACTGTAAATAAAAATGTTATAAGCGAAAATCCATAAAAGTTTGAGTTTCTATATGTCGATATAACTTTTTTTCTAATCATTTTACAAAAAAATGATATCAAACCATTTTTATAGATGGTGTTTTAAGGATCAATGATTTGCCATAATTTTTAATCATCGTTATTTTTTTAAGATAATTACCATTTTAGATTACCATAAAAAAAATAACAATGATTAAAAATTATGGCAAATCATTAATACTTATGTATAGTTAATAATAGTTATGAATACTGAAGAATAGTATTCGTTTCGCAGCGCTGTAAAACTTAACTTATGAATAAATTTAAAAATGTTTATGATGAAAATTGTTCCTTAAAACACCATCCATAAAAATGGTCTGATATAATTTTTTTGTAAAATGATTAGAAAAAAAGTTATATCGATAAATAGAAACTCAAATTTTTATGGATTTTCGCTTATAACTTTTTATTTACGGTTTTACGACTAAAAGTTACTAAACAAAAGTTGTAGATAATTTTATTTGCAACAAAAATTTTTGAACAATTTTTTTTGTGAGACCTATAGCTTGGCAGATAAACCGTAAAAACCATTTAACCCCTTTTTCCAAGATGGCGGCCGAGGTTGTGGGGGCAAGGGTTGCAACCCCACAACCTCGGATTTAACTTTACAATAACCCTTCATATCTAAAAAATAAAATTGCATCCTCTGACAAACGCACTCTAAAGCCAAAAAAATTTAATATTTCAATGGACTAAAAGTGCTTTATCAGTTTCGATTAGAAATTCCATTCATTTCAAAATTCGCTGGCTTAGATTTGAAAAAAGTATTGATTACTGATTGACATAATTTGTCATCGCTAATAAAGATAGCAATAGAAATTGTCACTTTGAATTTTCAAAGGAAAACAGACCTTATCATTCTACAACATACAAAGAATGTTCAATCCATAGATGAATGATTGGTCTCGCTGCGCTCGACTAGATATCGCCGTCGTACTTAAACTTAATACTTAATAAAATGCGGCATAATTATTCGATATATATCCTATCTATATTCAGTAGTAAAATTCGGCCAATTCTAATTTCTTCCACCGATTTTTCGAAACTTAGCATCCCTTTTATGAGCAGATGCCATGGGGCTTACTAAAACTAATACCATAGATGAATGATTGGTCTCGCCGAGCTCGACTAGATACCGCCGTCGTACTTGTAAAATGCTGTATAAAATAGTATGTACGCCGAATTCGGCGTACCCGAGCCAGTCACACTGTAAACTGTCTGTGACGTGTACGTGCCGAATTTTTTATAAAATTTTAGACATAATAAAATACCAGTTTGCGTAGTAAAACTATATAAAAATATAATAAAACTTTGTAAAAAGTGACTATTTTTTACACACACTACAATAAAATGTTGCCACATTTTCGGAGCTATTGTTTTTGTATAGCGCTCTGTCTAGTCGAGCGCAGCGAGACCAATCAATTATCTTTGGTTCAATCTTAGGATGATAACGCACTTTATTTGTCGAGTTTACATACTGCACGTGTAATTATTATATTTTTTTAGCAATTGTAAATCTTCTCTGTAAATATATCGTGTAAATAGAAATATGTGGAGTTATTACTACTCGCCCTACAACATAATAATATTTATTTTATTTATATAAGCCTAACAGCATATAATAATTCACTAATTCATATATATATGAATTTAATTGTAAAATGTATGTAAAATATATAATATAAAATTAAATGTAAAAATTTAAAAATAAATATAAAATTTATATAAAATATATTATAATTTATATGTACAAAAAGAATTAAAAAATAATAACAATATACCTACATACATATACATTATGTAATATGTAATATACATATACTATACATTTTAGTATTAATTTAAATTTCATAGACGAAAAAATAATAGTTATTGTATAGGTATGAGTTTTACTTACTTTATTTCTTCTTGCAAGCGTTTACCATTGTTTTTTTGCCAACCCCTTCTTTTCTTTGATTTGTTTCCTTTGTTCCCCATAGTAAATTAACACTTACGAAGCACTTACGTTTTAAAAATATGCGTTAGCACAAGCGACACAACCTCCCCGTCCGACGGCCGAAGCAATACTAAAGCGGATAGGGGGGAAGCTTGGCGGCTCTAGCTAATATAGGCCGAATGCACGGGAATTTAGGTATTTCCTTCGTATTAAAAAACAAATATACATTTTGAAAATGTGAAGAGTGTACGTTATAGAAAACATGTTGTTTTGTTATTATTCAAAAACTGATAACCTTACATGAAGTATTTATGCCGTACTAACGGTTTATTTTTTTTTTAGAGGTAACTTTGGATTTTTTTTCTATCGAGAAAATTATAAGTAATCGTGTTTCTAAAGAGTGTGATTTATAGAATGTATCCTTAAATATCTTACATACTAATTGCATAATTAAAACTTTAGTAATAACGATACAGCAAGGGATCAAATAAACGCAATCATTTCACATTTTCACGACTCAGGCTTAATCTATTGGCTTATTTTTTTTTTTATTATACTCAGCGGCACATTTAACCGGCCACCTACAATTTTGTCGATTATTTCAAAATTGTATCGGATTTTAAATAAAAACCACAAAAGTAAAAAACAACGCGGGTATATGTGTTTTCTTTATTTCAGATATACCCATTTATAAAGTTACGCCTAGTAGTCAAAGCCCAAGTTAACATAAACAAACGATATGGAATTTCGAATGAGTGGCCGGTTAAATGTGCCGCTGAGTATATTTGAAAGTGCATCTTGAATTTGTTTTTGGTAATGTGAAAAAAAAAGTATATTATTACAGGTTGACGCCGACACAATTAAAGGTTATACCCAGCCGAACACAATGGAGTCAGGTCCGTCTTGTCTCATAATTTACTTTGACAAAAAAACTAATATTTTATTTCTTTTGACATAACAGATACAAAATTGTATTTGGTTTTGTATGGTCACAGTCATGCTCTCCTCTCTTGCATACATTGGGAATCAAGGTGGGAATCAAATTGGAAAACAAATTTTAGAAATTCGTTTTTGCTAAAATTTGGAAGTCAATCACACAGTGTGTCACTGTTCAGTCACTGTATAGGAACGTCCGGTAAAGTGGTAATACTTGCAACAGACTAGCTAGACACTATTGTTTAAAAGTCATTTAAAACTAATAGACAAAATCTAATTAGTGTCAAAATTTCATTATGTTCTTGGCTAGTCTTTGGAAAGTCATTTCTATTTTTCCTATTACTGTTCTCAAAATTCAAAATCATTATTATCATATGAAAAACAGTTTTCTACTGACGAAAAATTTAAATTTGCAATGCACAATTAGAAAACTTTTTAATATTCAACACAAATTTGATAACTTATGAAAATTATGCAAATTAATGCAAAACATAGACAAATTTACAAGGATTCATTACTTAAAGTAAATTTACAAAGGAATGTTTTAATTTTCACAGCTATATTTTGAGGCAAAATGTTAAATTTAAATTTTTAATTTTTTTTATACTTTTTTCATGACGGCCTTTAATGTAGGTATACTTAGGTACTTGGCCTATATCAACGCCTATATTTACTTCTAAGGTACATTTTTCAGTAAAAAATACTAATAATAAAGTCATCTACTGCTCGATGTTCTCGACTCACGTTATGCATTCTATGTTTAATGCCGGGGTCAGCGAACTTGCACAGACGCTGCAGTTTGCACTCTTAGTGCATCTAAACTTTAGATTCTACAGCCTGGCGAAACCACATGGAAAATAATAAGCAATTTTAATTCGACTTGGCACTTCTTTTTCTTCTCTTTTAATGTCTTGGCTCCATCAGATCTTCTCCGATGATTTTGCCAGTGACATTAGTAATAATAGCAATTTGAAATGGAAAGGGATGGGAAAATAGGCCCGGCATAGAAGGATAGGGGCTCTGCCATCCCTTACTCTCTTTTGTAACTGTAATTTCCTACTTGGGAGGTACTAATTTAAATTAACGGTGTTACCTTTGTCAATAAAATGAGCTTCAAAGGTAAGCTAAGAGAAGGACTAACCTTCAGACCGAACACAATTTTTACCAAAATTAGCGCAACCTAAAGGACGTTTACACTTACGGTATTTACTGTGATCCGTCAATAAATAATGATCGTGGTATTTATTGAACGTGTAGTCTAGCGTATTAATGGATGTCAATATTTTATTAATGGATTTCTAGATTTTTTAACATCCAACAATAAATACTGAACTGATGGATGAAAATAATACCGTACGTGTAACCGTCGCCTAATGACTTATGTATTAAGGTGCAATATTGCAATACAAATTTTCGTAGCTTCTATTATAGATAACTGAACAAATTTAAAATTTCAAGGTTTTTCTTACAACATTAAATATTTTAAGTATTAAGTATTGTGTAAAATATGAAAATAGAAGTAAAAGTAGCCGATTACAACTTTAGTACAGACGTTAAAAATTTTAAATATCGTCTATAATGCACAATTTTTTTAGTTTGAATTTAACTTTTAAGATATTTAACTAAGCGACGAAAATAACGCTTTTCTGCTAAATCCTCTAAGTATTTATATTGAGACAATTCATAAAATTTTATGAAACCTACCATCTCTACGGGTAATCATAATATTGTTTAAATATTCTACAAAAATGCCTTCACATCTTCACAGAACATTACTAAAACTAAACAAACAAAAAAAATCTCACTAATGGCGTTAGTGACTAATGGTAAATAAATAATACACTTGAAACAGACAAAAAGAGGTTACAAAACGCATGTCACTCTCCCGTAACATTGCGATTTACACCGCTAACCTCTGACGGTGGGACAATGTTGCATAACGATTTTTAAAGTTAACAAATAAGCACATTGTTAATGAGCAAGATCGTGTACTCACGTGTAATGAGAGAAGTTTGACGGACATGCTGCGTGCGCTTCGGCGACTGGTGGTAGAGTGGTTGCGTGGTGGCTGCGCCGGCGCACCGCAAAAAGACATTGAACAATAATATACGCGTACTGGAAGGAACTCACCGCTCTACCATTGTTATATCTACATATTTATTGAAAGCTTATATAACCGGTCATTTCATGAAACTGGACATTTTGATACTGTGGACATTTCAATACCTGGACATTTTGTAGAATACCGGTTATTTTGTAGAACTGGACATTTTGATACTCCGGTCATTCTGATACACAGGACCTAATGGACCGAATGGAGTGTAAAATAAGTACAGTTGTGTGTACAGAAGTGAAAATGTATTACTGGTCAATTAGTGAAATTGACGAGTAAGGAAACGGACCAGTGGTACGCTAACTCATTATGATGACTTTTGTATGACCTGTACTGTATAAATGCCTGAAATCCGGAAGTTGTATAATGTTATGGTATCAAATTCAGTACCAGGATTATGTAATAGGTGTGAGAATTCTATATTTTTATAATAAATTGTTCATTAAATTAATTTTTTTGTAGACATTTTTTTAAGTAAGTGCAGCGGCTAAGGTTACAACTAAAATTGAAAGTTAGAATAAATATTAGTTTGTAAATTTAAAAGCTGTTCGTTTTTGTTATTGGGCATTTTATACAAACCTATGAAAATATTAAATGGTACTTAGTTGTACAATTTGTTGATAGATAGATAGATACTCAGTACTCTAGATCTTAAAAACTTACACAGATTTTCAATCCAAACTACTTAAATAAATTGTAAGATGGATGTTCAAAAAGACAATTTGCTCCACATTAAATTAGTATACCACTATTTATTACACTGGTAAATATAAGAAAGCTAAACAATGAAATATTACTTTAAATTTAACGTAAACGAAATCAAATGGACGTTGTGGTCTCCGGCAGAGCGTAGTGTCGTCATTTTACGAGTTGTTTAGTATCATCTAGTACTTAGTATGTAGTTGTTCGCGTCCTTGCTGGCGAATGCAACGGCACGCCCAGCGTGCAGCGCTTTGTCCTACAAAACTGATAAGCTTCTCATATAATATAATTAGTGCTGTTTAGGCAGGTGGTGTATATCAAGTAAATGCTAACTTAGCCTTACTCCACTTGATTTATTTTTTATTACCAACTTAAAGGGCAATCTTAGATTACGATATTATAACTTATGTTGTTTTAAATGGTTTCTACTGGTCAATATAGATTTGGTAATAAGAGATTTAGCCTTTATATATGTATGATATACTTATACCTATTATGTTTCACTGCTGGACTTGTCATTAGGAGAGGAGACCAATCTTGACAGGATAGAACTTCTCTTGACTTCGCAGATTACATTTACTTAAGAGGTATAGCTTTCACCGTAAAATAACGCAAAAAAAATCTCCCATCTAGATGCAATGTGGGCTTTTCAACTGTGCTGTAAAGAAATCATTGCATGGTCCGCAGCGAGCCTGCATCACATTTAATGTCCTCAGGTGACGATACCATGGTCACCTACCATCAAATGTACCTACCGTCGGCTTACCTGCCACCCTTTATAATATAAATAAAAAGGTAAGTAATCACTAGTCGCAAGAAATAGTAAAGGTCCAGAAATACATTCAACATGGATTCATTTGCAACTTGCATTTACGGCTGGCTGTAGGTTGATGTGGAAGGCAGAGGAAAAACAAAAAGCACCGCCGGCGTTATTACATATGTATGTATGTATAGTTTAACTAGCGACCCGCCTCCGGAGTCGGTCGGAGTTGAAAAATAAAGTTATAAAATAAAGCTACTATTTTCAAAATTTCAGCTTTCTAGACTTAGTAGTTTTGGCTGTTCGTTGAGAGCCAGTCAAGAAAACTATTTTATATATGTAGTACGAGCTGTTGCCCGCGACTTCGTGCGCGTTCAAAATGTTTTATAATCTAAAGCCTTCCTCGATAAATAGACTATCCAACAGAAAAATATTTTTTCAATTCGAACCAGTAGTTCCTGAGATTAGAGCGTTCAACCAAACAAACAAACTCTTCAGCTTTATATAAATAGTACCTATAGTCTATAGCTATACTATAGATAGATATAAATAGATGATAGATGATGATAGATGATGGGTTAAATTTGAGATGAACTAAATTATTAGTTTGAAAAATCCATTTCACTCGACGTTTATTTCGATTTGTATAATGGTACGCTTGGTTCGTTACATACTTACTTGATTACTTACAAATTATTATTTCAATGATGTTTTGATGATTGGTGTGGAAAAGACCCGAACAGAGCCATCTCTGAAATATTTATTGAACTATTTACTAACCACGCTGCGGCCGCTGTTAACTAGTTTTATTCAACATTCTATCGTACATTAGATGCTTTAATTAAGTTACAGATGGCGCTTTATGAATGCATTAACGAATCATATGCAAGAAAACGCTTCTGTGTCTGCCCGCAACTTCGTGCGCGCGGTTTTCGTAGATTGCTATTTCGGTATTTGGTATATTTTTTACTTACCTATTGACTAGATACTACTAATGAAAATACAAAATGTTGTAGGCATCTTTGAATATAGATATTCGGCCATATTAATATAAATATAGGTAGGTATATATAAAAGATATTAATTCCTGAGATAGTAACATAATATAAATTTATAGCGTGTTGATAATTTGAAAATAATATTACAATAGATAAAATAATGATTATTTAGGTGCATACTGCGTTTGATAATGCAGTTCCATTTCACCATACAAATTGAAGTTGAATATAGCTTATAATTTGATTAATTTGAATAATCGAATTCATATATCTTTGATTTGAATTGAATACCTACCTAGTTGAATTCATTATTCCAAGTATTTCAATAAATTCAACCCTAGTCTGATATCCTTTTTATGGATATCCATCTACAAGGTGGACAGACGCTCAAAAAGGAGCCGCAAGTCGACGGTGGATCCAGGCTGCTTCCTACGGCTACGGCTTAGATGATGAAGCAAACAAGGCAATGTTTGAGTTTTTTTTAAATGGCTAACGTCATCTATTGAACAAGCATAAACCTATTAATAGATATAGATATAAGTGCGCTACGTGTACTGAGAGGATAAATAAATAGGGAAAAGATGGGACTACTAGTAGACTATTAGCTCCTGCATTTCTTACTCATTCAACGAAACACGACACAAGTGATTCTCTAAGGGTATTCTGTTGTGTTCAATGTTCTGTTCTGTAAGGAGTGATCTCCAGAGATCTCCAGAGTCTCTCCAGAGAGAAGAGTCGACAGACCTAAACAGCTGTAACAGCTAAACTCACAGCTAAGGGGTTTGTACCACGTTAAAACTTGGATCACCTTAACGGAATCTTAATACCTTTTTGGAGGTAAAAAAGCAGCCTTGTTTGTATCCTTGGATGACGTTAGCCTCCTACCAAGTGAAGTGACAGCACTTCTTATCATATAAAAAATATCATGTTAATATTATAATATTGATATTTAACCTTCTTCTTTTAACGATTACACTAGCTGTTGCACCCCACCTCGCACGCGTAACTTTATAAAATGTTACTCGCTGATAGTATCTTTCTAAGGAAAGAATTTTTAAAGTCGAATATTTTTAAGATTTTTTTTTTTTCAAGTTTTTGAGCTTATTCATTACAAACATACAAATCTTCTCTCTTTATAATATTAATGTATACTATGTGGTGGCGCAAAATACCACCCGGTGCGGATGGACCGGATAGATGGGGGGTAAATGGAAAGGAATCAAAATCAAAACTCACTGCGGAACTGCGATACTTTGACCTTCCAGTCCTTGGCTGGTGCCTACACTGTTGTTCACTTCACTCGCGATATTAAAACTGCGATTATGTCCTTCGTAGCGGATTAAAGTGAGACGTCTCAAAATGCGTGTTGCGTGCACTTGTGCGATTTATAGTGGACTGTGGTCGTGTGTAGGTAATTGCCTTTCTCCGCGTGTGCCGAGGGGGTAGGAAAGGGAGAGGGGCGAGGGATACAAAACGCGCGTAACCATCCTCCCGGCCTTAAAGGGTCCCTTTCGCCAATCGAGGGTCGGGAATGTAAGAGAATTATATATAAAACGATGCTCCACAACCTTGAAAAAAATCACACAGCTAGCCAATGAATGTTACTTGATGCTGAAACATTTGAATTTTAGATAATGCTTATAGATAAGTGTAAAAAAAAATCACAAAATCACTAAAATCGTGTAAATCGCACTCCCGTGTTGTTACAATTGAGCCGTAAGTATCAAAATTTATTAAATGAATTTTATCAAATAATAAAGTTAAAACTATAAAAAAGTTGCTGGAATATTTATTTCTTAATTAATATATCCTTAATCTATGTAAAAAAATCACAAAGTTGCCCAATTTTTTCGCTCAAAATCTTCATACAAATTACTATGAAGGCTATTATATTGAAATTACGCTCGTAGTCGGTTCAGTCGGCCACGCGCCTCCGAAGTGAGAGCACGTCGCTTTGCGCCGCATTGACAGTTCGCGATCGAACCGTGTACTTACACAAAAAATGACAAATATGTCGTTTTTGATGTTGAAATTATAGCCCAAGAGCCCACGACCTTCGTTATTTATTACAATCTTTTGAGATAATATATAAAAAATAATAAGTGGGTTGTTCCAAACAGTTCTACTATAGTTCTATGATAAAATTGTTTGGACAAAAAAAATCCAACTAGTTCCCCAGCACAGTATGACAGATTGGACTCTGGAACACGTCCAAACTATTCTATTTTTATAATAGAACCAAAAAAAAAACATGCAATGATGTCTACTGGTGAGTATGAGTAGCGGAGCGGAGCGGCGGCAAGTCTACGCGGGGCACCGAAAAAGCGAAAATTTTGAGATAGATAATTTGACACGCCGTAACTTGGAATCGGTGCGACGCAGCCGGGTGATGTTTGGGCTCATCGGAGACGTCTCTCCGAGATAGATAATTTGACGACCCCCTCGGACTCCTCCGACCGTAACTTGGAAACGGTGCGACGCAGCCGGGTGATGTTTGGGCTCATCGGAGACGTCTCTCCGAGATAGATAATTTGACGACCCCCTCGGACCCCTCCGACCGTAACTTGGAAACGGTGCGACGCAGCCGGGTGATGTTTGGGCTCATCGGAGACGTCTCTCCGAGATAGATAATTTGACGACCCCCTCGGACCCCTCCGACCGTAACTAGGAAACGGTGCGACGCAGCCGGGTGATTTTTGGGCTCATCGAAGACGTCTCTCCGAGATAGATAATTTGACGACCCCCTCGGACCACTCCGACCGTAACTTGGAAACGGTGCGACGCAGCCGGGTGATGTTTGGGCTCATCGGAGACGTCTCTCCGAGATAGATAATTTGACGACCCCCTCGGACCCCTCCGACCGTAACTTGGAATCGGTGCGACGCAGCCGGGTGATGTTTGGGCTCATCGGAGACGTCTCTCCGATATAGATAATTTGACGACCCCCTCGGACCCCTCCGACCGTAACTTGGAAACGGTGCGACGCAGCCGGGTGATGTTTGGGCTCATCGGAGACGTCTCTCCGAGATAGATAATTTGACGACCCCCTCGGACCCCTCCGACCGTAACTTGGAATCGGTGCGACTCAGCCGGGTGATGTTTGGGCTCATCGGAGACGTCTCTCCGAGATAGATAATTTGACGACCCCCTCGGACCCCTCCGACCGTAACTTGGAATCGGTGCGACGCAGCCGGGTGATGTTTGGGCTCATCGGAGACGTCTCTCCGAGATAGATAATTTGACGACCCCCTCGGACCCCTCCGACCGTAACTTGGAATCGGTGCGACGCAGCCGGGTGATGTTTGGGCTCATCGGAGACGTCTCTCCGAGATAGATAATTTGACGACCCTCTCGGACCCCTCCGACCGTAACTTGAAAACGGTGCGACGCAGTCGGGTCGTGTTTGGGCTCATCAGAGACGTCTCGGGGAGATGAATTTTTTAGTAGACCATATTTCAAAATTTGACAATTCCGGTCTACATTTGACAATTGACAATTCGGGGGGGGGGTCCGAGGGGGTCGTCAAATTATCTATATCGGAGAGACGTCTCCGATGAGCCCAAACATCACCCGGCTGCGTCGCACCGATTCCAAGTTACGGTCGGAGGGGTCCGAGGGGGTCGTCAAATTATCTATCTCGGAGAGACGTCTCCGATGAGCCCAAACATCACCCGGCTGCGTCGCACCGTTTCCAAGTTACGGTCGGAGTGGTCCGAGGGGGTCGTCAAATTATCTATCTCGGAGAGACGTCTTCGATGAGCCCAAAAATCACCCGGCTGCGTCGCACCGTTTCCTAGTTACGGTCGGAGGGGTCCGAGGGGGTCGTCAAATTATCTATCTCGGAGAGACGTCTTCGATGAGCCCAAACATCACCCGGCTGCGTCGCACCGTTTCCTAGTTACGGTCGGAGGGGTCCGAGGGGGTCGTCAAATTATCTATCTCGGAGAGACGTCTCCGATGAGCCCAAACATCACCCGGCTGCGTCGCACCGTTTCCAAGTTACGGTCGGAGGGGTCCGAGCGGAGCATCAGTTACGGACAGGGGGTTTAGGGAGAGGGGGTGTACTGAATGCAACTGATGAATAAAAGGTTCGTAAGGAACAGGCAAGGAATAAGTTCTAATGTAAGGAATCCCAGGTTTTCTAGCAGGCAGATTTTTTGTACAAACTTTTTCAGTACAATATATTATTTTTGTAATTGGGAATAACAATTTCGTTTTGTATTGTGCAACTAAAATAATAAAATTATTATAAGTACAATTATTTATACGCTAACTAGCTGGTGCCCGCGACTTCGTCCGCGTTCTGGATGAAAGGTACCCTATGTCCTTTTTGGAGTCCCAGACAACGTGTATGCAAAATTTACAACGCCATCTAGGGAATTCTGTTTGAAGCAATGTAGTACTCTAATTCATCTAATCTCACTTCGAATAATGGAAAAAGTCTGTTAACAGATGGCACTACATGTTAGTAATCACTAATTACGTTACGTGTTAATAAAATTAAAGCTGCTGCCCGCGACTTCGCCCGCGTAACTTAGTAAATTATGTACTTAAACCTTCCTCGAGAACCACTCTACCCATTAGTGAAAACCGCATTAAAATCCGTTGCGTAGTTTTAAAGATCTAAGCATACAAAGGGACATAGGGACAGAAAAAGCGACTTTGTTTTATACTATGTAGTGATAATACATTTGACAACAATTTTTATATTTGGTAACAAAATAGCAACTGTAATAAGTCTCCGGCAATGGATGACGTGATTTCTAAAGTTATCCCGAAGAAAATATAAAAAAATTGAGCTTCAATACTATACACATTTACTATGCACAGAGAAACTTTCAGCGTTTATAAAATAACGAAGGTCTGGCCGTCGTGGGCTCTTGCTCTATGCTTACGTACATGTGTGCGTGTGCAATGCGCGAGCCTCGATCGTTGTGAGAGTAGCGCTAAAAACCTAAACATCGCGCGGCGCGTCTCCGTAACGGCCCCTTAACAAATGATATCCCCTAGCGCGGAAATCAGCGAGATACAGCGACCTACACATTAACTTATATTGACATATATTAACTGCGAAAAATGAATAATGCGATAGTTGCGAAAAGAGAATATATATGAAACTTATGATCTAACTTATAATCTAACTTATAATCAAACTTAAAAATAGATTACCTTATAAACTAACTTATTTCTATTACACATGTGGACTTACACATTTGTCACACAATGCGGCGTGCGGATAAGATCCAGAACCTTTGACGCAGTAGTGACATTAATAGTTCTGGCCCGGCATGTAGGTATTTTACGTGATAGTAATCAATGATCATGTTCACTACATGATCACTGCGCGGTAAAATAGCTGGATGCATGTGTGAATAGTACAGCGCGGAGTTGACGAAGCCTACGCCTACGCGGATCAGTCCGTTGTCAACGAAAAGCCTCAAACGGTTAAAGACTGGCGAGCACGGTTCATTATTTTTAATTTTGTGACATTCTTCTGCAAAGTGCTGGCTTTGCAGAGCGCGCAGCATATTATTTTCAGCGAACTGAATATCATCGGCGGTCACTGTAATAGTGCTGCGGCGAGGCAATAATTTTGCGAACTTATATACGTATGTAGTGATTCGTAGAAGCCTACTCCATGAGGAGGTGCGGAGAGCAAGCTCATATAAGGCGCAATGCCTTACAGGCGTGCACACGGGGTGCGCGAAAACCTTCTGTTCTGGCACGTCACTATACGAGTGATGATCGAATTCTTCGATAGGCCATTCTGCGGGACTGAGCGATGCCCATGGTGGTCCATGGAACCATAGCGGATGATCGACTGGTTTATTTGGGGTTAAGCCTCGCGATAAACAGTCAGCGGGATTATCGACACCTGCCACGTGATGGAAACAGGTGGCTGGTATGTTGTCAGTTATTTTGACAACGCGATTTGCGACAAATGTTTGCCAACGAGTTGGAGAGCCGCGAATCCAACAAAGCGCTACTTTGGAGTCAGTGAAGGCGTAAGTCTTATTAATTTTACAGCGAACGGAATAGTTGTCGTATACTAAACGAAGCAACTTAGAGAGTAGCACGGTAGCACATAACTCCAGTCTCGCTATAGAAAGAGGTTTCTCCGGCGAGACCTTTGACTTGGCGCACACCAACCGGACTAGGCTACTGCTCTCGTTACTAACGTGTAAATAGACGACGCCTCCATAGGCACGCTCACTGGCGTCAGCGAAACCTAGAAGGTTGACAATACTACCTTGCACTACACCCAGGTGACGCGGTATGCGAATGGAGTTAAGCTTAGGGAGTTCGCAGCACAGCTTGTTCCAGCTCTCGACTATATGCGATGGGGGTGTGTCATCCCAGTCACACTTTAGCAGCCAAAGTTCTTTGATAAGAAGTTTAGCGTACAAAATGGTGGGAGCCACAAAGCCCATCATGTCCCACAGGCGTGCTACTGTAGAAAGCATAAGGCGTTTAGAACAAGTTTCATTAGTGATAGAAACTTGAAAGTAGAAACAATCCCTAGATATATCCCATCGTAATCCCAAGATCTTCTGCGGTATGGTTTTATCGAATTCGATGTCGGGGGCAGCGCGATGAGAAGCGGGAATGGCGGATAGGACCTTTGTCGAGTTACTGGTCCACTTTACTAGCTCGAGTTGTCCAGATTTAAACAGCGCAATTAACTCTTTGCAAGTGACGATAGCATGGCTCTCGTCCATGATGCTGAATACAATGTCATCCATATAAATTGCGGAAGCGACTGTAGCAGCAGCTGGATACTTAAGTCCCTCATCTGTGATAAGTTGTTGTACAACGCGGAGCGCGTGATAAGGACTTGACCGTAGTCCGAAACAAACGCGATTAAATTCGTAGACACGAATTGGTTCTTGCGGATGGAATCTATACAGTATGCGTTGAAATCTGCGGTCTTCTTTACGCATGCCGATTTGAAGAAACATTTGCCGGCAATCGGCGGATACAGCGGTAGCGAATAATCTAAAGTTTAAAATTATATTAAAAAGATCACCCTGTAGATTGGGTCCTGTATATAGGATGTCATTTAGCGAAAGACCTGTACTGGTCTTACAGCTTGCGTCGAGAACAACGCGGAGTTTTGTTGAGGACTTATCCTCGCGGATGACGCCGTGATGCGGGATATGGTAAGTGGGAGTATCTACAGCGTCAGTATATGTGACTGGAGACAAGTAGCCCTGGTCGACATACTCGCGAATAACAGCGTTATAAGCTACACGCATATTGGGCGACGCTTGTAGCTTACGTTCTAAACACAGGAAACGTCTGTGTGCGACATTATAGGAGTCTCCTAAAGAACAGACGTCTTTACGAAACGGTAATGCCACAGTATACCTACCACTGTCATCCCGAACAGTGGTGGCGCGAAAGTGGTTCTCACACTCATTGTCTTCTTGAGTGTGGGCGAGCGGGGTGGAGACTTCTTCGAGCTCCCAAAAGCGTTTAAGAAGATCGTTTACAGAATCGTCTACTGCTACTGAGCAGCAGGCGATAGTATTATTACTGCGAGCGCGCGGGAGTGCGGGCACATCTCCCATGATAACATAGCCTAAAATAGTTTGTACAGCGGGCGGTATATTAATATTGTTGCTATGTACCATATTAGGTAATAATAAATGCGGGAATATCGAAGCGCCTAATAATATGTCTATAAGACCAGGCGTATAAAATTCACTATCAGCTAACGGCAAATTATGTACATGCGAAAGAGCGGACAAGTCGACTGGAGCGGATGGCAAGTTGTCCGTTATGCGATCGACGACTAACGACGACACGTCGAAAAATATATTTAAATTAAATCTAGAATAAAAGCGAAAATTTACTAAACCGGTGCTTTTCTTTTCTGCACCTCCAATGCCCTTAACTACTAAATGCGTATTCTTATTGCTAATTAAACCTAAACGTTTGCTGCATGCGGCAGTAATAAAATTAGTTTGAGATGCGCTATCCAACAAACAACGTACAATGTGTTGTTTTCCTTTCATATCAAAAACTATAACTTGTGCAGTTGAAAGCAGAACGGTACTATTATTCATATAATTAAAGTCGCGTTTCGTTTGAAGTGAACGTGAGGACGCAAGCGATATTGTACACAGCGGTGTCTCTGTTTGCGTGACAGGGACGGAAGATACTTGTGGATCTTGCGACTCACGCGCATCCCGATTATATTTAATTGGTTTATCGAAATGCAACAAACTATGATGCTTGTTATTACATATACGACAACTCCCTTTAGAATTACAGAATTGTGTCTTATGTTCTAGGCTGAGACAATTAATACACCCGTTTCTATTCTTTACACAGTTAAATCGATCAGCAGGCGATAAGTTATGAAACGAAGTGCACTTAAATAGATGCATATGATAAGCGTTATCACAGAGGCATTTACGAGACGTTTTGTACGGCGATGTATTGGCAACATAAGCGTTCGGGAAGGGAGGGATGCGACCACTAACCGGTTTCTTCGGTCTATTGTAAATATTGTTATCACTACTTGATTGCGTGCTTTTATATATTCTACTCTGACCTTTAATGAAATCAATGAGATTTTGGAAAGCGGGAATTTTTACATCTCGCGAATGCGCTTCAAATGCGCGAATGGTCTCTTCGTCTAACTTCTTTAATCCAATATGCAACAGAATAAAATCTTCCAGATTATTAAGTTTAAGATTTCGAAGACCGTTTGCAGCGGTTATGAAATTGTCAATAAATAATTGGAACTTTAGCGAAGAAGCTGGACCTTGAGATTTAAAGTTTAATATCTGATCTAGGTATGTAGATGCGAGCGAGCGCGTATCTTGATATCTATCGATTAATGAGTCTATTATAATTTTATAATTATCAGCGGATGGCGTAATACCTGCGAAGACTGCTTGAGCCCTAGAGGAGAGCTTACCAAGAAGATAATAAAGCTTCTCTGAATCTGTCAGCGATGGGTTGTCATGAACTATAGACTTAAAACTAGAATAGAATAAGCACCAGTTTCGTATGTCTCCATCGAATGACATTATTTCTATCGGAGGCAAAGCGACGACCCTTTTTGATGCGGTTTCCACCATTGGTTTTTGGATTGACAGTTCAGATTGCACACTTTTGATATGACAAATGAGTTCGTCCATTGAATTTAAAGATTGATAATTAGGAGCTGCGTTCGGGTCGATAGTGAGTTGTTTATCAACCCATTCGTCTAAAATATTTTGAAAACTCGAGCGGGTTTCATCAATAGTAGCTAGCGATCTAAGAAATTTATGTTTTGCCTCATCGTCCTGATGAGCCTTTGTTGCGTATTGATAGCTAGTTTGCACCCGTTCAAATAGGATATTTCGTTTTGCTTCTAATCTTCTTATTTCGCGTTTGACCTTTGCACTATCGTCCGACGCATCCCCTTGTTGAGACATATTTATTAAAAACTAAATCAGATAACTTATACAATAGAACCAATATACAATTATTTACAATATGTAGGTATGTTTGGCTAAATAATTGAATAACCATGAAATACCTATACAGCTACTTACAATATTTTAAACATGTGGGTAACTCATTCATTCGCGAAACAACTGAAGTATGTAGATATGTAAATTATTCTAAGAAATGAGTCAGGTACCCCACATATATTATTTTTATTATATTATAATAAAATAAATATTATTTTATTATATACTGCGAATTTAACTTAACAATATTTTAACTGAATTTAATGCGATTACGGCGTACTATGAATTTAAAAACTATGTATATATATATATATATAATTTTACAATATTTTGAATGATTTTTTTTTTACAGCGATAATAACGTTAATAACAGCGATAATAACAGCGATAAAAATAGAAATACCTATATAACTATTGTAAGGCAACTCTTATAAGGGCGGAAGGTCGGTTATGTCCTATAGGACGTCTGAGCTAATAGTATGATTCCGTTAGAATAATTAAGTGACAAGAAGGATGGTAGCTGGTAACCATCCGGCTCGATTGGACCAGAAAGATGGTGGCGCAAAATACCACCCGGTGCGGATGGACCGGATAGATGGGGGTAAATGGAAAGGAATCAAAATCAAAACTCACTGCGGAACTGCGATACTTTGACCTTCCAGTCCTTGGCTGGTGCCTACACTGTTGTTCACTTCACTCGCGATATTAAAACTGCGATTATGTCCTTCGTAGCGGATTAAAGTGAGACGTCTCAAAATGCGTGTTGCGTGCACTTGTGCGATTTATAGTGGACTGTGGTCGTGTGTAGGTAATTGCCTTTCTCCGCGTGTGCCGAGGGGGTAGGAAAGGGAGAGGGGCGAGGGATACAAAACGCGCGTAACCACTATGTAAAGAAGAAAAGGAATATTTAAAAACACAGGAATACAAATAGTAATACACATAATTTTGATATACTTAAGTATCTACTGCGATAAACTCAACAATCTCAAATTAATTTCTAAACTGAAATCAAGAAAATAAAAACAGAGTAAATATTACAACCATTTATTCACAAACTTATTCTAAACCTTTTCCAGGTTACCTTTAACATTAAGTTATTATAATTAAAACCTAATTGTAATTTTAGTATCACATTCATACCTCTATTCAGAACATTTATCTGTGGCAATCGTCATATATACTCAAAAGGCACATGACATAGTCTTCTTACAACTAGAAGAGGCAATTGTGGTAGACATACCACAAAAAATATGGCGAAAGGGCTGAACAGTATACATGTGCCCAGCCACGCCATTAAGAACCAAGTGGGAAAAATGGCAACTTGTTCCAACATTGTTCGTCTTAAACGCTACTTTAGTCTATGCACATAATTTACTCAAGTTTTTATTTTAAGTTATCGCTAGATGAAAATTTTAAAACCAAACGAGCCGAATAAAACGTTGAACATTTCGCTGGAGCTTCAGAGAAGCGTGCATTTAAGAACGCCACCTGAAACAAATAAAAAAAACATGTTACAAATATTGTACAAATAATTTAAAATATTTTACTGCACTTCTAAATAAGAAATGCTGTAAAATATACTGCAATTTACTTATAAAGTTTATTGCAATTTTGCATTTCTCAATTCGTTATCCGTGTCTGTCTATTATGACCGTTAAGGTTTTCCAGAATTACTTAAAAGTAATCCTTAATCATAAAGGATTTGATGCGTTTTTAAATAGAGAATTTTCTTTTCGAAAGTTTATATTATTACTGTTTAATATCTTCATAATATTTATATACTATACTAATATATAAAGCTGAAGAGTTTGTTTGTTTGAACTACTCCCAAATATACTTATATAGTCTTTGGTTTGAACGCGTTAATCTCAGGAACTACTGGTTCGAATTGAAAAATTCTTTTTGTTTTAGATAGTCCATTTATCGAGGAAGGCTTTAGGCTATATAACATTTTGAACGCGAACGAAGTCGCGAGCAACAGCTAGTCTTTAATAAAATTATCAGACAATATAAAAATATCTTTGATACATAATTAGCAAAAGCACTGAAAACAATAACGATGTGCATGCTAAACAAAGATTTAAAACACTCATTCAATATTTAAAAAATCATTGCATTCAATACAGGTTTGTTATGCAAGATAAACCATAGTTAGCCACGCGTTAGGTAGGAAATGTTTTTTATTTCTCCCAATTTTACAAAACACAATGACGCTAGAAGCGTGACAGCATTGCCTAAGATTACGTCTCTGAGTTTTTAGTTTTCGTTTGGCAATAAATTGCCTACGTTAGTTAATCATAATAATTGTTGTAACTTTAAAAATTTTTTTTACTGTATTTGTTTTTTTTAATGTAAAGGTCGTCAGACAGGCTGACGGTTCACCCACCATGGCCACCGTTAACCTAACAATGCCCTAGGTGCGCAAGTGCGCTGCCGGCTTTAATAGGTTAAGGGCCTCTTTCACCAACTACAAGTAAAGTAACTTTTAGAAATAATTTCATGTTTTATTAAAATGCACTCGGTTTAGTGCATCCTTTGATAGGCGATTTTTTTTTCATTATTTTCTTTTTAATGTTTGGGACTTTTACCGTACAAACAAAGTTATATCATCTAACTAAAATGATAAAATTTAGATTCTAAATTATTCCCGGTGACAGGTGACTTTAAATGATGGTTAGCCTACTTGACATATGGTGAAATATAACTTGCCTTTCCCTGACACCGAAAAAGTCTGGATCTGAGATAATTTTTATACGTTTATTTACATTAAATAACATATAATTATGGACTCTTAACGACAATTTTAATATCAGTATTTGTTATCGTTAAAAATAGCCTTCATTTGCCACCAACATTCGCTTCCATATATGCGATTACGATTACATATATACGAATAAGACTGGGGGTTACATAAACAAAGATTATATTATTTTTATGAGTCCGCACAATGTTATTAAATTCTATTTTGATAGTGACTAATAAAACACGCTCGAATGTGTACTGATATGAGAATGCTCAGAAGTTATAAGGGATATTATTTCATGTTACCATAATACAATTGGTAACTATTTGGTATCCGCGACTTCTTACGCGTAGAGAAATAAAAGGCCTGGCATTTTGGTATTCGGTATTTTTTTTTCGTACACCGTACGAAATGAAACAAATACTAAATGTAAACTGGAAACTTACTGCAATACATAAGTGAAAACCGCATTCAAATCGGTTAAGCCGTTTCTAAGATAACGGTGACACACTGACAAATATAGCCTTAATAAAATATAGCCTATGTCACTCGCTGATATTATAGTTTTCTATAGGTAAAAGATTTTTTTAAAAATTAAAAATAAAAATAAAATCCAGTTTTTGTGATTATATTAACATACAAAATATCTTCTCTCTTCATAATATTAGTATTGGTAGTATAGATGTTACAGACACACCTCGTTTTTTATTTCATGTATTGTATGTATGTATCTATACTAATATTATAAAGCTAAAGAGTTTGTTTGTTTGTTTGAACGCGCTAATCTCAGGAACTACTGGTTCTAATTGAAAAATTCTTTTTGTGTTGGATAGATCATTTATCGATGAAGGCTTTAGGCTATATAACATTACGTTGCGACTGATAGGAGCGAAGAAACAGTCGAAAATGTGGAAAAAACGGGGAAAATTATTCATCTTTGAGGGCTTCCGTTGCGTGCGCTGCGAAAACCGTTCGAGATACCCAAATGATTCCCAAAACAACTATTCCACGCGGACGAAGTCGCGAGCACCAGCTAGTTCATTATAAAACTGTATTCGGATCTCTTTTTATCAAATCGACATTTTCTCCCATGACTTTTCAACTAATTGTGAACTTTACGGTTCGATCTGGCGGTCATCTGGTGGGCTGATCACCCACAAGTTTGATACTTTTTGAGTATGATTTTTTTACAAAGTAATTAATCTAAATAAGTCAACTGTAATTGTAACGGCCACGAACGTGTAGTTAAGTTAAACAATGGCTGTTCTCTTGAATAATATTACCTACATGTGTATGTACATGTACATACATATTTACATAGGTCAACTTAACCTATTGTGATCTAAAATAAATTCGGGTTGGGTATACATAATAATATGTAATTATTTACGTAACACATTTCCTAAATAAAATATAAAGTTTTTTATTTTGTTATGTTTTACTTACTGCTACATATTTTTTAACTGAGTCAAAATATTAGTTTGGACTAAAATCTATGACTATCATCTACGTCCTTATACGTGATAATTTCTAAGCCATTATGATGAGGAAATTGTAATATTTAATAACCAATTTAATAATACTAGCTACTAGCTAAACCAATACTAGCTGACCCGGCAAACGTTGTTTTGCGAAAAAATAAAAAATAAATTTTTGGGGTGGACCACCCTCAACTTGGTATAAAAAACAAATCTTGGCCGATTCTCAGACCTACCCGATAAGCACACAAAATTTCATCAAAACAACAAATACCGCGACACGAGAATTTTATATATTAGATTATTTTCTAGTTTTAATACGTGTTATTCCGCAGTAATTTATTTTGTAATGTAAATAAATTATTCATTCATTTGAGAAAAGTATTTTGCTCGCAGAGATATACTATTTCGTTGATTTTTCCTAATTTGATCACACTACATTTTTTCATAGATGTGTATGAAGGTTTTGAACGGAGAGCGATTCAGTTCTAACGACAAAATAAAATAGCATACAACAGCTGCGTAAACTGCGTAATGCGTAAATTTCATTTTAATACCTAATAATTATAATAAGTAAGCATTAAAAAAACTGTTTTGCTGTGTAGTTAGTTTATTATATTTGTCGACAAGGCAAATACGTAAACTCGAATTGTCACGATTAACATATTTTCATAAAATTAATAACGTTTGATATAGTCATAAATAATGTAGATACTTAAGTTCACAAGCGATTAAACTGAGTAAATAAGTCACCAAACTTTTTTATTGGACTATGGGCCTCTTTAACCAACTACAAGTAAAGTGTTGATTAGTTACTTTTAGAAATAATTTTATGTTTCATTAAATTATGCACTCGGATTAGCGCATCTTTCGATAGGCAATTTTTTTTATTATTTTCTTTTTAATGTTTGGGACTTTTACCGTACACACAAAGGTATATCAGCTAAATTATTCCCGGTGACAGGTGACTTTAAATGACGGTTAGCCTACTTGATACATGGTAAAAGAGGCCTTAAGGATAAGGAATTAGACAAGGATACCGAAACGAAACAGCACAGTAGCATTATTTCACAGTGGTCACGTGTAAGTGTAACGTTAATGTTTCGGACTTTTACCGTAACTAAAAACTAGAATTATTTAAAATAATCTCTATTATTAGATTAGCAATGAAGGAAAATATGTCAAGAACGAATGTTAATAGCTTGCGTGCCTCGTAGGTAATGTTGTTTACTTGTTTACCTCTGATTTGTTAGTATTAAATGTCTATACTAATACCTTTATTGAAGTTAGCAACTGCCACTAATATATATTTAATTAGACACGTGTCACAGAAATATAAATACAAAAATAAAAAAGTATTGAGCTAAAACTAGCGTCTTTCCGCAATAGAATTGCTCAACGTAATGCGATTTTTTTAATCTCGTTATTTTCCCAAGATACAGTTGATTACGTGTTTCTAATGTTTTTAGCTAACCGGTTTAGACACGGGGTTTAGATGACATTGAATGTGTTCTTAGAGAACGCGTTCAGATGTGTGTGTGTGTGTGTGTGTGTGTGTGTGTTTTTTGTGGGCGTTATCCTTATCCTATACTAGGTATTGCCCGCGATTTCGTCCGCGTCCGATCGTTACCAAACTTCACAATATTACCCCGCTGGACTTATCTGAAGATTGTCTGAAAATTACATCAAAATCGGTTCAGCGATTATGGAGTCCATAGGGAACATACATACATACATACATACACACATTGCCTTTTATATAGTTAGGTATATATATTTAATACATAAATGGTAAACACAATCACATTCATATCTCTTTTATCTAGTCTGTTTTTTATTACCATATAAGAGTGTTACTATTAATATTTTAATCAAATCCATTCGGTTCTAACTTTCATCGGGTCCTAAAAATTAAATTCGTAAATAAAGTAACATAGTGAACGAATTTGCAGAAGCTCACAGCCGCAGACTTCATCATCGTGATAATGTCGAAACGATCCAGCTGCTATTAAAACAAACGAACAAAGTGCTTCCTCTTAATAGACACTGAGAATGGTCATTGGACGCTATTCTTAAATATAATTAATTACACTTAGAAGTTTTGGTTAAAATTATTTAGACTAGATTGTAGTGATAAAATGTCCCATTTTGGACTGTAAAGTAGTTTTTTACGTAAAAAGTAACAACATCCATACATCCTCATACACTTTAACATCCATAGTAGGATTTTGAAAGTGTGCTCTGGAATCTATTGCTCTTTCATACACTGAAACACGACAGCATAATTTCAGTTATTTTTTACAGAATTTATAAGGAGGTGATTACTGAAAGTAATTTTCGAAAATTACATTTCCGTGCGAAACTAAGTAGTAAGTATATTTTGTGTTTCTAAAAAAAAATTTAATATAATTTTTAATTAATATTTTAAATTGATAGAACTAACCTAAGCTGTTGTTTCAATGATCCATAACGGTTGATTGTTTTCAATTGAAACCACGTGTTTAACACTGTCACTTTCAATCCAAGGAGCACTGTCAATAGTAAGTACAATGTTGGTCGTGTTGTGGTTCAACCGCGCACTGGCAAGTACGCTGTCGGGCCGCGCGTTGCAGAGGTTTCAACATAGCGAACGGCGCGAGGGCCATTAGTACGTCTCCTTTCCACACGCCAGCGCAGTGTAGCCGCCTCGCGTACGAAACTACCATCATCTGGTGCAACTACGACTCAACTGGTCGACCTTCCACATCTACTGATATTGCAAATAAGCTCGCGTTTCGAAAGAACGCTTTAAATTCGCTCCTTGTGCCACTTTTATGTTTGTTTGTCTAACATGAATGCCCTTGTAAAATCGACTCCGCTTCGGCAAAACCGCCGAACACAAATATAGGTACGCGTCCGTGGCCGTGACTAATTCTCACTTATATGTACCAACATATTATTATAATAAAGAATATTTTGTATTTTATATTTTTTCAATGTTTAGATTGGTAGGCAGGCTGACCGTCCACTTGAAGGTAGGTGGCTACCATCGTCTATGACCTATGGCACACAAGTACGCTGACGACTAAGTAAGATTGAAAATGAATTGAAAATATAAGGGATTGAAAATGGATAGTGAATGCACTCTGGCATCCTTTACACACTCACCGAAACATGACACGTGAAACCGAAAAGCACACGTGCTGTTATTTCATGGTAGTCTGTTATAAAATAAATCTAATATGTACTACGTATCCTACACGCAAATAAGACGCGTTGGTACAGTAATGAGATATATTGTATTGAAGGCTTAATTAATCCCTTATGGCTGGCTGCTGTTGATAATAACTATATCGACGCTAGATTAAAACTGACGATACGAAAACAAGGTTGTATCAATTAGTGCAAAAAATTTGAATCTGTTCAATTATTTTTTGGATTATTGAACACTATAAAAGTTTACTACGAAAGTGATTAATTTCGTAGATTTTAATATTAACACTTAATTTGAAAAAAATTAAGTTCATTAATTTTCAGACACATGTCTCATTGATAGAACTTTGATAGAAACCTACAAGCTATAAGATATACACTATCGAGTGGATTTTTTATTTATTTTTTTTATTTTTATTTTTATTTTTATTCTGAACAACAACCCTACAGCAAAACAAAATAATATACAATAGATATCATATTACTGCTTCATTGCCAGTTACAGGGCTCTACTGTGTAAGACGTAAAAAAAAAAGAGAAAATTACAGTTATATTACCTAAGCCTAACCTAATTAATAATTCTAAACAACGGGGAAGGGATGCGTGCGTGCGTGCGTGCGTGTGTGTGTGTGTGTGTGTGTGTGTGTTTGTGTGTGGTTCCATTTAATTATCTTTAAGTGTATTCGCGACGCTGCGCTTGAAAGATGTTTTGGGGAGGTGGAAAATATCTAGGTGCGTGAACTTATCGTTATAAGTTGAGGGCAATCTATGGTATACAGAGCCAAGGTCGTAATTTGTTCGTGATAGCGGAACGTGGAACAGTTTTCTCCTTCTACCACGCTTGGTCCCGGCCCGAAGCCGCAACATTTGAGATAGGAGTGCCGGACAGTTGAGCGCCCCAGAACAGATGTCGTGGAGGAGCGACATATCAGAGACTGTGCGTCTGTCCTCCAAAGTCATCAAGTCGTGACGCTTGCAAGAGTCGGCGTAGCTTAGGGAAGTGTGGTGCGAGCGGAGGTTGAGCCATCTCACGAACCTTCTTTGTATACGCTCTATTTGATTACTTTTCGTGACATACTGCGGGTTCCAAATCGGACTACCATATTCAAGGACACTACGCACATAGGCATTGTATAATAACCTCACGCAAGACAAGTCAGTCAGATCTTTACTGACTCGGAACACGAAGCCCAGATTTCTAAAAGCTCTGCTCATAATGTTATCTAGGTGAAAATTAAAAGTGAGTTTTGCATCCAGTGTTATGCCAAGGTCCCTTACCACGCTATCTCTAGGAATGCATGTGTTGCCTATTTTATATGTGTGATCATGGGGCTTATGCTTCCTTGTGAAGGTGATATGCGTACACTTTGATACGTTGACATTAATTCTGTTAGCAATGTAGTACTCCTGAAGTCTGTCGAGGTCCTCCTGCAACCCAAGAGCGTCTCCGAGATTATCAATGTTGCGATAAATCTTTTTATCGTCTGCATATAAGAGAAACTTAGAGTGCATGAAGCAGCTCTTTATGTCGTAAATAAAGGCTATATACAGGAGGGGTCCCAGCAAAGATCCCTGAGGCACTCCCGAGGGCACGCCTATGAAGTCGGACCTATGACCACCAAGCACCACCGCCTGCCTTCGATTAGTCAGGTAGGACTCAACCCATCTTAGCAAGTCACCGTGGATGCCTAGTTCGTTCAGCTTACGAAGCAAGATAACATGGTCCACTCGATCAAATGCCTTTTCAAAGTCGGTATAAATCACGTCCACTTGTCCGCTCTCAGCCATGCCACGAAGAACATCACCAACGAACTCAGCGAGATTGGTTGTGGTGGATTGTCAGCATGTTTCAACGTTTATACTTATTTAAAAAAGTTATAGTTTCCGGAAGTGTTGGATAAAAATTAAATCGTTTCTAATTTATTCAATACATTTCATTTTGAGATATTTAATTTGTCAGATTAATATGTCAGATTTAGAAAAAAAAAACTGGATTGTCCGGGTTTGTACCTAAACCGCACATCTGGCCTTTCTTATAAATTTATAGAATGGTGTTGTATGTACTTCACAATATGAGGTAAAAACAAAATAAGAATCACATTATGACTACAGAACAGATATACTATTACATGTACTATCAACACACAATGCAATTTGTATAGATAAAAGAAAGATATTACGATATCATAACATAAGATTGTATCTAGTAATAATAATACCAATTTACATGTACTAGTATTCTAGTATTCTGGTATATTCTATTGGATTACGAGCTCTATTGGAGTTTACTTCTTAAATCGATTTCATAATATATAAACTCGGATGGGAAAATGTATGGGAGTAAAATCAAATGTCACATGTCACACGTTACGCGTTACAGGCTACAATATGCTTCAATATTTATTAAATTATTTATTTATCGTTCGTAAGGAGTAAACTCCGGTCGTGGGTCGGAGCTGACAGACATGCTTCTTTTTATTAAACTTTTCAAACCAGCTAGTTAAACTTTGCAAGGATTGAACATTTACTCGTATTAAGGGTACCAATTAGAGGTAGAAAAATCTTGAATTATTAAATTATCTTTATCGGAGAATATTATCTTCGGACTGCACGAACCCATCTTATACCTTCTGCCTAGCACTCGTCACGTAAAAAAATAACAGATGAGGTACCCGTACGTGACTATTCGTGAATGTTCGATAAATTAACACAATTTATTTGGTTTCTACATTGTTATCTGAGTTTGAGTAATTTACACAGTATAGGTGTTATATCGTTATAATAAAGATTATTATTTATAATAAACTGCAAGCATCTTATTATTTTTGTCTTATTTATACATAAATAAAATAATTAATTCAACTTAAGTATGAACTACGATTGCGATAAGGCAAATTAAGACGAACCAAAACGGTCAAGTCAAGGTTGTATTAAAAGGTCCGTTGTTAATTTTTGTATACACACGAGAGCAGTAATTCCGGGTCACTAGCTTAGTGAAATAAATTGTGTTTTAAAGACAGCTAAATACACTTTTACCATTAGTTAGAATATAATTTCAAATCGTATGAGTAATTTCGAATTTTACTTTCTACATACAAACAAAGATGCGTGAATTTGTACGGGAAAGAAGCAGCGCTACACGTTAGGCACTTCACTCCTATATTGGCTCTGTGCTCCTATATACAAATTCAAATTTACGCATTCGATGCGTTTGATCGAGTAAAACTCGCACTACACACTAAGTTCAGTTATGACATTCTTATCAAATGTGGTCAAACACCTGCACATACATAGACACAAAGATGTCAGTAAACATGTTACAAATAAATTACTCACGAGTCTCACTATGATAGTCGAAGCTCACGAATTTAATATTTGTTCACAATAAGTAAACGCATTTTTTTTTAACTATATCAATCCGAACCCACTAAGTTAAAAATATGTGTTTATGAGTGACAAAATCATCACTTTTAAATAACAGCAATACGTGCCTATTTCAATAATAAATAAGTACTTAATTACGTGTTTTTATGGACAAAGGCAAATTTAGATAAATAAATAAATTTTACTTACATTAACCATAAGTATTCTTCTCTGTTATTGTTTGAAGAAACTTGCGCTTTGCTTCCTGTAACAAGGAGCAAAATTAAGCTATAGGTAATTAAAATTATAAACTAACTCCAGACTTACTATTAACCCAAAACAGGCTATATCTGCTGTAAGTTACTGAGGAGTTGGGTGTCCCGCAGACTATGTCTGCCTATGTGACACGAGCTGGTGCCCGCGACTCGATAAATGGACTATCCAACACAAAAATAATTTTTCAATTCGAACCAGTAGTTCCTGAGATCAGCGCGTTCAATTAAACAAACAAACTCTTCAGCTTTATAATATTAGTATAGATTATTATTATAGAATTTATGTTAAAATGTTATACTTTAATATTATTATTACAAAATCTTTTTATTATTATTATTAATAATAATATTATAGAATCAAATTGAAGTAGGCAGAAGTATCCGCTGCGCCTGTTAAAACGGAAAATTAATTGTTGTTCAAATGAATGTTATGTTGTTGAAGAAAGTTCAGGCACTGCATTATATTTTCGTTAACGTTTAATTCCATTTTTCTTCCTTTTTATGGTAACTACGGCTTATTCTAATTTAAAAGCAACTTCATTAATTTGTAATTAAATAATTATTTCCTCTTCTATTGCATAAGCATTATGTCTAAATTTGTATGGCAAACAAACAAAGTTATAACAATCTGTTTATTTATAAGGTTAATTTTTGCTTACGTGACGCTAAGCCACATCTCAAAATTTACCAGCTTCGCTTTTTAGACAAGCATCAAGTTGAATAAGTAAGTTGTTATATTTAGTTAAATGCTTGATAACTTGCTTAACCGATGTGTTTTCATTAAAAGTTTTCGCAACATTGACATAATTATCATATTGTGACAAAATATAAAAATAAATTAAAATTAAAAATTACCTTGTTGGCAAGATTGTGGATTGGAACCGACACTAGTCTCACTTTCGGTGCGATTTCTTGATTTAAATAGTAAATTCCATGGGTTATAATTCGACAAAGTTTTATCCGTTTTGGCTGTATTTTTGCTCGAATCCATAATGCACTTTTGAATTGTTTTAATTATATGGAAACTTTTATTATTATTTTTTTCTATTAAAATATTACAATAAGTAAAGAAAAAATGATTGAAAAAATATTCTGTAATCGACTCCCGCGCACACCGGTCTTTAAAGAATAATGCAGGCAATGACACACTAGTTAGTATAGTAATAGCCGGCACAAGTTAACTACTCTCGAAGTCTCGATCGAAGTCGAAGGTGAAACGAAGGAGCGTTGTTTTGTTTTGTTACAATCAGCCCCGATCTCTTACGAGTGTTTACGGAAATATACGATATCTTGTTTTATATTCTTGGACTTTGACCGCAACAGACACCCATACAAAAAAGAAGTTGCACACAAAGAAGTTGCATTTAACAACTTACTATACTATGTTGCCCATGCGCACGTTATGTGCTGTTAATTGTTTTCTACCGACCAGAAACAACAATTACTGTAACACGAAGTTTCTGAACGATGACATCACGTCATCTATTTTTGTAGTGTATTGATTGTTTTGTATAGTGTAAACACCTATTAATAAACTATAATTTATTTATAAACCTTATTTAGGTGTTTACACCTAAATAGTCTACGCATATTATTATCCTGTCTCACCTGTCTGTGATTTTCTATAAATAGTATAAAATAAAGTCGCTTCCCGCCGACTACCCCTCTTAGATTTTTAAACCACACTTAGATCTTTTAAACACGCTTAGATCTTTTAAACACGCTTAGATCTTTTAAACACGCTTAGATCTTTTAAACACGCTTAGATCTTTTAAACCACACTTAGATCTTTTAAACTACGCAACGGATTTTGATGCGGTTTTCACTAATGAAAAAAGCGTGTAGGTTTTTATTAGTGACCCGCTCCCGGCTTCGCCCGGGTTCAAAATAAAACTATCCTATCTTTTAAGTTGGACAAAATTACACATAGTTACGAAGTTTTATCAAACTCGGTTCATTACTTTAGAAGTTCATTGGCCTCAAACATGTGACACGAAATTTTTATAAATATAGATATTTGAAGAAAAAACAAAACACATAAATGAAATGAAATATTAAACCATGTTAATACGTATGAATTGGTATCTACAATTGGAATTTATCTACAATTTTATTTATTTTTACTTCAAATCTATCAAATACATATATCTATTTTTGATATCTAAAAAGAAACCGGAATTATTACAACATCCAAGGCTAGCAGTTACACAGGCAGATAAGAATAGATAATTGTCTGATATTGTGTTAGATAAAGTTATGTCTAGAACGTATCGGCCTTTTGTTATACTAACTGTGCCCTGTGACTTCGCCCCCTTTTGTTATAGTTTACTAAGGGTTAATTTTATGGTGCTCGCCATTTTCCTGCTGTTATAAAAAAGCAACAACCTGTGAATCTTTAACTGCCGTTACACATTTAATAAATAGCGTATTTTTTCATTTGATCCTTTAACAGCCAGAGTCGGATTTATCCCACAATTATTTTCGTGTCCATTTCGCCAGAACCGTATTATGTTTTTTCTACTTGTATAGTTAGGTAATGTTTATTTTTAAATCATTGCTTTGCTTTCAAGTAATTTAAAGACTTTGAAATTTCGAACTGTAAACATATTTTGTCGAAATCAAGTAGAAAAAAAACCCACATTGTACCTATTGTCTAAAAAACCAAGCGCAAAGAAAAGTGATACTAACCGACTTGGTGATCGCTTTACTCTACATAAAATTAATCTAACTCTTCAATGTCTTTCATCATAGTTAAGTATTACAAATATTAAAGTTCGATGAATTCATATACTTAATGTTAGGCACCTTAATATATCTACATCTTTGCACAGGAATAGAAATTTCTGGGAATACCCAGCATGAATAGCAAGATTAAATGCCTGTCTTACATGCCTCCAATAAACATAGTGGGTTTACCACATCATAAACAAATGGTTGCTTCAAACTTTCTGTAGTCTATGGCGAACAGTCGCTGTTTGGATATTATTGCCAATGAAATTAAGTAATAAGTAGTCAAGATAAAGAGATTTTTGATAAGAAAACGATAAACGTAACAGTTAATGTTTTATGTTTATTTATTTTTTTATAAAATCTGAATTGACATAAACATAAAAAAACCTGATCATAATATAATTTGACACAACGCAAATCATAGAAATTAAAAAAAAAAATTTTTGTCAGACGTGACGTTATTACAAAAAGTATTTTAAAATTTATTATTGGATAGTTTCATCATTTTTATTTTTAAATCTGCAGAATTTTTGTATCCATTGCTTTAAAGATCAAACAAGTTGAAATATTCAGTGAAATAGGTAAACGTTTTAATCAAAATCAACAATGAAGATCCCCTATGTTGTGTCGTTAAATACTCGAGCGGCGTACGCTACATCGGAGTTCATGAAAGTGTCAGCTGGTGAGACTAGCCGCAAGATTGTGGCTGAAGACTTCGAATGGGACGATGACTTCACCCCGGCGCCACTCACCTACTTCGCAGCATTAGCTTTGTCGAGAGTATTTCACAGAATAAATCCACTCGAAAAAGTTCTGCAGAAAGACGTCGATATGCTCATGGATTTGTATCCTGCCGACATACCGCTCAAATACAGCGTACCCTTAATTAAAGTTAGTGTGTCTACCATCTATTTTTTAACCAGGCAAATATATATATATAAAGTATCGTCGTTATTATTGATTATATTTAAGATTTATGTATTTGTTTGGGTTAACTACGTATTACCTACATATATATACATTGTATATATAACATGTACCCTCAGCATATAATATGTTATATTTAGATAAATTGTCTAAAATCTGGGCATCATATAAACACAAGCTTTTAAGGTTTATAAAATAGTAATATTGTGTTTTCTGTACTGTTTTCTGTATGTTTATCTGAACTGCATTTGATTTTTTCTCGTCTTAATAAATTAATAAAATGCAATACATTAACAAAAATTTAATTTTAGGACGAACAGTACTGGAAAAGATCATTTTATTCCAAATTTCATTCGCGAAAAGAACTTGGAGTAAAATTTTGGAAAGGCAAATATTTGTCTACATGTTTGCAAGACTATTTAGAAAATGTTAACCCAGATGTGTTTATTGAAGAAGACGCAGCAGAACTGTCACAATTAGTAAGTTTTTTTAATATAATATATTAGTTTAGCAGCCAGAAAGCATGCCTTATAAATGTGGTGTCGCTTACTGTATTAGCCAGGTGGTGTGCAACCAAAACACGCAGAAAAGGATGGAAATATGATAGCTAAATACATGGTTTAGAGGCACTCCAGGTGCTGTTATTTCAGCGTAGTCTTTTTAATGGGCATTTTTACAACCAGTAGGACTTCATTACATAAAATCAGAAATAATTTAATAGTTAAGTAATTCAATTCTTTATAAGTATAGTAGTTTAGGCAAGGCACAATGCATTCTGCAGAATTATAAGTTGAGGAGTCCGTCTGGTGGTAGTAACCAACCCAATACAGAAGACCAAGTTGAATTAACTGTAGTTCAAGCTTTTGTGTTAAGTATGAGATATGTTAGCATTAGGAATTCAACATTGTGGTCCGGAAGGGCAAGTTCTTTATACTATCAAGTGGACCGCCAGTCTATCTGACGAGCTCTAGAAAAAGGAATGAATAAAATTTATAATACCTTAAGAACAATTAAAATAAATTAAGGAACAATTAATACTAACTATATTATTTTAAATATTTTTAGGTAAGTCCTTATATTTATGAACTGGGCCTGAATGAAATGCAGATGGTTCGCCAGCCTCTACCTGCGAACCCTGTAGAAGATGTCGTCGAGGACACTTGTCCCTTCAGCGTAGTAAAAGTATATGACCACATTCCACTCGAACCTGTCCTTGTGAAACTTTATAATCTCCAAGAAATTTCATTAGTTTTCGGCATAAACAATCTAGCAGACAATTATTTGACAAGATACTTTGAGTTTTCTATGAGCGATTGTGAGTCTTTGTGCAGAGGTTTAGAGAACTTGAGGCATCTGAGATTGTTTAGAATAAACAGAAGCAACTTAGATTGTTCAAAAGTTAAGATAATATTACAAAACCTTGTAAAGAAGGAGTGCATTGAAGAGTTAGACTTCAATCATTGTAAAATTGGTGACTATGGCATGAAGGCTCTGGGTGGATTCATTTATATCCACAAAAATTTAAAGGTTGTTAGAATTGCCAACAACAGATTTAAGGAAGAAGGTGTTAGAGGTATAGGTTATGCACTTCAAATGAAACCAGCTGCGCCCATTGAGTTACTAGGTACGTTATTTTTGTTTAGATTGTTCCAGGCCTGTTTTGGTAATTGATGTTATTCCACAAATTCAATTTATTTCGGATAAATTATAATAGATTCAAGATTTGTCGCATAATACAAATCTAAGGACCATAATCCTAGATAATAAATAAGACCAGTCTTATTCTAGATAATGAATGGACAATAATATCAAGACTTACTAATTCAACAAAATACATATACATAGATAAAGTAGTAAAATTTTCCAAACTCATAATAAATCAATGCAGTCGTTAACTGAAATATTTTCCAAATATATCAATGCTATTAGAAGCATTTAAAATAGTCCTCTACAATGTTTACTTACTTTGATTACTAACTTTACCCATAAGTCACAAGATACAGTAGATTATTATGTTTGGATGTTTGTTACTGAATCACGCAAAATCAACTGAACGAATTTGATTGAAATTTGGCACACAGATAGATTATTACCTGATTTACATTTTATCCTGAAATAGTATTAGGTTCATGTGGTGATTTTCAAAAAAACGAACTACAGCGCGTGCGAAGTGGCGGGCACATGTAGTAATTTAATAAAAGATAAAAAATAATTATTATTTTTATTTCAAAGTTAAAATTGAACTATTATGGTTAAAATTTTACAGACTTCAGTTTAAATCCAATGTCGATTGAATGCGCTACCATATTCGCCGCTGCGTTCGTACGGTGCAGGGAGAAGCCGCAAACACTAATTGTAAACTCTTGCGGCTTTCACGGCGTCTCAGCTGAGAAGGTTGTCCAATCATTTTCTATATTTAGACTTACTATACTAGCGACATTCCTTTGTGCTTGATTACGTCATTAAGTACGCTATTTAAAAGCGTTTAATGTTAATCTCGTTTAATAAGTGGAACAAGGCACCGATGTAGTAATATTGTGTTTTAGATGGCTGGCCTCCTTTGTTTGAACCGAGGCTTGACTAGATTGGATATGGCAGCGAACGATTTGTCTGGCGAAGCTGAGAAAACTCTTATCAAAGCTCTTGAACAAAATAGAAAAGTGCTTAATATTGATTTGCGTAGAACTCGTAAGTTGTTTATTTGCGTATTAATTTATCTTATTTATAAACACGTCATACTTAGAATACCTTGACGACCTCGTTGTATGAGTTGTTGCCTTAACGCTCTATCTCAGTGGTTCCTGGTTTGATTCCCGACGGGGTCAGCTTTGGAAATGAACTTTCCAAAGTTGGCTCCGGTCCGGATTTGGAAAGTAGTGGCGTAGCACATTTAGTCGGTCCGTTTGGCGGCAGTACAGAAGACGACTGTGAAATAACAGCATGAATCCTGTTGTGATTCGGTGCGTGAGTGAGGGATGCAAGAACCCACTACTCTATCCTTTCCTTATCCTTTATCCTTAATCCTATGATCGTCGGCAGCACACTTGTAGCACCTTTAATGTTGCTTGTGATATAGGTGACGGTAGCCACCTTCGATCTTGGGCTAGAAGATCACCGTAAAATAACAACATGTTTGTCTCCTATACAAAAGGGCAAGTCCCTTCGCTCCTCAAAGATCACCGTAAAATAACAACACGTGTGTTGTTGTGTTGTGGTGAGTGATTAACACGTTCCCTGTCCAATCTCCAAAGGGCAAGTACCTTTGCTCCTTAAGGATCACCGTAAAGTAATAACACGTGTGTTGTTGTGTTGTGGTGAGTGATTAACACGCTCCCTGTCCAATCTCCAAAGGGCAAGTACCTTTGCTCCTTAAGGATCACCGTGAAGTAACAACACGTGTGTTGTTGTGTTGTGGTGAGTGATTAACACGCTCCCTGTCCAATCTCCAAAGGGCAAGTACCTTTGCTCCTTAAGGATCACCGTGAAGTAACAACACGTGTGTTTGTTGTGTTGTGGTGAGTGATTAACACGTTTCCTGTCCAATCTCCAAAGGGTAAGTACCTTTGCTCCTTAAGGATCACCGTGAAGTAACAACACGTGTGTTGTTGTGTTGTGATGAGTGATTAACACGCTCCCTGTCCAATTTCCAAAGGGCAAGTACCTTTGCTCCTTAAGGATCACCGTGAAGTAACAACACGTGTGTTGTGTTGTGGTGAGTGATTAACACGTTCCCTGTCCAATCTCCAAAGGGCAAGTACCTTTGCTCCTTAAGGATCACCGTGAAGTAACAACACGTGTGTTATCGTGTTGTGTCTAGTCCACTTCGATAATAATTGTATTTTTCTTTTTCTTTTTTCTAATGTCTTATTGCGTTTATTAGTTGCATGTGCGTTGCCTCTTTCTCCGCAATGCGATAGCTCTCACGCTATCTTTTTATAATGTAACGATCCTGAGCGATAGAAAAGGATACCAACATGAACAAATGCTGGTATCCTCCTTTAGCCTTCCAGTCCATATAAGAAAATATAAAAAATATATAAAAATTTTTAGAAGTTCCTAAGTTTGAGGTGCACACACCACCAGACACAAGCAGATAGGTATTTACCTACATAACGAAGAAAAATTCTTTATGTAAATCAATACAAATTTCAGATATATCACAAGAGACCCAAGCAACGGTGGACGAACTTTTGTTGCGTAATAAGAACTTAATTGGCCAGGAGTATGAGCCAAGTGATGAAATACCGCCACTATACCTCAACGAACCCGAATATCTCATATGGGAGTATAATCCTAATAACCCGGATTACATACCTGGACGGTATCCGGAAAGAGTGCCGGAGGTTTAAAAGGAAAATTTAATTAAAGGTATTATTTCATTTGCTTGAAAGTGCACCAAATATTAAGGGATTACTTACGCCAATGACTAAAGTTTAGAACTGTAATTTAATAATATTTTAAAATTCACATAATTCACTAACGTCCTTTCTATTAGGTAAATCAAATATCAAAAGTTAGTCAGTCAAAGTATAGTTTTCTTTTAATTGCTAGTATGTAAAATATTTCAAAGTACCTAAATGGTCAAGGCAATCCAACGACTATCGGCCACATCTAAACTTAACGAATGTCCCTTTGCGACTTCTAACAGAGATGAAAATCTACAGTCCTCTAATAATATACCTTTTTTTTTATAAATCAACAATGAAGAAATCCATTTGCTGGTTTAGAAGTAGTTAGTGGAGAAACAGACGGAAGCGGCCAGCGACTTCATTTAATGATATACTAGCTGTTGCACGCGATTTTGTCCGCGCAACTTTATAAAATGTAGCCTATGTTACTCCCTGATAACGTAGCTTTCCAGTAGTTTCGGAGCCTGTTCAATTCAAACAAAAAACATATCTTTCTTGTTTATAATATTAGTATAGAATGAGGTATAGGTATAGTAGACACGAAATTGCTATACGTATGTAAGTGACGATTAGCTATAGACAAGCTATAGACGAAGGCACACAGAAGTGTAAGTGTAATTTGCAAACAATGTGTTTAAATCACAAAAATAAATGTTGAAGCACTGAAATCTGAATACTTTATTATTTATCCAGCAAAAGTTTAGTCTCGACAAAGGGGATTTAATAGCTGTTTAGAAATTGAAAGTGACTAAGTAAAGTTCAGTTCGCAGCTGCTCGTAATGACGCCCATTATAACATTGGGATAATATCGGATTGTTAAAATTTCCCACATTTTAAAAAGTTTAAAGTAAAGGTAAAGTATTCCGTGGTTACATGAAATCTGTATAGAGTTATGTAACTTCTATTATAGTTCTACCATAAAACGTAAGTATACTTAATAGGTACTCATAATTATGTCGTTTTTACTAATAGTAAACGAATTACTAATAGTAAAACCAACTATTCGTTTGGTCCCATAACGTCAGAGTTTCAGAAGGACATTACTTTTTGTTAAGTTAGGGAAAAAACAGAAGGAAACACCTACTACCAACTGGACCGTCAGCCTGTATGCCGACCTTAACATATAAAAAAAATCTGACACGAATAAATAGTTAAAGTAATCCATATATTTGTCAAATTGTCGTTGTATTTGAAATTAATATTATATCAATAGGAATATAAATTCTTAAATCTATTATCCAGTTATTAACCAAACGGGAAATCCCCGCGTAACTAATTCGAGTGAAATTACTACAAACGCTGTTAAGAACTACATTACACCAGTAATTATCATAGATGAGCAGCCTTAATTTAAAGTTAGAAGCCAGCGAATCTCAAACTACTTAGTAAGTAGCAATCTGAACAGAGGATTAGAATGGATACGGATAATGAAACGTTTGGAATCAATCCATGCCGTTTTGCAAGCCAAAGTACGAAGATCCTACCTGATAAATTAGTTGCTCTGAAATCATTTTATTGGGATGATTATATTATTGTGTATTTCCTATCTAATACTCAACAATATAAAAAAATGCCATCATCATCATTATCATCATCTCAGTCGTCCACTGCTAGACATACTTAGGCCTCCCCCATAATTTCCAAATGGGACTGGCCATTGCGGCATTGAACATACAAATAACAAACATACAAACTTTCACATTTATAATATTATTAGGATTAGTTTTAGTATACATCTAACACTAATTTAAATATTGTTTTTGAGTAGTGCTTTATATGAATAGCTTTCTCAACTTGGTAGCAGGTGAAATCCCCAGATTCTAAACGTATTATTCTCTCCGTATCTCGGGAAACTACCGTTAAAAGAGATGATGTTTACAAATGCATGCTTGTTTGTTTAATCTATTTTCGTGAAAAGATTACTCTGTGCTCTTTTTCACAAAAACATTTACATTTACATTAATTTACATGTTATGTGCGCAAGATAAGAATAAAACATCTAGCAACATTCATTGTTTATCATTTCATATCAATGTCTAACTCATAATAGTAGTCTATGGTCAAACTAGTCGCTCATCATTCCTGACATAACTATTAGTTTTGAACGGTGATTTAAAATTTACGTTTGAAGCTATTAAGCTGGTGGACTGTTAATGTAAAATTTGCTTTACTTATATAAATCTGTCGCATTAGGAAAAAGGCATAATTTGAAATATAACTTACCTCTATGTTTTTGCATTACAGCAGTCTTTTGTTTAGCAACTGGCCAATATGGCGTATCCCGAGTACAACAGAGTACTTCAGTTTCCTTGGTACTTGTAAGTTTTAATATAAAATAATCCGGTAGTTATAAATATTAGCGAAATCAGGATGAATAGCAAAAAGAATTCCTGTAAGAAAATGTTCGTATCGTCTTCACATTAGTAACTTCATATTTCTTATTTGTTTTTAATGTTAGTCAAATTCAAATTCAAATCGTTTTACTTCAAACAAAATAATCGATAGTGTTGTTGAAAAAATAGGTATTTTTAATATTTTAAATTAATTTCGGAACTATGGTTGTTCTAATTTAGGTGAGCTTGCTCCCAATGTCGTTATTACCTTAGGGGTTCATTAATAGGCATCTTCTGGGTGAGCTCGCTCCATCTTAGGCCTCATCCTTGCCACAAATTTTTATGCCTTATATAAAAAAAAAACATGTTTAAAAATAAGTTATACTTATTCTTTACGAAATATGACTGGCATTTAATATAAAGGAAAATTACAAAATTCCAAAGAATCATTCTCTTCGCACGCGCACGCCTCACACGAAATTATTCTGTCAAGCGTTTAGTTTTTATGAATAAAGTGACTTGCGTTATAGGTTATTTTAATAATAAGATTTAATTGATTTGAATATAATTTTTTATTACTAAGTTGTATTGTAATAAATTTTTATTTCATTATTTTTTGTAAATTTTATATAAATGTCAAGTTTATGTTTATGGCTTTTTTTGCAAACGCGGTTTTGATCGATGAATATTATTAAAGTGGTTTTGTGCCTGTTAAATATGTTTTTTGTTTTACTTTTCTAAAAATTTTCTATTTATTTATTTAGTAGGTACTAATTTGGCTATCTAAAAACTTTGTGTAGCTTATATATAAATCAGTTAATGTATATGTAGTTAGAACTATATAGGTAACCAGTTAAATGGACTTAACAAGAAAGCCACGTTAGGAAGGTTACAATCTTCTACGCTAACTTAAACAATGTTTATTTAGGACACCAGGAAAGCCCTTTTGCTTATTTAAGGGCTTTTAAGAATCTAGCATCTTTTTTATTATCTTTAACATGTTTGTCGCTCGTGTGTACGTAACGGGAATGAGTAACAGTTTAAAATAATCACCTTTATACATCGAATCTGTCTTTTTGATAATCTGTCCTTATGCGAATAAGCCATGCTTTCGAGCATCAAATTTTATGTCGGTCGGCTGGCAGGCTGATGGTCATCTTGATGGTAGATGTCCACCGTTGCTATAAGGTTGCTATTAAGTAAAACAACGCCACATGAAGATGTGATACCAAACTTTATATAATGAAGAATTATTAAAGTTTTAGCTGATGCCCGCAACGCTAACTAAATTTTGATAAATTTCAATTTATGACGAAAGTGGAATCTGACGAATGTGTACTAACAATTCAACTTTGTACGCGCATTAGTTCGTTTTTTGAAAATTCTACAGGAACCTAATATTTTTTCAGAATAAAAAATATTCTATAGTTTAATCATCAATACATCACTGAAAATCACATTAAAATCGGTTAAGCTAAAGAGCAATAAACGAGGATAGCGATAGCGATAACAAGTTTGTGTTATAATTTGCAGAATTTTTTCTTGAAATTTATTTTAAGAATTTTATTGAACAAATTAATTGAATAATTAACTGTAAATTGAAGAAATGCGATTCTGATACGGAGCGCATTTGCAATAGCGCTAAGTATTAACCTGCTTATAGGTGATAGAACATCTATACGAACTTTTCGTGCATCAACAGCTATGAAGATAAAATATTTAAATTATTTATACAACATCTGCCGAAGGGCACGAAAAACATTTGCATGCATCGCTTTACGAGAATAGAGCTGAATTGTTCGCGGCACTCACCCGGGATTTTTGAATTACAGAGACGTTATAACCTAGCGAATGTGGATTCTTTCACTTATTACTTTCTTGGTATAGGTGAAGGCGACATCCTTGGCGACAATATTTAAAATTTATACTTATACTGTATACTTGACAGCTTAGAATAAAATGTATATTATTTGGTTAATTTGAAGCAAAACTCCTGACATCTGCTTTTTTGCCACATTAGCTAGGCGTTATTTTTTATATTAGATGATCCCACCCCACGAGAACAGTATATCTACTTTTTATCTGGATGAAATGTACCCTATGTTCTTTTCTGTATTATTTACGCCATATTTCTCGTGGTATTTAATTATTTTGTACATACATTGCGGACCACGTGGCGCGGGTGGGGGTTTCATCCCTTCGTGGTTGAAGTTCCTCGGTCACGCACGAAGCGTTACAGTTCCACCTTCCTTGTCCGAACTGCTAAGAAGTGGAACTCATTGCCTGCGTCTGTGTTTCCCCAAAATTACAACCTCGGAGTCTTCAAACGTAGGGTAAATGGGCATTTACTAGGTAAGCGTCGTCCACCTTTGGCCGCATCTGCACCTTACATCAAGTGAGATCGCGGCCAAGCGCTGCCTTGACTTTTAGAAAAAAAAAACCGAAGATAAAATAAAAATAAAAAGTTGTAGTAAGTATCATAGATAGTCTCGCTTCCTCGTCGACCATCTATGGTAATATAATTTGTGTATGTACGCCAAAATAAAAGTCAACAAACTAACCCCGACGCTTGAACTCGTCGAAACTTCAATAAATTTATAAAAGCTAATCAAAAAGTTTGATTAGCGTCGCATACTGTACAAAAAAAATCAATCAAAAATTTCACGTTGATGATAATAAAGAACCGGAAATTTATATATTTAATGATTACCTAAACACATTTTGTACTTACAGCAGCATAATACAGTTACCGAATTAAAACCTATATTTCAAACTGCTGAAGCCAGAATCTAAGCATAGACTTTCTCTGTTCTACCTAAATATAGTTATCTATACTTATAAAATCGTTATAATATAAGTACAATCAAAACTACAAAAACTATAAAGCTGAAACTAGGTATTTTAGTTTAAATTTTCAAAAAGGATTTTTGCAATAATCAACTCCGTGCGAAAGCTAGGGGTTCAAATTTTCAAAAATCCTTTCTTACCGGCTGCTTACGTTATAAGAAGTCTGAAGTCAACCTTACTTAGTTCTTTGAAGTTACAGAACTTTGAAAATTTGAAATACAGTTACCGAGCATAAATGTAGCAAAGCAAAGCCGGGTGCAGGTCGCTAGTTGATTCTATAAATAGAAGTCAATAAAGGAACATTTGAAGTCTCAAAGCGATGTCGTTGAAGCCATAAAACAAACGCAACTATGTATTAAAACGACTTCGACTGGAACACGTGTTTCGGAATTTAAAAATTTTATATCACCTACTTTCGTCAATGAAACTTTTTCTTATCTGATCGGAGAAGTTATTCTTGTATAAGAAAACTAATATACAAATGCGCTCTGTTACAGTAGTACTCGTACTACCAAGAAGTACTACTGGTAGTGCAAATGCCACAATGTTGTGTCACTAGTACTACTACAAACATACAAGCATCATCACTCGGGTTTACAAAAAATAAATTTTGACAGATGCGATAAAACTCCGAAAAATCCTCTTTCTATAAATGCAACCTTCCACTGCTACTGCGAGTTGTTGAATATGACAGTTCAATATATTTATTGCTACGAATATCGTTATATAAGAACGATCGCATATCGCGATCATCCTATACGAAAATTTCATTATTAAATATTGGTTAAAATTAACATCAAGACTATATTATGAATTTGCAGATAAACAAGACGTGTTTTAATTACATCATATATCTACCAAATTACTCGGTGTTGTTCTGGTGTACAATTTTGAAGTCAATCTCCTTAGTATTCGTGGAAAATTAATATAATTCTGCCGTGTTGTAATAAATAAACTAAATTACTAACAAGCTATAATCAAAATTTATAAACTAAACCCCCTCTTTGTATTTGTAGACTTTGTATTGAGCCCAAACCAAAAACGGAGTTAGGTATTCCACAGTCCACAGATTACTTGATGCTGCACCATCAGGTCATGATTAACATGTCATTGAAATACCACTGAAGTAACAATATACTAAATTTCACATCAATTATGTTATGTGGAAAACACGTATTAAAATAGTTTCGGAGCCGTTTAACACACTCGTCAGACTTTTAACACTCCGTTTTTGCGTGGGGCGTAGGGATTTAAAAATTAATGTAACTATGGACTTTTTATTATGATTTCATGCAAGTATATTTAAATCATATAATAATTATTTAGTTAAAACATTCTTAAGAGACCCAAGCTTTTATTTTTGACTAAAAAATTAGTTTATTTGAAATTTGGCTGGTTTGTCGCACTGCGATTAGGTCAAGGTGAATATTATTAAAAGCTTGAAGATTTGTAAGTGAAATGATTTTAAGTGGGTCGACAGGCGACGAGGCACTCTTGATGTACTTATTGATTGATTAACGAATTTCGACAATATTTTAGATCTTTTGTAAAAATAATAATAATTGTAGTCGTAAATTGGACAGCCCGTTTGGCGGCAGTAACCAACCCCTTACAAAGACATTTTACATGCTGTTAAAAAGCAGCTTGTGTGTGTTTCAGTGATTTAGTACACATTGGATTTAAGTGGGATCCTAGGTGTACAAAGTAGGTGGACCACGGGCGCTTATAAAAAGGTTAACTATAATATTTGTTGTAATAAATGTAATAAATGTTATAAATGAATCGATAGTCCTGTTTTTATTAATTCATGCGGTGAATGTCCCTAATGTATTCACAAAGCTATCAAAGGATTCAAGGATACGAATTTGCATGCTCCATTAAAATTAAATGAAATATAACTGCGAAGACTTAACCGCATGTATAATTTAAATACTTAGTATTAATTTGTTTAAAGTTGGTTAGTCTACTTTGTATAATAATATCCTCTACCGGTGTTTACAATTGCAGCCATCGATAGACACTGAAACCAAATAATTGTTACCATTTACAATTTATATACGCGTATTATTATAGATATATGTATTAGATATTATAATACTTCCAAATTTAACTATTACAATGTTATCAAAGACTAGCTTAGTGCCTGCAACTTCGTACGCGCTGTAGTTCGTTCTTTAAAAATCCCAGAGAAACCTAACATTTTTCTAGGATAAAAGTATCTATGTTAATACCGGTAATCATCAATGCATCAGTGAAAACCGCATTCAAATCAGTTGAGCCGTTTCTGAGATTAGCATGCACAGACAAACATACAAGAATTCTAAACACTATGTTAGAGTAGTAAGTACCATTTGCCAGTGAAAATCTCGTCAAAATCGGTTCAGCCGTTCCAGAGATTAGCCGGAACAAACAGACAGACAAAAATTAAAAAAAAATTTTTTTTGTTATACATTTAGTAATCAATACGGTGCTTTGATATACAGATAGCATTTAGTATTTATTAGTAGGTATAAATAAAATAAAAAAAATAGATAGGTACACTACTTAGGTGTGTACTACTTAACTCGTTACTTTTCGATAAAACACAATTTGTCAACGATTTTATCGAAACAGAACAAATACGAAACCACAGAGTCGTGAAATAAGTATGTGGAGCAAATTTCCCTACATCGAATATTTTCATCCATAAATTATGTAAGGACTTGACACATTTACACAGTGTGTATCGAGGGAATTCAGTGATGTGGGGTCTATGAATTGTGTTTATGTTATTAACGTGTAGTTATGAAGTATCAAGCAATAAACATTATGTATACTTACTTTACTGGACAGTATCGTACAAATATTGTACTCTATGACAATCCGAGAGCAGACTATACTCGTTGTAACATGAGGCTGAAAAAACACATTAGATTTATAGACAATGTGCTCTGTGTGTGCTTTCTCTTGGTGGTAAAGCGGTGGTTAATATTATGCTCATAACCCGTTACTGCCGCCAGACGGGTTGCCCCGTTTATAACTGCGAATTGCAGTGTGCTCTGCCATTTGTACATACTACCAAAGTAGTACTTCTTGGTTGTACTACTGCAACAGCGACAATCCAATACTCATTAAGACAAAGCATCCCTTAGCATCCCTTAGTAGCACAAATAAAAAGTATTCTGATACATTTCACCACTCGATTACCTGTCTCGAAAATCTTATTACAGTATTTGATGCCATATATCCATCCAAATAATGAGAATTTATTTCCATTACTTGGATGGAGAGCTTCTGAGCTAGGAACGGATTTTATTCCGCGATCGATGGAACTAACGAACGTGCTGAGGTGTTTCCATTTCGCTACCCTGGTTCAAAGTGCTGTAAAGCCTTGATAAAGTCGCTAAGCAAATTCCTTTGTGGCAGTTATAAGTTCTTTGTAAATTTTCAATAAATAAAAAAAGAACAAGATGTGTGTATATTGTATACGTCACACAAATACTAGGTTGCGCCTGCGGATAGAAGGGACGTTCTCTATTTGACCGCCGAGTTTTAATGTGTGTCTGTGAATTGATTCGTGTATTGAGTAGTACATGTATAGGGAACGCCACAATGTGCATTTAAAATATTTTGCAGACAAACATACAAAATCACCAAATTTTGTAGTTATCTCCCAAAATTATTTTTTAATTTACACGTTTACCGCCAAAAACAGAATGCTAATAGGCATTAGAGTTTACAAATTCTATGCAATAATATTTCAATTGAAAAAGATAATCAGTATTTGTATTATGTAAATAAATACTCGAAATAATGTCCTTGTTGACGTCATCGCTTCCTCGTCGAGTATTTTGTAAACAAACCTCCGTCCGTCTGTTTCATGAATTCACAAATCCCGTTTGGTAAAGTAGAAACAGTATTAGGTAGAGAATTATTTGGGGTACAAATACATCGCCGACAAATCGTAGGTACCAACTAATAAATAAAAGCTATGGCAAAAAATATAGAGAGCTTAGCTTCGTATGTATTTGGTCACCGTTTTGAAATTGAAATTTGTGTTGATTAGACTGCAGTTACCAGCCATCAGAAATAACGATCCACCGCCCAGGCTGAAAATAAAACAATTTAAGGAGCCGAAGCCTAGATCCGTGGCCTTTTTAAAACAATCGAGGCCGTAAATTGTTATTTCGGCCCAGACTTATATGTATAATAGGTACTTTTCCCTATCTTGCGAGGAAATAATAGGCAAAACGCCCAAGAAATTTTGCATATACATTGCCAGGTATACAGAAAAGTAGTACATACTGTTTCCAAGAGATCATCTATATACTAATATATACCTAATTATAAAGAGGAAAGATTTGATTGATTGATTGATTGTTTGTTTGTTTGTAGGGAATAGGCTCCGAAACTACACTGGACCGATTTGATAAATTATTTCACTTCACTGTTGGGAAGTTATATTATCAACGAGTAACATAGGCTATATTTTATAAAGTTACGCGGACGAATTCGCGTGCAACAGCTAGTCTAAAATATAATAAAAAACTAACGCCTGGCCAAAGTGTTATAGCAATAAGAGGTCAATTGCTCTTATATATTTTTTTTTTACCCAGACGAATTTGTAGCTTCCAGTTATTATAAAATAAAGCCTATAATATCGCGGGGCAAGTGGAATAGAACTTTTTATTAACATACATAAATAAAATAATTTTCATCATAGTATCAGTGATTTTTTTTTTAAATTATATAACTAGTAGTATAACTAGGTGAACTAACCCCTTAATTTTTAGTCAGCAAATAAGTTCAAATAAAACAACTGTTTTATATCCATATATGTAATTTATTTTCGTTTTTGTACATTTATTTATATTTTCATTAAACTGGTATATAAACAACATCATTTATATTTACACTTTTCTTTGACAACAACCTTGAGCATATTCTAATTTATTTTATAATTTAAAAACTATTTTCAACAACTATTTGCTTTTCGAAAATGAGTACCTAATATTTGATATATTTTTTTACAACAAAATTGAGTATACTGCAGAAGAACTACGACAAATATGAAGACTTCGTAGCGATAACCACATAGGAATGTCTATTGGAAGAAGACTTCAAAATAAGCCTATCTATATTTAGCAAGGGCAAAGACAATAATTATAAAAGAATAATCTACATTTCGATGTCTTTGTACAGACACAAAGACATGTCTCACCCTCACCACATGATTTGAATACACTTAATTGATTTCTTTAACGATACATGGTTGTATCACAGCATACTAATTTCATTAGACAGGGCAATCGTGCGGGGCGTGAGGGGTGAGGCGCGAGTGGGACGTGCCCAAGCTGCATACTTCATCGTTCTTAGTAGCTTGGGATAAATATTCCAGGCCAATCGCGTCTTTCAGATTTTAATTTATTATATAAATCAAAATGGTGCATACGGCATGTGCTGTAAGTGCGTGCAAATCTTCATCTCGCATAAATAAAGAACTAAGCTTTCATCAATTTCTGCACGATGAAGAAAGGTACTTAAGCACATTTTATATTACTTAATTTGTGTCAACCCTTCCGTAATTTTTAAATACCTACACAGGCGGCGGTATCGCCCAACATCAAAGGCGTCGGCCTACTGTAGGAAATAAGTATGCTATGGTTGTATTGTATTATATAATGGAAGCACTTACGAATACAGATTGATGAAAATTACTGTTACACTAACTATGTAGGTTACATTGTTGCTAAAATAAGTTATAAAGCAATAGAAGGGTTCAGTTTTAATAGACTACCCTCACTTCTACTCCCTTATATCGCTTTAAGGGTTTTCAGCAGATTTTCGGTCCAAAAACAATATTAACTGGTAATATTGAAAATGCGAAAGTTTGTTGTTTCACTTCTTAACTACTCGGCTAATTATAATGAAATTTTGCATACACGGTTATAGAAAAGGACCTAGACATATTTCACCCAGAAAAATACTGTTAGCGAGGGAGAACAAAAAAATATAAATTCAACGCCTGATAAAAATATGTGAGCAGTAATGATTGAATAAATGTTTCAGCACCTATGACAAGTGGCGCGGATGAAGTCGCGAGCAACAGACAGGTTAGATTTTACATAATTTATGTTAAAAATCCACTACTTTTCGAAAAAGTTTACCATGACCATGTAAGTAAGAAAACGTTTTTTTTTTATACATTTTATAAACCAAACTTTTTTACAGTTTCATGACCGAACCCAAAATAGAATTGCTTTACAATAATAAAAAGTTCTTAACAAAATAATTAAGAAAGAACTATTTTGCGACAAACAATACTTAATCTTATTATAAAATATTTGATACAAGTTGTTATATTTTTTAAAAACATTTTATTAATCATAATACGCGTAATTTTCTATTTGTGACGTCTACTACAGCTTAATTAATTAAATAATATTTATAAATTCATACATAGATAACAACATTATAAACACTTATCTTAATTGACTTTAAATGTTTGGTTTGAATAATTTGAATGCAATGCCATTTTAACTTACAATAGATAAATCTTACTTACTCTATGTTCAAAATACATTTTTTTTATTATTATTTTTATTACAAACAATGAACAATACTATAGTACTGTGGGGAATAAAGTACTGTTTTTGATAGAAAATAATAAGTTAATTTTTAACTTCAGTTGAATTCAATAATAATTGTTTCTGTTATCTATGGATCCTATATAAGTATATTAATATTTACACTGATATATATTTATATGTTGTTGTTAAGTGGAAGCAGTGTATGTATGGTTTTTGGAACCAATGTATGATATGTTCAAATAAAGCAATTCTAAGTAAAGCTCCTCAGATGGCAGACGTGAGATTTATTAAACTCTTTTCAACCAGTTAGTATACAGTGAAAATACAACTAACTTTAAGGAAGATATATTAACAAAAATACAATTTTTAAAGTATAATCATAACATAACATATGAATATTATTATCTTATGTCACGTTCATGACTGCAAACTAAACGGCCGAATTCACTGTGATTTATGTGTCATGAAAGACTCCTTGAACTTAAGGGTACATTGTATTAATTTAATCAAATTAAAATATTATTATAAAAATAATGTCATATTTATAGCTCACAACTGATACTCATTCGAGATCCATTTAATACTTCTAGTTCTGCATCTAGAGGCAGTTAAAATTGATAACGTGTTAGTATTGGCACCTTTATATTGGCATTATAATATATTTTCGTTGGCACATTGTTCCCGTTTAAATTTCGCTCTAAGTTGGCGGTTTGAGTGGTGTGTTGCCGACGTGCAGATTGTTGATTTGTGGCAAGAGTATTGCCGCTGTTGAGATTGTGGTTACCAAAACGAAAACCGCTAGAAGAGCTCGGTCCGCAACCACCGCAACCTGAACAATTAAACATTAACTCCTACTATCTACTAAGAAATAATATATCTTAATATACTTACAGGATATTCCAGAAATCAACGCCAAGCGTGCGTCATAACCTAGCCTATCGCCCCGTGCCCGCTTGGCGTTGATTTCCGGGACATACTGTATATACAAAAAATAATACTGATTACGTAAACTCAATCACTCCTTAAATAAGGCCCTTCGCACATTACGATACTCAATTGGATACGATACTCTAAAATACCAGTCTAATACCTACTCGTTCACAACTCGTGGGGCGCGACTGGAATTGAACCTAATTGTGTCATTTCTAAGCACAAAACACAACATTTTAACTACTTCGTCTTATGTCGAGTGACTCTTGTGACGATGAGACACTTGAGATATTTCTAAAAGATTTCGAAAAAAAGAAAAATACTAGACTCATCCTTATGTTATAGAAATATAAATTTCGGAGCGTTTGTGCTCTGAGTGAACCAAGGACCTTAACTACTCGACCAAAGAACTCTTCGTGGTTGGACATAGAGAAAAATCAAAAATATAACTACATGTATTAAAGACGTGTACCCTGAAAATTATTTGTAAAAGTCCTTATTTCTAAAGAACTAAGGACACCTATTTTTTTTTCTATTTTAAACCGAAACAAACCGTTACTTGTTAAGAACGGAGGGATTAAGTAAAAAGCTGCTACTGACTGATGAATGTCAGCGATTTCTTGGGACAAAAAGGTCTTAAGAGGCTTCGAATAAATCGACTAAAGGCCTAACACAAAAAAAAAACAAGAAAAGGAAACAGGGTTTGTGATCTGATAAAGATAATTTATACACAGTTGGAAAACCTAAACGAATTAAGATACAAATCTAAATACTTATTAGTTAAGGGCACTGTGAGAAAATCGTGTTAGCTTTCCGGAATGTTGGCCTTTTCATCGCCTTTTAAATTTTAGGTCTAAGAGAGTTGTTTATCTTGCTAGCTGTAGGTTCTAGAATTTCACTTCTAGAAATTCTAAAACATTCTAAAACACTAGCTGTTCCGTGTTTTTTATTTTATTTTTTTCAAATCCCACAGGAACCTGACATTTTTCTAGGATAAAAAGTATTCTATATATTAATCTATCATTTATATTTTCTATTATAAATGCAAATAATGTAATTATTGTAAAGTCATAATATTGTTTAACAGTTTCCATTTATTTCCATTATAGTCTATTTCTAGGACTTATTATTGACTATTTATTTGTATTACAATGTTAAGATTTATCTGGTTTTTATTAACTTATTACTTATGAAAAGAAAAACACCACAGTACCTACTCAAAGTATTTTCGCGAAAATAGATTAGTGTAAAATGTTTCTTAAAATGTATGTCAATTCAACTCTATGTCATAAAATAGTATTATTTATTCGTAGTAAAAGTATGGAATCAGACCTAAGTATAGAATTGTTTAAACATTATATTGATTTCCTACCTTAATTAGCATTTTCTCATCAATATCCATCGTATGCACGGAAAGAAATTACCCCAAAAACTTCGCTATTATCTGCATGCAAATTCAGCTTCTTTTGACAAGTTCAGCTCCATTCAAGGACAATATTAATTGGGTCATGAGGATATAATTTTTTCACAACATCGTGGTCGTTGGAAGTCTTAAAACGGAGTTTATAACGAATTTAAAATTAATTTATTTTGAATATATGTAGTAGATTTAGATTTTTATTTTTTTCTGAATAGAAATCAATCTAATGATCCGACTAATGGATTACATGACTTGATACTTTTCTACAGAAACGTATAGAAGGGAGAACATCTATCTACAGTTTTTACTGTACATTTTACACTGTTGACCTATATATTTGACCTATACACTGTACACCTGTATATTTTAGTATATTATGGATTAACATACAATCCATGATATACTAATCTTAACAATACTATTCACTGTATTAAGTATAATTTTAACAAGACCCTGGCAAAGTGATTTAGAATAATAGTAGACCTTAATACTTAAAACCTAAAAAACTCATTTCAGGGCTGCTTTTAACGTCACAATATAAAATCAAGCTTTTGCATTGGTTAGCAACAAAATCAAATCCGATTGATTTCCTACAATCGGCAGTCAACCGTTGACCGTTGTACATTAATTACTCTCTCTAATCCAGACTGTTAGATTTATTATCGGCTGTTTATACTATAAAGCAACGCGAAGGTATTCTGAATTTGTATTTTATGCTGCTATTGCTTTATGCATGTTTTTTGGTAGTAGGAAGATTGTTTAATAACGGAAAAATGTTACTTGTTTCCATTCCAGATTCGCCCGATCCAACCGTTCAGTAGCAGCCACCCGCTGCTCGTGTCTTGCGGCAGCTTCTCTTAGCGTGCACCCACAGCAAACGCACCGCGCGCACCCAGCACCGCACACAGCTTCCCCGCCGACGCCTGCGCCGACAGCCGCCGCACCCACAGCGCCGCCTGTCGACCGTTAGCACAACTTCATGCATGCCGACACCGATGGTCGCATTGTCATTGTAACAGTTACGAATTATTTTAAAAGTTAATAAACTCATCGTTTATTATTAGTATTGTTTAGAATACCAGGCCGGTAAAACTGTCGGAGGAAAGTCCAGTGGCTATATGTAGCAATAATTATCATTTACTTACTCCAACTGCGAAGGTAAACATCATGAGGTACCTAATCATCGTGCACGAGAAAAATAGTCCCTTGTTTGACATCACATTTTTGAGTCCTGCTTCTCCTCAGATAGAAAATAAGTATCTGATGGGAATCTTAGTAACATGCTAAATCATTACTTGATTCGATATTGAAAGTATAACTACATATATTTATAAATCTTATTTACCTAATATGTATCTAATATTATTATACATTTCATTAAGAATTACTTAAGCATTAAATATTTTAAAAATTAGAATTTTTGAAACCGCATTGTCAAAGCCAAGTATAGTTCTTGAATTACACGAATGCGCGTGAGTTTTGTTTACTATAATAATCAAGATTTTAGAGTATTATTTAAAAATCATAAAATAAAGGCCGACGCACATTCATGTAATGCAAGTAGGTACCATACATACAGTGTCAAGGTGCTGTGCGTAAGATTTTAGAAAAAAAAAAGATGGGTTTCTTTTTAAACAAATGGGCATGACATGCTTGACTGTATAGCTTAAGATGGATTTATTAAGTATTAAAAAGCAGTTAAAATAAGAAAATAAATACAATTAAGATAATAAAAAAAAAAATAATAAGTAGGTAAATGTAATGAATGTAAGAGAATTTAATAGTATGTACTCAATGTAAGACTAGTTATTACCTAAGTATGTGAAGATAGATAGGTATGCCAAAGTAAAGTTAAAGTATTAATGACATAATATATGGTCATATACCATATATGGTAAAAGTGCTAATTATTTAATAATATTATAAATAGGCGTGCAATAGAAAACTACACAATTTGAAAGAAACGAGCAGAAATAGTGTAAGTATAGTATAATATAAAGAAGCCGTGATTTGTTGAATAACCTTCATTGGTAGACTGGCTGCTAATAATCGCCACCCTTTCTGTAGGACCTTTAAACAATTTTTATATAAAAAAGTATATTATGTAATGATTCTTCAGGACTATAGAATAATAATTATAGAACCTTTTTAGGTTGTATGAATGTGAAAATTAGGTACATTTTTTCAATAACAAATCATATTTTAAAATAAGGCGTTTTTATCACGTTTGTATGGTCAGTAGCAGATAATGTCTGTATAAGCCATATTAAATTAAACCATAAATAATATTTATGATTTAATGTCTTCATGTCTTCATGTTTTCATGTCTTATTTGTAGTGGTTGGCACTACAAATAAGACATGAAAAATTTATAAAGTAAAATCGTGATGTCATGACTATTGGCCAATCGTGATGTCGCCTCAGTATGATCTGCTAATTTTATAATCCATTGGGTTTGAGTTGACAAATAAGGAAGGTTTGTATTTTAATTTATTTTAATTATTTATTAATATAAGTTTTTAATTTTCACATTAAATTTCTCGTGTAGATTTATTAAACAGAAGACTTGCAGGTAGACATTGAAGGTGAAATTCGCCAATGAAAATCAAGTGAATATCCTTACTGAAGTAATATATCAATCCGTTCTATTAGTTGTAGGTTTTCTTATATCATCTAATATAATATTATTAAAATAGCTCCAATATAGTCCAAGCTAAGACAACAAAACCATGAAGAATTTTAATAACTGAACAAAAACATCGAAGTTTAATAAAGACATATCTTATGTCTTTGAGTAGATTTATTCAAGGTGATTGCGTTACGCTGAAGCAATTATGGGTGTTAGATGGTGTTTGCATAACACCCATGTCACATCCAGTTATACTAATTACGCGCTAGCACCCTTGTTCACCTCAGTGACTGGCAAGTAACAAAGTTAACGGTTCGAAACAGTTCGGGGTCAACTCTATCCGCGAGGTTCTCCAAATTTAATTCCAAATGTCTATATTTTAATTACACCTGTGTCAATCACCTTAATACAGTGAGGGCTCAAGGTTTTAAATAGCAGCAGTAGTCAGTAGAATGAATTAATAGCAGCAGCAACCGACAGATAACCCACCCGCACATACCTCTAAGTTTTTAGACGTTTTTTGAATCGAAAAAACCTTATAACTTTTATGACATAAACGACTGATTTTGATTTTGACTTTGAATTCGACGAAATTTGCGTCGAATTCAAAGTCAAAATCAAAATCAGTCGTTTATGCAGTACAAAGAAAAATAGTTTCGGCTCTTTTCTAGCAGACCAGTCTGTGTCGAGAGTAAAAATTTACCAAAAAGTGAGTTAACTGCAGCAAATAAATTAGGGTGACCCAAATTATCCATCAATGAAAATGCGGACGTGACATCCATGAACAAATGCCAGAGCCGATATTTCTAAAATAAAGAGACCTTAATTGAACTATCCTTTTTCTTGACCGTCCTCTTGATCGAATGTGGTCTTATACTGTCGCCTATAATACAAACAAGGAAGGTGCTGCTGACCTTAATAGAATAAAGGAAACCGGACAGTGTGGGAATAGCTAATGACACCCAGCTAGTGTAATGGTTTCATAGAATTTAGGTACATATATCAAAGGAGACTGGCTATTTTCGGTTTGAAGTCCTATACAATTAAGACTGTATGTATGTGACACGCCCTAATAGAATAGGTTGTAAAGATATTGTTATAACAATTCCTTTTCCTGGAAAAATGTTAGTCACAGATGTTAGGTGTCAAATATTTTACTTTAGTGTAAATTTTTCATTTTCAACATGGACAAAGTGGACCAGCTAGTTATGAAATGCTGTATAGGTTACTAAAGGCGATTACTTCGCTGTGGCCACGTGGTTCGACCGCGTAGTTCGATCGATCGGACCATGTGAACTTTTTTTTCCAGTTGGTTCGATTAATCGAACCACCAGGAATAGCAATAACATATGGTTCGACCGATCGGACTACAGAGACTTTTTCTTCCTCTTGGTCCGCCTATAGTGTCGCACTACGAGGACTACACTGTTTTTAAGGCCGCTTGGTGCGATCGGACAAACAGACCACTAGTAAATAAATGTAAAATACTAAAGTCTATTTAAACTCTCTTTAAAGTCTATTCAAGTCCTAAACAATGAAACCCTGTAATTGGAAATGTAGGTAGTAACACTGTATCTAATTGTAATGTTTTGTTTTGTTTTGCTGTAGGGTTTATGTTGAGAATAAAATAAATAAATAAGGGTTTTTTCTATCATTCCTTTAAAACACTATTTATTATTCTACAATCAATAATAACAAAAAATACCGCGTGTTACATACTGTACTAACCCAGCAGACTCCACGGAAAGCGACGTAAATAAGTTGGATATTTTTAAATAATAATTTAACAATGTCGTTCTAAACGTCTGTTCGTCCGCTTTTTCTTCAAACAAGTAAGTAAAGGCTTCGGACCCTTTTGACCCGCTGAATAAATGTGCCCGTTGGACCCACTTTCAAGTACCCGTTGGACCCACTTTCAAGTGCCCGTCTGGGTCAGAACCTAGAGAGTATATATGTTCCTTGGTCAAAACAAAGACTATATAAATATAATTGGGAGTATCAGAACAATATTTTATTACAACCAAAAAAAGTTCCGCGTTTCCGATGAAAATACATTTATTCTTCTGGCGACATTTTATGGGTACAATCAATATAAAAATAATTAATATGTAAAAGAAATTATCTAATGAATAAACGTGATATCTATGTATCAGTTGATATTTAGTTATTATTTTCTAACAAGGATTCAAAACCTTTTGTATGGAAGTTGTTAGTCGGACTGAGAAAACTTGAGAGTCCTCATGTTGCGATTGATCGAACCAGGTAAACGGTAGTTATGGTTCGACTTTGATGGTCGAACCACATGATCCGTGAACAAGCTAGTGCGCGTGGTTCGATTCTAAAATCGAACCAACTGGAAAAAGAAGTTCACATGGTCCGATCGATCGAACTACGCAGTCGAACCACGTGGCCACAGCGGATTACTTGCGGTGTCGATTGAAAATACCCGTAACATCTAAGTGTTGACGAATCCCAGCTCTTACAGTAGTACAACCAAGAAGTACTACTGGTAGTACAAATGCTACAATCCCCTCCCTCCACTTAGCTCCCACGTCTAGGATCCCATGGGATCCTTCACCTGTCAAAATCAGATAGCAAGGGAGAGGCAGTTACGACCATTGGCTAAAGATGCGATTTAGGCTGATACTTCTCTTGTATGTATAATTATATATTAATTAAAGCATCTATTGAAATTTGATTTAAAATTATATTCAACAAATGTACAGTATTGTATGGTCCCAACAGTTTGTTTACCTCGGTGCTGTACAAACAATGCTCTATCTCGTACATGTAAATTGTTTAGCCTCAGTATTCACTGTCCATGTTAGATGAACATATGCCGATGTTTACACATTATATCAAACAACTGAATATGTTATAGGTACTTTCAATGTATAGTTGTGTGTGTGTTTAAAGTGCAATCGATTTGGTGACCATTGTTACTTTAGTTCCATTCATCTAAAATAGTGTTTTATGTGTGCTCCCGTATATTCTGTTTCCTTTATTATTAAATTCGCAAAATATTATTAAATTCGCAAAATATTACATTTTGGACAACCATGGTTAAAAATGTTTAATTAAATGGCTTATTAAGTTCTCAAAATTATATTAACAAAATATTACATACTTTCAAAATTTTTTAAGTGCAAGTCCCACTAATCTCAGAACCTGGATTTAACTATAGGATACTTTTAATCCTGGAATAGTTTGTTAGCTTATCGTGCCTATATATAAATCAATTTTCTTTTAGTTTTAAAATATTTTTTTCTACAATACTTACTAAGTTAAAAGCAATATTTAAACTGACTACGAAAAATCTTTAATCAATAAAACTTAATGTTCAATTAATACGAAAAAAACCTGGGATTATATATATTTTTTATTCATTGAATCCTATTCCGTCACTTTAATTTTACAATGATTCGCAACAACATCACGGGGAAACTGTAAAGAATCTTTAGTACACCTTTATCTTACCGACCTTTTCCAGTAAATTAAACAGCGGCGGACAAGATTTGGGTTACTCGTGTTCTTATTTATAGCTTCCTTCAGCTTTAGTCCTGTGACCTCTAAAGTGTTTGACACGGGACATAAATTATTAAATATTTACCGAAGTCGGGGGGACAACTTCAAAAAACAACTTTAAGAAATATATCAGCGACGTTAAACATTAATAAAGAAACCATCGAAAGATTGCTTTATTTATTTTTAAAATAATTTCGTCTGTCTGGAAATTTTCTTAAGAGAAATAAATAAAATTAACATCGGAACACGAAAGTTTTCAAGAATTCCAAAAATAAATTAATTAACTATTATAATACCCTGCATACACACTCGTCACATATTTTCTCAAAACGGGGAAGGATCGTTTCTTGGAGACCTTAAATACAGTGTCTAGATGTCTGACAAGTTTGAATCTGTATAAATTAAAAATATATCTATTATTATCGTTAAAATTGGGTTTTTAGGTTGTTAAGTAAACATTTAAAATGTCAGATTATAAGAGTTATTATCTTTTCAACAATCCTCATATGGTACTAAAGGTAAGTAAGTATTTAGATATTTATTTATTTATTTATTTATTATTCACGAGATTTTAGATTAAATTTTTCGATTATATTTTAATTATAATTTAAAGGTATAGTAAAATAAAATAAGGCTCACCTAAATGGTTGTGATTGTGGCGTGCGAACCTTGGCGATGCAGGAGGCAGCGCAGTGCCCGTTCCATCGCAACGCACGTCCGCCTTTAGTCGAGAACCGGTACGAGGATTCACTTGCATACCGCTTGACGTAACTGAACCGCTGTCACCCTGGTATCAACAGGAGATAAGAATCAAAGGATGTAATTAGGATCTCGTAATCTCAACATCATCATCATCTCAGTCCACTGCTCCTTCAGGAGTACCGTCCGTCCGACCGTTACGTCCGTCAGGACGTCCACTACTGGACATAGGCTCCCCATAAATTTCCAATAGGACTGGTCAGAAACAACCTGGATCCACCGACGGCCCGCGGCCCTTATCAACCCTTGTGGGTTAACGTCCTACGCCGCGCTTGCCAATCTATGGCCTCCACTCAAGAACTTTTCGGCCCCAGCGGCCCACAAGACTCTCCGTACCATGTGTCCTGCCCACTGCCACTTCAACCTACTGATCCGCCGGCTTATTTATTATTATACGACAACACGTCAAACACTATTTATTATACTTATTAGACACATACGTCAAACTTATAACACCCCGTTTTTACGTCGGGCATTAATAATACACTCCAAATTGCAAAAATATATTATTTCGATGCACTCCAAGCTTATACAAAATGGATAGATATACCAGACAATAGTAACCAACAACAGTTGGCAATTGAAAATATTTGTATAAAATAATGAATGCATAGGTAAATCAAATTCTGTAACTGTAAAGGTTTTTTGTTCGAGTCAAACCATATTAACATAAAATTGTATATTTTATATTCGTGTTCTTTATATAAAATTGTATATTTAAGTTACATTTATCTGTCTGTCTAATACGATTGAAGGCTGAGTACCTACTAAACTAATTTTGCTGATATTTAGTATTGACAGGCTTAGAACTTTAAATGCGGGCAAAAGTCAAAAGTTCTCAATATAATTCGAAAAGTTCCAACCAAGATTTATAATTAATAAAATGTCGTAAAGATTACAAAGGAAAACTATAAATTCTGCAAATACTGTGCTGCACAGTCAGGAGTTACCAATTTTATTTAATTAAACCTATTTTAATTTTTGGTTCATATTATTTTAGGTGCCCCTTAAAATTTTAAGGGGAACCTAAATCCCTTAAAAAAGATTACCTAAAATAGTGTTAAAGTTTAAATAGGTTTTGAATTTAAGGTTTCCAATAATATTGAAAAAGAGGGGAAAAAGACTTGTATTTAATAACTAAATCTAAAACTAAACATTTAAACTAACGCTCTTATTCATAAAAATCCCTTATTAGAGGCTTAAAACGTTCAATAGTTAAAACGCTCATAAGACCTTAATAAGCTTATTATAAAATTGCTATTCATAAACGTTCCATAAGCCTGTCATAACTAATATGTCGCTATTAGTTAGTTTATCATTGTTATGTTGCCGTTCTGATGAATTCATCGACAAAAAAGCTAAAATCTCTGTATCCACGCCCCAAATGACAGTAAAGTGATTTTTTTTATGTGATATTTTGACATTTCTTATGAAAATTGAAAATATAACCCAATTTACTTGTGTGATAAATAAGTGATTTTGTTAACAAATTTTTGATTGGCAATTAACTATGGAATCCAAAAGTGGATAAAAAACGGCAAAGAAGCCTAAATTGGTCAGAGAAGTGAGTGTTTTTTTTTAAAATATTTATTTGCCATTAGTTGTGTTTATGTAGTATTTTCTGTTTATTAATTTCTTACTTTTACTTCCGTAGCATCTATTGTTGGAATTGGTGAGGGAGAGAGTTGAAGCGATCGAAAATAAAAATACGGACACTAATTGCAATTACAAAATACAAGGATATAATTAATTGGATTTACAAGTCAGGTATGTATAGCTTAGTTTGGCAATTGCTAAGACATGAACTAACACATATTTAATGCGTACGTTATTGTTATATTAGATGTTTGTTAAAGTTGTTCATTATTTCCAGCTTCAATAGTAGGTATGTGCAATGGTACCACACGTACCATTACTCAGCTGAAACCCCAGTGGGGCATTTTAAAGATGACCCAAAAACGACAAAAAGTAGAAGAAAGAAAACAAACTGTTGTGACTGGTGGTGGTCCACCGCCGCCAAGGAAGCCAGACAACGCTGAAGATATAAGTTCGTGGCTTCCAAACGAATTCATTATAGATACAAACTAGTTTGATTCAGACCAAATAAATCAGGTAATTTCATGTTTAGCTTTCAAATATTCCCTTACCTAAACAAATTATTTTATTAAATATTTTTTATTTGTTATAAATATATTTATTTTATTATTTTTAAAACACCTTCAACAAATCTGCTCATATTCTTTGGACTGATCGCATGATGCAAATTTAAAACAAAAAATTATTATTATTATTTTATTAGAAATTGTAAGCATTGCTGTCATGAGGGAACCACTTTTATTTTTCTCAAAGTTTTCTAACTGTGAATTTCGAAAATCGGTGCAGTAGTTTTTGAGTTTATCACAAACAGACAGATAGATGGGGCGGAGGACTTTGTATTATAATATGTAGTGGAGAAATAATAAATAATTATGTGTGGACAATATCACATAACTAACACCATGACAATGCAAAGTTGATAGTGTGTTATTGCACCACAGCCTTCGGGCTCACATAGCTCTAATATGCTCATATCTATAAAATATTGTATGCCAAATAAACATCCCACATAATATTTAATCACCACACATAATATGTGCTATTTTTATTTCAGCCAGAAAACTATGCTGCAAATATTGCGAATCATGAAATGGAGTGTCGGAAGGAGCATCATGAAGCCCAAATTAAAAATGAACAGAAGAAAGGGAGAATACTGGACCTAAAAGAAATTTTAGTGCAAAAGAAAATTGCATATTATGAGAAAAAAATAAATTACTTGAAAAATATATTGTATTTTTACTATATATATCACTTATTAAGTTATATCTTACATAAGTATGTAATTTAAACTATTATTTGCTAATTCCTTTACAAACAAACATCAATTTCAAAATTCAAACTCCACATCAAATCAGTCAGTCGGTCAGCTGTTTCAAGTCGGCCATCTTGAATTGTTCCCTTATTAGAGGCTTATAGTAGGGTCCATGCTTCAATAACTTTATGAAACACTTATTAAGCGGTTTGCTGCTATTGAACGTTTATGAATAACACTTTTTGGTAAATTACTTATAACAAGCTAATAAGCCTTCTATAACTTTTTATGAATAAGGCCGTAAGTATATAAAAAAAAATTCATCGTGTCTTATTATACAAATGTACAAACTCAAAAAATGGCAAGGGAATTTTGTAATATACAAAAAAAATTAAAAGCAATTATAATTTAAAAAAAGATCAGCAAAAAGATTATGTATTTCAGCCGGTAACAAATAGAATGAAAACGCAAGTAAAATTAAAGCAAGATGAAAAACAAAAACATATTTGCAGTTAAGTTGGCAGGTTTATGAAAATATTACATCGTAGTCCGACCCGCGCATGATTGGCATATTTCAAGGGTTTTTATGGCATGACATGTTCTCCATACAAATAAGGTCTTTTTCTTCCAACTATATACTTCATTATATTATATGAAGTATAATGAAGTATTTACTATAAAATGTACCAAATGTATCTGTAAATTTTCATTATTACTTATTTTTAAGCTTACAGAGTATAAAATACGCGCTAAAGAATGCGTATAAGGAAAAATAATGAGAAATGCCGTCAAGAAAAGCCGAAACAAGAATTTGGAATAAACCAAATAAACGAATGCTCTTTCTCTTCATTTCTCACATTGGAAAATGTGAAGAATTTGGTGGGTAATTGTGTAGTAGTGTGTAGTAGTAGGTGATAGTAGTGCGTAGAGAAATACCAATTTTTGAACTTAAAACGTGATCTCATTATAATGATGCACTTACTATAGCACCTACATATAAATATAGATTTAAGAAAAACATTCTATAAATATAGAGTTCAAGAAAACTAATTCTCAATATTCATATTTAATACGTTTCATCTCTATATTGGGTTGAGGAAAGCCAGAAAGTTAGGGGTAATCCACCAGAGAGTTCCCATATTTTTGATACTTTTACGCAAGAAAGTGTCATGGGTCCGTCAAAAGGATCTGGGGCGTAGTTTTGCTGAAAAGAGAGTAATAAAATATCCGTACCTAGCAGAAAGATATATCTTTTTGTTATATAAAAGTTTCTGTAACGTCGAAGGGGTAAAAAAATATTTATTTTTTTATTAATCAGAAATCTCGTCAAAACTTACCAAACAAAATAAAATGAAAATCGAAATCGCAAAAGAGAAAATGGTATGTAACTCTTTTGTCTTTATCTACTCGACGCCATTATTTACCATTTTTCCACTAACAAAAATACATTTATTTTTTTATTTTGGATGCTCATTCTATTTTAGGAAAGCTAACTAGTTCAGTACCAAAATGAGCTAAATTTCAAATGTTGAATACGAATTTCAAGCTTGAATGTAGATTCCCGTGATGTGAAACTTCCGCGACGTTGTCGCAAAGCAACACAAACAGCTTCATTCACAGACTACAAGTGTCTGTTCAAGGTTATCCAAACAGAACTAGTAGGGGTTGAGTGCGATCGCATTACTAACTTATTTCATTGTGTTTATGCAGCTTTGAACGGATTCGTATCGTATTAATACTATAAATACGGCATTTTAAATTAACCCGAATTTTTTCAAAGTTCGAGTGAACAAGCCATCTTCTGGGTGAGCTCGGTCCATCATAGGTCTCATCTTCGCTACACGATTGGATGCTAGCCAAGAGTAAACCCATAATCTATACTAATATATAAAGCTGAAGAGTTTGTTTGTTTGTTTGTTCGTTTGAACGCGCTAATCTCAGAAACTACTGGTTCAAATTGAAAAATTCTGTTTGTGTTGGATAGATCATTTATCGTGGAAGGCTTTAGGCTATATAACATCACGTTACAACTAATAGGAGCGAAGAAACAGTCGAAAATGTAGACAAGACGGGGAAAATTATTCATCTTTGAGGGCTTCCGTTGCGTGCGCTGCGAAAACCGTTCGAGATACCCAAATGATTCCCAAAATAACTATTCCACGCGGACGAAGTCGCGAGCACCAGCTAGTTAATAATAAAAAAAAGGCTGTGTATGATTATTTGAATTTTTTTATGTTTGTTCTTCAATAACGCAAAAACGGCTGAGTGAATTTTATTGAAATTTGGCACACATATAATTTATAACATGGATTACTTTTTATCGTGGAAAAATGTTAGATTTTCAAGGGGTTGTCTAAAAATACACCTTCTCTTTAAGAGCTCACAATATTAAAAGCGTTTTCTCGTTTTTAGAAAACATCTTTAGAAAACATCTATAACACCCGTATTTAAAGTATTTGAGAAATCGTTAGATTAAATATTAATTAAATGGAAAGTGTTTGGCGACTCTCCCAACACTAGTAGGCGTTGATTGTGTTCTACACTTTACCGTAACTACAGCAAATTCCTTACAGATAGCTATTGATCTTGTGACTGTGATTGGTGAAATATAATATGATAAAAATAGACATTTTCATTCAATTTAATTTATACTCTTCATCTACGTTCTGATATTATTGTCAACTAGCGATCTGCTCCCGGTTTCGCACAGGTGCCACAGAAGCGACTTTATTTACCTATAGAAAGCTACAGCGAGTAGCATAGGCTATGTTTTATAAAGTTTCGCGGACCAGCTAGTCGCGTGCAATAGCTAGTAGGTATGTATATAAAACGCTGAAAACTTACGCTCTTATTCATAAAAATCCCTTATTAGAGGCTTAAAACGTTCAATAGTTAAAACGCTCATAAGACCTTAATAAGCTTATTATAAAATTGCTATTCATAAACGTTCCATAAGCCTGTCATAACTAATATGTCGCTATTAGTTAGTTTATCATTGTTATGTTGCCGTTCTGATGAATTCATAGACAAAAAAGCTAAAATCTCTGTATCCATGCCCCAAATGACAGTAAAGTGATTTTTTTTATGTGATATTTTGACATTTCTTATGAAAATTGAAAATATAACCCAATTTACTTGTGTGATAAATAAGTGATTATGTTAATTTTGTCAAATTTTTGATTCGCAATTAACTATGGAATCCAAAAGTGGATAAAAAACGACAAAGAAGCCTAAATTGGTCAGAGGAAGATAAAGTGAGTGTTTTTTTTAAAAATATTTATTTGCCATTACTTGTGTTTATGTAGTATTTTCTGTTTATTAATTTCTTACGTTTACTTCCGTAGCATCTATTGTTGGAATTGGTGAGGGAGAGAGTTGAAGCGATCGAAAATAAAAATACGGACACTAATTGCAATTACAAAATACAAGGATATAATTAATTGGATTTACAAGTCAGGTATGTATAGCTTAGTTTGGCAATTGCTAAGACATGAACTAACACATATTTAATGCGTACGTTATTGTTATATTAGATGTTTGTTAAAGTTGTTCATTATTTCCAGCTTCAATAGTAGGTATGTGCAATGGTACCACACGTACCATTACTCAGCTGAAACCCCAGTGGGGCATTTTAAAGATGACCCAAAAACGACAAAAAGTAGAAGAAAGAAAACAAACTGTTGTGACTGGTGGTGGTCCACCGCCGCCAAGGAAGCCAGACAACGCTGAAGATATAAGTTCGTGGCTCCCAAACGAATTCATTATAGATACAAACGAGTTTGATTCAGACCAATATTGGCAACACCGGTCGCGCCATGGAGTGTGCGCAGGCGGAAGGGTTGGTTGCCGGGAGTTACGAATAACGAAAAAAAGAAAATGGAAGCACTTTTATATAACTTATAATTATGTTTGGAATAACTTGTAAAGTAGTGATTGGCAGTAATGTTCATGAATAAATAATTATTCATTGTATTTCAGTACACGACCTGTTTGACTCTACATCAGAAGTGTTGCACCGCACGCCATAAAGGGCAGGAAAAGGAGACGTCGAGCTTCTACATGCTCGTCTAGTAACTCTGCCAGCTTTGTCATCGGCGGAGGGAGGCGCTGTGGCCATGTGGGCGGCTCATCGGCTGTGAGTTAACACAGATGGATGAGAAGAGTGGTATTTGGTACACATAATAATGTGTTCGCAACTGAGGTAATAAGTCAATGTACTTTTCTTACAATCTTAGATGGGAAATCTGCTTAAACCTCAGTCTTGTATTCTTAACGTTTTCTTATATCTTAAATGCTTGTTAATCGAAAAGCTTAAATCTAATCGAAAAGTACTTAGATGTTCGTATTGGCAATGTTAAATTGTGAGTAAAGATGTGTACCGATAATGGTAAAAGCCATTTGTTCATGATATACATGTTGGTTTACATGTTGGTTCAGATTATTTCTTCTGTTTGAGTTTGTTTGAGTGTCGTTTTTTCTGAAGCGAAGAAGACCGAAGTGGGCATAAAAACTATATGTCAAAATAGTTGGACATGGACAGTCTTGGGCCTTTAAAAACGAATTTGGAAGTGCCAGAGGTTAGTGTAAGTCGTTAGCCTAAGCGTCCGGGCCCGGATCTGGAGGTGGACTGGCCACTAAAGAAAGACCGTGAGCCCTATTAAGTAGGGACGGATCTGGAGGAGGTCAGGACACCAAAGAAGGACCGTTGGGGTTTGCCTGAACGTTAATGGGACGCATCTACATGGTAACTTGAGAATTGAGAAGTTCATTACAAAATGAGAATTTTGAGAAAGAAGAAATGGTTTGAATCAATGTTTGTCAATAAAAAGAGTTAGTCATGATTGGCCGAGTTGTTTGGATATTATGCTTAGCAAAAATTAACTTGTTGTTGTTTTTAATAGGGTAACAACGCGCACTGGCAGTATCCTGTGGATGAGATCGGAGCACCTGGGGCATGTGCTCTGCAGAATGGCCGTATTGGCAACACCGGTCGCGCCATGGAGTGTGCGCAGGCGGAAGGGTTGGTTGCCGGGAGTTACGAATAACGAAAAAAAGAAAATGGAAGCACTTTTATATAACTTATAATTATGTTTGGAATAACTTGTAAAGTAGTGATTGGCAGTAATGTTCATGAATAAATAATTATTCATTGTATTTCAGTACACGACCTGTTTGACTCTACACCAAATAAATCAGGTAATTTCATGTTTAGCTTTCAAATATTCCCTAACCTAAACAAATTATTTTATTAAATATTTTTTATTTGTTATAAATATATTTATTTTATTATTTTTAAAACACCTTCAACAAATCTGCTCATATTCTTTGGACTGATCGCATGATGCAAATATAAAACAAAAAATTATTATTATTATTTTATTAGAAATTGTAAGCATTGCTGTCATGAGGGAACCACTTTTATTTTTCTCAAAGTTTTCTAACTGTGAATTTTGAAAATCGGTGCAGTAGTTTTTGAGTTTATCACAAATAGACAGACAGATGGGGTGGAGGACTTTGTATTATAATATGTAGTGGAGAAATAATAAATAATTATGTGTGGACAATATCACATAACACCATTACAATGCAAAGTTGATGGTGTGTTATTGCACCACAGCCTTCGGGCTCACATAGCTCTAATATGCTCATATCTATAAAATATTGTATGCCAAATAAACATCCCACATAATATTTCATCACCACACATAATATGTGCTATTTTTATTTCAGCCAGAAAACTATGCTGCAAATATTGCGAATCATGAAATGGAGTGTCGGAAGGAGCTTCATGAAGCCCAAATTAAAAATGAAGAGAAGAAAGGGAGAATATTGGACCTAAAAGAAATTTTAGTGCAAAAGAAAATTGCTTATTATGAGAAAAAAATAAATTATGTACTTGAAAAATATATTGTATTTTTACTACATATATCACTTATTATGTTATATCTTACAAAGTATGTAATTTAAACTATTTGCTAATTCCTTTACAAACAAACATCAATCAAAATTCAAACTCCACATCAAATCAGTCAGTCGGTCAGCTGTTTTAAGTCTGCCATCTTGAATTGTTCCTTTATTAGAGGCTTATAGTAGGGTCCATGCTTCAATAACTTTATGAAACACTTATTAAGCGGTTTGCTGCTATTGAACGTTTATGAATAACACTTTTTGGTAAATTTCTTATAACAAGCTAATAAGCCTTCTATAACTTTTTATGAATAAGGCCGTTAGGCTAAACTGACCTCAGAACTAAATTGTCTTACCTTTGTAGCGTCAGTGTCGAAGTTGATGAAGAGCAGCCGCGCAAGCCGGTGCAGCATGAGCTCTCGTAGCGCCGCCGGCACAGGCTGCCCTCTCACTCCTCTACGAGCAACATTATACAGTTATATTTAATCCGCACAAATAAGTATGTCAAACACAACCAACTGTTTTGTTTTTATGTTAAGGTCGACAGACAGAGGTTTACGGCCCTCTTGATGGAAGCTCTTCAGACCCACCGTAAGGTGGACACTTTCACAGTTGTTGCAAGTGATTTTAACTGTACAAGCAAGTAATATAAAGCCACATGAGACACTTCTGTGAGACATAAGTTAAAGAATGCTTTATATACAGTTAACAAAGTTTTATTAAACCTAAGAAAAAACATATTACGAGTAACATCTGCCATTCGAAGACTACATTTAAAATGAAAATTTTAATAATAAAAACTTGACTATTTCCAAAATTTTAATGAAAATCAGGTACAGAAACCACCATTAAACAATAGAAAGTATGTAAATCCGCAGTAACTTCAAATATTTGTCTTTTAAAGCCAACATTGAACGGCACACAATTGGTATTGTAACAGTTTTTAAATTGAACAGTCCGTGGAACAATTTGTGTTTGAGGAAAATTGCGTCGTTCGCTTATTCAATTAATATCCGCCGATAATAAATGACACACGTGAACAATGGGTTCACGGGAAAATATTGCAACCCTTACACCAATACATTTGTAATTACCGTTTATCTCTTTATTACATTGCTAACTAGCGACCCGTCCCAGGCTTCGCATGGAATTAAAACATTCTAAACTAGCTGGTGTCCGCAACTTTGTACACGCTGTAGTTCATTTTTTTGGCAAAACCCACATAATTATTATTTTTTCAGCACAAAAAGTAACCTATACTTAGTTTAATCCAGGTTTAATCAGTGTATTAGTGAAAACCGCGACAGACAGACAGAAAACAGACAAAAAATGTTTTAACCTTTGTAACATATAGCTGATGGACAATATTGAATTGTATTTAAGGCACCGAAAATTAAAGGGCTGGCTCAAGGGTAATTGTCATTCAGTTTTTTTTAATTAAAAGAGCCTGGTAACATTTTACGCGGTCTAAACGGTCTGGTATTTCATTTTGCTCAATCCTATAGTAATTAATCTTAGATTAATGATTGGTCGCGCTGTGCTCGACTAGATACCGCGCTATCAAAAAGCAATAGATCCGTGAATGCTTGCCGCTTTTTATTTATTTATTTATTTATTTATTAATGACAAAATCTACAGCTCTCAAAAAAGAATTTACACACAAAAAAGATACAAAAAAACATACAGCCATTTACAGATTTTACATTTATAAAAATAACAAGTAAAATTGTACATAAAAATATAATATATACTCATATATATAAAATATAACAAAACTATACAATTATATAAATCACATATTAAAAAAGTAAAATAAAAATACATACATATATACATTATACATACATACACATATACACAAGTTTATCCCAACTGCCAGTGCACATTATCTTAAAAAATTGTAACAAACAAACATAATTAATAATCGCTAGCCTGCAAGAATGTTGACAATGCTATTCCTGAATGAAACCAACGACAAACAGAACAAGTCTGCTGAGGAAAATTTGTCATTGTACGACCTCTGAAGACGGCGCAAGACCGAATTTTGAGCATAATTACTATGGACGAACCTACAATTAAAAAGTCTAGAGCGTCTCGTTCCAACCGCTGGTGCCCACAAATTCAATGTATTATTTACCAGGTCAGTGCTGTCAACCATGCCATTGCAGATTTTATACAAAAACATCATATCAAGGAGAGTACGTCTATCCTCAAGCGACACTACCCGGTACATGCTACAGGCATCTCTGTAGTCCGAATATGTACGAAAGCTACGGTAGCACATTTGTTTGAGAAACTTTCGCTGTATCTTCTCTATGCCATGTATATGCGAAACATATAGAGGATTCCATATGCTACTACAATACTCAAGGTGACTCCTAACGTATGTGCAGTAGAGAATCTTTAAACAGTGTATGTCTGTAAAAGGTCTAGTCACTCGCATAATGAAGCCAAGGTTCTTAAAGGCTTTGGATGTTATCTTTTCAATATGGTCTGTAAACGTTAATTTAGAATCCAGTAGAATACCTAAATCGCTGATCCGTTTTGTCTCTTGGATAACTGTACCGTTGATACTGTAATTAAATTTTATAGGCTTTAGTTTCCGACTGAAGGTTATGAAGGAGCATTTATTAACATTGACATTAATTCTGTTTTCATTATAGTACACACTCAATCTATCTAAATCATCCTGTATGGCGCGACAATCACCAATGTTCTTTATTTTCTTGTAAATTTTTATATCTTCTGCATACATTAGGAATTTAGCATATCGAAAACACAGCGAAATATCGTACAAATAACAGGAGTACAGTAATGGCCCAAGTATAGATCCCTGAGGCACTCCTGATGGAACTTTAACATAATTTGAACGATACCCACCCAAAACCACCGCCTGGCACCTATTTCGCAGATAAGATTCGAACCACCTGTGGAGGTTCCCCTTTATACCCAACTCACCAAGCTTTTTAAGAAGCAGTGCATGATCGACACGGTCGAAAGCTTTTTCAAAATCAGTGTATATAACGTCAACCTGAGATGCACCATCCATACCAATCAAGACGTCATTTGTAAATATAGCCAAGTTGGTATTTGTAGATCGATTTTTAAAGAAGCCGTGCTGCTCTGGCGGTATCAAAGTTGACACCACCGGATACAAATGGTTATGCACAACACGCTCCAACAATTTTCCAAGTACATTTAGAATAGATATAGGACGATAGTTCTGCACCAGGGACCTGCTACCCTTCTTATGAATGGGAACAATATGAGCAGTTGTCCATACATTGGGAAAGTAGCCAGCAGCGAGACATCTATTGAAAATCAGTGTAACTGGAACCGCTAAGGATTTCGAACAAAAATGAAAGAAGGATGGAGGAATCCCATCACTGCCCGCTCCCTTCGAAACATCCAATTTTTTTAACAACCCGATTATGTATGAAGAGGTGATTTCGATTTTATGTATGAGTTCACTATGTGGAACATCACTAATAGAAGAACCGTGATAGGAAGACGCAGGCTCCTTGAAGTTCCCTTGGAAAAAGTCATTAAACGCATTGCAGATGTCAGAACTATTAACGAGCGTTGAATCCTCATACATCATTGAGTTAGGATAATTAGAATTGTTATTTCTATGCGACTTAATGTAGGACCAAAAGGATTTTGGGTTGGACTTAATCCACTTTTGAGATTTTTCTAAATAATCTTTGAGGCAAGTCTTCTGCAACGCTTTCATTCGGCCTCGTAAATTAGAGAAATCTAGATAATCCAATGGATTACCTTTATAATATTAAGAAAAAATACGATAAAGATTGTAACGAATTAAAAAAATTCATTGGTTTCTTGAACATTATTAGAAGCCAAAAGTCCATCATCTACGTAAAGGACTAGTATTAACTTGTTTTCATTTACAAATTCGCCACCATTGTCAGTAAAAAGTTCTTTAACTGTGTGACCTGTAGCCTTTATCTCGTTCAACATCAGTTCTAACTTCTTGTAAACTTCTGACTTTCTCTCAAAAAATAAACATAGCGAAATTTAGAAAAAGCATCTTTAAAAAGTAAAAAGTATCTAAATTTGGTGATTGAGTACATAAAAGGTCCACATACATCAGCAAAAATCAATTCTCCTGGTTTTGTAGCTTCTACTCTAGTACCAAATTTTAATCTGTGTGCTTTTCCAAATATGCATCCTTCACATACTTCTTTTTCAGCTGCATTCTCTATTTTAAGCTTCAATCCAAGTTCTCTTTCTAATATCTTCTTCACATGAGCTTTATTTTGGTGAACAAATCTCTCATGATAAAGCTGCAATGTATTCTTTGCGTCTAGGATATTTAATTCTGCCGGTCTGGGAGAAATGACATTTCTGAGTCTTAATTTATAAAGACCTCCTCTTTTCTCTCTATCTCCAACTAACATTAAGATTCCATTCACATAAAGCTTACATATTGTGCTTTCTGACTTGAAGACACTATTTGAAAGTCTATCTTGTGCTGAGAGCATTGAGAATAAATTTCTGGTTATTCCGGGCACATACCAAACATCATTTAGTAGTATCGTTTCTTTTCGATTTCCCACATCAGCTACAACTCTAATAGTTCCTTTGCCAATAGCATTTATGGCTTGACCGTTAGCAGTTGTTACAGTATGTAACTCGTTGAATAAATGAAACGTCTCAAATAGATTTTTCTTACCAGTAACATGGCTTGTAGCTCCATTGTCAACAAACCAGTTTCCATGACCTACTTCCATCGTATTGAGATTTATTGTCATTAAATTCATGTTAGCTGTTTTATTTTGATATGTAACTTTTGATGTTGGTTTTGGAGGACGCCCATCATTAATCCACTTTAGGCATTGTTTCACCCGATGACCAACTTTATGGCAATAATTGCACTTGTGTTTAATTTTCGCCTTAGATATCTTCGATGTCCCTTGAAGAGTTAATGCGTCTTCGCAATAGTTTGGATCTTTTGAAGAAAGCTCTCTTTCATGCGAACATAATTGTGTAGTGAGTTTTTCTACCGTTCTATCTATTTTTGACATTAATAGCCAACTAGATTTGAATGTGAAGTATGGTTCGGGAAGGGTTTCCAAAATCTTACATATGAGGAAAATATCTGGTAACTCACATGATTCCGATTTTCTCATTTCCAATGACAGTTCGTGCCATATATTCTTTATCTTAGATAAATGAGTTGACATACCATCATTTGGTTCCTTCTTATAACCGAAAAACTTCATGCAGAGGTCATAAGCTTTGTCTTCAGATACTCCATCGAATAATCTGTGTAACTCTAACCATACCTCTCTTGCAGTAGAGAATCTCATGACTTTTTGAAGATTATCGTCGCTTAAATTATTTGTTATCACAAGTAATGCTGTACTATCTGCTTTGGAATACTTAGTTTCTGCGTCTATGTCTTGTGTAGGCTCATGGTTCTTTTCAACAATGTCCAGTACACCAAGACCTCGAAGAGCTATTTTAATTTTATATTTCCAAGTAATCCAATTATTGTCGCTTAACTGACTAATTTGTAGCTTCGTAGAATCCAGAAAAGATTTTTCCATCTTACTGTATTTTCTTACTACTTTCCGTCGCGATCAATATATATTTATATATTTACGTTTTTCAATCTTTATTATCGTAACATATAGATATAATCAAGCTGTGCTTGAACCACGCTTGAACCACGCTCTGCTACCACTTTATAATATTAAGAAAAATACGATAAAGATTGTAACGAATTAAATATATTTTAAATAGATTTTGTACAGTCAGTTTTTTCAATAACAATAATGTTTCTAGGCAACCAAAAAATCAAAGAGTATAAAAATAGCTAAAACCTCTTTTCTCAATAATTACCATGTCGTTTCCAATTTTTGTGAAGTCTAGCCTTTTCTTTCATCAAGTTGATAAGAACCCTGCTGTACCAAACAGGATATCTGTGAGATCCAGACATGTACACTTTAGGAACAAATTTATCAATAACGTGCGCCAGAATATCGTAGAACCTTGTCACAACCAACTCCAAGTCCTCAGTCTTCGAGATAAACGACCAATCCTGATTCAAGAAAGTTTTATTGATTTCATCATAATCAGCCCGTTGAAACCTGTATTTAATGCGTGATTTAGGTTTCAGTGGGCGGACATAGATGTCAACAGTATGCATCTTCAGGGAGGGGTGATAACTATCTTCATTGACTAATGGGAAATCAGAATGCCGAAGTTCAAGCGAAAAGTTTGAAAATATAAGATCCAGGGTACTATTGTGGAGATTTTTTGACAGATTAAATTGAGTAAGACCAATGTACGAAGTTAAATTTAAGAATTCACTTGCGCACTGCTGTAAGTCCACTGATCCTCTTTTTAGAATGTGTGGTTCGCCGGAACTCCAGTCAATACAAGGCAAATTAAAATCACCCACCACCAGCAGCAGATCCTTTGAGTTAGCAGTAAATACATTCTTCAGAACGCTCATGAACTGCTGAAGGCGCAGGGAAGTATAACTGTTCGGAGGCAAATATACGACTGCTAGGTGTAAATCATGAAAGCATCCAAGTGAACGTCCCGAAATCGTTAACCAAAGACATTCCAGTCCAGGTAACTGCCACTCCACACGGGCACGAGCCTGTAGGTGTGAAGCACAAAGAACCATTACTCCGCCACCTAAAGACCCGCGATCGAGCCGATATACATTATACCTACTATCGCACAGCTCAGAATCAAGAATCCCATCACACAGCCAAGTCTCGGTGAACAGAGCTATATCACAATCAGATAAAAGCATGTTACTAGAAAATATATTGGTTTTAGTTCGTAATCCCCTGACATTTTGATAGATAATTTCAAGTGATTTTTGTTTTACTGTTCCCATAAAAAGAAGATGCTAAGGTAACAACAGCGATACAGCGAAACACACAAATGGACCCTTACAATGACAGGCCCACAAACAAAACAACCTGTCCCCAGAAATACGTACATAGATAGAAAAACAAACAACATCGACTCAGCTTCAATCCCACAATGACATCTACTTTGGCAGGAATAGCACCGACAAGCCGCACGAGGAACGCGCAATAATAAATACATTATATTACATACTAAAAATATTGACAATTGTACACAGCACGCAGTGACAGAGATATTTCTATACAACCTAGACAATGATAATAATAAGAACAAAGGTAAGAATAAAGACAAAGATAAAGATACAAAAGAAAAATACAAAATATAAATTAAGCACAACAAGCAGTGACCTATGCTAACTTTTCGAGATCCAAGGCAGAAGAGACTGGTATCGGCGGGGAAGAATCGTTTCTGCGCATATAAATTCGGCAGTTTTTTGTCCACACATATTTATAATTTAATTCTTTAGCTTTTGTCTTACATGAAGCAAGTAAAGCTTTATTTTCAATTGTTAGATGTTCATTTATATAAATATAACCACTTTCCCCTCCGAAACCCATCTCATTGGCTGACATGTTACGCCGCTTGCGGGCGGCGGCAATAATTTTGTCTCTCAAAACACGATCTCTAAGTCTGACCACAATAGCACGTCCTTTCTTAGCACTAGTAGCCCGTCGTGGCTGAACACGATGCGCGAATTCAATGTCCTTTGGTTCAATAGGGACACCAACGCATTTGATAACCTTACTTGCTGTCTCTAAAGTTATTTCATACTTACACTCCGGCACTCCAACAATCTCCGCGTTCTGTAGGCGGGTCCACTGCCGTTGTCTAGAATTATCCTCCTCCAATCTCTTGACACGTATCTCACATGTTCTCAATTCTTGCTTTAAAATAACATTCTCTTCCTTGAGACCCCTTACATCAGCGGAGATAACGCTTTGGGCCTTTCTGAGGTCTTTGTTTTCCTTTTTTAAATCCTCCACAATTTTATTAAAAAAATTTAGAGATTCCTGAAATTCCATTAATTGTTTTTTGATACCGCTCAGGTCATCAGAGAAAAGTTCAGTAAAAGTGTCCTTAATAAGCTCTCTAAGATTTGTGTTCAAGTGACACTCATAATTTTCCAAACTTTCCTGTCCAACTGTCTTCTTCGCCGTTTTGCGTTTGGTGACGTTAGGACAATCCGCACTCAGAAACATTATGTCGGTGTCATCCTTATGCTGATCCTCAGTACAGCGCAAAGGGGTGTTAGAATTACCAGACTTAGGCTGCCTACAAATGCATTCGGCACATTTCCAATTACGCTTGGTATCCTGCGTCATTGAGCCAAATTTACTGGATGATATACCAGCACATTGTAAGTCATACTTTTGTTTACAAGTTGGACATGTTAAATAGTTTTTTCCATGAATGGCCATATTACATCCAGCACAAGTAGCCATTTATAATATCTTATTAATATTTGTATAAAGTTTATGTGAAAATTTATATATTTTTCACTTTTCAATATTTGCAAATGAAGTATGTAGGTAGATTGGTTTTTATAAATCACGCAGTAAACAAGCCAGAAAAATAACTGATAATTAATCACACGGCAAGTAAATTCCAGACTTTATAACAACACACCACGATGTCAAAATCTTGAAGTTTAAAATGATATATAATTCACAATGATCATTAATTATTTTGAATTTTTAATAATTTATTTCGATTGTACACTAATGATGTGCATGCGTGACGTTAAAAGTATGATTTGTAGTGTCTTACAGACACTACAAATCATACTTTAAAATTTTTTTTTACAAATCATACTTTTATTTATTGTAGTGTCTGTAAGACATCGTCACTTTTTATCACTTTTTTCACAGTTACATTATATTTTTACACAGTTTCACTACGCAAACTGGCATTTTATTATACCCAAAATTTAATAAAACATTCGGCACGTACACGTCACAGACAGCTTGCAGTGTGACTGGCTCGGGTACGCCGAATTCGGCGTAGTATTTGTTGCCGCGTTTGACAAGTACGCCGGCGGTATCTAGTCGAGCGCAGCAAGACCATTATTAATATAAGGCATCTAATATTATAATCGCAAAAGTGAGTTTGTTTGTTTGTTACGCTTTCACGCCTTAACTACTCAACCAATCATTGTGAAATTTTGCATGCACGTTGTCTGGGATACAGAAAAGGCATAGGGTACTGTTAACGGCTAATGACCTTTTTAGAGTATTCGTAATGTAACCTTTTTTCTGTTTTCTTCTCTTTTTAAAATTACTTCTTTATTCATAAAACGAAGTTGAACGAAGATGCGGGCATCAGCTAGTATTAATTAAAAAAATAATAATACTCGCCTGTATGAAATGTTAAGCGTCACCACTGAGAGAGACGCAGAGAACGAAACCAGACAAGTACTGACACCATAATATAGACCTGGAAATAATATTTATTATTCTAGGTGAGATATTAATTATTCTAGAAAATAACTAGATGAATACATACAGAAACACTTGTTGCTCGAAGAAGCTAAAGATGAAATGAAAGCTAGAGACGGTTTATGTTAACCCAAAGGGGTCTAGCATAATTTTAATAATGAAAGAAATAATGGTTCTTTCATAGAATTTTGCAGTGAGGTGTTTAAAAAAGCACCGCCAATGGTTGTGTGGCAAAAAAGTTAATTCAATTCTATACATTAACTAGAATAATTCGATGAATTTTAAAACTAAATACTTACTTATTAGAGGTGTCTTTTCAGTAGGTGGTAGCGTGTCTCTGATGGTCATTAAAAAAACCGTCATAGAAAGCAGCGCGCTTATTCCAAGTGTTACCTTCTCTCCGGACTCCGAGGGCACGTAGAATACCAGGAGTGCTTTAGGAAATGAGAAAAATATGATAATTGTATGCTTAAAACTGGAAACTGTTGTTAGTGAAATGAGAGTCGTAAACCGTATTCATCGCTTTCAATCGAAATAAAATTAAAGTTGAACTCCGTTCAAAATATTAATTGAATAAATATTTTATTAAAAATTAACAAGAATATCATAAAAATTTAAATGGCAAATAAATTGAAATAATTGTAATCGTTATATTTATTATTTTAAAAATAACATAAAGAATGGTATCCTGGGTTTCTTTCGGGGTTTCTTTTTTTCCGAAACACTCCTAAATTTAAATTTATAAATAAGAGCTTATTGATATGATGAATAAATATTTTGATTTTTTTTTTATTTAAAATGATCGCTTGAGAATCTCGGCAGTAACCTTTGATGTTTGTTGAATGAGTAAGTGGATGTTTGACTCAATTTCCTATCCCATTCTAATTCCTTATCCTCAGTCAAATGTAATAGTCTTAGAGTCCTAACACTGTTTTGACCGTCAGTCTGCCTGTCAACCTTTTCCTTGTCACAGATTATAAAACTTTTGAAGGAAGTTCGAAATCAGTGAAAAAAGACTCGTCCAAAACAAGTAGGTACTGAACTAAAGTTGAATTTATTATACAATGGGGCCTAAATATGTCTTACATCTCTACTCTGTTGTCAAATATTTGTAAAGCTCCATTACTTGTGAAAACCGTATCAAAATCGTTTGAGTTGTTTAGAAGTTAGGGTTGCTATACATATCCCGACTATGTGTATAGCAACCTTAGCGTACAAACAAACTGAAGCGGACAGCGAATTTATTTTATAATACATATGAATAGATGCGGATATAGACAGATATAGTAGATACAAAAAAGTAAATCTGTTATTTGAGCCATAAATACGACCCTAGGTAGGCTACGTTTAACTAAATTCAAGATTCTCTGCTTTTAATCTATTTAATTGCTCAGCGCGAGCCATTAAATCGAATAAGTATTAACAAAAAAGCGTTACACTGCAAACCCCTTTTACGAGATCTTAAAAACGTTTCATACAATCAGCTTTAGATACGGTGAACGTGAATTTCATATAAAAGAACCAGAAACTGTTGAGAATCGGAATTAGTTTTAAAAATAAATTAAAACTTACTATTATAAAATTAAGTCACAGGATTAAATCAATCAATATCAAATGAATCAGAATTTTCATAGAATATAATATTGGTCGAACTTTTTAACATTTCCCGCGTTTTTATAAGGTTTTTTAAAATTAATTCTTCTCAAAAATTATAAATTTAAAATAATTTCAATTTTAACTTAATTTCAATATTCTAAATTTAAATTATTTAACGAATTATTCTAAATTTAACAATACCTCTCTTGACTTTATTGCTTGTAGTTTATAGAAATAGGCAAATCGACATTATCATTCATCTAATATATAAAATTCTCGTGTCGCGGTGTTTGTTGCCAAACTCCTCCGAAATGGCTGGACCGATTTTGATGAAATTTTGTGTGCTTATCGGGTAGGTCTGAGAATCGGCCAACATCTATTTTTCATACCCCTAAATGTTAAGGGTGTTCCACCCCAAAAATTTATTTTTTATTTTTTCGCAAAACAACGTTTGCCGGGTCAGCTAGAATTTTTATAAGTAAACTTCATTCATATGATTTCATTCATTATAATTTTTATAAGCGAGTCGCTACTCGCTCTGGCTTCACCTGGGGTGCAATTTTTATACATTGAAATCATCCCCGTTTACCCCTCTTTTGATAAGTAAAAATCAAATTAAAATCGGTGCAAGACTTTTTGGAGTTTTTGAGCGTACACAAAACAACTCAACATTTTTATATATAAAAAAAAAAAGTGCCATGGCTTCTCGATGGCACAGTAGACATGAATATGTCTCATATCATAAATGAAAAGAAAGATTTAAATGGTCCCTATCCCTATCCCTATCCCTATCCCTATCCCTATCCCTATCCCTATCCCTATCCCTATCCCTATCCCTATCCCTATCCCTATCCCTATCCCTATCCCCACCCCTATCGCTATCCCTATCCCTATCCCTATCCCCATCCCTATCCTTATCCCTATCCTTATTCTTTCCCCTTATCCTTAATCCTTCTATGGTCAACAGGGATAAAATATATATATAAACAAACGAACAAATTATAATTAATTCATTTACGTCATGGTAACGATTTTCGTGACACACATTCTTTCGAATTAATTCATTTACGTCATGGTAACGATTTTCGTGACACACATTCTTTCGAATAGACCCCAGAGAAAAGACATATTCATGTCAAAAACTTAACTTTTATTATATTCTTATTTACTTAATAGTCTCTAAAAAATTTATGTTTTTCTCTTAGATAAGTAACAGAAGCTCTCAAGAGGTAATATACTCCTGTGTGCGATAAATTAAAAAAAATTGCAACCAACCCTCCTTTCGTGCGTGAGAATAATCGAAAGATTTACTGGGAGCTATATTTCCTTAACATGAACGTGGAATATACAAAAACAAATGACTTTGTCAAACACGGTTTATGAAGACTCGGAAGAAATAACTTCACCCATTTTACACTGTGACATCTCAAATCCCTTCATTTTCCTACTGTATGCCTTCATGAATTTATTTTTCACCAAAATTACCTACTTTTCTTTGGAAAAAGCACGCATGAGAAAGCATTTTCTGTATTGGGTACGAAATTAATTATGTTATGGGGACCCGTTTTAGTCGAGATGAACATGAATGAATACTGTGGTCATATTTTTACAATGTAATTAACTAGTGATCAGCCCGGCTTCGTACGGATTTTTTTTGCAAATCTTGAATGTGTTATCTAGAAATCGAAACACAACGCCATCTACGCATATCTACGCATACATCATACAACGCAACCTAGATAGTTATATCGATGAATTAACTTACACTGCCATCTATTAGAAATTTATAGAACTAACCAATAAATACCCATTGTAGTATAATGAACATTTAATTTGCAATAACAAATACTGAGGTGTGAATGCTTACCAATGCCATTAATGAGAAGACACGGCAAGATAAGATTGAACACGTAGAACATTGGTCTTCTTCTTAATTTAATAACGTATGTGATGTCCGGGTAAGGCTCCACACAGCACGAGTAGTATTGATTGTGTCTGATGGCTTCGAAGCTGACTAGGTCGAATTCGCCATTCGTTTGATAGTTGGTTGTATCGCCTTCATCGAATTGTTTCTTGAGGTCTAGCTGCAACAAAATATGAGACAGTTTCTTTATCAAAAAATTCATGTAAAGCATAGTGGTAATTATACTCTTAAAGTGGCCATATAAAAAATTACATAATACTTATGTATTTTCATGGCGTTATGTTAGTTGAGGAAAAATATTTTTGATATTCATAGCATATACCAGTAGACTTTACACACTTTAGAATGTTTAGTTTAAGCGAATTTTGTAGGATTATCACGAAATATCACGCGTGCTCATAAAATAAGTCTTAAATATTTATGGCAACTTTAATTTTGTCCTAACTGTCCTATAGGGCTCATTTCTAAAACATTTATTAACGAGCTTATTGGTCGAGTAATTAAGGTGACTTGCCTTTGAGCTCTATGTCAGGGTTATCTCAGGGTATAATTGTAGGTAATGTTCTAAAGTTTGAATTTGAATTTTTTTAAGGTACATTTCCTCAGGTTCAAAAGTTGGAAAAATACAGAGCAGTAAGCGTTAGACGGCTCTTAATAAATTTTATTTGCAAATTATTGCCACCAAACGTTTTCTTTCCATTATAATTGATTCCCCGAAAACCAGTTAATGAATTCACTTGGTGGTCTCATTCTCAACGGATAAGTAGACTGCAAGACGAATCGTGAACGAGAAACCCAATTTGAAAGTCAAATCGACGGTTAAGAACCAAATCGGTCTAAGTCCAAAAATGGAACTTTTCAGGAGCCAAAAAAAACGTTTCATTTTAAATGTTGATATGCGAATAAAAAGCTAAGCACTTTAAAAAATAGCTAAAAATAGTTCTTTTTATATGGACATATTGGTGTTACCGTTAGTTAACGCGTTTAGGAGTTTTTGTGACTTAGACGGTTTTTCCAGTAAATTATGTCGTAAAGTAATCAAAATAGTGAGATAGGGTAATTTTAATTTGAACAACTGTATTAAATTAGTGTTTCATTAGCACAAATGTTAGAAATGAAAATCAACTTAGTAAGTACGAGTAAAGGCTGGCAAAATCAAATTTAATGATGTGGCAAAGAATCATAAAAATGATGACGATCAGTCGGCAGCACCTGCTTGAGATCCTGTAAGTGTTTGAACTTTGACGAGGTTATTGGTATTATATTTTCGTGCAGGGAAGAATATTCTATAAAAGGCCTTACTCTTTTTGGTCTTACTGGCAAAATCAACCAGTCGTCATCATAATTAAGTTTTACTTTAAGAGTTTCTTCTGGGTTATATTCCATCACTCGTATATCCGTCACAGTTTGATCTCCAACCTTTCGTCTTATACTTTTATAGAGCCAAGTGCTACTGTCTACATAATTGCTGGTACTATCATCATCAACTGCATCATTGAAATGGCGGGAACCTACTAATACAGAAGGACTCCCAGAACGATCTTCGTCTTCCATTTCACAATTGATTGTCAGAGCATCTCGACCAGATTGATAGTCAACGTCACCGTCAGTGTTACCGTCATTGTTATCTTCGAGTAGCGCTGCAGCATCGGTAAAGTTGTGAGTATCAGAATAAAATTCAAACTTACTGGTTGAAGGAGGAGCAGAAAGAGATCTGTTAATTTTTGTTATGTTATAATGCGAAGGTCGATCTTCAGTCAAGTCTGTTGTTGAAAGAGAAGATTGTTTCGAAAAATCCACCCAGACTTGTCCTGCTGAAGTTAAAAGTGCTACATAATCATTGTTTTTTGGCCTAGGTATATTGCGCTTCGAATTCATCACATTTTTTGTCATTTAAATTATAACATAATACTTGGCCATTCCATAAATTTTCGTATTGAAACAAAGACGGGAGAGATCTGCTCCTATTTTCAAATGTAAGTAGCCCTTTGTCTATTGTGAGATCAGATGATCTATGTCTATGTGACAGACATTTAGTTTATGGGTTGTTTTTGGACTCAATTTACGCAAATTTGTATCATTTGCCGGCTTAAATATTTTTGCAGGTATTTCTTCTGCATTGGGAGGAGCATTTTCAGGTTTGACCATCACAAGAATTTTCTTTGCTCTTACTCCTTGATACTGTCGTGCCATTCGAGACATATTTGCTAAAATTTTACAAAATTATGTAGGTTCTAAAATAAAAAGCAATCTCACTGATAAATCAGTAAAAATGGTTATGAAAGTATTAGAATGTATCAGTATTTAATTTAAAGTAAAAGGAAATATTAAACTAACTTCAAGAAACAAGGAGGTAAAGCTGATAAATTGGTTGTGTACTATACAGAATTAAAAAAAACGTTAGTTCTGAGTGAATAACTACATTATCTGTTTAATTACCTTTTTTTAGTGAAAATTAACGTAAATGTAAAGAGAAAAGATTTAAATCTTACCTGTGCATTAAATATCCTTATAATATTTATTAAAAACACTTTTATTTAAACAAACACGACGAAATAATTAACCTTTATTCGAAAGCGCAGCGATTTCTCAACTGAGATAGACTATTTTGCCAGAAAAAAACTACGTGCTGTGATTTAGACGGATTTTCCACAAGTCGCTAACTTCGTAAATATGGAAGCAGCAGTTTGACTGTTTTAACAGACTGTGCGAAATTGCACTCTAAATCCAGCTACATAGAAAAGTCGATTTCTCGAAAAACCGAGTTAGACCGATTTGGTTCTTAACCGTCGAAATATTATGAGACAAAACGGGTGCTGCAGTTTCGCAAATGCTTAAATATCTAATTAGATCCTTAATTCCTTGCCATTTCTTTGCTTTGAAACTATAAGGTAACGAGTAATCTTATAACATCTTTTTATCTTATACATAAAAATACATAACATACTTCATACGCACGCACACTGGCACAAAAAACACAAAAAGCACTTTACGATCCAGATACTGTTGCATAGTTAAGTTCCATATTTCAAATTGTAATTCAAAGTACGGGACCCCACGATACAGGCTTGCCTAGTGTGGGGACCGGGGTTTTGTTTCATAAAAATTGTAAAATCTTTGGAAATAAATAAAATTATTATTATTATTATTATTCACACATATTTATTTTTTCTCTTAGTCCTAAATTTTTTTACAATATATATTATATAAAAACAATAAATATTATAAAAAAAAAATTAACATCTATAACTATAAAAAAATAATTACTCTCTTGATGGTAGGGGCTACCGTCATCTAAGTAACGCCAAAGGTACTGCTAGTTTTCCCCGAAACATAGTAGGATTAAGGATAAGGGAAGGCATGGGGAAATTGGCTCTGGCTACTTTTATTAACTCACTGAAACACAACAGCACAGCCACCGAAGTCGTGTCATAATGTCCCCACAACCCCGCCCATCAACGGCCGCGATAGAAAGTAAATCGTTGGGTTTTAGCCTGTAGAAATTCGGCATAACCCCGCAGTGTCTCCTACACTGCCGGCTATCTAAGAGTATTTAACGTAAAAAAAAGGGCACACTGCGTTTGGAGTCATTTGAGCAGCCTGTAAACAACCCCTTACAGAAAATCAACTTGAAATACGAGGTTCGGTTTGTGATGTGTAATCGGTGGGTAAGGGTTTTGAAAAACCACAAAATAAGTGTTTTGAAAAAGAGATTACTTACATTCAAAGCATTGCTAAGTAAATACTTTTGAAGTAAAGAAGTCCCAGATAAATCTCTCGAATATTTTTTTTACTAGTAAAGGCTTACGTAGGCTTGTCTATGAGGAAACCCTAAGAGGCTTTAGGGAAATCGTTAAAGGAAATTCAGGTTCTAGTCTATTCAAGTTATAACATGGATACTGAAGAGAAAATATTGTGTGTATCTAGTGAAGCGAGCCTCTATAAATCGGCTTAAACCGGTTGCCAACGAAGCCGATAAACTTCAGGACGCACCTCCGACTTTAAACGATTTACGGAAATAACTATTTCAAAACACTTTTAAATCGTCTATTCTAAGATTAAAAAATAATTAATCTATTATTTTAAGTAAAGACTACAGCGTCAGTATTTAGGGAAATTTCAATCCATACTAATATTTTAAAATTGATAATAGGTAACTCTGTCTGTCTGTCTTTTCACTCCTTAACTATGTACTCAACCGATCATTATGAAATTTCATTGTGATTATGATGTATGATAAATTTATTGGTCGGTTTCTTAAGGCGCTAAAGCGGAAAAAACAAACATTCCCATTTACTTTATCATTTTATTTATAATATTAGAAGGGTTATACATTTGAGGAAACCAAATTAACTAGTAATTAATCATTGTTATTTCAAAAGACAGCTGTATTATCTGTCATGCCCGTACAAAAGTGTACCTACCGTTAATTAACAAAACTTTACAAAGAAACGCTGACTGTGTTGCTTTGTTAAGTGTTTGGAGGCTCTATTAATAAGCAAGTTTTTTATCTACGTTCATGACTTTTAAAATTGTATAGGAATTTTTCTCTACCTATTTCTTAATGCATTATTTTAATCTAATCTAAGCTATGCCAGCGACTTCGTTCGCGTGAAGTGAACTTCATCTTCTGAACAACTAATATTATAAAGTTATAAATACTGTTTTAAGGACAATCTAAAATATAGACAGATGGATGGATGGAGAGATGGACTGAGTGTTCCCTATGTAAAGTAAATACGAAGCGATCGTGTAGTTGTTTTTTGATTGGTCTTCGAAGTTACTACAGACTAGAACAGACCTACAGGAAAGAGAAGAAAGGGATAGGTATTGGCCCAACGATCGCTTTCTCTCTTTCTAGAGAGTGGTCAATTTGGTGGATTTCTCAGACCATTCTTTAAGTCTATGAATTGAATAAATATTTCAACACACACGAAAACGGCGGACGAAGTCGCATGCAAAAGCTAGCTATTTATAAATAAAATAAAATAATTTAAGTCATTTTAGTCTCGGACCCCTTGAACTTACTTAAAACAGTCTAGCTCCGAATAAGATGCGTTGTGTATAAAAGCAACCTAATAATTAACATTGGTAATAGCAATGCTAATTAATGACTAAGAAATATTACGCAAAAATTTAAAAAAAAATTAACGAGCAAGCACTACTTATTAAGTAGGTTCGGAAAATTGAAAATAAAAAAATCTTCATTCCCATCCCACACAGTCATGTTAATTAAAAAATTCTTGCAGTACTGTGCGACAAATTGTGGTATCATAAAAGCGCAACATACCACATACGTATATGCATCACTACATAGTATAAAACAAAGTCGCTTTTTCTGTCCCTATGTCCCTTTGTATGCTTAGATCTTTAAAACTACGCAACGGATTTTAATGCGGTTTTCACTAATGGGTAGAGTGGTTCTCGAGAAAGGTTTATAAGTACATAATTTACTAAGTTACGCGGGCGAAGTCGCGGGCAGCAGCTAGTATTATAATGAATGTGTTAAACGTATACCTACAAAGTCTTTTTACTTGTATAGGGTAATGAAAAATGTAGTAATTTAAAGAGTAAACAGAGCGGTCCATTGTGTCCACAAGGAATTCCATCGCCCTGCGGACATAAAATACCTAAAAATATGCGGCCTTAGAAAAAAACTCTGGTTACATAATATTTATTATTAAATTGCGTACTTTAAATGGAAAAATAATACGCTTACCTGCTGTTGTAAATTTTCCTGGATCGACGTATTTAGAAACATCACAGATATTTCAGGAAAGACGCCTAAAAATAAGTAATCTAGAAGATTTTCCTGCTTCAAACTAGTAGGTAAGGTATCTCGATCACATAAACTTTCAAATAAAAAAACCTTATCAAAATTCGATCTATTTGAAAACTATGCCTCAGACACACAGATTTTAATATACCCTCTTTTGGGTCAGACTTATAACACCCCTCTTTTGGGTAGGGTGTGCAGGGTTAAAAAGGTGAGTGAGTTTGCTTTGTTTTCTTTGTTGGTTGTTTATTTTTATCTAAAAAATATTCTGAACACGAAACACAAAAGTCATGTAAGTAATATAAATATATTAAACCTAATAATCATGTAACATTAGATCGCACAATAGATGGAAAATGATTGATTCAGTTGGATTGTCCATTGAATAACACTAGAAAAATAAGGGAAATAATATTTCGCACCGTTGTTCCTTTGATTTATGGTCGGTACAACAAATCAGCTGTTTCATCAAAAAGTGGCAATCATTTATATTAAGTCGTAGGTATTTTTTTAGCAACGATGTTCTTGAAGAAGTGTGATGTGTAACTTTCATTGTGTCTACACAGTTTTCATGCGAAATAAAAAGAAAATTCGGTAAAAAGATTTGCTGACTATATAGAATAATTGAGAGAAAGTTTTACAAACTTGATACAGAGAATTTGCAGGTTCTCACTGCGCAGCGAAATCAAATAGGAGTCTGTTCTGTTAAACAGCCCCTGCTATGAGTATGCTCTGTCGTTATATAAGATAATATCATTGAATGGCGAAACTACGATATTTTGTCTCACAATTTGTTTAATTTAAAAAAAAAATAATAAAAAATAGGTAAGAATAGAACTCAAATATTGTATTTACCAAAGAAAAAAACAAAGTTTACCATAAAAAATCTAATCTGTCCAAAGCCACATATACAAAGGTAATCTTGTTATAGGCAACGAAATAATATATCTTGTATTCAAAGGTCGCTGGTTATAGGTAGTATTCTCTTATTTTTCAAACGGAAATAAAACATAATAGTACGTTAGGGAACTGACTGAAAAGAAATGCTGATATTTAAGTCGCTAGTTAGAGGCAAAGAGGCAACTGCAAACAACTTGATTCTGCATTTGAGGTTTTTAGCAGCCCGGAGCGCATTTTATTTTTATTTTGCAACGTTCTATGAATAAAACAGGAGAGATTGGAAGTTTTACATTGTGATACTGTAACATAAAAGGTGGTCTATTGTAATTCAACTATCCGTAAATAAAGTAACGGAGTAGTTGACAACTTTGAACGACGTCACGCGAAAAAAAACTGCAATTTTAAGTTGAGTAATAAAATTTTCAGTCTTTTTACGAGTTGCGTTTACACAAAATAGTACTTTACTACAGTTTAGGAGTAAGAACATAATTTGAAAATTATATTGTTATTGTAAAAAATCTTGTTATGTAAGGTGATCTTCGAAACTACTCATCTTTTTTTAAAAAATATTTCAACAATAGTTAGAATAGTATTTCAGAATGGACATAGACTAAATTTTGTACGTGGCCAGCAACTTATCTAAAAATAAAGATTCAACGCTTGGCTAAAAGTGTAATATCAGAATATTATCTATGGACGTATCAGGTGTTATATTGTTTTATAAATATATTTTGTCAGGCGTCATATCTTTTATTTTTCAACGCAGACGAAGTCACATGCACCAGATAGTTATTAGAACGAAGTTGCGGGCACCATCTAGTATATCATAAGTTTTATTACACCCTCACACTTTCGGATAATTCAACGAACAGTATAATTTCATTTAAAGCTCATACGAGTTTCATGGAGCAATGTGCACGCGGCATTAAATTTTGTAGGAAGTTGTGGACCAGTATTTAAAAAGTTACGCATTTCTCCTACAGAAAAATACATCATCAGGCTGTATTTTATTTTCAAAAAATATTTCCAAAAAATTCAAGGAATCAAAAATTTGCCAATAAGAGTCATTATTTGGCGAGAACATTGGATGAGTGGTTAACGCCCGCGGGTCCCGGGTTCGATTCTCTACAGGGTCAACTTTGGGAATGAACTTATCAAAGTTGGCTCAGTAACCACTCCTTTACAGAAGGCCAACGTAAAATAACAGAGTATGTACATGTGCTATTGTGTTTTTAAGAATTAGTTAAGGTTTGCAAGAGCCCATTTTCCTAATCTATCAAGTGGATCATTAGCCTGTCTGATGAACGTCACATAAAAGAAAAGGTATAGGTATTATTCTAATGCAGTCGATATTTAGTGTCTGGTAACACGTGGGAATATATTATGTGGAAGAGAGACCAATATCGCCACAAATCTTCATCGGAATTGCCTTACGTAACGTCGCTCCACACTATTTTTTCACTGTTGGTGTGGTGACAAAATTGAAAAGTTTCCGTTGCCGTATTCAAATTACGAAACTTAACGCTTCTCACCGAAGAAAATGGAACTAAAATCAATACCTAGTGATAATGTACCTAACAAGACTGGAATGAATTTCGAATAAAAACTGTTAGCGCTCTTTTTATACGAAAATATCTAATTTTAAAATATCCATGGATCTTTATAAAATTTGGTGAGTATTATTATTATTATCCTTGAATTAAGTTCACCAATGTGGCCAATAAAATCTGAAGTATGTGTATGTAATCTGAAGTATCTGAAGTAATGTATGTGTATGTATGTATGTATCGCTAAACCCAAGTAAAGTTTGAGCATAAAATAGATCATTTTTCACCGACCTATACTAAAATGTAATATTCTAATAAGTATAGACGTCGTCATATAATGATTCTCAGTCATAAATGAATAGTTTACTTAAGTACCTGAAATCCATCGTAAGTCCAAGACGCCCACTTCATAGTGCACAGCTGAACGTCAAAAGGGAACTGCTCCACATTTATATCACAGACCGACACGTAAATCCCGTGACTTAGCCACGTCACCTCGCCTGTATGCTTCACTATAACATTTGTATTAATCACCGCGGATCGGTAGTTTGGGTCAGCACTGTTAACAAAAACACAATTATATTACCTATATAATACCTATTGAAGATATACATATAGTACCACTATATCCGTACTACCGTACTTATTAATATTATAAATGCGAAAGTTTGTATGGATGTATGTATGGATCTTTCACGCAAAAACTACTGAACCAATCACCATGAACCTTTCATCCAGAAAAAAAGTATTGCTCCCGAGAGATTATCTAAAATTAAGGAAACTAACTCCTGACTAAGTATTATAGCAATAACGATGTCAGGCGATATATTGCTTTTTCAACGCGGACGAAGTCGCGGGCACCACCTAGTATCTAATATTTGATCAGATGCCTATTTTATAGTTATCAAAGACAACAGATGTTTATTATACTTCTATTTTACGAATGCGAAAGTTATATGATACTCTTAAGTAAGATACTCGTAATATAGACCTAATCACAAAAATTATTGAAAAATAACAACGTAGGTACGGTCTTTTATATAAGTAATTTCGTTAGCATTTTCATATTCGTATTAGTTCTCACCCTACTAATATTACAAAAGCGATATTTTATGAAGATGGATCGATGTTTGTTTCACTCTTTCACTCAAAAAATTACTGAACTGATTTTGACGAAAATTGTAGTTTTTACATCAGAGTAGTATACAGGCTACAAATTATAGATATACGCAGACGAAGACGTATGCAAAAGTTAGTGATTCATATAAAAGAACTAAATCATCTAACCTAACCTAATCTAATCACTGCTTATTCAATAGTGTTTGAATTGTGAAACTTCGTACATACTTGATTTATTCTAACCAAATACGAAATACGTCTATGTCAAATGATCTATGCAATTATTCAATGACAATGTAGACTTCTGGTCATTCGATGCCTCTGGTAAATAAGAAGACGTCTGATGGCAATTTAAATTTAAAGAAAACTTCAAACAAACTATGAATATTGTTGGAAAGTCCATTTATTACGACATATTTTGTTATTTCATTGTAAGAATACATTATTATAGAAGAAAAAAGTCTTCCTAATAATCCTAAATTGTCCATATTTGTCCCATTTTAAGATTACCAAAAGATTGACTAATCCTTACTCGATAAAGGCTTTGCTTTTTTTGCCTATTCTTTAATCCCCATTCATGCATGATTTCAGATAGACGCCTATTTTATCTAGATCTAATCTTTAAGGGACATCTTCAAAGCGTTAGTTTGATTTATAACCAAGCTATTCCTTTTTCAATCCTATTCTCACAGCATTTAAGTTTATTTCTGAACGAATGTGAGTAATGAGACTTACTTGTTATAAAGTATGATGTCTGGCTTCCAGACCCTTTCGTATGGTATCCGAATAACGTTGATGCCATCAAACTCGCTTGCATTCCATCGGAGGTGGTAGTCCATCCAGATTTGAGTGATCCAACAATTTGTCGTCAGTAACTGGTCTTTCTCTTCCTGTAAAATACAACATTTTGTAAATATCATGAAGCCTGTTGTGGTGTAATTTACCAAATATTTAGAATGTTAAATATACTTTTTTTTTAATTGCAACTTTTTAGGAGAATTTAAAAATATATTCTTGTAGCCTCGCTATCGATTCCCAGATCCTCTCGTGTTGCTACTGTCCTTAAGCAACGGTTACCATCAAGTAGATTGCCAGTATATTCTCTATATTAAAAAAGAACACAAAAAATACTGTAGACTGGTGTGTACATGGTGTGTAAACTGTCACATAAAGTGAGACTAAGCAAGACCTAAGTCTTATTATTTTTTTATTGTTAAAAGACAGCCATTTTTATATTAAATCATCGAAAAATAATAAGGCATCACAGTTTAAGGCAATGAGTACTGAAAATATTTATGAAACTTTATGAGAATACAATTTATATATTACATACAATATTAAGAGGTGAACAAAGTCACCGGCAACAACTAGAATTTCTTGAAATACTTTCATAAAAAGAGCTTAATAAGAGAAAATGTTTCTCTGTTAACTAAAATGGGACTCTTTAGACCCAACCTTTTAAATAACCGAGTAGCGATTATGAATGTTCAAGTATTTGATGCAAACAATTTTGTTCTCAACCTTTGTGAAGTTATTTATACTACTTACGAGATTCATTTTATTTTTCATTTTCATTCTTATTTTAAATTATACCCACTGAACGTTACATCGTATTCAGCGTTCCGTTTGTTTCCTGTAACGTATTTTATAATTTGAAGTAAGTAATTTTTTTAATTATACTCTGAAAGAGTAAAAAAAAATAAAACAAATAAGAAAGAACGATTTTTCTGATATCTAAAAATGATATAGAATTTATGTTATATTATGTTTACCAAATTTGAATAAAAAATTGAACATATTTAGTTAAATATGTATTTACGGTTGTCTATATAAAACTATGACATTTAACAACTATTACATAATTGTTTGTTGCTTCCATTGATAACATGGTCTGCAGATGTCGTGGTGTCTAATGGATGTCCCGGATTTGGGACATGATATGAACCGACAGACATGAAATGCATATTACATGCACGGATGCGATGTTAAATACCCATGCCTGTTTGGGTTATACCACGTTATAGTAATAGAAAGATACACAAGTGCTCAAATTATGCTTTAACTAGTAGCATGGCACACTGCGTTTCGCAGTCATTTGGGCAACCTGTATGGCGGCAGTAACCATTACCAGTAAGGGATGCCAGAGCTCATTTTCCTATCCCTTCTCCAAGATGCTGCAGGCAATATTTCCTATTCGTTCTAAAAAGTTCTAGAACTTGTCTATATTGTATAATATAAAAAACCGCTCAACCGATTTTAATTAGGTTTACAAAGGTAGAAAAAGAGATAAGTTATATAACCCAAATGGTTAAATATATGTATAGTGTTTATAATATTACACATATGATGTTAAGCAGATTCTATACTAATTTAAGTAGCAGAACCGAAGGTTAATTTTAACTTAATTTCCTCAAAATGTACATGCAAACTTTTCTAAAAATAGATGTTTTCAAACAATACAAATGCGCCCTCATGCTTACATTTTCATGTTCAAAGTAGTCGAGAGACGTCTGATCTATTGTGACCGAGGGCCATTGTTCTACGATTCAGTGTAGGCTATACAATATAAGTAGAAGGCCATTTCCACGCGTTAGCTGCCAGACGTCGATGACTTATTTAGACTTGTCGATGATTGAAGGTAATTAAGATTAATAAGGACTCGGAATTACATAAATCTTAACTTGTCATTTGGGTAATTTCCCTCCAATTACTAAATCTTTCAATAAAACACTTTTGATAAAACAAATTAATTTTATGACAAAACACATTAATTAGGTTTATATATAATATTAAGTTTTTAAGCAAGTAGAATAAAAAAACAATATTTTGCAACAAATTCGGCGAAACTCTCCGAGTCTGTCTGTTTCTTCGCTAAACCACCAAAACGATTTTGATACGGTTTTCACGAGGAAGGTTCGTGTATATAAAAAAAATTGCATGCCCGACGAAGCCGGGAGCGAATCGCTAGTTTAATTTATAAGTCACGATCGCGGAGGTACACTTTGCTAGTATGTACTAAGTATATAAAAGTGTTTTTGTTTGCTATTAAATCGTTGAACTTGGAAGCTCGTTTAAGATTTAATATTTCAATTTTCCGACATTCGCAATATTATTCCTGACTGTTCCTTAACGAGTTTTTAATAAATTCACTAATATACGTCGATTTTATTTAATGTAGAATCTATAAAAAGATTAAACATAAAGCTAAAAAGATTAAACATTAGCTGTCAGCATAGAGACTGACTGGTCGTATATAAACTATATAAATGCCAATGCAATGGGCCTCTCCACAACCGAAGCTAGTCGCACATTTACTATTTAGACGATACTCCAATATGCATAATATACAAGCTATTTCCATCTAGACAATGTTTCTTTCTAATAGTGAAAAACCTTTTCAAATATAGTGGTTTCGGAGATTATATATGCTCCTCCACATTAGTAAACATGCGACATAATTATGCTGTTATCATTTTTTATATTTTTCCGCCCTCTCTCTTTCTTTCTCTTTCCCATAGGATGGAATAGGGAAATGGTCTCTTAGTCTGTACGGATCGTCTGTAAGGTAGTAGTTTTAAATTTTAGATATAAAATATATGGAAATATGTAATGTAAATAAATATATAAATATGTAAAAAAATACATAATAAAAATTATAATAAAAACAAAATAAATGCAGGTGTAGAAATTAAAAAAAAATAGTTAAATAACTTATATGTACCCTGATGACATTTCGTATTTCCAAATAATAAAATACGCCCACTCTAAAATAATTTAAGATTTCTTATTACAATTCCAAGAAAACATTCTAATCTAATTTCTTCTTCAATTGGATTTTTATATTTTAAATTCAATATCAAAATATTAATAACAGCTCTAACGCCTTGGCTCTTTCATTTCTTTCATTTAGCGTTCTAAGTCTTGGTTCCTTTTATTAGAGTTTTCAATACAAGTCTCATTAGTTTTAGTTTCTAAGAGCGGTTAAATTCTTATGGAATAAAATAAGATAAAATTATGTTTATATTTTTATGACAAGAAAGACTACGATAGGGCGAAATTTCTAATAATAAATTCAGTAGGCATATTTCTCGTTTAGTACAACATCGGCGTGCTAGTACACCTTTTTCTGCTGGTATAGTAAGTGAAGGTTCATAATAGACTAATAAATATTTTATTATGTATATGTTTATTTTATGTTACATTCTTAATAGTCAAATTTATGTAATCTTTGTTTGGTAGCTTCTTAACTATATGAATATAAGTTGCAATAGTCTTAATTACGTTTAGTTGAAGGGTATTAAGGTGACGCTCCCAAAACGCTCTCTGTGGGCGCACAGCGCGGTACTGAGGAACACTCGCATGCATTCCCTTTCAAACACAAATACGGTTCGAATATAGAATGATCCATTTCTCTGTTTTTCTTGCATAGAACTAAAGGAAGTAAGTCTCAAATCAAATTTAATTTATTATGAGAATAATAATCGTTCTAGGTAAATTTTGTCTTGAGAATAACTAATAAACCTCATTTTCTTTCTATGAGTATTTATTTTGCATATGTAACTAAAGTTGCTTCTGAGATAAAAAAAAAATATCGATAAAATGACTCAATTTAAAAAAATAAAAGTATCGAGTCAATTTCCACTAATTGTGTTTCTGTCTTGACATTGACTAGAAAAAGGTTTAAAATATAATATTATTTAAGTTTTACATTGATGTGATATTTGGTTTACTTACAGTTTTACGGCAAACAATCATAATGTTTAGGGAGCGGGGCCTTAATAAGGCATTTCAAGTCTCGAGTATCGTTAAGACTCAAAGTTACCCTCAATGAAGCAGGGAATTCTAATTTCAACAACAGCGCTCTTGTTGCACCTGTGGTGTTTTGCTTGTGCTATAGACGACGGTAACCACCTCCCATCAAGTGGACCGTCAGCCTGTCTGCCGACCTTAACATAAAAATATTTAAAAAAAATCATCGACTAATAAGTTTATCATGAGATGAACGCAAAGTAAAACATGCCTGTCGGCTGAACCATGGAGCGTATTTCGAAAGCCTGTTGATAACATTTATCATATTGTTATACAAACAGATGAAGTGTTAATTCTAATATAACATCTCATATTCACAAGCGTCTACACTTTAATTGTGATAGCAAAAAACAAACTTTCAATTGAGAACATGAGAAGATAAAGTTATTTGTCATAAGATCGAGTTAATAAAGTAATCGTCAAGTACGTTGTGACATATGGGACCTATTATTATTCGCCTTCATATGTTCTACACGGCACAATATTAAAATGTAAGTACCTAAGCGTAAGAAAAGGAAATAGGATGTTCCGAGGGAAAGTTTCTCCCCGTTACAGCAATAATTATTATGTCGGATGCGAAGTTCTAAAGGGTTACGAGCACGGTGTCGCAGGATGTGTAATCAGCATTATGCTTAGAAATGATGACACTCAACGTGGCTTGCATACGTATGCTCCGTAGAATAGTAAAATTAATAAAGAGACAAAGTTGTTTTCATTTTAATTTACTCTGTATTTTGAAACTGGAAAAGTTAGTGGAAACTTGCAATTTTGAAGTCGCGATCGTGACAGTAATTAATAGTACTTTTTGTTCATTATTTTTAAAATTAAATAAATTTATACAATATTTAATGGAACTCGCCGTATAAATTTGTTAATGTGCTGTGAATCTTATGTAAGGAGGTGGTTACTGCCGCCAGACGGGCTATCCTGTGACTATTCTATTGTTCTAAAGTTACTATTTCCAAAGTTTACCCTTCCGACAATCGAGCCCATAACCATAGAGCCAGAGCACTAAGGCAACCAAAGACTCCAAAGAGCTCATAAACTCTAAACCAAATTGACTCCTGTCACCATTTCGGGTTAAGAGCATATTTCACGTAAGGCCCAGTCTAAGTCCAATGGTTTTGGACAATATTGATTTCTTCTTATAAGTAATTAACCCTAAATAACATTTAGTAAAAAATTTTTAAAAATATAACCTTTCTTGTAAATGTTACAGTGAAAAAATAAATAATATTAATTAATAAAAGAAATGCTGTACATACAATTAGCAATGCAAAACTAGTTTTCTGTGATCGAGGAAAAAACTGACGATCTTCTTTTAGTTTTACAAAATAAAACACAACCTCTGAAACTTTGAAGCGTTAATTAATATAGGGAGCAGTGCAAAACTTCAGGAGTAAAAATGGAAAGGAATAATGAAGAGTATGAGAGGTTGTATGAGAGGTCAGCTGAATATGTGCACTATTGTTGCATCCATATCCCATTGTGTTCTTCGTGACCCTACGGATCAACCACATAATGAGGAACGCTGAGATACGTTTTATACAGAATGTTCACTGACTCATCCACACAATGGACTCCGGAGATTAGAGCGGATTGCTACGCCTTGATCTCGATAACCCTTTTGAAATTTATTATTGCCATTCTGTTCTGTGATGTCAAACCGATATAAGCCCTAAAGTAAGGTTGTATGGGACAAAAAGCTGCTTTAGATTACACTGAACTCTCATTTCAAGAACTTAAGGACTAGTACTTAAGTACGAGCAAGTGAAGTCAGTTCTGCAATTCTGCAAATTTTAGAAATTAATTATACTAGCGTAGAAATTATTTTGAAAATCAAAAAATGGACGTATAACAAAAATATATAAGCAATATAATTTATTCAATATTTATGATATAATTAATTTTTCAGGAATTATTTATTTATATTTTTTTAGATGATCCTTCGGAAACAGCACAGTTTTTCTGGTTGAAATGTACTTTTTATACTTTTCTGTTTCCCTGACTACATATATGCAACATTATGATGATCGGTTGAGAAAGTAGGGCGGGAAGGCGTAACAGATAAACAAACTCACTTTCGTATTTATGATATTAGAATGCCGTCAACAGCCTTGAGTTTTAAAAAACCCCTTGCTACTTAGTAACCAACGCACATTTTACTATTACCTATTAAGATTTTGTCTAGCGTTTACAACACACTTTCGATCGAGGAAAAAATGAAATGACTCATTGAAACATAACAGCGAATTAATAAACTCCTGTTCTACATACTTTAGTGAGATGAAAGCGAAGGGCGATACGGAACAAAGTTTTTGATGAAAGTTGTGGAAAGTTTGAAAACCGTCTTCATTCTTAACCTTAACGTTCATTGTTCTTGGCACTCTGAGTTCATTAAAATTTAACTTCTTGCAGTATACTCCAAACTGTTTAACCTTGTGTGTTCGGATTTGCATTATTACCTTCATGGTTAATTATATAACATGATCTCCTTGTAGCATTAATGATAAATTTAAGATTAAGAGCTCACTTTCCAACTCGAGTAGCTTGCAAATTCCATACTACATAATTCCATGATTATACAATACATTATAAAGTATGACATTTTTAAGATATATATAGGATTGGATGGAAACAAAAACTTGAAATTAATTTGATATTAAGTAAAATTAATTAAATTTTTTTTAAAATGTGTGACTTTTTCAGGGGTTGTATTTTTATAATTACTGACTAAGCTAAGCTAATAAAGCTAAAGCTAATAATAAGTTTTACGTTACAATGAAAACATCCTAGCATAATGTACATTTAAAATTGGATTGTCAACAGCTACCATCTATGAAGGTTTTTCTAAAATATTGGAATTGCTTGCGTAAGTTATTTTTATTTTCGCGAGTAAGTGCCGTCAGTATGTTGCGTATAATAATAATAATAATGTTGCGTCGCATTCTGTCTTCGGATATTCGCGTTTGTACATTCTAGGTTGAAACAACAAATTCTCCCAAATACCTATTACATTTCACTTGCTCGTACCGCACTTTTACTTCGTTTTCGCTCAGCCATATATTCCTTTTTGCTATGCTCCTGAGGTTCGTAGCGTGATGATAAATAGCCTATAACTTTTCTAAAGAATTGAGCTATAATTTTTTTTAGTTTATTTTAATCCCATTACTATATTTCCAGAGAACTTGTGACAAAAATATCTTGGGTTCCACTTTCTCTTTTCCTGGCTTGACAAAGAATATTTGCTGGTGGCGATAGAACCATTAGAAGAACTACTAAATCCACATCTTCCCAACAACAGCATCTTACGCAACTTAACTCTCTGTTAACTTACTTGTTAACTTACTCTGTTACTTTGAGTACTTCATCTGGATACTGTAAGTAAGGTATAACACCAATTTTCAAATTGTTCCCCCTGATTACCCATATTCGGCTTAATTTGTCTGTGTATTAGTACCTATATCATTTAATGTTTCATACAGAATATATTTTTCCTTCATGAATAATACTAAAAACGTTCTCTATATTGCTAGTCGTTATTGAGAAATGTAAAAAAGAAACTACCACAGAATATGCGAGTAGGTTTTTCACTCAATTTAAAAACTAAAAAAGTTCGTCACTAACAAGCCTATACAACAGCAGAACCAAAACGTAAATGAAGCAAGCTATGCCAAATTTATACATATAAAACAAATCGTTCCTTACATAAGTGTAAACTATTTTGAATATCAAATATACTTCGTTAGTGTATTTCACTGCATAATTGAATTGAATATTTTATTACTAGGTATACATCTTGCAAGAATTAGAATTTGTGACGAGCTCATGGGCGCGAGTCGCAATGCCAGTGGCCTTCTGGGCGAGGTGTAGCCCGCTACACCCATTAAAAAAGCAAAGTAATTCACATTTTCATGTTCAACAATGAAGAACTAAATCGCAGAACACACTTCGTTTCGACATGTTACAAAATAATTTTAAAAGGCAAACGCCAACTCATCACGCCTAGGTGTGTATAAACTCCGAAATGTTGAAAATGCGATTCACATTTCGCTCCAACGAAATTAAATAAGGCATTTGTTGAGGAAATTCGTTATTTCCTCCCTGTCTACCGTAGTAGGCACACCCAACGTTATCGCAATAAACTAACAATGTGAAAGGTGAATACTGTTAATTCTGTGTATTTTATATTGAACACATTATAATCGAGCAGTCATTACTCGATTATCTTACCTACATCTTTATCTATAATATCCTTACCTTTATCTATATCTATATCTTTATCGTATAGGCTATTGGCCTAACTATAGGCCAATAGCCTATACTAATAGGCCCTATATGATAAAGATAATGATATAGATAAAGAATATATTCAAATGGACTCTAGCTCCTGTTACTCTCTCAATTAAAAACAACAGCAAATACGCTTTTACACTTCTGCAAGAGATTGGTTATGGGCAACGGAAAAGTCATTCAGAACACAAAAGTCATTCAACATTCAGAATAACATTATCCATACTATCCACCTAGGGATACCGGAAAGGACAATTATTTATTAGTAGGACATAGGGTACCTTTCATCCAGAAAAAAGTACTGTTCCCGAGAGATCGCCTAAAATAAAATAAAACTAACGCCTGGCAAAAATGTTAAGCAACAAGAAGTCAAGCGTTATATTGCTTATTTATTTTTTAATTTTGAATGCGGATAAAGTCGCGGGCACCAGCTATTATAAAGTAAAGTCGCTGTCGTTATTAATGGAAAGAGCGGTAAACGAGTAAGGTTTTGTTTATATAATATAATATGCAGAAAAAAATTGCATCCATGCGAAGTCGTGGACGGGTCGCTAGTATTAAACTAAATTATACTAAAATAATAGTTTATAAAAAGTATAACCTATGTATGTATTTTTATAGATTAAGATAGAAAGTACTAAGTACATTAAACAAAGCTTTAATTAGTGAAGAAAATTCTCCACCTCAAATGACCAATAGCAAAAGAAAAGTATTAAAAAATGTATGTTGGCATTTGTTCAAATATTCTTTTAATTACTGTTCGTATTAATTAATTATTGTTTTTCTATATGTGAAGGTCAAAATCACTCATATTTGCAATTCAAAATGTTTTAAGATGTCAAGGAAAATTGTATTCCACTTGATTATATTCTTTCCAATAATTTCAGATACTCGTAGAAGGTTTGACAATTTGTTTTACAGAATTGCATTAGTTAACTTCTTTTTAAACCAATTAAAAATCTCATTCTCATTATTCCTTACATATATAATATATAGAAAGAATAGAACTGAAAATAGCGAAAATCTAAAGTACATTTACAGATTTTTTCTCAAATGAGAATGAATAACAGGCAAGATGGAAATTGCCTCTTAATATTAGGTAATTGTGAAGACAGATAATGTTCTAAATAATAGCGAAGAACCTTGAAGACGAGTTTGTCTTACAGTTTTTGTAAGACTTTTAACAATTGTCCAGTTTCAAATTAAGTCTAAATTCAATAACGTATATCAATTCAATTAAATAAAATCAAAAATTGAGCATTTAAAAAGCACTACAACATACATATATCGTTAACAAGACTCTTTAGCTTGTTAAACCAAAACCTACTGTGTACTCGGATCTCTCATCCGTATGATTTGCACATAAAGTGGTGCAAGCTACACTGAAAACAGCTTTAACAAAACAGATAATAAACAGAAAATATTGAAACGGAAGTTGTGGGACGTAGTTTTTGTAGAGAGCTAGCGACCCGCTCCCGGATTCGCCCGGGATGCCATTTATTGTGTACACAAACCTTCCTCGCTTATCCCTTTTTTCCAAAAGTGAAAATCGAATTAAAATCTGTTAAGTTAGTTTAAAAGATCTAAGCATACATACAGAAGGACAGACTTTGTTTTATAGTTTTTAAAAATAAAACTTATACTACGAGTATATGACACAAATAAATGAATAATACACTTAAAATACTCAAAATACTTTATTACTTAATACTATTTAATTACTTAATATTATACTGAATAATTTATACGTAAATCTGTATGTCTGTCTGTTACCTTTCGATCATTATGACATTTTGCATACACGTTGTCGGATACAAGAAAGGACATATTATAGTAAGTATCCTTTCGTCGTGAAAAAAAGTACTGTTCCGAAAGGATCATCTAAAATGAAATTAAAAAAATACAGAAAGGTGTCACTAAGTACTTACTACGTCTATGATGTGATGCAGTGATACTCCAAAAGTGATCAGAAGTGGATGTGATGAATTCTCCACTGGTCGAACTGAGGCGTCATATTTCTGCATCAGGTGACGAATCAGTCTGTACTCTTCATCGCAGCATGCTCCGCCTGAAATAAATATGTAAATCAACTATTGTTTCTTTCATCTGTTAAATACTTTATACTTCTTGATGAATATGAAGCAATTAGATGATAATTATAGAAGTCTAAAAAGATATTTTAAAAACTGTAGTATCTCTTGGTTGGAAATATCTCTGCACTTTGCAAGAAATTATTTTAAATTTGCTTTGTATATGAATGTATAACGTATGTATTTATTTATTTATTAAGTATAAATAGAAAATACAATATGAATGAACTTTTTTGTTGTCTTTTCTTTGCCAACCGTAGCGCGCGTTACTGCATTCTTTTGAGGTGCAAAGAAATTTCCGACAGGTTGTAGTTTATTTCTACATAAGAACATTGCTTTATTTTATTGACAATCTTAACTCCATCTTGAGTATGTAAACTTTATTTTAAAAGCTAAGTGTGCGGTTGAGAAAATTAAATTGTTGTTTCCTATTATATATATATACTTTTTTGTCTTTAGTTTCTTTAGTTAGTGTCTGTTTTTTTTTCTGTTAGTGTCCCAAAAATTAAAAAAAAAATGAATACTAATGAATTTCATTTCAAATCAAGCCTAAACTTTGATAGGCCTTTGAAACAAGAAAGAATTTCAATATTAGGAATATTAATCAAATATTAAGAAAGAACATCTCTATATAGATCTAGGTTTTCGAAATAGAAATGTCGAAACTCGAGAGCGTCTGATGAATGGCATTCAATAATGGAAACCGGATCGCCAAAACGTTGAATAATTGTATTTGCTTATAAATAGTAAACTGTTTGGCTTTAGCAGCGAATTTTCAACAAGCGGTAACTTTCATGGACGTTACACCCTAAACTTTTATTAGTTCCCGTTTTTGTTTCGTGGCAACGAGTACTTTGTGTTTTCTGAGGGGCTCGATCGTCAAACTGAAAAAAACTTTTTGATATATGGTTTTTGCTAATGAACAAAAAAGAATTCTTTTTACGTGGCACAGGCATATAACTTTAAATTGCTTTATACAATAGAATAGTAGACATTTAACTGAGGGAGAAACACTAAAATATACAAAAATACAATCTTAATGCACTGAAATACTAATGTCAGAAAACTGTAAAGTTTATTTGTTCATTACGCTTTCACGATCATCTAAAAATAAAAAGAGATAATTCAATGTCTAAGCAGCGCGGACGAAGTCGCGGGCAAAAACTAGTGTAAAATAAATCGGTATGAAAACGCGAGCATAAAAATAAGAAAAGCATTGCTTGAGTTATAGGCAATGGTGACCACCAACCATCAGGCATCAGGTGAACCGTCAGCATGTCTGTCGACCTTGACATATTTCTTTCTTCTTGAAATATATTCTTAAACTATATACTAATATTATAAAGAGGAAAGATTTCATTTATTGTTTGTTTGTTTGCATTGAATTAGGCTCCGAAACTGCTGGACCGATTTGAAAAATTGTTTCACTTTTGGGAAGCTATAATATAGCTATAATATATTATTATCAGCGAGTAAAATAGGCTATATTTTATAAAGTTACGCAGATGAAGTCGCGTGCAACAGCCAGTTTGAAAATAATACGACACTTAAAAAAATATATAGCAATGGAGAAGTCAACAAAGCACCAATTAACATCTGGACTCGACGCTTCAAGTGAATTTAACAACATTGTCGAGTTTATTAGTTGCAAGGAAACCTGTTAGCCTGTTACAAATTAATTTGTTATTCTTTTAAACCAAAACAATTTTTCCTTTTTTACTGCTTATACTTAGACTAAATAAGAACTATTTATCTGAGTGTTCATGCTACTTATTTACGAGTACTTATGTGATCCATGGACAACATAAAAATCTATTTTATTACTGAGAACGAAACAATGTCTTTGTAGTGTAGAGTTACTCGTATCGAATGAAGTTAAATCGAATAAAAGCTTTATTGTATTTTCAAATAAACATTATACTATTAATTAACTAATTAACATAACTTTTTAATTATTAAATAATTAAAAGTTAAATAAAATTAACTTGAAATTGAACTTTAACTTGAATAAAATTTTCAATGTTTAAAAAATCACAACTTATATTACGATTTGGTAAGAAAAACCATAAACCATTAATGAAGTCAGTGAGGAAGTTTTGAAACGCTTTTTTCTTTTGATTAATGATTTTCTTGTTAGGTTACATTACAATGCTTATGTTTTTGCCAAGTTAATAATGTTTTAAGTTCAGTAACATAAATCAAAATGCTTTTGAATGAGGGTACTAGTAACTAGCTGTTGCCCGCGACTTTGATCGCGTTCAAAATGTTATATAGCCTAGCCTTTCAAAATATTTTCAATTCGAATGAGTAGTTCCTGAAATTAACGCGTTTAACCAAACAAACAAACATATATTGTTTATTTATTATTCTACTTCTTCATAATATGTAGATCTTTGTAAAGGTCTAAATATAAGAAAACACTTTACTTCAGAGGAAGTTTAAATATAGAGGTAATTAAAAATTCGAGACGATATTAACGCGAAGGCGTAGAAGCCGTCTAAAATTTCAAACAATATAACGTTTCAATATTTATTTGAATCAATCAACTTTTAGCTATTTAAAATTTTTCGCTCGACGATCTTGACGAAATCTTGACAATATTGAACAAAAGAAATGAAGAACAGATTGGAAACTCAATAATTCGTTTTCATAACTTTTTGGGTGTACAAAATCTCTTTTGTTGAATGAACTTAAGTTGCCTAATAATGAGACAAAGAAAGAAAGTGAAAGCGCTATTTAAGGTAGCTCATGCAAAGGAGGTCTTACATTTTTTGGTTTCTTTAACTGACAGAACACGGGTTAAGGAATAAGGAAAAGCCTTCAGATTGCTGAATCTCCTACCTCATGTCTTATAATTTAAATAATATAAAATAAAGTCACTGTCCGCCTATTTCTCCGCATACTGTTTGTACGAAAATATTTATCCGTACTAATATTAAATGCGAAAGTTTGTATGGATGTATGGATGTTTGTAACTCTAAACTCTGAACTCACGCAAAAACTGCTGAACCGAACACCATGAAATTTTGCATACACGTTGTCTAGAACACCAGAAAGGACATAGGGTACCTTTCACACAGAACGCGGACGAAGTCGTGGGCACCAGCTAGTGTATTATAAGTATATAAAATTGTATACCCGCGAAGCCAGACAGGTGAGCTTATAATATGATTCTAAGAAAAAAAATTACCTCCGTGCGAAGCCGGGGGCGGGTCGATAGAATTGTAAATTGAAGATATTCCATTTGCGTCGCTCTAATTATCCTTATGCAGGGGATACAATTTTATACTTTAGAATAATCTAAAATCTTATAAATATCTACGTCCGCTTAGCGAATATTCACATATTTTGGACGAGTGATTGGTTTTCTCGTAGCTATTACACAATTTGTTAACTGTTGCCATAAAAATTGCCATTACCATAAAAAACCATACGACCTAACCGGAACCATTTGTTTTATTTGCGATTTCATTTAAGTCCAAGATGTTCAAAATATGTCTATATTCAGTTTTTTTTAAGCGCTCATAAGTATTAATTTAGTTAACTGCTGCGAATCAGCCAAAATGCTGTAGAGTCTACATATAAGGGATATATTTTAAAGTAGTGATTGATTAATTAATGAAGCTTTAGTTTTACGATTTAAGTGTTAATTACACTTAATTACAAAATTTATATAATTTAATTTTAGTGCAATTAAAAATTTAATTAATTTAGTTTAAGTGTAATTAAAATGCGTGTGTAATTTAAAAAATAAAGTTACATAGTATAGAATGATCTCATGCAAGCATGAATGAACGGATTTTAATGGCTGGACCGATTTTCGGTTTTTACTTATGAGGATGGACGGGGAAGGTTTGTACGTATAAAAATTGCACACCGAGCTAAGCCGGGAGCGGGTCACTAGTTAATAACAATAAAGAAACTACAACTATGTATTCATATAACTTATGATGAAAGACATACAACCTCTTATCATCTTTTATGAATCTAGGTTCAGGTAAGAAATGACTCTGACGAGTATATAAATTCATCAAATATTTATTATTACATTATTTTAGGCCAGCAAATGTGTTTTTGATTATGTACCATTCTGAGATGTATTTCATTTGCATTATTTAATGTCTAAATAATATTTTTATATAGATTCTATTAGTAGTGTATCGGTTCTTTGCTCGATCAATATAGCTTACATAGTTATATTGTATTAGTTATTATTAATCCATACTTCTATACTAATACATTGGACGACAAAGAAAAAGGGTTGGTTAGAAAATCTTCAATATCTTCTAAAGTACCTAGCTTTATGAAATAAAGACTTAATTAAAGAATATTTTAATGTGCTTAAATAAAAATAAAAAATATTTAGCTTAGCTTTAATTTAGTCTTTATTTCATAAAAGCTAGGTCAGGTACTTTTGAAGATATTAAATATTTTCTAACCGACCCTTTTTCTTTGCGGTCCAGTGTATTATAAATGCGAAAGTAACTCTGTTTAACTGTCTATTACCTTTTCACTATTAAACTGATCATCAATAAATTTTGCATACGTTGTCAGAGATAGGTACAGAAAAGGACAATGTACCTTTCATCCATAAAAAAGTACTATTCCCGCGGGATCATCTAAAAATAAAAATCAATCTCCTGGCAAAAGTATAACAGCAATGATTATGTCGGGCCTTAATTAATTCAAAAATTAAAAATATTTCTTTGTCAGCCGTTATATTTATTATTTGTCAACGCCGACAAAGTCGCGGACACCAGCTAGTTAAATCTAATTCATTTCATATTGAAGTAATTTTTTTTTAAACTTTATTTAAGGTAAAAATATAAAATTATTTTGGGTAAAAGTAATTTATGGTATAAAAATATGACGCTTACCTTTTATAATAATTGTTGTAGTCATCCAAAATAAATGAATTGCCAACAACGACGGTATCATGTTAGGCCTCGACCACAGACGATTCTTCATTTTGGAAGCGTGACACCACCCCTCATTATACGACGTACTCGCTTATACAAAATTACTCGTAACAGATTTTATTAATGTAAACTTCGCTTCAATCTTTATTTTTCCTTCACAACGCACATGTACTTATCAACTTTTAAACAATATGATTTATGAGTTACTAAAAAGAAATCATAATAATACCTTTCACAAAATCCGAGATGGTGGCAAAAAAATTTATGATTGTAGTTAATTTTAGGGATAAATTTTTTATTGCTTTCATAAAATGGGTTTAACGACGCGGGTAAAAGTTCGTATGTTTCACACGCGACATCGCGTTCTGGCGGCCACGGGGGCGGTAAGCGTAGCACTGGCAATGGCGGGCTACAGCCTCTACGCTGATCCGTCTCTACGAGCGTACGGCTCTACGCCAATATATATAGATAGAGATGTATCTGTCGATGTACAGTTCTAAATTAAAATAACTTTTTAATCAATACAGTCATTATTTGTTTATTGTATTACATTGAAGGTTTATACAGTAAAGGATTAATACACGAAAAGGATTAATAGAAGTTGCTTTTGAAGTGTCCATCTGGAAAATTTAGATGAGAGGCCTATATCCAGCAGTGGACGTCCTCCGGACGAAGTGATAGGATTTTTGAAATACGCAATCGTATTTTACTAGGCGATCTTTGATGTAATAAACATTTAGAACAAGTCAAACATTTTTTCATTTGTGTTGTTTACTTTTTAGTTTCCTCAGAAATTTGGTTTGATGACCTACCTATATACATAAAAATACCTATAACCTATAAATGGGTAGACAACATAATATAGTTGAGCACCATTTTCTTATTGGTAAATAAATATATAAATATTATTTTGGTATTTTGTTAAATAAATAGATTTTCTTTTTTGTTTAACTAAACTTAAAAAAACAGTAGATGTTGAACTATAGCTGAGTTTTGTATTCAAAAAAATTATAACGTAACATATTATTATTATAGTGTGAAATGAGATTTGTAACACGATTTTTTTAGTTTTAGATGGTGGATTAACACTTTCACTATTAGTGTACAGTCTGAGTGATATTGGTAGAGCTTATTAGACAGTTAAGACATCGTCTAACAATAAATCAAACGGAATATTGAACGCTTTGTTTGACATTTGTTTGACGCTAGCAGAAGCAGGTATTAACAAAACGTATCCTCTGAACAATGAAACATTTTGGATCTTGAATTCGTGTTACGGTCGTTACTATACATAGTGAGCGAATGATTGACATTTTACTAACATTGGAGTTAAATTATTTACAGAGGATATTGTCGGGGTTCCTCATTTCAATTACAAATTAGTTTTTGTTTATATTATTATTTCATTTGTTGGCTTTTATGTTTAATTGATCCTTTAATTGCCATTTTCAATTGTCATTTTCACTGAATTTTCACTGAATATTTTCCCAAAGAATTGTCGTGTAATAGGAAATAAATTTATTAAGAACATTTTTTTATATTCCAGTTACTTCACGATTCAATATTCTGTAAAGGCAAATTAAGAAATATTTTTTTATTATATTTATCTATATTTATACTACTAATAATATATAATTTATGATTAACCAGTATACTTTGATTGATTGTTAGACACTAGCGACCCATCCCCGGCTTCACACGGATGTGGTTTAGAATAAGCTAACGAAACAGACACAGGTGGACTGCATCTTTATTTTCAATAACAGCATGTGTGCTGTTGTGTTTCAGTGAGTGAGCAAGGGACGCCAGAGCCCATTTTCCTATTACTTCCCAATCCCTTAATCCTACTGTAGTTGACAGTGCACTTACAGATTCTATGGCGTTGCTTGTGTTTTAGCGAAGGTACTCACCTACCATCAAGTGAGCCGTCAGCCCATCATAAAAAAAACTAGCTGGTGCCCGCGACTTCGTCCGAGTTCTGGATGAAAGGTTATGTTCTTTCTGGTGTCCCAGACAACGTGTATGCGAAATTTCATGGTGATCGGTTCAGTAGTTTCTGCTTGAAACAAACAAAGAAACAAACTCATATTCACATTTATAATGTTAGTAAGGATGGCTTTATATAAAAAAAACGGCTTTAGATTGCGAAAAGTACAGCACGGTTCACAAAACCCGTAGGAAATTTATGTGAAATCAGAAAAAAACCGGAGGAACCAAATCTAGAGGAATGAGTCGGAATACGATAAACGTGTAGTGACGCCAATTAAGATTGTCGACGGTGTTCTGAAATCAACGAGGCGAGTCCTCCACCACTCAACGATTTGTCGCCCGCTGCACTCTAGCTTTTCACTAGCCGCTGCACTGATACGGGTAATTTGTGATTGCAGCTTGCGATCGAGTAAGCAGCATTAAATGCTATGAACAATTATACTTAGCTCTCTTTATTTCGTTCCAAAGAAATCCTTTAATTGGAAATATTTAGTTTAATAGACGGACAAGTTTAGTGACGTTCAGTTTAGTTTAGTTTATAAGAGAATTAAAAAAAATACTAATCATTAATATTTTCCGATTTTCTTTAATTACTTCGTTAGATATGACGAGATACGTTAAATATAAAGAGTCATTCGGCGTATATATTTCAGAAAAAAACATTCAGCTATCTACCTAGGAAGGGCTCAAACTTCGTGTGTTTTGAAAATGCTTTTAATTTTGTACCAAAAAAACTGTCTTAAATGTAATGGTGTGGTATATTTTTGAAATGAGCTGATTCATTTGATACCCCACTCGATAGGTACCTGGTGGCACCTCTACTAAACTTTTCTAAAAAAATAATATCTACAGCTATTTCCAGTACTATAACGGATTTGAATGAAAACACAAACACCTAGTAAAACACTAACACCTAGGCACACAAAAACCTAGTTTATTACCTCTATTAATATACAGGATACTTTTTATCCTGAAAAAATGTTTTAGAAAGTGATCTATTGAAAGAAAAAGTACATCTTAAGGGATTCACAAAGGCGAATGACATTGACGATTTGACCCTCGCCGATATGACCTTTAGAATGTTTATATATATCATACTAATTCCGCACGAAAAACACAAACGTAATCCACACCTCAACGCAGTCACTGAGACACTGTAGCGCCATATATTTAGAGTTCCGAGGCGGCGGAAACAATTCAACAGGCCTGATAAATGTGGTTTTTTGTACTTTTCATTAAAACTACATTAAAAAAAAATTAAAAAATCAATACATTTTTTTTAAATGATATTGACTTATTATTCGGTGTAGAAATCATTTGCGCGCAATAAACCGTTTTCGCAACAAATTTCAATATAAGTCAAATTCTTACCTATTCTTACAACAATTACCTACAAGAACTGTGCTATTTTATCGTCTGTCATAAAAATTAATATAAAATATAAATATTATTGATTTAATGGAAATTTTATAATATTCAACAAAATATAAGTGTAATCACTGCGTGTGAGTGTTATCTTACATTTATTTGAACAATAAATAATAAAATGAGATGTTAGAAAATTACTCACTGTGCCGATACAAAAAATGCATTGAAGTACATTGACTGCATAAAATTGTGAATGCAAGTAAGTGATAGATAGTAAGTGATATATATTATCTCATAAACGAGTAGTATTGGTGCTTAAAAGTAATAATAAATCATACAATATTGACATAACAACAAAATGACTACTACTGAGGGTACTTTTAAGAAGCAGTAGAACAAATAAAATTGCACATGTACCTACTTATATATACGAATTGCATTCACTTACTACAATATTTTGACATAATAAGCACTATACTATACAATTATAGGATAGATAGATAATTATGGGACCTCGATGCGGAAATTCAAAGTGCAATAAAGTTGTAGCTTCTAATGAATTCTTAAAATGTGTAAGCTGCAAAAAAGTATTTCATGTAAAATGCACAACAGTCTCCCAAAAAAGATATAACTCGTTTTATGCAGGTAATAAAGAAGAAAAAGATAATTGGAAATGTAAACCATGTTTAACTAAATCAAATGATGAAATTTGCACATCGTCACCTAAACTTAAAACAACATCATGGCACACTCCTTTGAATAATGGGACTAAGCGGAAGAGAAATGCTAATATTCTCTCCGCTAAAGATTTCATTCAATCATCAGACGTAGAAGACACAGAAGACGATGAGGATAATATCTCCTCGAATACAGACACTTCAATAAACCTAAATAGAAGCTATCCAAACATAGGAAATAAAAATGTTTATGTCGAATTACAAGAATTAAGAACTAAACTAGCTGACGTACAGAGTAAACTAATGATCGCTGATAATGAAATTGAGAATCAACTAATTGAAAACCGTAGGCTGAGACGAGAAGTTGAAGAATATAAAACGAAAAATGCAACTCTTTCCCAGTTTTGTCGTACACCACCAAGAGCTACGGGGCAGAGGAAAGGTATGGACTTAACCTCAAATAATACCCCAAACGCAAATTCATCAAGAAAGGCTGAAATTAATAGTCTAAAGGCAAGAATCGGTGAACTGAAAACTGAATTGCGAGCATCACAAGAAGAAATAAAGTCCCTTAGTCAGTACATCGAAAAACTAAAGGAACAATTGTCTTTATCTCAACGAAAATTAAAAGAACCAATAAACTCTAAATTGCGATCGTGGGATAGAAACCTAAATACCCTACCAATTGATTCCAAGTTAACACGCAGTGAAATATGTGACAATATTTATCCACCGCACACTGCTAGTAATAAAAAAAATATATGTCTAATTAGCTCAAATAAATATAATGATATATTGTCAAATATGGAAAAAGTGTTATCTAACTATAATTATTGTCACTATAGAATTTCAGGGTGCGGGATAAAATACCTGCTAAAGGATATAAACACTAAAGTAAAAAGCTATACTATGAATGATTATTGCATAATAATGTTGGGAGATCAAGATTTTAAGGCATCCAGTAATTGTAATGCTCTAGTAACATATATTCGAAAAATATTAAGTCAAATTACTAATACAAATTTAATTATTTGTGTACCAACATATAATTGTAGTAATATCGCTAACATATTCAACTGGAGAGTGGAGCATTTTAATGATTTGTTATACCGTGATATTAATAAATATGAATATGCTTACCTCGTAGATTCTAATCTGGATCTTAATTATGATTATACTATGTTTGACAAATATACGGGAAATCTTAATAGTTATGGAATGGAAACATTATTCCATTCGATATCTCGAACCATTACCTTGGTTAGGAATTTGAATGATGCACAACTTTTTAAGCAAAAACCTGTCACTCAGATAATCGATCAAGATAATATGGGTATTAATGACACATGTATAAAAACGCCTATAAATTCGACTAAGGGTTCAATTTTGACAGGAAAAGGCACTATACCTTACTATTTTCCAATAAAGAAGAAAAATTCGTTTTTTCGATCCTAAACGGGACCCTCAAGGCCATTCGCAAATATATATAAATATTCTTCACCAGAACATAGCCAGTATATTGTCCAAAAAAGAGATTCTGGAAATTTCATTGCTCGAGCTTGTTAATAAAAACAATGACCCTGATGTAATTTGCTTATCGGAAACTTTTTTAAAGAAAGGATCAGAAGGGTACTTAAAAATAAATGGGTATGTATTGGCTTCATCCTTCTGCAGAGATCAACAGAGGGGAGGAACCTGCATTTTAGTGAAAAAAAATTTTATTTATAAAAAAATTACGATTTTAGATCATCATGCTATACAGAGACAATTTGAATGCTGCGGAATAGAAATTCCGGGAAATAATATTATTATTCTTTGTTTATATAGAACTCCTAAAAGCGACGCTGTCATATTTCTGAACAAGCTAGATTATTTATTAGCCGAGTTAACTATAAAATATGGCTACAAGAAAAAGATGGTATTGGCAGGCGATTTTAATATTAATACATTAAAAGTTGATAAAACTACAAAGCTGATGAACGACATTGCATTGAACTATAATTTAACTCTCCACATAACAACAGCCACAAGAAACAGTTCATGTATAGACCATATATTGAGTAATATCAAAAATGCAACCTCCGCCATCTTGCCACTTCAACTATCAGATCACGAAACTGCACAATTACTGAAAATCCCTGTAAGGTCAATTAAGAGAAAGCCGGAAGCATTTTTTATATACAAAAGGGATTACAACAATGACAATGTTGATAAATTCAATGTCTGTCTCAGCAGTTTATCGTTTAGTGATGTCTTGCAGGAGACGAATCTAAATACAGCATTCACAAAATTTCATAATCTATTTTGCCTCTTCTACAAACTATGCTTTCCTAAAGTTAAAATCAAAATAAATAATAGCTTCACGAAAGCGAAATGGATAAGCAGAGGTTTAAGAATCAGTTGTAAAACAAAAAGATTACTACGATATAAATACTACACACATAAAGATACAAATACAAAAAATACATATGCAAAGTATTCAAAAATATTAAAGAAAAGTATATACATCTCTAAAAAAATTAATAATATCAAGCTTATAAAAAAGAGTAAAAATAAATGTAAGACATCATGGAATATTATAAAGGATGAAATAGATATGAAATGTAAAGATTTTGACATAATTAATATTAATGATAACCAAAAGATCCTGACATGCCCAATAGAAATTGCAGATAAATTTAATAACTTTTTTATTAATCTTACTGATACGCATACAGCCCTAAAGAATTTAAAAATCAATCCTTGCCACACTAGACTGAATTCAATGTATTTAATGGATATGACAGAATATGAGTTGAGAGGTGTGGTGATGTCACTTAATAATACAAAAGCAGTGGGACATGACGAAATTTGCACAGAGATTATTAAACGTTCCATTAAAACATTTCTCAAGTTTTAACTTACCTTATAAATCTATCTTTCACAACAGGAAAGTTTCCTGAAATCTTGAAGATTTCGGTTGTCAAACCAATTTTTAAGAAAGGCAAAAAAGAGGACGTAAATAATTATCGTCCGATTACATTAATATCGATATTCGCCAAAATTTTTGAGAAATGTATGACAATGCGCTTAACAGAATATTGCAATAAAAATAATATAATTGTCGCAGAACAGTTTGGATTTCAAAGCAATAAATCTACAACCTTAGCTATTTACACATTAGTGAAGTCAGTACTAAGTAGCATAAATAATAGAAATAGAACTTCAGTTCTATTTTTTGATCTTAGTAAGGCATTTGATTTCGTAAATCACGAAATCCTGCTCAAAAAACTGGAGGGAATAGGTGTACGAGGAATTCCCCTTAGTTGGCTAACATCATATCTGACTAACCGTAAACAACAAGTTGAACTAAAAAGACTCAATAGAAATAGAGAACTTGTTTCCTACTTTTCTGAACACAAAGTAAATGAAGTTGGTGTGCCTCAAGGAAGTATTCTCGGCCCATTGTTGTTTTTAATTTATGTTAATGACATACCTAATATAACTAATTTTAAAAGTATTCTTTTCGCTGATGACATATCTATTATTGTAAGTACTGACATTAAAGGTAAAGATTTCAACCACGAGTGTGACATCAATAATACAATTAAATCTACTATAGAATGGCTTGACCAAAATAAATTGAAAATCAATTTGACAAAAACGAATTTCATTAGATTTGACAATGATAAAACTGCTAAGCTTGACATTAAATATGAAAACACTAAAATAAAGGAATTAAATGAAGCGAAATTTTTAGGTGTAATAATAGACAAACAATTTAATTGGAAATCTCACATCGATTATGTCTGTGAAAGAGTGAATAGATTTGTATATGCCATAAAATGCCTAAGAAAAATTACAAACCTTGAGACTGCTATTACTACTTACCATGCTTACATAGTTTCTGTCCTTCGCTATGGTTTGATTTTTTGGGGGAACAGTAGTCACCTACGTAGAGCTTTTGTTGCACAGAAAAAATGCCTGAGAGCCATGACTTTCAAGACTCAACGAGATTCGTGTAGGCCTTTATTCAAGGAGCTTAAATTACTGACTTTGCCTGCATTGTATATTTACGAGATGTGTATATTTGTCAAGAAACACAATTATTTATTTATAAAAGATTCACGTAGCAACAGGTATCCGGATAGACTAATAATAAACGAAAGAATCAAATTAGCTAAATTTAGGAAAAGTTGCTTATATATGAGCATCAAGCTATTTAATAAGGTTCCTCCTAATATAAAGTCTTTACCTATGATACAATTTAAAAGAAAATTATATGCATGGCTTACTGCACATGGCTACTACGACGTGAGGGAGTTCATGGATCGCAGATTTTGAGGAAGTGATGTGGATTTTACATGATATGAATTGATTCTATCTTTGTGTGCTTAGGTTGTGTGGTGATTTGGAAATTTGCATGCCCTTATAGGGTGGAATGTAGGGGAGCATTATTATAACTATTGTAACCTATGTTCGGCAAATAAATAAATTATTATTATTATTATTATTATTCATATGTTCTAACTTTTATTGTGGGGTTTCTACTACTTTGATGGAATTTATAAACAATACAATTTGTTCTTCACATGTTTAAGTATAACATATATTTTTTTCAAACCAATTGCATTGACAGTTTCTTCTAACATATTTTTTTAAAAATGCAATTTTTTAGGATTGGCGTGTGTTTACACCTTAAATGAATTTACAAAAATACCTAAATTATAACATCCTAAAGCCTATGAAGCTTAATATTTTCACAGAGAAACAAATCAAAGAAGTAACTTCAATCCACGAGACAGCAAAGGTTATTTTATTTCGAATGCTGGATAAGCAGAAAGAGCCCTATAAATAGTAAATATGTATACGTAGAACGTGTTCTGTGTACCACGCCAGCCATCCGAGTGTAAAACCAATCAATTATCGAAAGCCGGTCGCGGCTTCGAACTGTTTCTCTTTCAATGAAACTACTTATGTTCACTTTTAAACAAATACCGTACCTGTAAATAATTCGTACTTCCGTAGTACTAATATTATAAATGCGAAAGTTTGTATGGATGTTTGTAACTCTTTCACACAAAAACTACTAAACCGATCACCATGAAATTATGCATACACGTTGTCTGGGACACCAGAAAGGACATAGGGTACCTTTCTTCTAGAACGCGGACGAAGTCGCGGGTACAAGCTAGTTATATATAAAAATCTATTTTTTCCATTAGTGAAAACTGCATGAAAATTCGATCAGTAGTTTTTTTTAAATCATTGCGAACATGCATACAGACAGACGCGGCGTATTTGTATTTTTTCAACTTCTATACAGTTTATATATATTTCTAACAATACATCATAATTTAAAATCTCTATGCAAGCGTTACAATCTAACTAAGCGAACATAAGTACTTAGGTACATATCGATTATCGAAGTACATTACATATCGAAGTACAAGAGAAAACTCATACAGCTAAAGCAGCAGTTATATAAAATCCAAGTAGATATTCATTCGACATTTCCGTTTCCCTTTTTATTTCCATCATTTTATTCTGTGCGAATCTCAAAAAGGTTACGAAATAGGTAAACGAGATAACCGAATATTAAAAAGGGGAAGTAACTCTGTACAAAGGAATGCGAGAATATATTTATCGTGTAGACATTTTCGGCTTGTAAAAATGATAAAAGTACATTCTAAATTAATAAGGACGCCTTTGAACCTCCACCTAAGTGTGCCTGCTCTATGAACTGGAAATTCTTTTAATTAATCCCTTTAGTTCGAGCTGCATAATGGTTGAAAACAAGTTTAATGAAATCACGTTAAAACGATTAGGTAGTTTATACTTCATAATATTACAGGAAGTTTTCTCAACCAATCGACATACAAAAAATCGTCCAAACACTTGCTGTCATCAACGGAAATTTGTCCCAGTAAACTGAAAACAGTTATTAAATGAATATTCCGATTTGCGATCTTAATTTTCACAAAACTTTTAGCTTCATTTTTTAAACGGTATTGTCAAATTTTAATATGAGTAAATATACACTTATAAGCTGTGCTAGTGACTATTCAATATAAAAAGTGGTTTTTCTTATATAAAGGTCGGTATACAGGCTGATAACACAAGTAAAGCCATACTTAGTAGAATAAGAGATTGGCAAGGAAATTTCTTTATTACTAGTAATAAATATACTTAAGCATTCTCCTCTTGCATTGTACACTTTTGAGATTACTGTTTAGGCTTGTTTAGCTACATAATTTTAAGGCTCATTTAGTGTTTAACCGATTGTACATACTATTCAAAAATTTATTTAGATTTCCCTAACAACGTGTATGCAAAATCTCCATGAAAAGGTAACAGACAGACAGATAAGAGTTGCTTTCACATTTATAATGACCTTGACCTTTCTGGTGTCCCAGACGTGCAAAATTTCATGGTGATCGGTTCAGTAGTTTTTGCGTGAAAGCGTAACAAAGAAACAAACAAACTCACATTCGCATTTATAATATTAGTAAGGATATGGAAGTATGGATGAGTCGTGACAAGTTTTTAAATTATTATTGTCCTCCAATATCAGGGCCCTTTTCTTACTCCATTGACCTATCAAACGTCAAGTACAAAAGCACATATAGCATTGGCATTTTTTACAAGTGACGGTATGGTGACGGTAGCCATCTACCATCGAATGAACTGTCAACCAGCCTGCCGATCATTAAACAATACATAAAAATGTGAGAAATTTCTCCCAATTTGTTAATGTCAAAAAGGGAAATCGCTCGAGCATGGTTGTAGGTAGTTACGCAACTATAGAGAATTCCGGGTAACATGTAACGAAAAGGAGAAATTGGTATCATTAGTTAGATTGTCAATCGACATTCTATAGTAAGGCAGGCTCATTTGTGCAAGAGGAAGTATTATATACACGCGTAATTTGTGCTCAAAAAGATTAATGCGTATTGAAGATCAATGCGATGTAAGATGAACTGGATCCAATTTTATATTCCTACAAAACTTAGTTGCTTAACATATAATATTGTTATGGCTATTAGTCGATTGTTCTCGAAACTTCAAGCATAGACCTGTTCGCAACTTCCGTCTCGCTCGCACTAATCTCCACTTCTCACGATAGCTAGATCGTGGCTACGCCTCTCTTTGTTAGTGTCAGGCCAAACTGTTCCTTACAATTACGACATAAGGTTCACATTCCACTAACAGCGATAGCATTCCAGAACTTTAGCGCAAACATGTTTACATCGTTTAAGCTTCTAGTAGTTTCCAAAATAATCCAGGCCGACTGCGCGGTTATAAATACGGGCGCGATCGCCCAGGAGGGACAGTTCTACGATAACCAGCGATACGATAACAGTTCTGCGGTAACTAGCGATACGATCACGACACTTGGAAGCTTTTGCGAAGACATCTGCGACAGTGCATTAGTGACACGTTGAGTAAATTAGTGACGACTTTTGGCAAGTTTTACGGTTCAACTGAAGAAGCTCTGTAATTTCGGAAGTCAACTTGGTCTGCGAGAATAAATCGTGTAGTATCAGTAGTACGGTTGTTTGTTCGGTTGACCGAACTAATGAAACTTTTTAGTATCAGTAGTACGGTTGATAAAAATCACCGAACAAATGACACTTTTAAAGTTGCAGTAGTTCGCATAAAAATTTAATTAAAATTAAAGGATACAGGTAAGTAAGTAATTATCTTTTTTATATTTAACTAACAACTAAATACAAGTACAAGTTTTGTTTAAATATTAATTATTACCTACAATAAGTTTGTACTAGGTAGGTACCTAACTGGCCATTTTGATCCTTTCGCTATAAACTCAAAAACTACTGCACCGATCTTCATGCTGTTTTAACTAATGGATAGAGTGGTTCTCGAGGAAGGTTTTAGTATATAATTTACAAAGTTACGCGGGCGGAGTCGCGGTCAGCAGCTAGTTAATAATAAAAAGTATAGATAAAAAATCGAAAAACCCGAAGGTTTCTTTTTACATTAGAATTTGTAAACTTGTTTTTTTTTTCGTTATTGTTCACCTAAAACATTTTTTAACATAGTTGGGTAAAATATAAGTAAAAACTAATGGAATTTCTACTCCGGAAAGGTCGCATTCGGGTGAGAAAGTGCGACTTTGTTTACTTAAAAATTAAAAGTCACCTGTATTATACTCGTATGTATTAAAAAGGTGATAACATATGTAGGTAATAATTAATATTTAAACAAAACTCGTACTTGTTTTTAGTTGTTAGTTAAATATAAAAAAGATAAGTTACTTACTTATCTATAGTATCCTTTAATTTTAATTAATATTTTATGCGAACTACTGCAACTTTAAAAGTGTCATTTGTTCGGTGATTTTTATCAACCGTACTACTGATACTAAAAAGTTTCATTAGTTCGGTCAACCGAACAAACAACCGTACTACTGATACTACACCGAATAAATCGTGTTCTACACCCCTAAACGGCATTTTTTACCACCCCGCACGTAACAATATGTAATAGTAAATAAAATTAAAATATGTATATAAAAATTTCGTGTCACACAATGATTTTTAAGTAAAGATGACCCATCTCCATATCGCACGTCTGTAAAAAATGTTGCGCTTTGTACATACCTACTTATTTGTATACTGCTATATACTTATTACGTGAGATATATGAGTAAGCGTGACAGATGATACAGAACGTATGATACGGAAAGAGATAGCTGTCTGTAAAGAGTTGCGTTTGAAGTACGCTAGCCAAACAAAGCTGAGCGATACAAACAGAAGCGTCACATCATTGATATTAGTCTGTGCGGAAAGAGAATGGACGTAATAATTGAGGGCGCCACTGTGATTAATTATCGTATTTGTTATTTTGAAAACTCTGTTACGTTATTATAGTTCGACTGTAAACATCTTGATACCTTTAAAAATTAGTTAAATTTTTTACTACTCTAAAACTTATTGGTAAAATTATTTATATAATAAAAATAATAAAGTCATTATGGTAGTTCCCCTATACGCCGCGTCCATTCTCTTTCCGCACAAACTCTACAAACGACATAATTGGGGTGGCATTAAATAAAACAACTTATTTGCCAACTTTTATTATTATTTATATACCTATATTATATTATATTAGAATAATGATATAATGTAATATAATATAATATAATATAATATAATATAATATAATATAATATAATATAATATAATATAATATAATATAATATAATATAATATAATATAATATAATATAATATTTATATAATGGAATAGTATTTCATATAATTCGAAATGAAATCGCCCATCACCAGTTTATAGTTACAGAGCGCGGTAAATTGTGCCTACGGTTTCGCTTCTGACTGTTAATCTATGACGCACGCTATCTGTCCCTATTGCACTGGATCGCCCAATTTTGTATAAAATTTATGTGATTTTTATATACTTACGTGTGGTATGTAACTCCTTTATCCTTTTTTACTTTTAAACCATAGTTTTTACACTTTCGGAATACACAACTCGGCATTTCAGACAATATTTTAATAATTATGACACAGAGTAGCACACGTGTTCTTTCACTCGCTGTTATTAAGCGACTAAATCAAATTACAACAATTGTCTTAATTTGAACGCCTCCGTTCCAGGGCACTAGTCCCATATCTACCTCGTTTTATATTATAATATCATTGGTGTCACATGTTAGACGCCAATGAACTCCTAAACTGCTGAACCGATTTTGATAAAACTTCGTAACTATGTGTAATTTGGTCCAACTTAAAAAATAGGAGTTTTTCTTTTGCACACGGGCGAATTCGGGAGCATGTAGCTAGTAACTTATAAATTATAACATAGATATTATTTTTTTATAGTGAATTAAAAAGACATAGCAAAATCAAGCGCTACTGATTAACTTCTACTGGTTGACTTGAACTAAAATTTTTATCCTTGACTTCATCAATTCACGAAAAAATCACATCTTAAATTTTCTTCGAAGAAAATTCATTTTAAAATAAATGGTACATCATCATCATCATTTCGGCCGTAAGATCGCTCAGAAGCATTTTGTTTCCAAATTTATTAATGTTTAGCTAGTAATCCTAAATAAATGTTTAGGTAGCAACAAATAGATACAAGTGTCGAAACAATTCCAACCGATTACGGAGCTAAAAGCAAAAAGTAAACCCGCAGCGTTGGGCTTCAAGATGAAGTTTCTCTTGCCTAAGTACTATATTTAGTTTAACCGCTATCAAAGTGCAAAGTTTTCATGTTTGTTCGAATCAGATAAAACTAATACAAAATAAGAAAGTCTAAATTGCTAAATTACCTGCACAAAGCTTTCTCTCTTGTATTTGTTGATGGTAATCCACAAATATTGATATTAGTCCTTCAAAACGTTCTATAAAAACTCAAGTCCTGTAATAAAAATAATCTTCAGTTCAATTTATTTTTATCGGTCATTTATTTTGTCGTTCTAAATTACATAATGATATTTTGCAACAAATAATTAAATTATCAATATATACACTTTACATTTTTTATTTAGAATTTGTATATAGATTTTTAATTAACATTTAATTTTTTACGACCTTTTTACTTTTTTTCAAAATTTTTATTTTACCAAATATTTACACGATGCTCGAAGACCTCAACCGAGTTTCTCAAAGGGTGGGCCTTAAGATGAATATGGACAAGACGAAAATTATGTCAAATGTCCATGTTGTGCCTACCCCAGTAACAGTTGGGAACTCGACTCTCGAAGTTGTTGACGAGTATGTATACTTGGGACAGACTGTCCAGTTAGGTAGAGCCAACTTCGAGAGGGAGGTCAATCGTCGAATCCAGCTCGGATGGGCAGCGTTCGGGAAGCTCCGAGACATCTTCTCGTCCAAAATCCCTCAGTGTCTCAAGACAAAAGTTTTCGACCAGTGTGTGTTGCCAGTGATGACGTATGGCGCTGAAACGTGGTCTCTAACTATGGGCCTCGTAAGGAAGCTCAATGTCGCTCAACGAGCTATGGAAAGGGCTATGCTCGGGGTTACACTGCGAGATCGAATCAGAAATGAGGAGATCCGCAGACGTACGAAAGTTACCGACATAAGCCGGCGGATTAGTAAGTTGAAGTGGCAGTGGGCAGGGCATATAGTACGGAGAGCCGACGGCCGCTGGGGCCGGAAGGTTCTCGAGTGGAGGCCACGGACCAGCAAGCGCAGCGTAGGACGTCCACCCACAAGGTGGACAGACGACCTAATAAAGGCCGCGGGTCAGCGGTGGATCCAGGCAGCTTCTGACCGGTCCTATTGGAAAATTATGGGGGAGGCCTATGTCCAGCAGTGGACGTCCTACGGCTGAGATGATGATGATGAAATATTTACATAATAATATATTCTTTCATTGTAGCGATTTGTTGCTTTACCAGCTCAACTTTTGATACAATTTAAAGCTCATTTTTTTATTCATTTAAGAGGCTATCTTCGTGAAGTTTGGGTATTTATTTTCTTAGAAAAACCGTAAACTTGTCGCTATTGTAACAGAAAATCTACTGTATTTCCCCAGTAGTCCTTAATGAGATAACAGGCACAAAGGAATCTTCGCACGTTGTTAGTTATTTCCAACTTCGTAAATCCCTTACTAAGAAACTGTCACACGAATAAAATGAACGGTAAAATTGTGTAAAAATACAGTTTGACTAGTCATGTTACTAAACTTATGCCTTTTTCAACAACAGTCACCTAAAGTTACGGAATAGCATACTTAACTATTCACGGCAGTCGTGAACGGCGGGCTTCACCACCTAGAATTAGGTGTTAGGTACATGAAAATAGTAAACACATAGGACATGATTGTTTTAATAAACACGACAAAAGAAGCTTTTAAATCAATCGCCGTCTAACAATAAAGGAGAAGGAGGCGTAGACATTCTCTATGGATCTAACTATTCGTTATAACTTTCCTATAACGAACGCACGAATACCTACTAAAAATAGGTCAGTAAAATTTCCAGAGTTTCTATAATTTTCTTAATACAATATTGAAAATTCACTTTCAACTTTATTGATAAAAAGCTGAAGTAAAATAGAAAATAGAATTTTTTTTAAGAAAAATAGAAAAAAAAATGGAAAGTATGACAAGTGTTAAGGAACGGCCAGGCATGATAAACTAATACGATTATTTCTTGGCCGGTTCTGATCGAGATTGCGTGTTTTCTGACACAATGGAGCGAACAATAGTTCAATAATTATAATTGTATTTTTACTTATTACTTACTTAATTATTTGTATTTAATTTCTTCAGTTTTGCATATTGATGACATAAAATGTATGTTGTTGTCTGTGAGAAGTTTCGGTAGTTTTAGTCATATCAATAGAAAATTCCTTTCAATATTGTATTGCATTGTAATTTCTTCTTTGCATAAGTTTATTTAAAATTTTATTGATTGCACAATTACCTGTAATTTTTATGTTAACGATGACAGACAGGCTGACGGTCCACTTGATGATAGGTGGCTATCGTCGCCTATAAAACAAGCAACGCCACAGGTGCTGCAAGTACGCTGCCGACTACAGTGGAGAAATGGGCTCTGACATTCCCAAAATACTGACACTCATAAATAAATAAATAAATATCCACACATTCTACAGAGTACACAGCACCATCTATATAGTTCCACAGTAAGCAACTAATGCTTGTATTATGACCAGAGTTGATATACTACATACATTACATTTTTTTTGTAAATACATACATATTATAAATTAATACAAAACATCAATGACTCAGCTACAAAATACAACAGCACACATGCTGTTATTTCCCTGTGTTCTTCTGTACAGTAACTGTCACCAGACGGGCTGCGCAAATGATTGCTGAACGCAGTATGCTTGCCATTATTGCCACGCAGTGTGTTTAAAAAAATAACTTAAAATGAAAATGTAAATTTGGAGAGTAACAATTAATTGAGATTTTCTTAAATCGCCTTATTTCAATTAAGTTGTCTTGTAGTCGTTCATTTTCCTCGAGACCATCTCTCAATTTCCCGAGACCCTTCCAAGCTTTCGCCAAACTTTGTCACTGGACTCAAAGTTGTAATCCTGTTGTAAATCACCTACTTACCTACCCACCGCCTCGTCATTTAATACCAGACAAATCAAAACGAATGACCGCGTTTTATCAAATTATCTCTGTGAAAAGTTTTCTAAACTTAAACAGACGCACTTAATTTTTTAATCACTAATTTTTAATTTTTAATTTTTATTTTTTTAATTCACTTAATCTTTCCTCCCACTTCATGTTAAGAAATTTACGTATTAAAAACGGTATTTTCTATAATTTGCGCATTAAGATCTGTTAAATATTTAAGTTTTTATACCGTTCGGGGTTGAGACACTCGGTCCGTGGGGCCCTGAAGCAATGGGCCACTTCAAAGACATTTCGAAGAGGCTTGTTGATGCGAAGGGAGATCGGAGAGCTGGCGCTTTCCTCGGCCAACGTATTAGTTTGGCCATTCAACGAGGAAATGCTGCCAGCGTCCTCGGTACAATGCCGCGGGGTCCATTTTTGTATTGAATTTTGTTTTTAGGTATAATTTGTATAATTTATTTAGTTATTAGTTTGTAAAAATTGTAAATTCATTTAAATAAAAATAAAGTACGTGTTAAAAAAACAAAAAAGTTTATAAATATGTAAATTATCTTAAAAAGCAGTATCTTTTAAAGTTTTTCCCCACCTATAAAATCTAAGGGGTTTGTATAATATAAGAAAAATAATTTCAAAAGTTTTTGATGACAATAGACTATTTTTATGGCACACTGTACGGTAAAGTGAGATTATGAATTGTACAAAAAAAGACAATGGCTCTTCGTAATGTTACGAAAAGTGCGGTCTATTCGATTACTTTATATGTTATGTGGCGAAGTGGAGCGTGCCCCGGGCATACAACCCAACGGATAAGTGGCTTCGCACAGATCGGTTTCATGTTGATCCCTTCAGTCTATCGTGTACAAAGTTGAACTATCACGAAACCCCAATAAATTGTTTGAGTAAAAAGTTATTACGAGTGTGGAAAGAAGCAAATTTGTGGATAGTTTTTTTTTCTATTGGTCAAGTTGGGGTCATCAAGACAATTGTACTTACAGAGCTAATGGACGTTAGTGACTTTTAGTTTTAGGATAGGTACGTAAGTATATATCGAGCGCTATAAAGTCGGTGGGGTATCAGAAATAGTTAAAATACCAACTCCGAACCTAACTCTATGGACCTAACTCTATATAGCTCGTCTCCAGTCAGTCCATAGCAAGCTCACTGGAAAAACACTCCACGCAGCACTCATGTACCGGAGTCTACGTCGCAGGTAACTGTTGCAACATACGCTCATTCGCTTCTTCCAGCCTTTCATAAAGGATAAGATTTGAAGGTCCACCGTCCACGTAAATGTGTAAAGAAGGCGTTTCTTGTTTCGTAACTATACCAAGAATTCTGTTTTCAATGATATCGTCACATCACTGCACTGCTGGAAATTCACGGTCTAGATGACGGTCTAAATTCACGGCTTACATTTTGCTGTTATATTTCTAGTGTAAATAAGTTTTCAAAGATTAACAAAAATAAGTTGGAAAGGATTAACAAAATGTAAGAAAACGCCCATGATACACTGGCCATTGTGTGAATAGAAAAAAATATATTATATCCATAGATGAAATATAACTTCTATCATTTCTGTCAATATGAACATCAATCAAAATTATTCAATTGGATCTAAATATGAGATTTTTTCACTAAGCAATATCAGTCCCGGTTACTTACTATAAAATTCACGCACGCTTTGTCACGCACGCACGCTAGACATGCAAAATCAATAGAATTAAAAACAGCAGCATGAATGATTTCGTAAGTTTCGAGAAAACCATAGTTCGAGAGCTCTCCTGTCGGTTGTGTCTGTGCACAGATGTTATCAAACTTAAACCGCTTAATGCTGAACTGAAACGCAAGATCAAGAGGCTCTTTGACATTTCTGTGAGCTACTTACCTACTTACTTTTTATATTATTATTGTCACGTTTCGCTGTGTAATAAAAAACACTCAGTCGGCAAAAAATCCACAAATTGCCTTAAATAAAATCAAGCCTATTTGATCTCACCTAAGGGAGGTAAATTGTAGGGGATGCCTATGTCCTGCGGCTAAGATTATTGTGATCTCACCTTATATGTATTACCAATATCCGATAATAACTAGGTACCCCAAGCAACACATAACTTGTATATTAACTAAGATAGATATATATTTATGTTCTAAAGTCATACTAACACTGTTAATCGGCACTAGCCAAGTTTGAAATCTCTATAGAGGCATTTATTTCACCTAATAATGCTTAATGCTATATTACAGTTAGTAAAAATTTGTTACAATGGCAAAACTCCTAATTAAACATCGGATAATACTAATGTACAGCTTCTTAAACAGCTTTTACACTTACACTAAGGCTGTTCTCTTATAACGGTAATTTGAAAAACATTACGCATTAAATAAGCATTAAGAAATTGTTGAATAGTGAACTTAGCCCTATATTGATATTTTTAAGAATAAAAACTTTCTTATGGTCTATGGCTGTGTTAATTTAATGCTGATCCTATATTAACATTGACTAAATACAAGTGATAAGTATGGAATCTGTCTTTTCAAAAATGGGATATGACAGATTCCATACTTATCAGGTTAAACTTTCTTGCGATGTTCAAATACTGTCTTATAATTATATTGAATTTTAATCTATACTAATATTATAAAGCTGAAGAGTTTGTTTGTTTGTTTGAACGCGCTAATCTCAGGAACTACTGGTTCGAATTGAAAAATTCTTTTTGTGTTGGATAGATCATTTATCGAGGAAGGCTTTAGGCTATATAACATCACGTTGCGACTAATAGGAGCGAAGTAACAGTCGAAAATGTGGAAAAAACGGGGAAAATTATTCATCTTTGAGGGCTTCCGTTGCGTGCGCTGCGAAAACCGTTCGAGATACCCAAATGATTCCCAAAATAACTATTCCACGCGGACGAAGTCGCGAGCACCAGCTAGTGATAAATATGGACAGAACAGTCTTATGAGGTAGGTGGCTACGGTAACGTCAACGCATTATGTGGTAGATATTAAATGTTGTAGCCAACTGGTTGAAACAGCCGAGTTGCAATTGCATTGCAATGGTCTTGTGCGTTAGAAGACTTATTCAAATTATTAAGATCACGATGGAGTTGTGTTTGACAATAATGTTAAATTAAAGGTTTTCAAAAAAGACTGATTAATCCTATACTTACCTCTTCTTTACCTTGTCATGTTGAGTACCTATCTATGCTGTTTTTGCAGGTCAATGTTGACGACAGTCTTCCTAAAGCAATATGTCATGATTGCCTGCAACAAGTCGGTGCCATGCACTTATACACAGTGAAGATTGATAAAATCCAAAAGTTTTTGAACTTTCACAAACTGAAATCTCATAAAGAAAAACAAAGTCCACCAGACACTCCAAAAATGCATCCAATTATTGCCGCATTGTCCACTAATAATGTAAAAGATTCAGAGAAATCAAATAAATCTTCAATAATAAAATCTCCCCCATCCGAACAAGGTGACATAAAAACTTTGAATAATAAGCAAATTTCTAAAAGAAAATCACCGGCTGACATGAGGTTTTTAGAAGCAATGCCCTTAGAAGAGTTTGTTGAAACTGAAAAAGTGGACAAATCTCTGCTTAACAGCACAACTGTCGCCAATAAACCTCACAAGAAACCCTCCTCCGCAAAAAAAGAATTAAAGAAAAAAGAAAGAAATCAGAACGATGATTTTACATCGGACACTCTAGATCCCATTGTGATAATAGACGGACGGCCAGCAAAACAAGGAGCCGAACTGGACAAGCAAATAACATTGTTTTACAAAATGGAATGCTGCATTTGCCACGAATCAAACTTCTATTTTAGATCACTTATGAAACATTACAAGGAGAGGCACGGGGTCCCTGGTTATGTGACTTGTTGTGACAAGAAGTTCCACTATTTCTATCCCAAAAAAATTATTGAACACATGGCGTATCATCTGCAACCTAATATATTTATGTAAGTTTGTTCTGTTATTTGTCTTATGGTTGATAGTGTTATTATAATAATTATAATCTTGTTAATTAAACCAGAAGTGGTCTCGCATTTTACTCAATATTTTCTCCCATTTTAAATGTACGACGTTATGTCGGTAATGTTTTCTTATTAACCGAAAGTTTTTACGTAACAATTTTTTTTATAAGTGGTTTGAACAGAGCTTCCTACAACTGCTTGGATTTCGCGCGTAACCCAAATAGCTCTGCTGATGATAAATAATCAGCCTTAACCCGGGCCTAGTATAAATATCTCGCTCGATAATATCACGGGGATTACCCCGTACGGGTAGTTGTAGACCCCCACGCATTAGCGTCTACAACTACGAAACTCACCTATACGTTAACGTTATTAATCTCGATAAGTAATAAACTCGTCCGTGATACTTAGCAGCATATGAGATGGTGTTCCGATCCCACCACTGCTGTCTCGATGACAATGGATAAGAATGGAAGTCCGGCATGGTCGGTTCACTCTAAAGCGGTTATTACACTATTCAATTTGTAGGAACCCAATTTAGGAAATCGGAAGGTGTAATCGCAGTTAGAACAGATTGGATCCAATCTAGATTTTATATTCTACTATCTATTTTCAACTCTATGTCTTCGACTTAGAAATCAATTTAGTGTAGTGTGTGATCACTAAGTTCACTACTTAGGTTCCTAAATTGGGTTTCCTACAAATTAAAAAGTGTAATAACTGCTTTATTTGTCAATGTCAATATCAGTGTTGACATCGTCGCAGAGCGGATAACCGATAGGGTAACCGAGAGGGCACTAATTGGAAAGTGCAGTGAGAGTATTGCGGTCGCGTAGTCAGACTATCTGAAGGGGTCCGAAGGAAGCAATTGGATGCGAAAAACAGAAGACCGTGCGTCGTAGCCAACCTTAGTAGAGACCTACATCCACCAGTGGAGAGACACAGGCTAATGATGAAGAAATAATAAATTAAATAAAATAAATTATTTTTTCTAAACAATTTTAACCTTTGAAACAAACATTTGGTAAAATATTGAAATCATATTTGCAAAGCAACAAATTACTAAGGGCATACAATTATTTAGGTGTGCGAGCTGTCATCAAAATTTCAAAACATCACAAGAGCTGGCGGAACACCAAAGCAACGGCGGTCGTTCAGAAGGAAAGATACTCTGTCCAAGATGTACAGAGAAGTATCCCACGTACAGGGAGCTGGGTTGGCACGTTGTTACACACCGAACGGACAAACTGCAGTGTGATTATTGTGGGAAAGTGTAAGTAACTATTCATATCAACATTTTAAGAAAAGACAATTCATATAGAACTAGCTGGTGCCCACGACTTCGTCCGCGTTGAAAAAGCAATATATCACCTGACATCGTTATTGCTATTATACTTAGCCCAGGAGTTAGTTTCCTTAATTTTAAATAATCCCTCGGGAGCAGTACTTTTTTTCTGGATGAAAGGTACCCAATGTCCTTTCTAGTGTCCCAGACAACGTGTATGCAAAAACCGGTGATCGGTTCAATAGTTTTTGCGTGAAAGAGTTACAAACATCCATATATACATCCATACATCCATACAAACTTTCGCACTTATAATATTAGTACGGTAATTCGTACTAATATTAATAATATATTAATATTGTATTAGTCTTAATAGACTTGAGTATTTTCCCTTTACGATTGATATTCGGTGAAAAATCGCGTATATGCGCGCTAGTATGCGGGGGTGTTTTAGGCGAGGATAACCTCGCCCTTCATTTCTGGTGGGATCCTGACCCCTTGCAAAAGATCAGTGTTAAAATAACACATATGTCCACTTTGTCACTATCATCAAGCCATTATAAACGCCCTGGCTTTTCTTAGTGTTTATAATATAACAGTAACCACCAGGAGCCCTAGCCAAGAGCAAACGTACAGTCAGAAACGCTACGCTCAGGCTACGCTACGCTTGGGAGAAAGCTCTGTGATTGGTCAAAATTTTATGTGGGCGTTACAACAACCAATCACCGGGCTTTATTTCTTTCGTTTCGTAAGTACGCAAAGGGAGCATTTGCATTGGTTTGCTCTTGGCTAGGGCCCCTGGTTAGTTAGCCTGTCTGCTGACTTTTACATATAAAAAGTGTAATAAGCTCAAGAATGATTTTAGACTCAAACATCACCATCGTAAGAAAACTATAAACCACATGGAAGACGTTCTACTGTGCTCCGTTTGTATTCGCACTTTGAAAAACATAGAAAAACAAGACAAAGAAATGGTGAGTTTCACTTTATGACTATGATATATGAATATGAAATATAATGTGATAAATGTATCTTTTGTGATGTAATGTAATGACGTAATGGTAATGTACGCATAATTTTGTGAGACAAAGAAATTACTTAGGAGTTAGGCGTAATATTTCGAATCTGCTATTTTGGATAATAATATGAAACGAAAATGGCGTTTGGTGAACCTTCATTTGGCTGTTTTGGTAAAAATCGACGAAAAGTATTTAAAAAATAATAATTCTTAAATATAAAAAAGAGTCGCTTAAAATAGACGTTAATCAATATAATATGTTTAACTACATAGATACCGCCGTCGTACTTGTAAAATGCGTCATAAAATAGTACGCCGATTTTGGCGTACCCGAGCCAGTCACACTGCAAACTGTCTGTGATGTGTACGTGCCGAATGTTTTATTAAATTTTAGGCATAATACCAGTTTGCGTATGTAGTGAAACTGTGTAAAAATATAATAAAACTGGGTAAAAAGTGACGATTGCACACACTACAATAAAAAGTTGCCACATTTTCGGAGCTATTGCTTTTGTATAGCGCTCTATCTAGACGAGCGCAGCGAGACCAATCAATTATCTTTGTTTAATTACTTATTTTTTTTTTATATTGTTAATTTATGTTGCAGAAAGAAAAAATAAAAACAAAAAGCGATTCAAGTACACTACAAAAGCATTTACGATTTAGACAAGCGATGGGATTGTCTGGCGATGAAGACGGATCGACAGACTAAATTAAACTTGTTTAGACAACTAAGAAACTACAATAAGGACAACATTACAGTGTCAATAAAATGTGATAAAATGTCATTTAATAAAAATTAAAGATACAACTAATTTTATTGGATAACCTATATTTGAAATTAGAAGTACTTTTTTTTGCAATTTTTCCTTCATAAATTTAATATTTCTAATAGCAATTAATTTTCTATCTTTTAATTTATAAGTAGTGAATTATGTCTAGCCCTCACGGCTTTGCTTGAGCCATCTATCTAGTAAGCAAAAAAAAAAACTGAGCTATTACCTATTCCTAAACCTCGAAAACGCATAGACTTCATAAAAACTGCCTTATGTGTCCGAAATCCGAAAAACCGAAAAATTGATAAACTTGAAAACTGATTGCTCAATTTCAAATTGTAAATTATAATTATTAGGAAATTGTGATAGAAAATGCAATTTCAGTTTATTACTTATCTATTTTTGCACGTAAAAATAAATTCTCACTTTGGAACACTAACATTTAATCTAATCTAATCTTCTCTTCTTGACCAAAGATCCCAATAAGTCTGAGATTGCGGGCAGGTTGTTGGTCTGGTCGTTTAGTCCCGTGTTGAGGTTAGTCAATGGTATGTTCAGTTGGTTCGATGAGCCTTTCTGTTGGCCCTTCATGTTTCTGTGTTGTGGAAAGCTTGGCATCAATTTCGGGTCACAAGCTGAAAATTAGATAACAGACACTTGAATAGCTTTATAAAATATAGCATATGTTACTCGCTGATAACGTAGCTTTCTATAGGTGAAATAATTTTCAAATCTGTCCAGTACTCCAGTAGTTTCGGAGCCTATTCAATTCAAACAAACAATCAAATCTTTCCTCTTTATAATATTTGTGCAGACTAGCTGTTGCACGCGACTTCGCCCGCGTAACTTTATAAAATATAGCCTATGTTACTCGCTGATAACTTAAAAATAAAATTGGTCCAGGAGTTTCACATTACAAACATACAAATCTTCTCTCTATATAATATTAGTATAGATTATTTATTGGTAAGAATTTGCGTAATCTCCTCATTCGAAGGTTTAAATATTTAAGCTTTTAGGAACCTATCCTATACCACAATAAATAAATATATAAAATATGAATGCACTCACGTAACGGCTGCTCCTTGAAGTATGAACTCTGGAGGCATTCCTCTGCGGTGGCTCGTTTGTTGGGGTCGTACATGAAGAGGAAGTTAAGCAGACGAAGACCGGCAGCTGAGAGCCAAGGGAACCGCTGCTTGAGATTGTTGTATGGCTGTTGTTTCAAGGTGAAGTTCTGCAGAGCTGGCAGCGAGCTGAACTCCGGCCAGATCGCGTCGGACGGTGTGCCTTAAAACGCCATTATTATATTGTTACAATTGTTACGCCATTATTATAATGACATCAAACAAGACAATAAAAACAAGTGAAACTTGAGCTGAAGCCATTTACTGTACATCAACCTCAGTAACATCTACTATGAGTTTATAATGACCGCACTCGCTAGCGAGAGTGTTAAATATTTATATGGAAAATTGTCAATTTATCATTGATACTTGTAAATTTTTCTATCACTAGACTGGGTGACGCTCGGGCCAATAGAAGGTTTAAAGTATTTTACATGTAAAAAAGAATATTTCAAATAGTAATAAATAATTCAAAATATTTTAAAATAATTCAAAATATTATAAAATAATTCAAAATATTATAAAATAATTCAAAATATTATAAAATAATTCAAAATATTATAAAATAATTCAAAATATTATAAAATAATTCAAAATATTATAAAATAATTCAAAATATTATAAAATAATTCAAAATATTTTAAGCATTCCATTAAAAAACTACCTAAAACAAATTTTCTCGAAGACCCCTCTATTTCTAGATCTAAAAAACCCGTAACCACAGATTTTCATCAAAACGTTACGAGCTGTTTGCGAGATCGTCGTGGCATACAAGACGTTTTTCTCGTTGTAGGTTAAAATTATGAACAAATACCTAGTTACTAAAAAGTTAAAATGATGTGATGTAGTTAGTTACCTAGTAAGTCAACAATGAGCTCCAACTGCTCTATCTCGGTGCGACCCGGCAACAGGGGCTTGTTGGCGAGCAACTCGCCGAGGATGCAGCCGGCGGCCCACATGTCCAGCGCTGGCGTCTGGCGTGGCGACTGCAGCAGCAGTTCGGGCGCTCGGTACCACAGGGTCACCACTCGCGGGGTGGCGCTTCGTGCCGGTGCGCCCAACCAACGCGCCAGCCCAAAGTCGGCTGAACCACAAACGATCACGTTCATTAACCCACACACACACACACACACACACACACGGTTTCCGTATATACGGTGCCGTGGCGGTTAGACTAGCTTGTGCCCGCGACTTCGTCCGCGCAACTTTATAAAATATAGTCTATGTTACCCGCTGATAATATAGCTTCCCAACAGTGAAAGAATTTTTCAAATCAGTTCAGTAGTTTTTGCGTGTTAGTTTTCACATTTATAATATTAGTAATTAGTAATATTAGTAATATTAGTAAGGATTTCACACGATACCGCAACCATGTCGTGATCGTGATGTAGCCGGTCAAATCCACACGGACACGATTCCGGCAAGCAAACATTATACAAGTAGAAAAATTTATCGGAAAACAAAATAATTCATTTGATATCAAGCGAAGAAAGAAAGTGACATATCTTCTATGGCACTTTCGACCTTTTGTCTTTTGTCCGTGCCTTATATTTGACAATTTTGTTACGATAATGAAGAATACATATAGGATGATGATTAAAAACTAATACTAACCTATTTTTACACATCCTTTGTCAGTAAGTAATAAATTTGACACTTTCAAATCTCTGTGCACGATGAAATTTGAATGTAGATACTTAAGGCCTTTTAACACTTGAAGCATAAGGCATTTCACTTGCGACTCGGTGAATGGAGATGTCATATTGTCCAACAATGAAGCCAAGTCTTGCTCACAATATTCCATTGACAGAAATATGCTGAAACAATTCATATTAATAGTGATTACTTGGTAAACAAGCTAACATTAAAATCATAAACTAACCTCCTACTTTCTATTGAGCCTAAGATGCTAAATCTGCTGTAAGTTGCCGAGTTGGGTGTCACACAGACTACTTGATTCTGCAGCATCAGATATAGGTTACCATTTCATAGAGATACCACCGAAGTAAAAGTATACAAAATTTCATGTCAATCAAACCAGTGGAATTTATTGAAATCCCTTATCAACTAGGAAATCTTTAAATGACTGAATAGTATGTACCGTCTCAATCACACCAGCTTTGCAACACTTTCTTTTGTCTTCAAGTTCGACAATCCACTTTGTGACTGGTTTTATTCAGACTAATGATTAACCCTTAAACTGCTTGGTTTTGTAGGAATTGTTGTGCCCATAGTGCCTGACTTGTAAATTTTTTTTAAGAGAGCAACTCAATGATAAACATATAGAAGTAGGAAAATTTGTCATTATATGCAGCTCTTGCGAAATGGACACGAAAATAATTGTCGGATAAATCCGACTCCAGTGGCTAACAGGTTAATAAAGTATAAAAACAACAATTTACCTTTCCAATGACCGTCCTACAAGAACCTCCTTCAACTGGACAACATTTTCATGTTTACAGGACATGAGGACTTGTATCTCTCTGAGTCCACTCAAAGGCAATCCATCTTTCTCCACATCCATCCTCACTTTCTTTAACGCCACAATGTTGCCATTTCCCTTATCTTTTGCCCTGTCTAAGTAAATATAACACATTTAACTGTTAATAATATATATGAGTATGAAAAATTTAGATATGAATAATAGATCTCAAAGTGGATAAGAAAAAAAAACAATTATACCTATTAAGATTTGATTTACTTACAAACAATTCCATATGTTCCTTCTCCAATGCGATTCAACTTCTCAAATTCTCCAACAAATCTACATCTTCCTAACTGAAAAAAAAAACAAATATAATCAATTATTTTAACTTATTGAAAAATGATCAGTCTGTCACGGCTGTTTCACATTGATCCAGTAAATGCATTTCAATCCAGAAGAGCTTCATTCTATACAGCTCTGGATTGGAATGGAACTTGTCGCGTATTACCTACGCGATAAGATTCAAATTCAATTGTGTGTGTGTGTGGGTTGAAGACAGGTAGGTAGGTTTGCAAAGTATTAAAAATTATTAAAAGCCTCCTTCAAACGTATTCAAACTCATTCATTGCAACTCATTTCAACGTAAATGTAGGTAGGTTATAATTTATTATTAACAAATCGAGAAGAGCCGCGACAATATTTTTCGTACTTGACTACACTTTGCTAGCGCGGCCGAACCAGACAGACGTATAATTATAGAGTGAGTGTTTAGCTAAACTTGGTAAGTGATTTAACTTTATTTCTGGAGCCTATTTATTTGTGTAATTGTTAACAGTGTTTTAATTAATAATATAAAGCCATGAGAAAAATTATCGCTGCGGCGGCCAGAACCTTAGAGTAGAACCGATAGAATATCGAACAGTCGTTAATTGTTGCTTAACAGAATCTCACGCTCAGACTCAGGCTTATTGTTATTGTTAGTCGTTATTGTTACTTATTAGTCTCAGGCTCAGGCTCAGGCTCAGGCTCAAGCTCAGAATCAGAATAAGGCTCAGGCTCGGGCTGGCTCAAGCTGGCTCAGGCTCAGGCTCAGAATCAGTATTAATAAACTATAATATCAGTATAAGGCTCAGGCTCGGGCTGGCTCAAGCTGGCTCAGGCTCAGGCTCAGAACCAGTATATCAGTATAAGGCTCAGGCTCGGGCTGGCTCAAGCTGGCTCAGGCTCAGAATCAGAATAAGGCTCAGGCTCGGGCTGGCTCAGGCTCAGGCTCAGAATCAGTATCAATTCAGTATCAGTATCAGTATCAGTACCAAAAATCAGACCAGTTGAGAGGACAGGGAGGGCTGTAAGGGGAGGTTGGAGGCCCTTGGGGTCAGTTGACCCGCTTATTCAGATATCAGTTGAGCTTGTCTGCGGACTCGCATATTCAGTCACGGTTAGGGTCAGTGGACCCGCCAATTCAGATATCAGTTGAGCTTGTCTGCGGACTCGCATATTCAGATACCAGTTAGGGTCAGTGGACCCGCTAATTCAGATATCAGTTGAGCTTGTCTGCGGACTCGCATATTCAGTTTGTTAGGAAAAAATACTACCAGTAAATCAGTGAAGCAGATACGTGTTTACAATATGTAAATACTTACTTATATTAGCAATTCGCCACTGCTTGATTAACACGTCGATTGCCGTGCCAATATGTTACAGTTGCAATTTTATGGTTTGTACATTATAGTAGGCCGCTTCACGCGAAGTCGCGTTAAGCAAGTAACTTGTTAAACTGATCCATGAATCAAGCAGTTCGCGACAGAACTATTAAGTTTTTAATGTGAAATTAAATAAAGGATTAAACAAGTAAAGACGTATATTATTTTAGTTAAAATAATATGTACATTTTGTTGACAGATAATAACAATCAATATTTTACAATTAACCATGGCAACGTAAATACCATAAACACATAGACTAACATGTATCCTCTTTACATCCTCTGAACTTTTAAGAATTTGTGAATTCTATTTAGAAATTCTCTTCAAACCAATATTTTCACTTAATTCTTCTAGTCTGGGACCGAAGAGTGGCTTAGTGAACATATCTGCCAGTTGATTATTGGAAGGTACTTGTTTCACTTGTAGTTCTCCGTTGGTGACACATTCACGTACAAAGAGATGCTTGAGTTTAATGTGTTTCGTACGTTTGTGGTACTCGTACTTTGGATTATGAGAAAGCTTCACAGCTGATTCGTTGTCCAAATAGAGTTCAGAGGGCCTACTATCACCTCTTAAAACGATGCAAAAACGAGTGAGTAAACGAGATGTCGCCATACATCATGTATTGCGCCATCTCGTTTACTCGCTCGTTTTTGCATCGCTTTAAGAGGTGATAGTAGGGCCTCGGGTCTTTCTAAGATGATTAAATCTTTAAATAGACCATTCAACCACAATATTTCTTGAGCAGCTTCGCTTGCAGCGATAGTCTCTGCTTCGGTGGATGAAATAGATACGATCTTTTGTCTCTGACTTCTCCAGCTGATAGCAGCTCCTGAGAGCAAGCAGACCATCCCAGATGTTGATCGTCCAGTTGATTGATCTCCCGCAAAATCAGAGTCAGAATAGCATAGTAATTTTGTAGGTGACTCCTTATTGTGACGATAAACTAGACCTTTGTCTATGGTTCCTTTTAAATAACGGAAGATCCGTTTTACTAGTATGACGTCATTCGCTGTAGGTGTCTCCAAGTTTCTAGATGCCTTGCTGACGGCGTATGCTATGTCGGGTCTCGTGCCCACTGCCAAATATGTCAAAGCTCCAACAGCCTGTCTGTAGGGAAATGAGCTTCTTTCTACATTTGGCTCTAAATCGTTCACACTTTCTTTGGTTATCGGTGTCGGTGCTGAATTGCTGTTCAACATGCCGAATTTCCCAAGAACCTTCTTTGTGTAACTTTGTTGGTTGACCGTTATTTCTTTATTTTTAGTTTTAATCTCCATGCCTAAGAAATAGGAGGCAGGTTTAAATGTTATCTTGAACCTTGTTTTAAGTTCGTTGATAAACTCATCCGCTGCAGCTGTCGTATTTGACGCTACAAGTCCATCATCAACGTATAATGCTATCAAGACTTTGGATTGTCCTCTAATTCTTATGTACAGGCAGGGATCTGCGTCACTTTGTTGAAATCCATTTATTGTTAAGAAATCCGAAATACATGAATTCCAACATCGCGGTGCTTGTTTCAATCCGTACAAGCTGCGCTTCAGTTTGCAGACTCGTTTGGTTCCGTCGTGAAAACCTTCAGGTTGTTTAACATATATTTCTTCTTTTACCGATCCATTAAGGAAGACTGTTGCAACGTCAAATTGTCGTAGCTTTAACTGTTCTTTAGCTGCAATTGCTATGATTGCGCGTATGGTACTAAGGCGAGCCACAGGACTAAACGTCTTGTCGTAGTCCACGCCTTGTTTTTGAGAGTAACCTTTAACAACAACTCTTGCCTTGAACTTATCAATAGAGCCATCTGGATTCATTTTCATTTTATAGACCCATTTACAAAGTAGTGCTTTTCATCCTGTAGGCAAATTCACCAAATCCCAAGTTTGATTTTCGTGTAGTGAATTTATCTCACTCAACATGGCTTTCAACCATTTTTCCTTGTAGGGTGATTCCATGGCTTGTTTGTAAGTTTCTGGATCTTTTATTAGATTTTCTACGTCAGCAACAGCTGCCAGTATGAAATCATCATACCGTTGTGGTGGCTGTATGGCTGATCTGTTTCTCAAACTATATCGCTCAGGATCAGGTTCTGTTTGAGTATCTTCTTCGTTTTCGTGTCGAATCAATTCGTTCATTTCGTGTTCACCTAGTTCATGTTCAGGTTCATCTACAGCATCATCAGGTTCATGATCAGAGGCTTCGTAAAAATCTTGTTGATCATCATCTGTTTCATGACCTTGACTTGTAATTTCAACTTGCTGATTCAAGACTGGATCTGGAGTTGATTCATTTTCAGTATTTTCAACGTTAAGTTCAATTTTTGTAGTTGGGAACGAAACTAACGGTCTTACTACAAAAGATTCAGTAAGCACTGTTCAAACACATGCTTAGTTAGACAAGCATTAAGCATTTAAGCATTGGTCAGCGAGCGTTTAAAATGTCCCTACCACAAAACCTTATTTAACGCTTGTTTCGGTAGACAGTGTTAAAGTACGTGAATGTTATTGAATTATGGCAACCTTGGCAAATATTCATTCAGTCACTCGCCCTGCATTCATGTCGATTTCATTTTACGCAGATCTGATAGGCGTATAATGATGAATTTTGGTTTTCACAAGCTATTATTACGGACTATATTAATGATATCAGCAAATTATAAGATTGGAATAAGTAATAAATTACAACAAATACGTTAGATTATTTATAAAATTTCGTAATACCAAAAAATATTGAGCATAATGGAACGTAACTAACACTGACGTAATTGTCAAATGTGGTCAAATGTAGTTTCATTTGTTAAAATTGTTAAATAAAATTTTTATTTGAGGATCCACCTCTAGCATCACATGCTAGATCATCCTTTATTAAATAAATAATCTTGTTACCAAAGTTGTATATTCGAATGGATTAATTCTCTCACGATGTATTCTATCTCAAAAATTATCCGTGTAATCCATATCCTCCATGTCAATTAAATTTAAAATATCCATACTCATTTATAAAATCAAAAGAAATCTTTAATATTAACTATTAAGTATACGCAAAACGAAATTTGACACAATACGTCAGAGGAAGAGAGGCCGTTAACTAGATAGACACTCGTTAAACCAGCATATGGCGGTGGTTAAATTTAAATAATGCTCAAGCATTGTTAAACCCCAAACAATGCCTAGACACTCTTTTGTAGTAAAGTTTTTTTTTAACGTGTTTTAAGCCTGATTAAAGTGTGTTTAATGTTTTTGTAGTAAGACCGTATATGTTTAAGTTGTTCTAAATGGCCACTGCAATCTGAATAAAATTTTGTTTGAAGAATTTTAACGTCTTAAGCTCTTATTCATAAAAATCCCTTATTAGAGGCTTAAAACGTTCAATAGTTAAAACGCTCATAAGACCTTAATAAGCTTATTATAAAATTGCTATTCATAAACGTTCCATAAGCCTGTCATAACTAATATGTCGCTATTAGTTAGTTTATCATTGTTATGTTGCCGTTCTGATGAATTCATAGACAAAAAAGCTAAAATCTCGGTATCCACGCCCCAAATGACAGTAAAGTGATTTTTTTATGTGATATTTTGACATTTCTTATGAAAATATAACCCAATTTACTTGTGTGATAAATAAGTGATTTTGTTAACAAATTTTTGATTCGCAATTAACTATGGAATCCAAAAGTGGATAAAAAACAGCAAAGAAGCGAAAATTGGTCACAGGAAGATAAAGTGAGTGTTTTTTTTTTTTAATATTTATTTGCCATTAGTTGTGTTTATGTAGTATTTTCTGTTTATTAATTTCTTACTTTTACTTCCGTAGCATCTATTGTTGGAATTGGTGAGGGAGAGAGTTGAAGCGATCGAAAATAAAAATACGGACACTAATTACAATTACAAAATACAAGCAGCGTGGGCGGATTTACAAGTCAGGTATGTATAGCTTAGTTTGGCAATTGCTAAGACATGAACTAACACATATTTAATGCGTACGTTATTGTTATATTAGATGTTTGTTAAAGTTGTTCATTATTTCCAGCTTCAATAGTAGGTATGTGCAATGGTACCACACGTACCATTACTCAGCTGAAATCCCAGTGGGGCATTTTAAAGATGACCCAAAAACGACAAAAAGTAGAAGAAAGAAAACAAACTGTTGTGACTGGTGGTGGTCCACCGCCGCCAAGGAAGCCAAACAACACTGAAGATATAAGTTCGTGGCTCCCAAACGAATTCATTATAGATACAAACGAGTTTGATTCAGACCAAATAAATCAGGTAATTTCATGTTTAGCTTTCAAATATTCCCTAACCTAAACAAATTATTTTATTAAATATTTTTTATTTGTTATAAATATATTTATTTTATTATTTTTAAAACACCTTCAACAAATCTGCTCATATTCTTTGGACTGATCGCATGATGCAAATTTAAAACAAAAAATTATTATTATTATTTTATTAGAAATTGTAAGCATTGCTGTCATGAGGGAACCACTTTTATTTTTCTCAAAGTTTTCTAACTGTGAATTTTGAAAATCGGTGCAGTAGTTTTTGAGTTTATCACAAACAGACAGACAGATGGGGCGGAGGACTTTGTATTATAATATGTAGTGGAGAAATAATAAATAATTATGTGTGGACAATATCACATAACACCATGACAATGCAAAGTTGATAGTGTGTTATTGCACCACAGCCTTCGGGCTCACATAGCTCTAATATGCTCATATCTATAAAATATTGTATGCCAAATAAACATCCCACATAATATTTCATCACCACACATAATATGTGCTATTTTTATTTCAGCCAGAAAACTATGCTGCAAATATTGCGAATCATGAAATGGAGTGTCGGAAGGAGCTTCATGAAGCCTAAATTAAAAATGAAGAGAAGAAAGAGAGAATATTGGACCTAAAAGAAATTAAATAAAATTTTCCATTTCTTCTTTATAAATTTTAAAATGGTGTAGTGTCTCAGATTTGTTTTTCATGAAATAGACACGTCCATATCTACTGTAATCGTCAATAAAAGTGACGAAATATCTGTTTTTTCCATATGAGGCTGCGACAGGACCACACACGTCACTATGTACAATCTCCAGTCTTTGAGTAGTTCGAGGAGTTGTTCGCTGTGGAGGTCTTGGTACATTAGTCATTTTAGCTTGAATACATGCGTCGCAGTCGGACAGTGTTTCTTTTTTGTCAAAATTTAATCCAACATAAGTCTCATTGTTGAGCGCTAGATGGATATCTTTATCGTTCATATGACCAAGCTTCTTGTGCCAGTCTAGTAAAGATCCTTTATTTGTCTTGTTCGATACTGCTTCAGGCGAAGCTGCATAGTTTTGTTCGAATTTTTGCATTTTTACATAATAAAGTCCACTGTTCTTAAACTTTTCTGCAGTCATAACTATATCTCCTGTAATATTACGTACTAATGCTTTATCTTTAACAAAAGTAACAGAAGCTCCATGTTCAGTCATTTTAGGCACTGATAGTAGGTTTTTGCAAAGAGATGGTACATACAGAGTGTTTTCGAGATTAATTTCCCTTTGTTTATTTTTCAGTGTTACTCTGCCTTCTCCTTTAATTTCAGTTGAGTGCTGTTCTGAAGCAAAATTAAGTTTTCTTGAAACTGTTCTTATATTTTTGAAGTGTTCGCGTTCAAACGTCATATGTGAGGTACAGCCACTGTCAAGAACCCAATCGTTTTGGTTCGAAGTGAGGAAGCACTCTTCAGCAAAATAGGAACTTTTTGAGTTTGTGTCTTTATTTTTCTTCCAGCATTTTGAGCAAATCTTGTGATTCTTCTTTAGAAAAATTTTACGTCCCGATTTCTTACAGATTTTGCAAGATACGTATAGTGCGTTTTCATCCTCACGTTGTTCACTGACCTCGACGTCACTTCGATTATCTTAATTTTGAGTTCCTCCGGTTTGGGTAAGGTGTCTCGTGACTCCATAGCAAATCTAAAATTTTCGTATTCACTGGAGAGACTGTACAGCATTAGGATAGTTAGGAGATCCTGGTTTATTTCTACATTCATTTCTGCCAGTTTATCAACAGTATCCATAAATTTGTTCAGGTGCTCGCGAATATCATCATCTTCGAGTTTTGTAAGAATTAGCCGCTTTAAGAGAGTAGCCTTTCTCGCGGGGCCTTTACTTGCATGAATATCCTTAAGTTTATCCCATAAAGCTTTTGCAGTTGTGCATTTTTTAATGTCTTTCAGCTGGGATGGTGCAATTATAGTCCAGTAAAATTAGACATCACAGTATGCGTCAAATCCGGTAGTTCTGATTTTTTGTAGACTTGTTAATGATGTTGGCCTAATGAATAATCCAAGTTTGTGACCTCGAGCGTCGAACGCAACTTTGTCAAAAATCGAAAAAATCAGATTTTTTTCAAATTTTGGCGATTATAACCCTAAAAGACTAGTTTTTGAAAAAACTTTTCAGTTTTTAAAGTAGACTAAATTTGCTACAATGTGATACTAGAACTGTCTATGTAGAACTAATAGTTTCCGAGATTAAGCCTTTCAAAGTTTATCATTTTTTTCGAACTTCGCATTTTTTTGCAATTCTGCCCTTCTGAATGAATTTTGACCCTGATTATACTATCGACGCCCTGTACTTTTATGATGGGATGTTAAAAAATAAAATGAGAAGTGTGGATGATAATGTTTAAGCTAAACTACGAATAATGAAGTAAAAAAGATAAGTACAACAAAAGTAAATAAGTTTATTTGTTAGGAAATTGAGTAATTTTCAAAATCAAAAAAATAAATTAATTTAGCCCTCTTGGAAGGTCCCGGTAAAGGTTCGTCCGTATCTGGATCGACGTATTGAGATGGCATATCCCCATCAGGGGATGGAGATGAATCGTCGACGTCTTGTGCCCACAAGTCATCCTCCACTTCGATATCGGACAGATCGTCGCCTTCTGGGATATCTACCACTGCAACATCAGGTATATTGTCACAAGAGGCCCCGCTGCAGTGCCTGCAGACTGATGAGCATTTAAATCCTGCCTTCCTTCAGCTGCACGCGTTCCCACAACCCTTCGTGCAGCCGCAAGAGGTGTTGTGGGGCTGCATCTCTAGTTATTATTTTGGGGTTGAGGCCTTGTGGCATGGATATTCACCCCCAGGAGAGAGGGTTCAGTGTGACTCCCAACCACGCCTGTACCTGTAAGAAGATTGTACATGAGAATAGAAAATGATGAATGATATGTAACTGATGCAAGGACAAATTTTTTACCTGATGGCAAGGAGTGAAATCGAGCAGTCTCGTGTAGGAGGTGGCTAGATTGAAGCTGGTTTTCGTCGCAGCCCTGGCGAATAGTTGGTACCGCAGCTCGTCAAGGTTATGTGTTGGGGTTGCCTCCGTGTAGAGCAAAGTGGTTCAAAGAGGATTTTGAAGAAGCGATGCTGGAATACATAACATCTGATGCTTTGCCTCTTCCACATTTATTGTAAAAAAATTCACGTTGGTTTGAGATCGCAGTAAGGATGATCAGCAAGTCAATGTCCTCATCAACGACTACCACTGTATCATAGGTAGAGGCAGCAGTTACAGCTGTAGTGGTGATGAGCATCTTCCTCTGCTTGGAGTACTTGAATGTTGTGATTATTCGAGTGAAGTCTAAACTATTGCAGAAAATTGCGAAGTTCGAAAAAAATGATAAACTTTGAAAGGCTTAATCTCGGAAACTATTGGGTCTACAGAGACAATTCTATTATCATATTGTAGCAAATTTAGTCTACTTTAAAAAAGTCATAAAAAGTTTTTCAATAACTAGTGCTTTATGGTTATAATTTCCAAAATTTGAAAAAATAACTATTTTCTCGCGTTTTTTTTTATTTTTGACAAAGTTGCGTTCGGCGCTCGTTTGGCGCACTATATCCCTGATGGAGATATGTCATCCCAATACGTCGATCCAGATACGGACGAACCTCTACCGGGATCTTCCAAGAGGGCTAATTTAATTTATTTTTTCGATTTTGAATATTACTCAATTTCTTAACAAATAAACTTATTTACTTTTGTTGTACTTATCTTTTTTACTTCATTATTCGTAGTTTAGCTTAAACATCATCATCCACACTTCTCATTTTATTTTTTAACATCCCATCATAAAAGTACAGGGCGTCGATAGTATAATCAGGGTCAAAATTCATTCAGAAGGGCAGAATTGCAAAAAAATGCGAAGTTCGAAAAAAATGATAAACTTTGAAAGGCTTAATCTCGGAAACTATTAGTTCTACATAGACAGTTCTAGTATCATATTGTAGCAAATTTAGTCTACTTTAAAAACGTCCTGAAAAAGCTTTTTCAAAAACTAGTCCTTTAGGGTTATAATCGCCAAAATTTGAAAAAAACCCGATTTTTTCGCGGTTTTTTCGATTTTTGACAAAGTTGCGTTCGACGCTCGAGGTCACAAACTTGGATTATTCATGAGACCAACATCATAAACAAGTCTGCAAAAAATCAGGCGACAATTTTACTGGACTATTAGTAATATGAGCTCGGCTCTTGCCTGTTTGTCGCCTTCAAGTTCTACGGTGCTAGGAGTTGCAGGTAAAGAATTATAATGTAGAAAGAAGCTCATTTCCCTACAGACAGGCTGTTGGAGCTTTGACATATTTGGCAGTGGGCACGAGACCCGACATAGCATACGCCGTCAGCAAGGCATCTAGAAACTTGGAGACACCTACAGCGAATGACGTCATACTAGTAAAACGGATCTTCCGTTATTTAAAAGGAACCATAGACAAAGGCCTAGTTTATCGTCACAATAAGGAGTCACCTACAAAATTACTATGCTATTCTGACTCTGATTTTGCGGGAGATCAATCAACTGGACGATCCAACATCTGGGATGGTCTGCTTGCTCTCAGGAGCTGCTATCAGCTGGAAGAAGTCAGAGACAAAAGATCGTATCTATTTCATCCACCGAAGCAGAAACTATCGCTGCAAGCGAAGCTGCTCAAGAAATATTGTGGTTGAATGGTCTATTTAAAGATTTAATCACCTTAGAAAGACTTGAACTCTACTTGGACAACGAATCAGCTGTGAAGCTTTCTCATAATCCAAAGTACGAGTACCACAAACGTACGAAACACATTAAACTCAAGCATCTCTTTGTACGTGAATGTGTCACCAACGGAGAACTACTAGTGAAACAAGTTCCTTCCAATAATCAACTGGCAGATATGTTCACTAAGCCACTCTTCGGTCCCAGACTAGAAGAATTAAGTGAAAATATTGGTTTGAAGAGAATTTCTAAATAGAATTCACAAATTCTTAAAAGTTCAGAGGATGTAAAGAGGATACATGAATCCAGAAGTTTCGTCCACCAGAAAAGTGGCGACAGGAAAATTAAGACAATACCTCCGTCTTGTATACAATAAATTTAAGGGTGAAGTACCCCACATTGATCACCAAACAAATTTAGCATTGGCCTACTGCATTAGCCGACGTCGACGATACTGCAGTTCCCGACGTAACCGCTATTGCAGTTTCGTCACCCATACTAAAGACGCACTCAATATCTAAACCGCCGGAACGAATTAGTCTCCGGCTGTCCTCAACATCTAACAAGATAGACAAAGAAGAATGGGCAGAGCGCAATTGCCTGCAGTCGGAGACTTCCTGTGCTGGAGGGCTCACTGACATTAGCGAGTCCTCTTCCGACGAAGACGACGACGAAGAGGACGACGACGAAGAGGACGGTGATTATGATGACGCTGAAGAAAAAGATAACGGAGATGATGATGCTTCGGACGACGAAACGGAACAAACAATACGAAAACCTGCAAGCATCATCACCATCCTAGACGACGAGGATAAATTACCCCCCCCCCCCCCCCCCCCCCCCGCCCCGCCGGTGCTATGTGACATTTAGGAGACCTACAAGGACCTACAAGAACAAGGAAATACAAGGAGAAAATGAAGACGACGGCTAGTTATGCCAAATATTTTTGTAAAAAAAAATAACGCAAGATGTCAGTTTTCCATAAAAGAAATCACTGCTTCAATCTAATCGTGTATGTAGATATTTGAATCATTAACGAAGCCTTAGAGTTTATTTAATTATTTCGTGTATGTAGCCTATTTGAATAATTGAAGCCAGTATACTTGCTCCCTAATACCAGTAGACTTTTTATTGTAAAGAAATATTTTTAAAGATGTGCATATTTTTATTTAATTTCACATTAAAATGTAAAGAGGATACATGTTAGTCTATGTGTTTATGGTATTTACGTTGCCATGGTTAATTGTAAAATATTGATTGTTATTATCTGTCAACAAAATGTACATATTATTTTAACTAAAATAATATACGTCTTTACTTGTTTAATCCTTTATTTAATTTCACATTAAAAACTTAATATGGTAGCAGAGCGTTAACTGATCCCTGATATAATTATTATTTTTGTCTTTTACGTGGTGTTAAACTCGTGCACAACAAAAATGCCGAAAACAACATTCCACATCGAACCGCTGGATAAGGACAATTACGACACATGGGCGATTCAAGCCGAAGCCGCGCTAATAAAAAACCAATTGTGGAAATATGTAAATAATTCTTTACCTGCAACTCCTAGCACCGAAGAACTTGAAGGCGACAAACAGGCAAGAGCCGAGCTCATATTACTAATTGCACCATCCCAGCTGAAAGACATTAAAAAATGCACAACTGCAAAAGCTTTATGGGATAAACTTAAGGATATTCATGCAAGTAAAGGCCCCGCGAGAAAGGCTACTCTCTTAAAGCGGCTAATTCTTACAAAACTCGAAGATGATGATATTCGCGAGCACCTGAACAAATTTATGGATACTGTTGATAAACTGGCAGATATGAATGTAGAAATAAACCAGGATCTCCTAACTATCCTAATGCTGTACAGTCTCTCCAGTGAATACGAAAATTTTAGAGTTGCTATGGAGTCACGAGACACCTTACCCAAACCGGAGGAACTCAAAATTAAGATAATCGAAGAATGTGATGCTCAACATCGTGACGTCGAGGTCAGTGAACAACGTGAGGATGAAAACGCACTATACGTATCTTGCAAAATCTGTAAGAAATCGGGACGTAAAATTTTTCTAAAGAAGAATCACAAGATTTGCTCAAAATGCTGGAAGAAAAATAAAGACACAAACTCAAAAAGTTCCTATTTTGCTGAAGAGTGCTTCCTCACTTCGAACCAAAACGATTGGGTTCTTGACAGTGGCTGTACCTCACATATGACGTTTGAACGCGAACACTACAAAAATATAAGAACAGTTTCAAGAAAACTTAATTTTGCTTCAGAACAGCACTCAACTGAAATTAAAGGAGAAGGCAGAGTAACACTGAAAAATAAACAAAGGGAAATTAATCTCGAAAACACTCTGTATGTACCATCTCTTTGCAAAAACCTACTATCAGTGCCTAAAATGACTGAACATGGAGCTTCTGTTACTTTTGTTAAAGATAAAGCACTAGTACGTAATATTACAGGAGATATAGTTATGACTGCAGAAAAGTCTCAGAACAGTGGACTTTATTATTGTTATGGCTATTAGTTAGCCATTCCAACTTCGAGATTCTCCAGCGGTCTCAGAATGCCATATTAAAAACTATTCTCAAGGCACCCTGGTTTATAACCAACGCTGAAGTCCATCATTTCTCAAATACACCTACCATAAGAGAGGAGATCGGTAAAACCTGCAAAAATTATAAAAATCGCCTGAGGACTCACCCAAATGAGCTAGCCCAAATGCTTCTTTGCAGCAATCCACCAAAAAGATTGAAAAGGTCACACATCCTGGAGCTGGACAAAAAGTTTTCTTCCAGCTAAATTTAATCGAAGGAGCAGTTTCCTTAGTGTTTTTGGGAGTGGTGTTCTTGTTGGAGGATACTCTCACAATATTAGATACAAACAACAGATCCGATTATAGTTCTTGACTGATTGCGGATAAAATAAAAAATAAATAAAAAAAAAAGGCTATTAGTCGACTGTTCTCGAAACTTCAAGCATAGACCTGTTCGCAACTTCCGTCTCGCTCGCACAAATCTCCACTTCTCACGATAGCTAGATCGTGGCTACGTCTCTCTTTGTTAGTGTCAGGCCAAACTGTTCCTTACGATTACGACATAAGGTTCACATTCCACTAACAGCGATAGCATTCCAGAACTTTAGCGCAAACATGTTTACATCGTTTAATAATCCAAAATAATAGTATCCAAAATAATCCAGGCCGACTGCGCGGTTATAAATACGGGCGCGATCGCTCAGGAGGGACAGTTCTGCGGTAACTAGCGATACGATCACAACACTTTGGAGTTTTTGCGAAGACATCTGTGACAGTGCATTAGTGATACGTTGAGTGAATTAGTGACGACTTTTGGCAAGTTTTACGGTTCATCTGAAGAAGCCCTGTAATTTTGGAAGTCAACTTGGTCTGCGAGAATAAACGGCATTTTTTACTCACCCCGCACGTAACAACTGGTGTCAGAAGCGGAATGCCGTTAATGCCACGGGACGAAGGAACTCGTACTCCACGGACCAGGAGACAAGTGGAAATGGATGCTGCGAGACAACGAGGACTTGAGGAGCCGGAGGAAAGCACCGATGCTGAACTGCTTCCTACGGCAGCACCCCCATCGAGCCCGTCGATGGACCTCGCTGCGCTGTTAGCTGCTGTACAGAGCGTACAGGCCAGTCAGGAAGCCGCTAGCCAAATGATGCTTTCGAAATTGGACTCGTCTTGATGTAATCTGTGACAAAGTCAAACAGGTAGAGTCCGAAGTCAAAGGCGTCTCGCTGAAAGTAGAAGGCCTGGAAGAGAGACTCGACCAAACCGACAGTCGCCACCAAGCGCTCGCTGAGAAAGTCCAGAAGTTGATGACGAGGGAGGCAGTCATCGCTGCGCCGGTACCTACACAAGGCAGGACTTGCCACGGTTTGATGGCACATCATCCTGGACAGGCGCTGGCTGGGAGAAAGAAAGCCCCTGCTATTACTATCAAACAAGCTTCTAACGGAAACAGTTTAATCATCGAGGGTACTCTGAACGGGAAAATGTGCAGGTTCACAATAGACACAGGAGCATCGCGCACCATTGTAAGACCTGAACTCTTAAAACGAACTATTTCATGGAAGCAACGATCTCCAACATGTCAGCTGCGAACAGCAACAGGCCAGCCAGTACCTGTCCTCGGTGACTCAGACGTAGAAATTGGAATTGGTAGTCAGTTGTATTCAAACTCAGTGCTGATTGCTAATATAACCGACGACTGCATATTAGGACTGGATTTCTTAAAAAATCACCGCTGTATTTTGAACGTCGACCAAGGAGTACTCGAATTTCCGGAACAAGAGGTTTTCCTAGAAGGATCGACCCCGTGTACACTGTATTGTTTAAGGGATGTGAAACTGGCCCCCAGAACAGAAAATCTAGTAATGACGAAATTCTCATCCAATGTCAAGAACGGATTATGTGTCATTGCGGAGGATGAAGGAACACGTCATCCTAATTGGATAATGGCCAGAACACTACTAATGACAAACAGGATCGGCAGAGTAAGAATTTTAAATCTCAGCAATGAAGAGGTACAACTGAGAAGAAACAGCGTACTTGGAAAGTGCCAGGAAGTGAAGTATTTAAGACGTATAAGCAGTACATCAAACGCAGGAATAAGCACCGATTACCAGGTATCGCAATTATTAGATTCGTTGAAAGGAAATTTGTCGTCAGTTCAGTTGAGGCAAGCTCAGGATCTTTTAATGCGATTCAAAGACATTTTTGCCGTGGACAATGATTGCGGTAGAACAGGACTTGTGAAGCACAGAATAGACACCGGTGATTCAAGACCTACAAAGACCTCGTCGAATCCCGTGGGCAAAAGAAGCTGAAGTTGCCGATATGGTAAGGGATATAGCGGCAAACAACATCATCGAACCGTCTACAAGCCCCTGGTCGTCTCCTGTGGTGCTGGTGAAAAAGAAAGATGGCACAACCAGGTTTTGCGTAGACTACCGAAGGCTGAACGACGTTACCAAGAAGGACAGCTATCCCCTGCCGCGTATTGATGACACTTTAGATATGCTCAGTGGAATGGAATTGTTTTCTACCGTTGATCTTAAAAGTGGGTACTGGCAGGTGGAAATAAGTCCGGAAGATAAGGAGAAAACAGCATTCTCTACGGGCATCGGAAATGGACTTTGGCAATTCAATGTCATGCCGTTTGGTTTGTGTAATGCTCCCGCAACGTTTGAACGCCTTATGGATAGAGTTATGGTGGGCCTTCTGGGAGATGTTTGCCTGGTGTACCTGGACGACGTAATTATCATGGGTCGTGACTTCAAGGAACATCTCCAAAACCTTGAAAAGGTGTTCAACCGTCTACGCGAGGCAAACTTAAAACTAAGTCCTAAGAAGTGTACCTTCTTCAGCAACGCAGTTAGCTATCTGGGGCACATAATCACCAAGGAAGGAGTTCAAACAGGCCCAGAAAAGATCAAAGCTGTAAAAGATTGGCCTACACCAAAGAATAAAACGGAAGTCAGATCATTTCTCGGTTTATGCGCATATTACAGGCGCTTTGTCAAGAATTTCTCATCGATAGTCAAACCCCTCCATCGCCTTACTGAAGATAAACAGGTGTTTTCTTGGGACGCAAATTGTGACAACGCTTTCGAAGAACTGAAACAGCGTTTATGTGAGTCCTCGATATTGGGCTATCCGACACGTAATGGAAGATTCATTGTGGATACGGATGCCAGCAACACGGGTATTGGTGGAGTGTTATCGCAAGTGCAGGGAGACAAACAAGTTGTGATTGCATACTACAGCAAAACTCTTTCCAGGCCAGAGAGGAACTACTGTGTTACACGTCGAGAGTTGTTAGCTGTAGTGAAGACCTTGCAGCACTTTCACAAATATCTCAATGGACGTGAGTTCACCTTAAGAACGGACCATGCTGCACTTAAATGGCTCCTTCAATTTAAAAGTCCTGAAGGACAGGTAGCACGTTGGATTGAGCAATTGCAGGAATTCCATTTTGCAACAGAACATCGAAGTGGTAAAGGTCATGGTAATGCCGACGCTTTATCGAGAAGACCATGTCCTGAAAACTGTACACTGCAAGAAACAAGAGTCTCAGGAATCAGTAAAAATTATCCGTAACCAAGGATTAGATGACGACTGGAGTAGAGAAAATATGAGGAAGGCGCAAGAGGAAGATGACGACATGCGATTGATCTTAGATTGGATGAAAAAGGGAACGAAACCTGAGTGGGCGGACGTATCACCTTCCAGTCAAAAGTTACTGGGCTTAATGGGATAGTTTGGCCCTGGAAGGCGGAGTCTTATGCAGGAAATGGGAGTCTAATACCGGATATCAAGTTACGGTACAGGTCGTAGTCCCTCGAAGCAAGGTATCTCCTCTACTACGTCATATCCATGATGGGGTGTCTGGTGGTCCTCGTAAGCGGATGAAAGAGCATCCCAAGCTTCCTTCGCTGTCTTGCATGATCTTACATGGGTGATTGCCATACCATCTACTGTGAGACATATTTTTGATAACGCCTTTTGATCGTTACGTGATCTCTTCTCAGCAGATATATCATTACCTTGAGGGTATCCGATGATGGTCTCCCATAAATCTTCATGCATAAGGTACATACGCATTTTAAATTTCCATACGGAATATCCATCTCTGTTTTCTAGTGATTTTATACAAGATAGAGAATTATTTGACATATTTATACGTACAGCTGTTCGATGTCACAATAAAATTAATTTGAAATATTTTCGTAAATTATTAAAATATTACACGAATTTTCAAAATTTATATATATGTGCATATAAAAATAAATTGCCGATTCACTTTTAAATGAAAAATAACATATTTATCCACATGTTATGACTGCATGGAGGTAGGACATAAACGTCCAGACTGTCCTTATAAGAAGAACAAGAAGAAGAAACCCGTCAATCACAGAAATTCTCTATGTGCATTGAATGTTAATGAGAACTTAGAGAGTGATAAATGGTTTATTGATTCTGGAGCTTCAGCCCACATGACATCACGAGCGGATTGGATGGAAAATATGAGAGGTTCATCTATTGGGAATGTGACTATAGCAAATGGAGATATATTGCCCAGTCAAGGTGTTGGTGATATTTCCATTACCAGTTGCTGTAAAAATACTGATATAAAGAAGATTACTGATTTGGTTTATGTACCGAATTTGAACTCTAATCTTATTTCAGTGAAGAAGGCTGTAGATAAAGGTTTTAGTGTAGTTTTTGATAGAACTGGTTGTAATTTTTATGATTCTAATGCTTTTTCTTGTACAGGTGATGTAATTTTACATGGTTCTGTATGTGGTGGACTGTATTCTTTAAATTGTACAGTAAACTCAAAAACCAAATTATCTGCTTTTGAAACCCACTCTGATGTTTCTAGCTTCAAGCTTTGGCATAGACGCTTAGGTCACTTATGCCGCATCGGAATGGATCAACTGAAAAAGGGACGCGCAGTAGGCGTGGACTACTCGGAAGTCGATAAGGAACCATGTATCCCGTGTATTGAAGGTAAAAAGACTAGGAAACCTTTTAAGAAAGTTTCACATAAAAGATCAACAACTGTTTTAGAAATTATTAATTCAGATATTTGTGGACCACTGCCTGAAACGTCATTTCAAGGCAATAAGTATATTTTATTTTTTATAGATGATTTTTCTCGTATGACTTTTGTATTCTTTATTTCTTCAAAAGCGGACGTAAAGAATAAGTTTCGTATTTTCCAGTCGATGGTAGAGCGGGAAACAGGAGCAAAAATTAAGACACTAAAGAGCGACAATGGGAAAGAATATGTTAATGCTGAATTTTCGAACTATTTACAAAGTGAAGGAATTCAACATCAAACAACAGTTCCCTACAGTCCCCAACAGAACGGGATCGTAGAAAGGACCAATCGTTCCATTATGGAGAAAGTAAGGTCAATGCTCTCTGATAGTTTTCTTTCTCCGGTCTATTGGCAAGATGCTGTAGAGATGGCTGTGTATCTCAAAAATAGATCTCCTCACCGTGCTCTCGAAGGTAAGACTGCGTACGAGAAGTGGTATAATAAATTACCAAATCTTTGTCATCTACGTGTTTTTGGATGTAGAGCTTTTATCCATGTCCCCGATTCTAGTCGGAAGAAATTGGACATTGTAGTGTATGCATCTTAGATTTGTTCACTGGCAACATTAAAAAGACAGTCTAAATTTTAGACTAGATTCGTCACGTGGTACGTTTTAGACTCTAAAACATACCACGTGACGAATGTCACCAATCCACGGGGATAAGTTAGTGCGTAAGAGATATAAGAGATATAGTTGCGTGTGTGTCCGGGAGTGATACGTGAGATAATATATAGGTGGCTCTGACGCGTGAGCACTACAGACATGAAAGCCTCTGAACATATTTTCGTCGGATATTCAGAAAATCCGAGAAGTTATTATTTCAGGGACATAAGATATCCCCGAAGACTTGTGAAAAGCAGAGATGCAATTTTCTTTGAAAATTATTTTCAAGATTTGAAAGGAAACAGACCTTGTAAGTTTGGTAATAATTTAACTAAACCAGCAAGTATACCTCTTTTGTTGGATTCACAAGCAAACTCGTCGACTAGGTCAGATAGTCGAACATCTAAGACAAGCGCTGTCATCGATAATGTGCACATTCAAGCAGATATTGCACAAGTATCAGAAGATATTGACCCAGACATTGATGTCGTAGAGCAATGGCATAATGCTGAATCTCGCAATGAGTCAATTCAACCTTCATCAGAAGAAATTGAATCTGGTACTGATATTATAGAACCAAGATATAATTTGAGACCTAGAAAATCTAATACTGCTGCCAATTGTGTAAGTATGCAGACTTCATCTCTTCAGTCAATGGATGAACCTACAAGCTATTCACAGGCCGTTAATGCAGAAGATAGAGATAGATGGTATCAAGCTATGCAAGATGAATATCAGTCACTTCTTGAAAAACAAACTTGGGTTCTCGTTGACAGACCTGATAAGGTCATACCTTGTAAATGAATCTACAAGTTGAAGAAAAATGCACATGTAGTTCAGGGAAATTAGCATTTTACCTTGGAAAAACTCCAACCAAGCTGAAAATTTGTGTACATGTACCTTTTAGCTCCCCAAATAACCTCTGAAAAGTCCCACGAGTCCAGGGGTGGGCATAAGTTTTAACAGCTAAAAAACGGTGAAAAAAATTATCTTTTTTTGGTTTTTTGCCAATATCTTCGTTCCTGTTGATCTTACCGCTATAAAGTATACTTATATAAAAGAAAGAATGGAAAATTCTCTACAAAAAAGGTAATATGTAGTTTATCGATAAAATCAGTCATTTCCACGGAAAAAGGTGCCAAACATGGGATTGAGTTTTGTAGTTTCACGCCATTGCGTGGTACGTTCTGTGTGGCGGCGCCAATAGCAGCTGTGCCTCCCCTCTGACGTCAGTGACGGGTTTATACCTGCTTCTGTTGGTCGGGTCGTGGGGTGTGCTCAATGCACAGTCCCAAACAGTCCCTAAGCGTCTCTACATGATACTGGACGTATATTGTCGCGTTATCGGGGCCGTTACTCAAAATGGAACAATTGTGTGCTATTTGTGACAAATCCCTCGCAAGTGGCGAGTCTGTAACAGTTCAGCGGGGAATAGACAAGTTAAAGGACGTAAGTTGTGAGAGAAATGACGGAAAAATTGCACTTTTTAGTAATGTGCAATCTATCCAAGTGCACGTGGCTTGCCGTAAAGAGTATACTCGCAGGTCGAATATAGACTCGTTCAAGCGGAAGCGTACTATTGAGGATGCTGCTGGTTCATCGGCAGGTAGTCCGGTAAAAAGCAAGATGAGATCATCCGAACCGTCTTTTGATTTTAAGAGACTTTGTATTTTCTGCGGAAACGAGGCTGATGAGGAAAAAGAAAATAAACACGAAAAGCACCGCCGCGAAATAATCAAACGCGTTTCAACAATTGGCTTCAAAGAAACCGTAATGCAGACCGCTGAAAAAAGAAAAGATGCAGAGGCACGAGCTGTTAAGAAAAGGATTATTTTCGAGATAGATTTAGTTGCAGCTGAAGCTAAATATCACGCTAATTGCTTCGTCCATTTTCTTACACCAGGCACGGGGAAAAAAACAGGTCGTCCTGTTGTAACGTATGAAAAATAGTTCCATTAAAATATTACCATAATAAATAATTTGTGATTAAGAAATAAGTATTAAATAGCCCCATCTAGCGTATCTTAAGGGAATGATCAGATCCCCATAATCTACACTAGCGTACTCTATAGTGGAGGGGAAGCATTAGTGGTGGTGCGACCCATGATCTATGGATATCTATGAGATTAGTCTATGGAATCGATTGAAAGCGACATCTAGAGAGTAAAAGGCAACATTATGAGCGCTTGTCAAAGTAGCTATTTTTCGCATCCGGGGGGTGCGATGAAATTTATTAAAAACAAAGAAAGGAAAGTGTCGGTGACGGAAAAAGAGCTTCTCTTGGTCAGCGGATCTGAAACCGAACGGTCGCATTGAGAAATTTAAATCAGATTTTAAGACAGATTGTCAAAGCCCTATAGCTGCGTAGCATTTTAAATTGATTTTTGATTTGAGCTGAGCCAGCATCGTTTGCAGCGGTTGGTGTTGGTGACGAATTCCGTCTCCAACAAATTTGCATTTCCAAGGCAACGATATTTTAACGGTCACATAAGTGATTGGTGAGAGGCTTGCCAGCAATCTACAGTAGCTGCGTGAGGTCCCGAAGGTCGACGGTGTGGTTGGTGGCATTGGATGGTGAGGCACCCTACTGCGTCCACCCTCCGCACCGCATAACCTTGACGGCGACAGCGACGGCCACCTTTTGCATAAGGTACCCCCTTATCTATTTTTTGTGACTGCACACTACAGCGTGCAAGTGAAAGTGTCTTTTTAAAGAGTGATAGTATTTAAACCATCCCTAATCAATAAGAATAAGAAGAACAACGCACAGACTGAACTCCAACCTGATTTGTATATGTACATAGTCATAGAATAAGAATAGATTAAGTTTAGAATTAAGGTATTGTCTTTTGTATAGTATAAATATTGTGTGTGTTCCTAGTAAAATGTAAGTAGTTTCCAAACTTGGTTTTTTTCATTAGCTTCATCCCTGATCAGTAGGTTTCTGACGTGGTTGGCGCCCTGGATAAAGGTACAGTATCATGCACTACTGCTGTTTCTACGTCGGTGAGTGGGGTGTTCCAGTCAACCCGACTGGACACGTTACACTGTGGATGTACGAATTGTCGCAGCGATGGAAAATGTTTTCTCCTATATCGAGAATAATGATGACTGCCAATTTACCTTTACTGAGTTGAAAGGAGTTCTCGGAGATTTTAAACCAGACGACAAAACCATTAAAGCGAAGCTTCAAGAGCGGTACGGAGATAGGATTGTAATTACGACGAAGTGGAGGACCATCGATTGTTTGTTTCCGAGATACGCACTATAATATTCTCAACAAAACGTGGTACGAAAATAAGAAACAAAACGCCGAGGAAGAACGTTATCGAGTTCTAGCAGCTGCGGCAGCGATTCTTCGACAAGATATGTGTTCTGTAGCCTGTGAAACTGCCTATTATCCTCCGAGCACACGAGTGTTTGACAACGTCAATGAATCTCTACTTTTTTTCATAAGGGAGATCATTATGAAAGGTAAAAAAGGTAAAGTGGAGCCATTACAAAAGAAATGTACCGCCATTAGCCATGCGATAATGTCTGCAGTTCGTCCACGGTCATTTCTGTCACCTCTGCAGATTGGGCTCTCCGCTTATTTGCACAGGCAATTTGCCTCAAAACAACTCGTCGACATTTTATCATGCTTGGGTTTGTGTGCATCTTACAAAGAGACAGTTTTATTCGAAGCTTCAAGTGTATTTCACCCTGAGCCCGTGCTTTCTCCTCCAGAAGACGGATGTTTCATTCAACATGTCTGTGACAATGAGGACCACAACGTGTCCACGCTCGACGGTGCGAATACATTTCATTCCATGGGGATCATTCGAATCATCACTCCGCACGATAAAGTCCATGACGATCAACAGATTTCAAGATTAAGAACGATGCCTACCGCGGCAGAAATGGCAACAGTTACTAAAGTTTCGCTGGAGATTTATGAAAATCGTGGTGTGCAGGGATTGAAGAAAATCACAGTGGACGAACTTGATTGCGATGAGGTAACGATGAAGTCAATGCTCCGAAATACGGATGATTGTGGATGTATGGAAAGTGGAAAAACCTACCAAAAATACCAGGGTGGAGTGGCTTCATGGAACAGTTAACGAAGGATACGGAATATTCGAAGGCGCGGATAATTTATCTGCCGTTTATCAACGCGCCTGCAAGTGATTACAACACGATATATACATCGTTAAAGTGCGTTCTCAAGGATGGGGAAAAATACGGCCATACAACATGCGTCGTCACGTTTGATCAACCCCTTTATTTCAAAGCACGAGAAATTGTCGCGGCATCGGAGGGTGATACACAACTTTCGAAGATAATCGTGAGGCTCGGAGGTTTTCATTTGCTACTGTCATTTCTTGGATCAATCGGATATGTAATGGCAGGAAGTGGTCTAAAGGAAGCAATTAGTACTGTCTACGCACCAAATTCTGTAGATAAAATGTTGCAGGGTCACGCATACTCCAGGGCGATCAGAGCTCATACATTGGTCCAAGTTGCATTGTCTCAAATTGTACTGAATGAGATCACGTTCGACAACGATCACAATGCATTGATAAAGCTTTATCTTGAGAATTCCGACGAAGCAAAGCCAGTATTTGATGAGATCGAAAGTTCAAATGCAGTCGGTGAGTTGAAGAAAGCATTTGATGGTAAAATTTCTGAACTGGAAAATAAAGGCCCAACTGCGAAACTGTGGGTACAGTATTTCGAAATGGTTACAATTGCAAAAGAATTCTATCGCGCTGAAAGAATGGGCTGTTGGAAGGCGCATTTAAATGCTATCAAAAAAATGCTTCCATACTTTCATGCTACGGGGCATTTTCTATACGCCAAATCAGCGCATTTGTATATTCAAGATATGCAAAAACTAGAAAGTTCAATGAAAAATGAAGATTTCCAGAAGTTTACCAACAACTACTTCACCATAAAACGCTCGGACAAATATTTCTGCGGAACATGGAGTGACATGATTATTGAACAAGAGCTCATGAAATTCTCAAAATCGAGAGAGGGCTTCACACGTAGCAGAAGTACGAAGGAAAGCGTTTTAAGTAAATGGATCTTCGGACTATTGACTGCGAGTAACATTTCCGATGGCCTGGAGCATTTCTGTGGACTTTCTTTCGACACCGGGGATCAACATGTCGATGCAAGAGATTCGCGCGTCAGCAGAGATCATGATGATGTACAGAAACTACTTCAATGATTTCAATCGCACAAACCTTTCCCTGATATCCAACAAATTATGTCCATCGTAACGGGCATAATTGGCGACGAGAAAATCAACTGCCACAATGCTCAGAAAATCGGCACTGCTGTGATGAAGAAGAAGATTGGTCAAAATTTTAAAGATATTAAATCCTCCCGCGCTGACAGAGTACTTTCGCTTTTAACAGTCAGTAGTAACGTCAAAGTTCGTGATACAACAGTACCTATCGATCCTTTATTGCTGTTCCAAAGAATCAGTGCCATGAAAAGATCGGATGCGGAGCTCCGTACTTACATCAAACATGAATTGGCTCCGTTTCCGCTATCAATGTTCGTTCTTGGGGACCTGCGCAAAGGGAAAAAATCTGCTTTGTTTGACGTCTTCGAGCCATCATTAGCCGAAATTAATTTCACAACAGTCACGTACGTCATCGACGGAGGATTCCTCTTGCATCGAGTTGTGTGGCATCAGAATGAATCTTTTGATTCGATTTGTGCAAAGTATGTTGATTATGTACAAAAGTACTACGGTTCAAACGCTATCGTAGTCTTCGACGGATACAACAATACCACCAACAGCGTGAAAGCTATAGAACAGCGTCGTCGTGCAGCAAAATCTTCATCTGTTGACACAAACTTCGACGAGACGATGAATGTCACAGTAAGCCAGGAAAAACTCCTCTCGAACAGTAACAACAAGAGCAGATTGATTTCAATGTTGACTGTCAAGTTCAAAGCGAACAATTTCGTCGTTAAACAGGCGAAAGATGATGCTGACGTTTTAATAATCGAAACAGCCCTGGAATGTTCACGCACAAATAGAACAGTTGTTGTTGGGGAAGATGTAGACCTTTTGGTTATTTTGGTTGGCCGCGCTCCGATTGATGAAGAGATCTTCTTTCTCAAGCCAGGCAAAGGAAAAGTCCAACGAACGCTCTACTCTTCTCGGAGTTTCAACAAATATGAAAACATCAGGGATAATCTCCTCTTCCTACACGCTTTCACTGGATGTGACTCAACATCTGCTCTCTTTCATAAAGGGAAAATTGCAGCCTTGAAACTTTTTACGAAACGTCAAGACTTACGTACTGCAGCTCAAATTTTCAACCACAATCAAGCTTCTCAAGAGTCAGTTTCTTCGGATGGAATACGCATCTTCCTAGCTGTCTATGGCGCTCCGGGTAACCAAAATGACTTGGACGAATATCGTTACCAGTGCTTCATGAAAGCTATAGGCAGAAGCAAGTCGGTCCAGTTGAGTATGTTACCCCCCACCGTCGATGCCGCTAAAGAGCATCTATATCGCGTCTATTACCAGGTGCAGAAGTGGTTGGGTAACGAGCTGAACCCTCAAGATTGGGGATGGGTGTTGAAAAACGGTGTATTGGAGCCAATAAAAACTTCGCAACCTCCTGCCCCGGATTGTCTTCTGAATATGATTTTTTGTAATTGTTCAAAAGGCTGTGGCGCTTTGTGCGGCTGTCGAAAGTTGGGACTGCAAAGTTCAGCAGTTTGTGGCAATTGTCGTGGGACATCTTGCCTGAATGCTGCCCCAATCGAGGACCATAACCCCGAAAAAACACATTATACCGACGATACAGAAACAGTAAAATAAAAAATAAATCACGGAGGGATAAGGAGAGAGTGTAAGAAAGTAAATAAAAACTGACTTATATTAACGAGTCTAATTTTCGGAGTTATTTATTCCTCAATATCCACGAAAAAAAAATAGCCTCAACATTTTTATATAATCTTTTTATATATTAAAGTAAAAAATAAGAAAATAATAATAAATAATCTATAATCTAAATAAACAAATAATAACTTTTGTTCTCTGAAATAAAACATTTTTCGTGCCCCAATTCCTATAAAAAAATATAAAAATTAGAAGATAACGCATAGAAAACTATATTTGATTATGAAATGCACTAAAATATCGATAGAAAATTTTTACCGGAGTTTCAATGCCCGATTACGCAAAAACTATTAGTGTTATCAATAAACTTCATTTTGCCTTTTTTGTAGAGAATTTTCCATTCTTTCTTTTTTATAAGTATACCTCATAGCGGTAAGATTGACAGGAACGAAGATATTGGCAAAAAACCGAAAAAAGGTAATTTTTTTCACAGTTTTTTAGCTGTCAAAAGTTATGCCCACCCCTGGACTCGTGGGACTTTTCAGAGGTTATTTGGGGAGCTAAAAGGTACGTGTACACAAATTTTCAGCTTGGTTGGAGTTTTTCCAAGCTTTTGCCTATTTTTCGTCTAATTTCCCTGGACTAATGGTGATTTAACCAAGTTTATGGTATTGATTACTCGGAAACTTTCTCTCCAGTCGTCCGAAATTCTTCTTTACGCAGGCTGTTTGCATTGGCTGTGGAAAAGTGAATGAAAATGCACCATTTAGATGTGGATACGGCATTCCTAAATGGAGATTTGGAAGAAGAAGTTTATATGAGTCAGCCACAAGGATTTTCAAAACCTGGTCAAGAAGATAAAGTATGTTTACTGAAACGTTCACTTTATGGCCTGAAACAAGCTTCGCGATCGTGGTATAAGAAGTTGACAGAAATTTTAAAATGCATAGGTTTTAACCAAACTCCTTTAGAAGCATGCATTTTTACTAAAAAGTTTGGTAATGAGTTAATAATGCTCGCTTTCCATGTTGATGACATTGTCATTTTCTATAAAGAAAATAGAACGCTCAATAATGTCATATCTGACTTACGGAATTATTTTATTTTACAGAAAAGTCTAAGAACAGTGGACTTTATTATGTAAAAATGCAAAAATTCGAACAAAACTATGCAGCTTCGCCTGATCGAACAAGACATATAAAGGATCTTTACTAGACTGGCACAAGAAGCTTGGTCATATGAACGATAAAGATATCCATCTAGCGCTCAACAATGAGACTTATGTTGGATTAAATTTTGACAAAAAAGAAACACTCTCTGACTGCGACGCATGTATTCAAGCTAAAATGACTAATGTACCAAGACCTCCACAGCGAACAACTCCTCGAACTACTCAAAGACTGGAGATTGTACATAGTGACGTGTGTGGTCCTGTCGCAGCCTCATATGGAAAAAACAGATATTTCGTCACTTTTATTGACGATTATAGTAGATATGGACGTGTCTATTTCATGAAAAACAAATCTGAGACACTACACCATTTTAAAATTTATAAAGAAATGGAAAATTTTACAGGAAATAAAATTAAGCACTTGCAAAGCGATAACGGCACAGAATATATCAACAATAAATTCAAAGCCTATTTAGAGGAACAAGGGATTGCAAGACGCTTGTCTGCACCCTACACAGCACACCAGAACGGTCTTGCTGAACGCAAGAATAGAACATTGCTGGAAAAAGCAAGGGCAATGCTGATTGATGCGAATGCACCAATGCACCTATGGGGAGAAGCCATCAACACGGCGAACTATCTTTCCAACAGAAGCATAAACAGTTCTATAGAAAACAGAACGCCGTTTGAAAAATGGATACAAAGAAAACCATGCATCCATCACTTCCATATTTTTGGAACAAAAGCATTCGTACTGCTAAAAGGCCAAAGGTTCCAAATTTTCGCCTAAGGCAATTCTAGGAGTATTCGTTGGATATTCTGATAATAGCAAGGCATACAGGGTGTATGTTCCAACGAAACGCAAGTCATTTATATCCAAAGACGTTAAAATTCTTCAAACAAAATTTTATTCAGATTGCAGTGGCCATTTAGAACAACTTAAACATTTAGTTTCGTTCCCAACTACAAAAATTGAACTTAACGTTGAAAATACTGAAAATGAATTAACTCCAGATCCAGTCTTGAATCAGCAAGTTGAAATTACAAGTCAAGGTCATGAAACAGATGATGATCAACAAGATTTTTACGAAGCCTCTGATCATAAACCTGATGATGCTGTAGATGAACCTGAACATGAACTAGGTGAACACGAAATGAACGAATTGATTCGACACGAAAACGAAGAAGATACTCAAACAGAACCTGATCCTGAGCGATATAGTTTGAGAAACAGATCAGCCATACAGCCACCACAACGGTATGATGATTTCATACTGGCAGCTGTTGCTGACGTAGAAAATCTAATAAAAGATCCAGAAACTTACAAACAAGCCATGGAATCACCCTACAAGGAAAAATGGTTGAAAGCCATGTTGAGTGAGATAAATTCACTACACGAAAATCAAACTTGGGATTTGGTGAATTTGCCTACAGGAAGAAAAGCACTACCTTGTAAATGGGTCTATAAAATGAAAATGAATCCAGATGGCTCTATTGATAAGTTCAAGGCAAGAGTTGTTGTTAAAGGTTACTCTCAAAAACAAGGCGTGGACTACGACAAGACGTTTAGTCCTGTGGCTCGCCTTAGTATCATACGCGCAATCATAGCAATTGCAGCTAAAGAACAGTTAAAAGCTACGACAATTTGACGTTGCAACAGCCTTCCTTAATGGATCGGTAAAAGAAGAAATATATGTTAAACAACCTGAAGGTTTTCACGACGGAACTGCAAACTGAAGCGCAGCTTGTACGGATTGAAACAAGCACCGCGATGTTGGAATTCATGTATTTCGGATTTCTTAACAATAAATGGATTTCAACAAAGTGACGCAGATCCCTGCCTGTACATAAGAATTAGAGGACAATCCAAAGTCTTGATAGCATTATACGTTGATGATGGACTTGTAGCGTCAAATACGACAGCTGCAGCGGATGAGTTTATCAACGAACTTAAAACAAGGTTCAAGATAACATTTAAACCTGCCTCCTATTTCTTAGGCATGGAGATTAAAACTAAAAATAAAGAAATAACGGTCAACCAACAAAGTTACACAAAGAAGGTTCTTGGGAAATTCGGCATGTTGAACAGCAATTCAGCACCGACACCGATAACCAAAGAAACGGTGAACGATTTAGAGCCAAATGTAGAAAGAAGCTCATTTCCCTACAGACAGGCTGTTGGAGCTTTGACATATTTGGCAGTGGGCACGAGACCCGACATAGCATACGCCGTCAGCAAGGCATCTAGAAACTTGGAGACACCTACAGCGAATGACGTCATACTAGTAAAACGGATCTTCCGTTATTTAAAAGGAACCATAGACAAAGGTCTAGTTTATCGTCACAATAAATTACTATGCTATTCTGACTCTGATTTTGCGGGAGATCAATCAACTGGACGATCAACATCTGGGATGGTCTGCTTGCTCTCATGAGCTGCTATCAGCTGGAGAAGTCAGAGACAAAAGATCGTATCTATTTCATCCACCGAAGCAGAGACTATCGCTGCAAGCGAAGCTGCTCAAGAAATATTGTGGTTGAATGGTCTATTTAAAGATTTAATCACCTTAGAAAGACCTGAACTCTACTTGGACAACGAATCAGCTGTGAAGCTTTCTCATAATCCAAAGTACGAGTACCACAAACGTACGAAACACATTAAACTCAAGAATCTCTTTGTACGTGAATGTGTCACTAACGGAGAACTACAAAACTTCGGTCCCAGACTAGAAGAATTAAGTGAAAATATTGGTTTGAAGAGAATTTCTAAATAGAATTCACAAATTCTTAAAAGTTCAGACGATGTAAAGAGGATACATGTTAGTCTATGTGTTTATGGTATTTACGTTGCCATGGTTAATTGTAAAATATTGATTGTTATTATCTGTCAACAAAATGTACATATTATTTTAACTAAAATAATATACGTCTTTACTTGTTTAATCCTTTAGTTAATTTCACATTAAAAACTTAATAATACGTCTTTACTTGTTTAATCCTTTATTGATAACATATATCCTCTTTACACATTCCTATTTTTCGTTTCAGTGACTACCTCCTGCACACCTCATTTAATAAAAATAAGACAATTCACAATGAGTTACAACAATTCACAAGGAAAATGTGGTAGGAAATTCATTTCTGTCCTCAATTTGAGATGGATTATAGGTGTGTAAACAAACCTATAAATAATAAATTAATCAAACACTTACTATATCTTTCTCAGGAATCTCCATGGTTTTGCCAGTTCGAAATGAAATAAGCACACCTTTTCTTGCTGCAGGACCTGATGGATCTGTAACATCTTGATTTGTAACCGGCTTTTCAGAATCTGTAATTATTATTGTAGTTATAAGTAATTATTATAAAGATCTCTCTCAATTTCTAAATGGAATGTTTACGTACTTTGCGACATGCTTACAATATTTCGATTTAATTCTATAAATATTAAGATAATCCATACAACATTAAAATTCGTCAAAAGAAGAAACAAAAATCGAATATCGAATCCGTATCGAATCGAATCGCAAACGCAAACAGACAAGACCACAGACTATACAGTGATGCTAGCAAGACCACAGCAGAACTGAAACGTGGTCTATGCTATTACTCGTGGTCACAGACTATATATATATTTACACCAAATCCAAAGCTCTCAACATACAATTTACAAAAAAAAAAAAAATACCTAGGTAGCCTAGGATTTCAAAATTATAGCGATTAGCACACTGCATTTTTGTAATAAATGCCTCGGAGCAACCTCGGATCATGCTATAACAATACAATACAGTATACTGTGTTTAATAATACGAAGGAGCAATTCAACTTTATAATCTGTGGAGTAATTTAACATTTCCTGGGTTGCAGGTTTTTTGACCAATCATACAATCATACAAAAATAGTGATGTCACCTAATCGAACTTATTAAAAAATTTACGGTTTTACGGTTTTAAAACCGTAATCAATGCTTTATAAACCATCAATTTATTTATTTAATAAAGTACACAGACTTTATTAAATAGTTCTGTATACAGAGAACCTACTGTCGAATATATCAAGATCTACCTCAGATCCGATCACAACGTCATTATAAGAATTAATTAATTAATAATTAGTTAAGAATTATTGTCGACCTGTGTCGACACTTTGGCACCGTCCCACCTTCATGGAACTCTGGCCACAGCTGGTGCTGCTGCGGAGACGGCCGAAAATCGGAAAATTAACAAATACAGAGATATCGGCACCGGCTACATATTCATTCCCTTCGGTGTAGAATCTCTGGGTCCGTGGGGTCCCAACGCGCTTAAATTTTTTAACACCTTATCGAAACGTTTGGTCGACATAACCGGCGATTCTAAATCTGGCTATTACCTCGGTCAACAGATAAGTATTGCTATACAACGAGGTAATGCAGCCAGCATGCTTGGGACCCTGCCAAAGGGACCGATGCTTTATAATATATAATGTGTAAATATATATACATAATTTAGAATTAGATTTTATTGTAAATAAGTTAAGAAGTAATATTAATATTTATTTAAGTGTTTCTTGTCGATAACTATAATTTTCACGATGAGAATATTTTCATAGGTGACATAAAATTATCACAAAATATGGAATGTATCATACTATTTTTTATTTATTTGACTTCACATGATAATTGTGAATTTCTTTTTTATTCATACCAAATCGACTTCGTCATTAGTAATCCGGCTTTAAACGAAATTCAAACCTTAAAATAACAATAATACGAATGTTAAATCAACAAAACAAGATTAAAAATATTTTTACAATAAAATATTACTTACTATTTAAGTGAAACCGATATTAGGACAGCACTACGGAAAAGGCGCTGATAACATTATTTTAAAATTTGAATTTTGACATTAGGACCTTACCACGGCTGGTAAACTTCAAGGAAAATTCACTACATAGGAATTTTATAGCCTGTGGTAATAGCAAAATAGAACATGACATTTCACCTCCCCTCTCATCGCCTTGATTGCCTTATAGCGATCTGTACTAAGAGAGGAAGCCATTTTGTTTTGTAAGGTCATTGTTGTTTATATTGTTGCGTCGATTAATTTCCGCCTTTTTATATATCTACTAATTTATTAATAACAATCTTTGGATACATTTATTATATTAAGTATGTATTATAAGTGCTGTGTGCCAGAAAAACCAAGTTCGTGACAGGACTCAGTGGATGTGCAGTGTTATAGTGTAATCTGTTGAGTTTATCGCACACTTTGTTAGTACGGGCGTTATTGTTCTATTTATTTCTATTCTAGTTTCTATTTAAGTCGTATATTAAGTCCATGTTATGTTTGTCTATATCCTAAAAAATAAATATGTACGCATTATTTACTGTGTTTTAATTGTGATGATATTTCCTTACTTAAAAATAAATTCAAGGACTAATAGCCCGTAAAAAAACAAAGGGGTGAGAGGCTGAGAGGGGCGGGGAAGTCAAATGTTCTATTTTGCTATGACCAATCAGGTGAAATTAAAGTACTCGAGCTCATGTCCAGCGCATTTGTACTGCAGATTTCCGTCTGATACGTTAGTATCTACCATAGAGTAACTTATACATACTGAGAATAGAGTCAACACTCAGAATTCTAGTACCAACGCCATCTATCGGTATACGACGTCCCTAGCAAAACAGACCTGCTCTGTAGGATGCTCGTCTTATGAAATGTTAAAATTTTCCAAAATAATTTCCAAAAGTCAAATCAATATCAAACAATATATAATCTTTGACGAAAACGTCGTGAATTGAACTTCTGATGATTTGAGTTTTGGAAATTACTTCGATTGAGAGAAAGATAAAAATAAAACATCAATCTAGTGTGTAGCACCTTTCTTATAATTTTTTTTTATTATAATACTTATAAGCTAACACTTTTATTTCATCGCACACTCTATTTACTCTTGTTTTCACTTATTTTCACTTTTATTTACTCGGCACACAACACCTTTCGGAACCAACCATAATCCAGATCAATAAGAGTCCAAATCGTCAAGAAAATCAAAGTCCAGGGTTTGATGCGTAAGTCCAACGTATTAAGAAGTCTTCGGAGTCCGGGAAGCAAGCGGGATTGTTGAAAATTTTGAAAAAAAAAACGATAAAAATACTCTAGATCGGGAAACTCACGTGGCGATTCACAAAGGATACGGTAGCGGTACGGAATGACATGATGTGACATGACATGGGCCGCTTTAGTTGCTTTGTGTTAGATCAAATATTATAGTGCCATCTACAGCAATACGAACGAACTTTTACTAGCCAAAGTAACTCTTAACAAAAAAGAAATGTATGGACTGTTATGACACTGGTATCTACTATTTAGTTTGTGGACCTTACAAACAAATTATATAGCCACAGATTATAAAGTTATATGTCTAAAGATATATAGCATAGAGTAACTTATACATACTGTTATATAGGATAGGTACGAAATAAAATGATTTTCAAATCCGATATGGCCATATCAAAATACTTTACTAATACAAGCTCTTTCCTATGGAATATTGTGTGATTATATAATTAATAAACGTACATAATTAAATACTTTAAATACACAACTTATAAATTTTATATTTTAAACTTTTATAGATACCAATTTGAAATGCAGTTTATGTCACAAAATCCTCGTACTCTTGGTAAATTTTGGCGAAGTTATGTGTAAGTAACTAAGTATAGAGGAATATTATTTTAATATTTCATTTATTTACATACTGTCTGTATCATTAAGTTGCCTAACAATTTCAACTGTTAGCAGTGAGTGCAGTGACTTATTTCTTAATAAAATAGAAGATGCGACTTCCTAAAATACTGAATCCAAGGATTCACGAGCAAAAAGTGTAAGTTTATTCCCCTTACCTATTAGGAATAGGAATTTCGTCGGCTTAGAGTGTTAAGTGTAAACCTGCTTACGTAATATTAGGTTAATTTACAGGAGAAACAAAAAACGTTCTTCAAAAATTAATAAATAAATTTTAAGTTTCTTTAAAACGAAAAATAATATTAACAATAACAAGTTATTGTAACTTAATTGTAGACCAACCTTGGAATTTCATAATACAATTTTTCTTCCATACTTACTACTTTTATTAGGTTTCTTTTAACCTTGTTTCTAACAGCATTTTCGAATCTGAACACGTTTCTCTCTTTACTTTTTTTTTTTAGAAAGAGATTTGGTGTGTATGAAAAAGTTACACCAGTGCACATTACACCTGGAAGGTCTGTTCCAGCACACATAGAAAAACCCAATTATGTAATAGGTAAATATATTGTTATTCCTAATGTACCGGAAATCAAAGACATAAACCAAATAAGAGGCATGAAAAGAAGCTGTAAGTTGGCATCTCAAATTCTATCTCAAGTTGGAAAATTTATTCAAGTAAGTAATTGAATTAGTATTCAAATTAGTTTTATACCTTATTATAGAAAATTATAATAGGTATATAAAATTTTACTTTTAATTTTTACTATCTGACCCAGTTGTTACCCTGTCAGTTTCATTTAAAAATATTCAAATTTTCGAGTTTTCCCATGAATCTTCAACAAATTTTCTTACTTACCATCCTTGTCCTGACAATTTATGAAGTCAACAAAGTAAAACAGGAAAATCAGTCACTCCGTTTTCAAGAGATTCTCCATTGTATATGTACAGGTATAGATTTTCATGGTATAAATTGTATAAAAAGATAGTACTTATTCCGTTGATGTATTATCTATTCATAGTTTATTTTTATTTCAATCTGTTTTAATAGTAAGTAATTATTTTTCAGTGCATAAATGTTAAATGTTGCCAGATTTAAATAGGTATGCCTAATTAGACTTTTTGTCTTACCTATTAGATACCATATTCATATGATCAAAGGTTTAAGCAATTTTATATTTGCATATTAAATAACATAGTATAATAAAAAATATCCTAGAGCAAGCTTCCGGAGCAGTCAAGGAAAAATCTGTTAAAAATTGTACTTACCTATTGAAAAATTCTAGCAAATTTAAGAGATCTTTTGAAAAAACATCACACATCAAAAAAAGAAAGAAACTCAATGATTTAAAAATGAACATTATATAATACAGGTGGAGAAATGTGTCATATATCTGTTTCTGGACACGAAAATAATTGTCGGATAAATCTGGCTCTGGCGGCTAAAGAGTTAAAGTATTTTCATGATTATTATTTTCAGCCTGGTGTAACTACAGATTATATGGACGAGTTAGTACATAATTATACTATAGAGGCTGATGCATATCCATCGCCACTTAACTATAAAGGATTTCCAAAGAGTGTTTGCACTTCTGTCAACAATGTTGCCGTTCATGGCATACCAGACCTGAGGCCATTGCAAGATGGAGACATTGTTAACGTTGACATTACAGTAAGATTTATTCTTCACTAACTATTTCCCATATAGAAACTTTTATTAGAAATCCCAATATTATATTAATTCAAACAATATTATATTCTGTGTCATCTGTAATGAAATAGAGGGTTGTTGTTATTGTTGCAAATTTACGACAATATTCTCACATAACACGTATTAATAATAAATATGTCTTTATTTCAGACTTAATACTATAAATGTTTTCTGCACCACAATACAAAAATAATACAAAAACATTTTATGTAGGTATACCTACTTAAGTACTACATATTTCTGCAAACTTAAAATTAAAATTTAGTTATGACTTAATGTTTATTTAAGTAAACATTCATTCACTTAACTTCATTTAAATTTTGCCAAATATAAAATACAAGGTATCTTCAGAACCTGAGTGAGGAAGGAGAATTTTATGAAGAATAATAAATGAGTCATTTTGTATTCTTCTAATATATACTTGTTTTCAGGTGTTTTTCAAAGGCTTTCATGGAGATTGCTCAAAGACATTTCTTGTTGGAAATGTAGATGACAAAGGGCAGCAGTTAGTTCAAGTTACAGAAGAGTGTTTAAATATTGTGAGTTATTGTTTATCATTAAAAAAGTTATCGCCTTAAGTAGATTAATAGTTATAAAACTATTTTTATTATGTTACACATGTTACAGTTTAAAATGTTCACCCATAACTTTTTGATTTAGATTCTCTCTCACACATAGTAATTGTGATGTTAAAAATTTTCTGTTTCTCACTTCTTTTCAGGGGATAAAATCTTGCGGACCGGATGTGCCATTCTGTGAGATTGGTAATCAGATTTATAGACATGCAAAAAGAAACCGACTTACAGTGTTGCCAGCGTTCGCTGGTCATGGAATCGGAGAATATTTTCATGGGCCACCTGATATATTACATATGCGTAAGTCAAATAGATCTTACATTTCTATCAGGTTTTGTCTCAAAAAAAAAAAAAAAAGAACCGATCATTATCTTTCCAATCGTTCATTTCGTTTTATCTCACTTCAAGTTCAAATATGTATGTATTCGGACAGCAAAAATGCCGTTCAGCTGTGTATCCATTTGAACAGCCTCAGGCATAGGACCGAGGCACGTTGCGGATCAAGCTGAGTCGACACACCTCAGCTTGATCCGCAACTTCCGCGAGCCAGTTTAAAGCAAAACACGCGATGGCACTAGACGCGCTAGTAGAGTAGCTGCTGCTTTATTAACATCATTAAAAAAAAGAGAAAGCTACAAAAAGCTATACAAAAGAGGAAGCATCGATCGTGGATAAAAGAATTATATCGACCCGAGGCAACACGCCCGTCTCCATCAAATGCACGGCTCAGACTGAGGCCCCTTTGAGCACGGCAAAAAAACTGACAAAATATGGCTCGGCTCGCGGCGCCGAATTTGCCTCATGTCGCGGCGCGCCTCAGGTTGAGGCAGCGTCACTACTTGCGCGGCCTCGGAGCGAGGCAGCCGCTCGGCCTGAGGCTGCCTCTAGTGGATTCGCGGCTTAACTTACCTACTTGAATTTTCTTTGCAGTAAATCGGTACCCCGGATTGATGCAGCCCGGAATGACGTTCACAATAGAACCGGCGTTGTCTCACGGCAGCGAACGTGTAGTGGTACTAGAAGACGGATGGACGGTCGTAACTGAAGACAGTGCCCGGGTGGCGCAGGCCGAACACACGGTTCTTATTACAGACAACGGCGCCGAAATACTTACCAAATGATCTGCTGTGTTCACTTTTTATAGAGATTTATTATTGCCTTAGATTGTACATAGCATAGTATAAATAAAATGATCTCTTAGGGCCTCTTCCACCATGTGTCAAGTAGGCTAACCGCAATTTAAAGTCACCGGTCACCGGGGATGATGGAGCTGATATACCTTTGTTTGTACGGTAAAAGTTGCAAACATTAAAAAGAAAATAATAAAATAAAATCGCTTATATATCGAAGGATGCACTAAACCGAGTGCATAATTTAATAAAACATAAAATTATTTCTAAAAGTTTCTAAATCAACACTTTACTTGTAGTTGGTGAAAAAGGCCCTTAGTAAAATATGCTATATGCAACGGCTAGAATCTGTCATGTGCAAAAGTAACGCCATCTATTATAAAAATAATAAAAAACCGTTAAGTTTTCATGTTTCAAAGATTTTAAATATATATTTTTTAATAAAATTTCATGTCAATTTTTCTGAGGATATGATTTATGTCTACAAGGCGAAGTGTTTGTGTGCGTGTGTCGCTGGCGTACACAAGGCGTACATGACTCGTACTCTTCCCGATACTTACTGTGACAGGGCACAATTGTTTACAGAATTGTTATGTTACGATTACTACTAACTACGCCTCGTGTCGTTCACAAAAGTGTCGGTAACGATATTACCGTTACTGTGATGTCGTTACCGTCCGTAATTATAAAAGCGGCCTATGGCGGCTAAAATCCAGCGCAAAATACCGCGAGATTTCGGTAACATGTGCGCTGTGCGCTGTGTTTCGCGGAAAAAAGTATAGCATGAATGTATGTCGTGGGCAGATCGTAAAGTATGAAATCAAAAATCTTTCAACCAAAAGTCAAAAATAGGTGCGTGTTAAAAATAATAAAAGCGAGAAGGAGCGTGTTAGGTTACATGGAAATAAATTTGGGGAGCCGAGCGAAGCGGAGCGGAGTGTAGTCCAGTAAAATTGTCGCCTGAATGTATGGGGTAGTATGCGTCAAATCCGGTAGTTCTGATTTTTTGCAGACGTACGTCGATCCAGATACGGACGAACCTCTACCGGGACCTTCCAAGAGGGCTAAATTAATTTTTTTTTTTTTTATTTTGAATATTACTCAATTTCCTAACAAATAAACTTATTTACTTTTGTTGTACTTATCTTTTTTACTTCATTATTCGTAGCTTAGCTTAAACATCATCATCCACACTTCTCATTTTATTTTTTAACATCCCATCATAAAAGTACAGGGCGTCGATAGTATAATCAGGGTCAAAATTCATTCAGAAGAGCAGAATTGCAAAACATTGCAAAGTTCGAAAAAAATGATAAACTTTGAAAGGCTTAATCTCGGAAACTATTAGTTCTACATAGACAGTTCTAGTATCATATTGTAGCAAATTTAGTCTACTTTAAAAACGTCCTAAGAAAGTTTTTTCAAAAACTAGTCCTTTAGGGTTATAATCGCCAAAATTTGAAAAATACCCGATTTTTTCGCGGTTTTTTCGATTTCTGACAAAGTTGCGTTCGACGCTCGAGGTCACAAACTTGGATTATTAATTAGGCCAACATCATAAACAAGTCTGCAAAAAATCAGAACTACCGGATTTGACGCATACTGTGATGTTTAATTTTACTGGACCAGTGAGGCGACCCTCTCAGTTTTAACAGAAATATGATCTGCCCAGGAATATCATGATATGCCCAATTCTACGATGTGCCGACGACATATACTTATATAGTGTGTTGCATTTTATAGTGTAATAAAACACAAAAATATTAAAAAATATATTTTTTATTTATTACAACTTTTAACCTATTTGACAGAAATATGCCGTTGCTGATTATTTACAATTTAGATGCTATACCTATTTTTTCAGTAGGTAATGTCGAGACTCGAGTGGAAAAAATAAAAATCGGTCAGCTGTGCAAACACTTTTTACTGTATCTATCTACTAGGTACCTTTTTTGTTTAGAAATTGTCTACTTTAGTCCTTATTTCTCCATGCACTACAACACTAAGACGATCAAATTTGATTTTCTTCATAAGTATTAACTTTCTTATCATTCTTAACTCAATCATAAGAAAATAATATTCATTAAAACTAAATAATTTCACTAAAAACTGAAATTATATTTATGGCGGATTGTTTATATTATCGACAAATTCTAAAAAAAGACCCGTAGGTAAATAGTTGTAAACTTCCTTTCAGAATATGAATTTCAAATGCAGTACAAAAGTACCCGCAAAATATGTGCACCAGCCAGACCGTAATTTGATACTAAAGATACTGTTGTCTATAAGAAGTTTGTGTAAAAACTAAAATGTATGCCAAACATGGCGCTGATATTAATTTGTTTTTATAATTTTTTTATGTATTTTATAATCGTTCGTAAGGAGTAAACTCCAGTCGTGCGTCGTAGCTGACACGCACAGTTTTTTTCAATTCATTTACTAAATTCAACAATTACCTAGGTATTCTTATTTTCTCTAAGTAAGAATTTATTAATAATACATGTTGTACAGGGTTGTGTTACGTTTTGTATTTCTTTGATCGGATTAGATGAGTTTCTTGGCTTTGGTCGTTTCCCTCGTAAACAGGCTTTGAACACGTGTTTAAATAAAACGACTACAAAAATCTAGGCATTGTTTAGGGTTAGACAATGCTTGAGTATTATTTAAATTTAAACACCTCCAGATGCTAGTTTTACGAATGTCTAGATGTCAAGGTCTAGTCTATCTATACTTGCTTCGGCCAGTACATAATTATACTAAAAATGTAACGATACAGAGAAGATTAGCATGGCCCCTGTGTGTCTTGCAAAATTGTTAAGCGTTTTTAATTATAATAACATAACTTATACTCGTAAGTATAAAATAAGAAAACAACAGCTTAATTAAAATGATTTAATTATAATAAATCTAATACTTTGTCCTTTAATAATTGTATTTCTAATGCCTTTTTTTCTTTCTCCATCATCAATAGTTCTATTTCTAACTTGTGTCTCAATTCTTGCTGACGCAATTCTTGTTTCTGGTACTTAATTTTTAAATTTTGTTCCTTTAACAAATCCGCAGTATCACTATCACTATTCCAATCACAATCCTTATCACTATTCGATTGGAGAATATTTTTTGACTTAACCTGAAATAAATAGAAACTTTAAAAATGTCAAAATTTTAAATTTATTCATAACTTGTTGAAACCTACTGCTAAAATCGGATTCCTGTCCTCAGACTTGGCAAGCCTTTTATGTCTCCTCCATGCTCCTTTGAGCTGTGCCACTTTTCTTTTTTTTCCAGCTAACACGTAGAATCTGCAATAATAATAAAATGTTGAAATCTGATCTTTTCTTGAGAAACAATCAAAACTTAATGCATATTATACATAATGCATACACTGTCATTATATATTTATCAAAGTTGAACTTATGTTCTTGTAGTAAGAGTAATACACGATATTTTGAATAAATATGTATAGGTACTCACTTTCTTTGCACATTAATCCACTCAAGAGTTTTTCGTTTGTTGGTTTCGGTGTCCGTCTTTTTATTATCTATGATTGCGCCAGACTCCCTCATTATTTGCACCAAGAGGTCCTAAAATAATTTCAACATGTTCAGTACATAAAGAGTACATAGAAGTTGTGATCTCATAGTATTTTATGAATGCTCATGCCTAATGAAAGCTAAGATTACAAACCTTATCTTCCTGACTCCAGTTATCACCGCGCTCACGTTTTTTATCCATGTTAATAATGATAATTTACGTATACGATTCGATAATATCGACAAAATGCTTAAAAGCGAAACGCTATGAAATTTGAAATTGATGAAAATATGAATGAACTGAATGAATATTAAATTGATATTAAAAGCAAAAAGAGATACATATTAAACAAATCAAACTTGACATTTGTTTGATAATTATGCCAGTGTCAGTTACGTTCCATTAAGTGCAATGTTTTTTGTATAACAAAATTTTATAAATAATCTAACGTACTCATTTGTTGTAATTTATGCCTTATTCCAATTTTATAATTGGCTTATCTTTACTACAGTCCGTAATAATAGCTTGTGAAAACCAAAATTCATCATTATACACCTATCAGATCTGCGTAAAATGAAAACGACATCAATGCAGGGTGAGTAACTGAATAAATGTTTGCCAGTGTTGCCAATTGCCATAATTAAATACCATTCATACCGTTAGATCACAGATTATAAAGTTATATGTCTAAAGACGTTAGATTTATATTAAATAGTTATTTATACATTGTCTAACTAAGCACGTGTTTAAACATACCATACTCCCTCTACGGTAAACAGTGCTTATTGAATGTTTTGTAGTTCCTAATCTACCGACAGTTTATATTATAATCTTACTAGATTAATTACAATCTAACGGTTTTTACAATTATACGGTGACATAAATAATTAAATACAACAAAAAAAAGAAAGTTACCAACCACGCAATAATTATTATTATTAGAGATAAAAGACCATTAATGGAACCAAAGTTTGTCAGGCATCAACAAAATAAAACATAATTATTAGAATTAAAATTAAGTATTACTTTATACACAATTAATTAATTTTTAATTATATCAATGTGAAATATTTATACTTTATAGCCATTTATAGCGTTTTGAGCAGAACAACAGGAACAAGTTTGTTTTATGTTAATTAAACGAAATATATTCACTTTGGCCTGACCAGTTAATTTTGAAAAGTTCATTTCCAATGTTGAACGAAGGGAATCGAATCTGTGGCTCCCTGAGACGTTAGGTAAGCACCCTTACCAGTCATCCATAGCAATCTGAAATTATCTGCATCTTGCACTGTCTTGATCTGCAATCACGCAACGCGTTACAGCCGCAATCACATATTGGCAGCCTGTTTGGAGGCGGTAACCACACTCTGTAAGACCACCTTGAAATAAAAGCATGTGTGCTGTCATGTGTCAGTGAGTGATAAGGGTGATAAGAGACGCCAGAGCCGATTCCTATTTCCTCCTGCACTTCCCCGAGCTGCTTGTACTTGACGATAGTAGTCACCTACTACCAAGAAGTGAACCTAACTAAATACACAATAATGCATGCTTAGATTAGATTAGGTCTCGCTGCGCTCGAATAGATACCGCCGTCGTGCTTGTCAAATGCGGCAACAAATACTACGCCGAATTCGGCGTACCCGAGCCAGTTACACTGCAAGCTGTTTGTAATGTGTACGTGCCGAATGTTTTATTAAATTTTGTTTGGGCATAATAAAATGCCAGTTTGCTTAGTGAAACTGTGTAAAAAGTGACGATGTTTTACACACTACAATAAAAAGTTGCTGCATTCACGGAGTTATTGATTTTAGATAGAGCGGTATCTAGTCGAGCGCAACGAGACCAATCATTAATCTAAGAATGTATGCTTTCATCAGCATCACACTTATGTTGTTCTTATTTTAAGCCATGATCTATAAGAGGGTTGTTCCAAACAGTTCTACTATTAGTTCTACGATAGAATGAGAGCGGATTATATTAGGACCAAATTGCGGTGTACAGCCCTTCATCTTTTAACGTCACATCTTTACGAAGTGTCTGTCCTGAGTGTCTGTCAAAAGGAACTGCAAACTGCAATCGAATCAATGATGACAGATGACAGTGATGTTCTAGTTCTGTTCTGTGTCTCATTCTTGCTGCTACTGACTAAAAAAATAAACTTATGTTTTTATTTTATATAGAGAAAAGTGGAAAAATAAATTTTCATTTTATTTAATATAAGTAGCTATTCAAAAATAACGGTAAGTATTGTTTCATTTCATCAATCTATTTCATTATCGCAATTGTTAAGAGATTGACCAACGCCTTATTGTTAATTTCTGTTTTGTTTACCTTTTCATATAAGTATTATTAATTTCGCTGATGTATACGCACTAAGTTGCAAACAAACATGACTTACTAACTACTAACATTATAACTTTTGAAACGTTTAGTTAAACCATGGCGGAATTGGCGGCTCTATTACAAACTGAAATACCGGAAGGGCGTAATCATCTCACTGATAGTCACACTAATCTCGAACGTGTTGCTGAATATTGCGAAGCCAATTACTTTCAGTCGGAAAACAAAAGACTAGCATTAGAGAGTACCAAGAACTATACAACACAATCTTTGGCGAGCGTCGCTTACCAAATAAACACATTAGCGTACAATTTCCTCCAACTGTTAGAACTGCAGACAATGCAACTAGCAGAAATGGAAGGCCAAATGAATCATATCGCTCAAACGGTTGCCATACATAAGGAGAAGGTGGCTCGACGAGAAATTGGTGTTTTGACCGCAAATAAAGTGACAAACAGACAGTACAAAATCATAGCGCCAGCGAACCCTGAAAAACCAATCAAATACGTACGAAAGAGCATTGATTACACAGGTATGTATTCTAGCTAATCAGAAATTATTTCTTTCAAAATACTATTATTGCTTAATTGCACACTTCGTTGAGTCCAATTATGAAAATGAACCATCCAGGGACCAATTAAGAGACACAACAAATTTCATTAAAATGGGTCTAGCAATTTAGGCAGTTCCTGTCAATCCTATTAATATTATAAATATTGGTACGGAAGGATGTGTGTTTAGCCATTCATGCAAAAATGAACGGAACTGATTTGGATCAAATTTGGGACACTGAATAATAATAAAAAAATGGGCGACACCATCATCTCAGCAATAAGATATTTTCTCAGGTTAATATATGTTTTCTTTTTCAATGCTTCTGAAGTCACAGGCACCAACTAATATCACAAATATGGAGTTAGTAAACAGAGCTTTAAACATATTTTTTGTGAACAGCTCTGGATGATATTGGTCACGGAGCCCGGTGGAGTGGTAGCATGGGGACACCTCGTGGACGTCGTTCTGGCTCTGCTCCTAGCTCTGTCCCACTGCCTGCACCCACAACCAAACCACCCACTCCACCAGCAGCGGTAAGAGCCGCAGCAGCCGCTGCCAACACTGGCACTTTGGGTCGAGGGACACTTGGTGAATAAACTTTTTCATATCAGTAACTATCCATATTATAGTCTGTGGGCCAGCAACAAGTTTTAAGAAAAAGTCCCTTGCGATGACTGCAACATTCTTCTTAGAGTTGTATCATGAAGCCTTGTGAATGTCCGTGGGTGGATTGAGTAGATGGGTTGAGTCATTTCCTCTGGCTAGATTGAAAATTTATCAAATTATAGTTAACCTAATTAATATCTTGAAGAGGAAAAAAGTCAGCTGACTATAAAGTGGTGGACTATATGCTACGATATGTCAGCTGATCACATGAACTTGAAGCAAATTGATCCAATGACAGTTTATATATATATACTATTATGAATAAAAAAATGTATCTCTGCAGTCTGCATATCTCGACTGTGTATGCCAGTATCTCGGTGTAAACTTTGTCAGTTGATGTCCTGAAGAGTATATGTATTATGCAGGAGTCAGAAGGACGCATCTGGCTGCTGCTAAGTGTAAAGTAACGACACTTATTCAGCTCTCCATTAACTTTAGCAACACGATTTTGGTTACACTTATTTGGGAACACTACTTGATTCCCTACATTTCGTCCTTAGAAAATAAGTTATGTTAGACGAGCCTATTAGGGTGTGTCAGTCATGCAATTTTGACTTGGGCAGGCAAATCATCTCGCGAGTACCGCACGCCGCCCGCAGTGGCCCCTCCGCAGGTTCCTTCACACTATGCTCCCAATTACCCGCGTCGACCGCCCGGATACTCTGCCCTGCCCGTCGCGCAGCCGCAGCCTCAGGTTCTTATTTTAGACTTTTATATTTCTTTTATAGATAAGATTGTTGGAACAGTAAGATACAGTGTAAAAACAATCATCTTTCAGTTCTACTTGTGTTGTGAATGACTAATTTGAACAAAACACAGTGAACTGTCTTTTTATTAGTTAAAATAATAATATAAAGAGCCCCCAAAACTTGTTTTTGTGAGTAGATAAAAAGTTATTCTTACAAAAAAAAAACATTCTTAAAAGATTAATTCTTTCTTTAACTAATTTAAGATTAATTTTTATTCTTTCATGTTACATTTGTGTGCTAAATTATTTCATGTGCTAAATTTTTTATGTTATTGCGATAGGTGGGCACGGTACATCCGAACCAACATCAGTCTCCAAACTATTCTCAGCAAGAAATGCATTCCAGTATGCCACGTGAGTTTGAATTGGCCTTAATTAGTAATAGAAAACCTCCCACGAGTATCTTTTTAATATTGTGTTGTTTTTGCAGCGCCTCCTTCGCCACTGATCGGTTCCGATGGTGAACACAGTCAACACTCCATGATTCTGCCGGGACAGGTATTTTTAACTTTACTACTTTTATTTATTTATTAGTTATTCGTTACAACAATTGTACGTAAAGATGTTAAAAGATTCCTCAATCCGATCGCTTTGACACCGAGGAGTTTGAATGTTGCCTAACAAATATTGTTTTGTTTAATAATAATTAATATTAAATTAATATTATTAAATTAATAATTAATATTATTAATAATTAATATTGTTTTGCAATATTGTACAGTTTCTATTGTATGTTATTTTGTTTTTCTGTAGGGTCTTTGTTGAAAATAAAATAAAATAGCAGATTTTGGTTTGTAAGAGGTATTATTGTTGTACCCCCAGCGCATGTCGTGTTCGTCGGCAACGATGGGCAGTGTGGGCATGGGCAGTGTGGGCATGGGCAGTGCGGGCATGGGCAGTGTTCGCGGCGGATCAGTTTCGCCTCCTCTGCCTCCGCCGCCCGCCGACGACGAACTAGTCCACGATGGCTTCGGACGCTCGCCGATCGCACATGTGAGTTTTATTATGCTGTTTATGCTCATAGCTTAATGTAAGTTTAAATATTATGTAAGTATTTTGATTTTAAAAATGTAACCAGGGTATAGTGAGTTTTAGTATGGATGTTTAATTAAAAATTTTAAAAGCGGCCAGTACTATATTACGATTTAAACCCCCAGATGCCCGATGTAAAAACAGGCTCTTATAAATTTGACCTGTGTGTCTGTCTATGAAATCGTATCTACCAAACAGATGAAAAGCTGTTTTTGTTTAAAAGCTGACATGATTGAGATAGTTCTCAACTATAGTAATATGAAGATCGAACCGACGCGGCGGTAGCCACCTACACACCCCGTTTTTGCGTAAGGCGTCGGAAGTTAAAAAGAAACATAAGGGATAGATACAATTTTTTTGATTTTTTAAAATAAAACAAAGTTTAAGTGGTTTTTTTTTGTTTACCTATGACAGAACAAACTCGGCGGCAGCCAATACACGGGCGCAGTGCCAGCCATAGTGCCCGACGAGGAAGACCTGCCTGGCTGGGTGCCTAAGAACTACTTAGAAAAAGGTATTAGTGAAGCTTTTAAACGTGTTTCTTGCTCCCAATTCAAGGTATGCATGACATTTTGGCATTCACTCTTGAATTTTTGAGATGGAAAATAATAATCCTTCCTCATCGCCCATCCTTTAATCCTACTACGGTCAGCAGCGCAACTGCAGCACCTACAATCAAATTGACTGGCACCCTGTTTGAACATCAACAAACCCCTTATTCTCCTTTAAACACTCTGGTGTTGCTTGTGTTTATTTTATATACAAAACGGATTTAATTCGGAAATGTTACATCTTTTTACAAGTACCCTCAAAGTCACCTCATAATATGAACCGTTGTTTTAATTCCAGTGGTCGCCATCTACGACTACTACGCGGACAAAGAAGACGAACTGTCATTCCAAGAGAGCTCTGTCATTTACGTGCTCAAGAAAAATGACGACGGTTGGTGGGAGGGAGTCATGGACGGAGTCACCGGACTCTTCCCGGGCAACTATGTGGAACCTTGTGTCTAAATATGTTGAGGAGTGGACAGTATTTAATGAAATGAAAATATGAATAATCAATAACATATATTATTATTTGTCTCGAGTCCACAAATATTAAAAAAAAAACTTCCCCAAGTGTGGACACTGAGGTTGGAATTTTGTCAGGGCCATATCGTGAATTCACTATTTCACCGCGAACTTTGTTACCAGTTTTTTCAATTTCCTTAACAATTTCTTCGATGGGCGTAGTATGGTGGAGGTTACGAATTACCACACGACAGCTTCTTGAGTCTTTAGGTGAGAAAGTGTGGCCAATAAGACCTTTCTGTCTGATGATGTTGATTACTTTTTTGTATACATCCGCATTTTCCATTAGCACACGAAGAAGATTTTTATTAACAACCTTAAGCTTAAAATCAGTAAAGTTTACGACTGATCCAATAAGTTTCGTTAACTCATTTACATCTTCTATTCCATATAATAAAATTGGTGGAGGTTTATTAATTTTGGGTTCGGTAGGAGTGTCCTCCATTTCATCCACTGCCAGTCCAGTAAACCTGTTACTATGCTCACGTTGAACATGAGTTGGGGATTCGTCACGAATTTTCCTTTTTTTGCTGACAGGAACCCTTTGCCAAGGTGGTGGTTGGCTTTCTACCTCTTGGTGTTCTTTGTTGGTTGTATTGGCCGAGGACAACGTAGGTGAATCTACTTGAGGTTTACTGCCCAATGATGAACTACGACCTCTCGTGAATAGGCTGGGGTGAAAAGCCTGTTGAATGTAGCGTTTGCCAGTAGTGTTAACTGACGAAAAGGCCTGGACATCCATCTTTCCGTCGTCTTTATTGGGATCGTGGTTAAGCAAAACTGTGCCCCCCCCAGAGTACGCGGGGCAGCCCGAGCTATGCTCAGGGAGGGATTCTCCGGCAGCGCCGGTACCCTCCTGGGGTAGTTTCTCTTTTAGTGTTGCTTCCATTTTCCTTGGTTACCATTTTTCTTCGGGGTTGATTTCCCCTAGCCAGGTATTCGGTTATGGCGCCGAAGACTCGCCTGTGCCCTTCATACTTAGCTGCTACAGTCACGAGGTGGGTGTTATGTGTGAGGCTCGCATTAAAGACTGTAGCATTGCCCAGGGGGTACGACTCACGGAATTGTGAGTCCATCATTAGACCGCTGCGGCAGTCTAACAATGGCGAGGACTTTGTATGATAGGACTGGTCAGTGCGCGCCTAATAGTCCAGCTCCACACACCTAGACGTACGCAATCGGTATTCTTAGCTTTTTTAAGTATGTGTTCCCTAGCAAAAACACATACCACCAAGACCTACACTGACTTACCCCCCAATTTTCAGCCCGTATTTCAGCCCAATAATAATAATAATAATAATAATAATAAGTTTATTTCAGACCTGTAGTCCATATAGTGTTAGTAATACAAGAGAAACTTAAAACTATGTTAGTAATGATATTTACAACAAGAAAGTGTGGTTTGTGTCCACATCTTTCTTAAGTAACAATTCACACACATAGATATTGTATTCAGGAGGCTGTTAGAGCTGCCCCGCGTCCGCTCCATCAACGAGGCAATCCTCTTTCTCACTATAGCGTGGAAACTGTCCGTTCTTGCCTTTGTGAACATCTCCGATGCGCTACAGTGTCGCGGCAGCCCCAACAGCGCCCTGAATCCATTATTATACTGCACCCTGAGGGCACTGTATGCCTTCCGCGAGTAGTCGACCCACAGACCAATGACAATGACAATGACCAATGACAGCCTGTTGGACGAATCAGAGATGGATGTCATTTTGAGTCAGGATCTGCAAATGTGCTTACCATTGAGCCCAACGTCCCCAAAGGAAATATGGAAGGAAATTGGAGCGCTGGACTCGGAGAAGGCCCCAGGTTATGATCTCATCACCCCAAGGATCCTAAAAGAACTGCCTAGGAAGTGTGTCACTTTTATGGCCTGTCTGTTCAACGCCATTTTCAGATTGAGTCATTTCCCATCGCCATGGAAGATATCTGAAGTGATCATGATCCACAAAGCTGGTAAACCTCCTCATGAGGCTTCATCGTACCGCCCAATAAGCCTTTTGCCGGTACTATCCAAACTTTGGGAAAGAATATTCCTGGTTCGGCTCAAAATTCTCATGGACCACTTTGCTATTATTCCCGATCATCAGTTTGGCTTTCGGAAATCGCACTCGACCATAGAACAGGCTCACCGGGTGTATCATGCTGCCAGGCAGGGACTTGAGCGCAAAATGTACTGCTCCGCGGCTTTCTTAGATGTTCAGCAGGCATTCGACCGTGTGTGGCATAGGGGCCTCCTGTGCAAGATTAAGTCGACTCTGCCACACATCATATACCAGATGGTTGAGTCTTATCTATCGGATAGATATTTTCGGGTCAAACAAGGTGACGCCAGGTCTAGTCTTCTCAGAATAAATGCTGGAGTACCCCAGGGTTCGGTGCTTGGCCCTGTGTTGTACAACATCTTTACATTTGACCTACCAGTCTCAGAAAATGTCACTGTTGCCACCTATGCCGACGATGTTGCTTACATTGCTTGTGATCAGAGCCCCGTTGTGGCTAGTGAGAAGTTGCAGATTGTCTTGGACAAAATAGACGATTGGCTACGTAAGTGGCGCATACGAGTAAGCGCACAGAAATCAAACCACATTACCTTCACCTTGAGGAAGGAGGACTGTCCCCCAGTCAGAATTGGTACAGACACTGTACCGCACACAAACCACGTGAAGTATCTTGGATTCCTGCTTGATAGACGTCTTACTTGGAAATATCACATCAAGGCAAAGAGAGATGCTGTTAATCAGAGGTTTAGGAGCTTGCACTGGCTGATGGGAAGGAACTCCGTGCTGTCAGTGGACAACAAACTGCTTATTTACAAGACTGTAATTAAGCCTATTTGGACATATGGCATCCAGCTTTGGGCAGTTGCAAGCAAAACCAACATACTCTGCCTTCAGCGCGCACAAAATTGTGCACTTAGGACCATTCTGAATGCACCTTGGTACACTAGGAATGACGAAGTTCACAATTATCTCAACGTGCCCACAATCAACTCGGAGATAAACCGGTTCAAAAAATTGTACGCGGATCGGTTAACATCCCACAAAAACCCCCTCGCTGCAGAGCTAATAAACCCTACAGTCAATGTTAGGAGACTGAAGCGAGGTACTGTCCTATAAGGGAATCAAGGCACTGGCCTTTTCCCCGCAAAGCCATAATTCTCAAAACTCATTCAATTATGGTCTTGCGACCGATCGTGGATTAATAAAGGAAAAAAAAAAAAAAAAAAAGTGTGGACACTGTACATACATTTAATGGCTCGATTCATGTCAAAAAAAGAAAAAAAAAGATGAAGCAAATGTGAAGATGAAATCTTTGCTGTATTTACAGAAGGATGAACTGAAATTTATATGACTTTCCGGTAGCCTTGTTCAAGCTTTAGATTTATCATTTACTAGCTGGTGCCCGCAATTTCATACAGGCTGTAGTTCGTTTTTTAAAATCCCATAGGACAAAATAAGTCGAAGTCAGAAAAAAAATTGTATTACTCATGTTTCTATAAAAATATTCTAAAGAATACAATATAAATCGCCTTGTAATAATTCTAATTATAGCTTGTATATAGATTTTTTTATCTTATCTAGGATTTTAAGAATTTCAGCAAATTGTGTTTTGTGTACGATTAAAAAATAAAACTATGAAATTTCAGCATGGTGTTTTATTGTTGCTTGATAAATCTTAAATTAAAAACATTTTAATTGATACATTTAAAGCACAAGCACAAAAATTTATCACTCGGTTTCAGTCAATAGACAAAAATTTAAAGGCGTAGAAGGAAGGTATCATTTGAATCTGTTAACTTTAATTCGTGGGTTAATTAAGTGTAGGTTAATGTTTGGAGTGTACAATAACGTTTTAATGTGCATAATAATAATAATAATTAATACAAACCTAATTTTTTTTATTCAAATCCGTGAAAAATTACGTTCCTGCTTACCGCGTAATACGATTCGTTTATAAGCTTGTTAGAAGTAACGAATTTAACCACGACGGAGTTATAGATATATTTAAAACGAATCACTTCAATTTTAATCAACTTTTTTTTTATTACATTTCAATTTTGGAATAATAAATGTCCCAACCTACAATTGAAAACGCAAGGGTTTCAGAAATATTTATTGATTTGAATCTCTATTAATGGGAACTCTGATATGGAAAATTATTTCACAATTTCCCTTTTAATGCAAAGCTCACTTTTTGTAATGAGTACTGGATTGAAAGCATTTATTTTGACATTACAAATACTTCAATTTAATTCATTAGTATTACGAGTTTTGTTTTTTTATTTTAGAATTAACATCTATTAGAAAACAAAGCATTCCTATACGCTCGTATTTTAACTCACTGTACACTCCAAGGCTTATATAAATTGTAGATGAAAAGGCGTAACCAGTGGGACGTTACACCCTCGCCATTCGGCAATATTCCAAACAAACTGGGTACAATCACATACAATCTTTGGTCCCAATATAATACACATTATATAGCCCAGCTACGCCTCATTGTGTGCCCTATTAGTAATAATATAGTTCTTAAATAGTATTCAAATAGGAGAAGAGTATTTTATATTCAATGACTAGATTATATATTAAAATTAGATTAATAATTGAGACGTGTGCTTAAACAACGCCGTTTGTAGCATTTTCATATTTTTGAAAAAGTAAAAAAAATGTTTTTTTTTTTTATATTATTAAGGGAGGCGGGCAGGCAGACGATCCACTTGATGGATGGTGGCTACCGTTGCCTAAGGACACAAGCAACACCAGAGGTGTTACAAGTGCGCTGCCTACCCTTAAATATAAAGTTATAAATCATTGTGTGGGGTTATAAAAAATATATGACATGTGTCAGTACACGATTTTTGTACAACACATTTCAATTTGCTCAACACTTGTGGGGCCAAGTATAGAGCTGTCATCTTAAATACTATATAATAAAATAATTATCTTTGAATCCTATCGAATGACAATGGGAGTCAAAATGCAAAAAAAAAATATCCTAGGATCCTATGGGATTCTAGACGTGGGAGCCAAGTGGAGGGAGGCTATTATGCGGCTTCGTTCGAGCACACATCTCAATTGTAACATAGTTGCACCAAATTAAACAATCGTATATTATTTAAAATAGATAACAATGACTATATTAGTGACTAGATTAAGAGATTTTGGATGCGACGTCCAATAAAAACATAGTACACGCCAAACTTTTAGTGCACTCTGAAATTGCTTTGCTCATAATTATACAATTACTAACCCGAGATAAAGAATCAATAGATAGTTAGGTCATTGTAATAATTAATAATAAAATTAAGCGAGACAATGTTTACAATCGAAAACCTAAAAAGAGGCACAGATATCTCTTGTCCCTCGAAAACGCGTATATCTTAGTCTGTTTAGCCCAACCTTTTTAGTGTCAACATTGGCACAACAATTTTTCTTAACAATTAAAATTCATTTTCTCATACATTTTGTATGGAAAGGGTTTTTTTATTCGAAGGCTTTACGAAGTTAGCCGGGTCAGCTAGTCTCAAATATTAGCCAACGCGCCGTCTTGCTAATAGTATCATTATTTCGCAGTTGCGAAATGCGACGATTATCGTGCAGTGTTTAGAGCTAACCAGAAGTTTGACGTCAACTATACAAATGTTTTTCTATAGTTAAAACTTAACAAATTAAAAAACTATTCGAAGATAGCAGAATGTTACACCAAGCTAAAATGTAATCCTCAAGAAGGTATACCGTTGTAGTAAGTCTGAAAAACGTTGCATCATCTGTTTTCAGCATATTTCAACTTTGTCTTCTTTAAAACATACATTTAAACTTTAAATAAGACAAAGCTCTGTTTAAATTTTAAACAGAAGATAATAGCGATTTTATGTGTTAGAAAATTGGTTATCTCGTATTAAATAAGTAGATAACAATAAATTATAAATGTAGTTATACATTTTTAATTTATATGTAGCAATAGCACGCTTTGTAGATTAGATTTTAGTGGTGAAACATATCTGTAGACAGAGATTGATTCCCTTTGAAATAACTGTAAACTAACTGTTAAATAACTAAAGTAATAACTGTTAAATAGTTTTCAAATAACTGTTTCACTGTTTATATAAATGTATTAAAATCGTTACATTTTTAAATTGATATTAAAATACAAATACTTGCAGTGATCGTGCATTTAGAATAATTATTTTAGCATTTTATTTAACACGTGTTATCGAATGTTTATAAGTTGTAGTGAGGTTTATAGAGGAAATAAATGATTATTTTATAATAAAAGGCAACTTGTAAGAGACACTCAACTTTAGAATAATTAATAATACGTACATATAACTAATAAATGCAAACCGTTAACAATAGTTTAGTTACATGAGAATCGTGGAATCTGTGCGCAAGGTATCATAAAAACCTTAATATCAAACTCTTAAAATTATATTATATAGGAAGGTAAATTGAGAGATTTGTATAAATTTGTGATAATACACAATAATATGCAATAATGATTCCCTTTCGTATGCAAATATAAAACCTATTGAAAATATATAGTAATAAATAACCACTTAGTCTGAACTGTAGTAGAGCTGTGGTCAAATTAATTCTATAGGTGATTAGTACAATCAAAAAAGCAATATTATATTCTTAATACATTACGATGATTTCGTAAAATTTGGCATTGATAGCATCATAGCATATGGGAACACAGATATCACATATCAGTTTAGTGCAAACCATTAGTTTTTAATTTGCAAACTAAGTATAGTGGATAGAGTAATATATAAATTAATTTTGTAATGTGATTACATATATAAATTTTAGTTTGAATGACGCTGGGCTTAAAAATTTATAGACAAACAGACAGTGCGATTTCAAATGTAAATCACATATCTTCACACAGTCATAATAATTAATTAATAGTTCCCATCATGGACATCTTAACACATGGTGTGAAAAAGCTAACATAACTGTAATTTATAATATTACAGGATCCGAAAAGAGCCCGTCGATAATAGACGTTTTTTTTCAGTTAATATCTATATCAATTAATTTCATGTCTTTTTGTTTACACAAATAAAAATGACAATGTCTAAAATTAAAACCTTAAAACTTATGTGAACATAACAGCTGTATTGTTGCATTTGACTGTACTAATATCATCCCTTAATACTATTAACTTGCAATAATGAAGTCATTAAGAAAATTATAACGCTAAACTCGTGAAAAGATAACTTGAATATAGTAAAATTTATAATTATGCAACAATCATCGTCTATATTAAATTTATATAAGAACATACAAATATTATTATGGTGTTACAAAACAAAAACACCGATAATATATTATAATCAATATAAGATTCGAAATATAACTCGCTAAGGTGCTAGGGAAGGATAAAAAGAGTGTATAAAAAGTCAATATAAAATTATTAAATAGATTCTCAACAACATACAAAAGCTACTTGCGCTATACACTACAATAAAATTACATACTTAAATCACTTATTATATATCACTCAAGATAACGTACATTCTATAACCAAAGGACATTCTCAGTTCAAAGCAATATATAATATATATTTTGAAAAAAATATTATATATAATAATACTCTGACAACAAACACTTTGACAATAAAAAACAAGAAATACATCAAAACCGCTACTCACACGACTCTTACAATAAATCGAATTTAAGCACTAACTTATATATTATTTATCTTACCTTAATATTATTTCATTAGCTAATTTCCAAAGAGAATAAAATTGCCTATATTATAGTACTTTTATATATTTATGCATGTCTTCTTTAATTTTTTTTTATAACTGAAATAACAGCTTATACAATATTGCATTGTTAAGTTTGAATATTTAAATTTATTTTAAGGAGAATCTGACCAATATTCCTATGAAGATACTATGGTTATTGGAAAACTTATATGTTATACTTGTTATATAATATAAATTAATGCTAAAATATTATTTTTAAAGTATCAACATAGGAATTTGAGCAACAAGCTTACTTAAGTATATAGTAAGTAAATGTGCGATAAAATTTCTTTATTCAGTGCAAAAACACCTTCACAGTGTAAAGTGGGTAGACAGAGATTTTTATTTAGTGCTCTGTAAAATTTTTGAAATATTCTTATAATTTTAAGAAGATTGGGAGATAATTCAAAACTATTGAAGACGAAATAATGAAAAATAGAAAACCTAAAAAAAAATTATCACTAATTTATCTTTTCTCGAAGCGACATTACTTGTCTATTTTATAGAAACGCTGGACAAAATCTGTTAAATTAAAGACCTGACCTGGCCCCGATGCCGAATCCATGTTGATGTACTCATCCAAATTATGTGTGGAAGCTGAAAATATTAATTTTCTTATGAAAATCTTGAAGTGTTATATGTAGTTTCATTTTTGTAGTTTTTGAAAAACTTGAAATTCTTTTGACAATCTCTTAAAAAAAATACTGTAAAATTTTAGTGCTTTACTAAATAATACTAAAAATCAATAATTATTGTTTTTTTTCCTTTATTTAGAATGACAAATAAAACATTTTTCAAATAAGAACTTAGTTTAAGTGATCATAATTATAAAAAAAAAATGGTCTTAAACTTTTGGCCAGCAGTGTTTATTTATACCTGTTGAGCTAATTGCAGGGTATGGAGGTGGGGGTTTAATCCAGGATCCATCGGGCCGCTTCATGTGACGACGATCAGATGCAAAATGTTGCAAGAAAAATTTTGCAGGCACAACACGAAATAATCTAAAAACAACATAACAAACCCATCAGTGTGAGAAGAAACCAGATATTAGCCACTATTCAAAACTATTCCACTGCATATTAGCATGGAAGACACATAAAGGCAGTGCAGTTTCCTCACAATGTTTTCCTCCATAGTTAGAACAAATGATTATGTTTCTAATTCTTCATTTAACATCTTAATATTCATTTGCTCAAATTTAGATGTACATCATTGTAAAGTCAGCCAGGAAAGTGCTTCAACAGTTTCATTCATTTGAATTTTTGCTATAACTTATATTAGAGATGTGGTTATGAGATTTGATTAATGTATTTGTACTGAACTGTTAGTACACTAGACATTTTAGATCAAGTGAGATCGCGGTCAAGCGCTGCCTTCATCTTTATAAAAAAAAAGTTACTCTCACAAAGTCTTCCATTTGAAATAGTGTCTAACCTGGCATGCCTAGATGCTTTCGTGATCAGTGATACTTACTTATAAAAAAAAAACAAATTTGATAACTTACCTGTGAAAATCTGATTTCAACACTTGGTCTGTACGAAATGTTTCAGTTACATACTTGTGGAAGAATGTGGGGAAAGGCAACTCAGAGTCCAAATCATAGACAAGACATGTCTTACTATCCCACGAGTACAAGAATATCACATGATAATCCTGAAAGTAAAAGGATAAAGTTATATCCAATCGTCGTCTTTATCCTTAGAGACTATTGCCCTTTTTCCTTATTCCCTCATATTTAATCCGTTGGCATCTGTTATGTTGCTTGTGTTATGTGTATGTGATGGTAGCCACCTACCATCATGTGGACTTTCAGCCTGTCAGTCGACCTTAACATTTAAAATTAATTGAAAATATAAACATACTGGTTACAAATGACTTGAATTTAAAAAAGGATTTATTTTATTCATATATAACTGTCATTTATATATGAATAGTAAATTATTATTCATCATAGTAAAATATGTGAACATAACATAACAAAAAGCACACACCCATATGACGAGGCGATCCTCTTCACGCCCAGCCCTTTGTTTCCACAGAGGCACAGTGCGGCAAGCATTGGAAATGAAAACCACAAAACATCTGTCCAATTCCTCTGGAACCTTTATTGATGCGTCTTGGCACAGTTTCCAGACATTTTCCTCGCTGCAAATACAACAAAGCATTGGAACAAAGATGTTACATTTAGACGAAACGTAATTACCGATTCTAGTCAAAATTTTATAACTCACCAATAACAAGAAACGTATGAACATTCAGCCTGTTTTGGGAATAAAGGCTTGAGAGTCTTTTCACTCTTTTTATTATCATTATTACTTAAACGGACTTTGGTACTGTTGACCGACATTTTGACAGTTCAATTTGATTGATATTTTGGTTGGATTGGATTTGTTTGAAAAACGAAACGAAATACATATATATACATATGTATATTATGTTCCTTGTATATGTAGGTCATTCATAATAACCTACAAATAGAAGATAACACAGAACACTATATATATACTCGCAACTTAGGTGATCATAGACTATGAATAAACATTGTATTTAAGACTAGCTGATGCTCGCGACTTCGTCCGCGTGGAATAGTTATTTTGGGAATCATTTGGGTATCTCGAACGGTTTTCGCAGCGCACGCAACGGAAGCCCTCAAAGATGAATAATTTCCCCCGTTTTTTCCACATTTTCGACTGTTTCTTCGCTCCTATTGGTCGCAACGTGATGTTATATAGCCTAAAGCCTTCCTCGATAAATGATCTATCCAACACAAAAAGAATTTTCCATTTAGAACCAGTAGTTCCTGAGATTAGCGCTTTCAAACAAACAAACACTCTTCAGCTTTATAATATTACTAGCTGCTGCCCGCGACTTCGCCCGCGTAACTTAGGTACTTATAAACCTTCCTCGAGAACCACTCTACCCATTAGTGAAAACCGCATTAAAATCCGTTGCGTAGTTTTAAAGATCTAAGCATACAAAGGGACATAGGGACAGAAAAAGCGACTTTGTTTTATACTATGTAAAGATAAAGATTATAGATGAGGAGGCCGAGATAGCTATTGAGTATCTACTATTTAGTTTGTGGCTATTGATGTTACACTATAATTTTTCTTCTTTATCAGACCTAAAAATTACATTAATTAGTTACTTATTTGTGATTTGATACATTATAATTTGGTTTATTACTTTGATTATTATACCATATACCCAAAGGATAAAGACCAAGGAACATGTTATTAACTCTCTATAAAGATTATATCCACAAACTAAAAAGCGGGAAAGAGCTTCTAAACCTCTGTAACTCTATGGTTCCGCCAACTTAACCAATGTCTGTCTTCTATTCAGTCGCCATCATTATTGTGATTTGTGATCGCCATTGTTTGTGATTTGACTCAGCTGGTGGTGTGGTGGCTTTCATTTAGGCCAATTAAAATTCCCTTTTATTTTTCTTCAAATTCCTTTATATTGATAGGAAGAAGGGCGGTGCGTTGTCCTAGGTTTCGGCCGGACTAGCGTATCGTCCGGACTCGCAGCAATATTTTAAATTGGGATCTTTCATTATACTTTTTTTCAATCTTCATCACAATGACCCGTAAGTAAAGAATCTACTATTTAACTTCTTGTATTTTATTCTGTATGATCGTATAGCGTTTTCGCACTATTCAGGGTAGATCTTATTTAAATTTGTTTTACTATTTGTCACTATGATGAACAAGAAAGTTTTGGTTAACAATTACCAAATGAAATTGTATTTATCAGCTTAACCAAGGCATTTTCGGTTCCTATTTCCGTATTTTTTCTTGCCATATTTACAAACACGTACTGTATTAATTAACATACCACATGATTTCCTTCACTGTTTGATTTTTTCATTTTATAAGGTCGACAGACAAGCTTATAGGCCACTTCATGGTATATGGCCACCGTCACCTATAACAAGCAACGCCACAGGTGCACCACGTGCGCTAGCATAAGCATAACATAGCAAGATAAGCAAAACAAGTTTTGGCATCCTTTACTCACTACCAATACACAATACATTCTGTATTTTCACAGCTGTAAGGTTACTGCCGCCAGACTGGCTGTCTAAATGAATAGAACTGTTAAAACAGGAATATTTAATCCACACCATGAATCTATGAAACTCGTACTGGGATCTATATGTTTTACCAGCAGCATAGTATTTACTGAATTATCATTGTTAATATCTAGATACTACTATAAAATATATGAAATTTTTTTTGAATAATGATTCTATTCCACAGGTGGAAATCAGAGAGATTTGGCTCGGGCCAAGAACCAAAAGAAACAGCAAGAACAACAAAAGAAAAAAAATGCCAGTGAAAAGTCTGGCATGTCTCTCTCTGAAAGAAAACATAGGTAAAAATCCTTTTTTTTACTAATAATAATAAAAGTTCTTTAATTGGGTTACTTAGATAGACCCAAAGTGTTACAAAATATTACACATAAATATTACACACATATATACATAACTTTAAATAAATAATTTATTATCATTTAAGACTTGCCTCTCCACATGCATCATCAGGCATGTAAAGTGAGTCAAGCCTACTCGCTATCATAGCCAAGACATGACATCTCTGCAGAGCAGAGACTCACATCACTTGCGTATGATTTAATACTATGTCAAAATTGGCTATTTGTGGTTTTCCTATCAGAAAATAGTGTAAATAACATATGTCACTTTATTTTAAGCTAAATTATGTGTATTTATTTTAAGCAAGCTATATGAAAAATAATTTTTGAAATTTTTTCTTGGCGCCGAAACACCCTGTGACTGGTTGACGCTAGTAAACATATCAGACATAGAGTAATAAATAGTGTTTATTCACTCAATGTTAGTTATCTGTCATCATTCAGTTCTGTTTGTTTACTAGCGTGTGACGTCACACATATCAAAGACCAGCGCCATTACAGAAACAGCGTTTTTGGCGCGGTTTTGGAAGTTTAAACTTTAACTTTGATTTTTATTAATAATACAGTAGATCTCCCGGAAATATTAATGTAGTGTGTTTATTATGTAATATAGAATAATTTAAAATGATTTTTCAAAAATTAGTCAAATAGCAGATTAAAGCCATTCTTAATCTTATATTACTTTAAGTTTTTCAGCTGTGATTGACAAAATGGCTCGCTGCAAACAGTTAAATCCAGTGCATTTTCATGGCATAGCACATTATTTAACTTATAGTTTTGTTTTCAATAAATAGAAAATTGAGATGGCAATAGAAAAAATGAGTCAAGATGAACAACTAAAATCTACTTACTGATAGTAAATACTGACAATTAATTATTAAATTTTGGAATTTATTTTCAGGGATGCTGAATTAATGAGGGAAAAACAACGAAAGAAAGAGGAACAAGCCGGAAATGGTAATCAATAAGAAATGTTAGAGTAAAAATAAAAATGTGACTATATACCATTTTTTATGGACAATCGTAAAATTTGTTTGCTATAATTGTTCCAAGTGATAATTAAGCAATTATTGAAAAAAATAATATGTAATATATATATATAAAAAAAAAATGAAAAACATCAAAATTAAATATCTTGTTTTTTGTTTACAGTTATCAATTATTGAAAGCTTTTTGAACGATGAAACATCTTATGTGCTCCCAAATATTGGTAAAATCATTAAATTAATTGTCACAACATAATATTAAGCATTTACATATGCAAATTTTAGTGTTCTTTGACTGAAAGGTTGGATGTACATCTATTATTCAATTAAACACCCACTTTTGTACAATAAATATCTTAGAATAAGTAAAATATGTTTTATTGAAACCTAATATGTGTCAATGGGAACTCTGAACTTTTCTATTGGAACCAAAATTAATGAAACTGTGAGTTTGTGGAGTAAGGCTTTTGTGTTCAATCCCTACCTTAAATAGTTTTCTCTCGCCCATCTATTTACCAGAGGATAAGTATTGTTATCTATGAGAAAATAAATCGCGATTGTGTTGCCTATTAAAATATGCAATGCAATTCTGCCTATTTTCATATTCCAAAACATATTTATGTCCAAAAATAATAAAAGTATATTCTTTTCATTGAATTAAATGTAACTCTTTTAAACAATAAGCCATTCATAAACTAAGTTTTATGAAAACCAGTCACGACTGTTTTGGAAACAGCATACAATAGAAAATAAGCAAAAATTATAATCTATTTTTATAAACGTAATACATACATAAATGTATTGAAGCAACTTAATTTTTAAGAACGGTCACTCCAATCCATATGCCTAAATTTAAAAAGCGATAAACATGTAGTTGGAATATAGAATTTTGCAAAGTTTAGCTTAAGAACTATCCGGATAGAAGCAAAAAAAAAAATAAGATTACTATTTTACGTATGTACACCTACGTTACGTAGTCTGCAACTGTGATCGGGGATTTACCGCGTATAGTTATATACGGTATATACTTACTTCATTCACTATACTTTTATTTATTTTATTGATTTCAACTACATAATTATCAGAACAAAGATTTGAAAAGCAAAGTGTTTGGTGGTGTCTTGCAACCTAATTTATTAACTAGAAAAAAAAAAACAATTATTACCTCAGTGTACCTGCTCGAGTTATTTTGTGAAATACCTATTCTAAATTATAGAATGAATTACTTACCAACCTGATTTATTTTCTTCAGTATTCTCTAAAGACGTGGTAAGTGGCTTTTTAAGTTAGCATTTCGTCACTGAAATCTAGAATTGATGATTTTAAGTTTACAATTACATATTGTGAACTGGGTGGGTTTTTATAGATTTATTTTTACAAAAAGTAAAGAACCTGAAAAATCGCGAAGACTTCTTAGCGTTTCTTTATAGGTATGCTAAAATGGGGTTATGAGCATAATACTATATTCTTAAAATATTACATTTGGGACAAAATGTCCAAAAAAAGGCGTTACTAGATTATATTGTATAAGATTATACAATATAATCAAGTAAGTAATATTAGGAATAAAATAAAAACAGATACATATTGGTTAAGTACATACATTGAATGTATTTTCATTTACTTATCAGTTTTAGGTAGGTAATAAAAATCATAACTTATTAATACTCAGCTAAAGAAATTGAACATTAGCTATTCAATTACTTTTTTTATTAACTTAAGAAAAATATTGCTCCAAACATTTACATACTTGCATAAATCAAAAATAATAAAATCATAACATTCAAATCACTGTTCAACAATGAAAAAAAGACCCGCAAAAATAACATTTTTAAATATCTAGTAAAACTAGTAATCACATTGAATCAACGAATGTTAAAAATTATTTCTAAGTTATTATTTGTATTATAAATTGGCTATATTATGCTGTGCCGTTGACGAGGGTTTTGTTTTCAAATTCCTCCCTTTGCTTGTAAAGTTCCTTCACTAAATCCTTTATGAAAGGATGGTTGAACTTCCCTTCCGTCGCTGTGAAGAACTCTTGCAACTTTCTCGGCGTATTCTCACGCTTTTCATACTCGAAAGCTTGCAGTATCATGTCGTATCTGTCTAAATCTTTTGCAAATTTTGCTTCAGGAGTGCTTTGGTTTTCATATTCCTGAAATGAAATTAATTGTACATTATTAATTAATAATTTAGGCCTATACTACACTTTTTTTTATTTAAACCATATGTACCAAGATTAATTATTTATTATTACCAGTGAATATAAGTGACGTTGTGTTGCCAGTGATAACATGGCGCTAAAACGAGATCTCTCTCAACTACGGACCTCATAAGAAAGCTCAATGTAACTCAACGAGCTATGAAAAGGGCTATGCTTGGGGATACACTGCGAGACCGAATCAGGAATTAGGAAATCCGTAGACGAACGAAAGTTGCTGACAAAACAGGACAGGACACAGTATGGAGGTCTTGAGCCTGAAGGTAGGTTGAGTTGACGCCACAAACCGGATAGGATAAGTGCTGCGGCTCAACGGTGGATCCAGACTGTTTCTGACCGGTCCTGTTGGAAAATTATGGGGAAGGCCTATGTCCAGCAGTGGACGTATGCTTTAAGCAGTGACAGGCTTTCATTGGCCGAATGATGACTTATTACCAGAGTTCAGAAATAAATTTTATTCTGACTCATCAAATAAGATTCATTCCCTTTTGTTTTGATCCATGCATTGTTATTGCATTTACCTACTACTAAATCTATTAATACACTACTATAAACATTCGTGCCAAAGGTTATTTTATTAAGAATAAATAACACTAATTTGTATTAAGTGTAATTAGTAAAGACTAATAGGACAAAATAACACCATCTCTTACTATCTAAATAATTAATAATTATAATTTTAACATTAAGGTCAACAGACAGGCAGACAGACGGTATTAATAGTTGGCCTTGGTCTGTGTATTGGATTTCATACTAACTACATTTTGTAGTTTCTATAAAAATCTAATGAAAGTAATACTTAAGTTGAGGCCTTAAAATTAATTTGGTTGTTTGGGAATTTTTACATATTAAGATAATAAATTATCTTACTTTGTATAAATCATACATCCTATCGCCTGCAAAGCCAGTCAGTTCTGCAATTTTCTTCATAGCCTCATCTTCCCTGCGGTGTTTCTCTTCGGGTGAGACACCGCAGTGAGGTGTTAGGTCACCAACTATACATTCAGCTAGATCATGAATAAGTGCTGGAATAAAGAAAGGAGATTTAATAGCATTGTTAATATATTTTTTTATGACAGATTAATAATAAATAGGCAAGTATATAATATAGATAGGTAAGATTCAATGCAATAAGAAAATGTCATGAAAAGAAAAAAAATATATTTGAGATCAGAGAAATTAATATTTGATAAATTAGTTCTTAGAAATAGGTACCTACTTAGTCTATATTATAACATTTACTACAATTAATATTATGAATGCAAAAGTTTGTAAGGATGGATGTACTTATGTTACTCTTTCATGCAAAAATGGCTTATCAGATTTGGATGAAATTTAGTACAGATAGAATTTATTACTTGGATTAACATATAGGATACTGTTTATACTAGAAAAATGTTAGGTTACCGAGGGATCCCTAAAAATATAAAAAAATTGGTGTTACTATCATGAGTATCGTCACACCGATAAAGATTTCAGGTGTGAATATTTTTCCTTTTTCATCCTCAGACCAAGTCGCGGGCCTCAGTTAGTAAGTTATATACGTATAATTAGTATATAACTTATTGATTTTTGCAGATTTGCAATGTGGAAAAAAAAAAACTAATATGGTTTATGTATTTGGGAATCGTTACTATGGTTATATTGAACTTACACCACTAAAAAAATTATTATTTTATAGGAAATAACATATTGTTGGCAAGCTTTACCTATTTGAAGGCATTTAAAACGATCCAGATTAGTTGGATTATTCTCTTCAGTTAGTAAAAATGTCATCAATCCCATACGATACATGTGACCAGCGATCGATTCGCATTCTTGAATATCACACAGGATCCACCCTGTCCTTTTAACGTGCTGTAAAAAATTTAACATTCAGCTTCGATTGAGAAATATCGGAAACAAATTGAGCCTAATAATATAAGCAAAAATGTTGATAGATTACCTTGAGCCGTCCAACTAGTTCTAAGAATTCCAATATTTTCTTATTTTCTATTAGTGCCATTTTAATTATAATAGATGGTTAAAGTAAACTCGCAGTTAAATTATTTTCCGAAAAAAACGTTTATAAAAATTAACACAACCAATCACTTCCTTTGTCCTTTCTATTCTACTATTCTATTTTACTAATCTTTTTCCCACCATTGTTGTCGCGCCCTTTTTGTTTAACGACGAAGATGTCATGTCAATAATGTCAGTTTGACATTGTAAGTAACGTAATGACAAAAAAATTTAGAGAAGTTTTGACTTAGTTACTATGTTATTAGACCTTTCACTATATTTTATTGACGAATTCAAATAGTTTAAAAAATTTCACTTTCATTTCCTAGCTATTCGTTATTATTATTACCAATTTATTATTCGTGATAGCGAATAGCGATGGCTCTGAAACAGCTGAAGAACAATAAGACTGAGGATGGCATCTCATTGGAGCTTCTGAAAGCGGATGGAAAACCGATAATTAAAATCTTTTCCAATCCGTGCTATTGGGCGGTATGATGTTCTTCAAAAAGGGTAGTAAAACTATATTGAAGAATTATAGACCAATCACGCTTTTGAGCCATGTTTTCAAGGGTTATTTTATTGCATATTGTCTGGAGCGCAGACTTGATGAATTCCAGCCTCCCGAACAAGCTGGTTTTCGGAAAGGCTGTAGATATAGACCAAATCCATACGCTACGGCAAGTTATACTAATTACAGAAAACCGAGTAAGTCTAAGAGGTAAGGTGACAGGAAAATTGAGAATGGTTATGGATACGGATACGTGTAGATTTATTTTTATGGGTTGTAAAGTGGTACCCTGAGATGATTTATCTTGGTGTGCCTGCTCCCAGCGGTTGCATTTTTAGGAAAAAATCGCATGATATTCCCCTTATTTTTTTTCAAAACAATGTAATCTTGTTTTGAAAAAAAAAATAACGGAAATGGGGAAATGGTCAGTTTTGGTTAGTATTCGAAGAGTGAAAACTCTTCGACACTGAAAAAATAATAAATAAATAAAATAAAATAAAATAAGCCTTTATTACTGTTAGGTTAACAATATATCTACGTTATTATGCCTACATACTATTATAATTTAAATACTACATAATGTAACATTAAAAATATAAACACTACATAATATCGGCAATCGGTCCTTCAATTAACATAACAGCTTGTCCTGAGACAAAGGTCTCTAAAGATTTCCAAAAAATAAGACAAGTAGCAGCAGATTAGCCAATGACCGAAGAACTTGGAAAAAAATATATTAAAAAAATTAAATAAGCAAAATTTTACTCTTCATAACTCTACGAACGTGACACATTTAGGTTCTGTAGTGGCAGCATTTCTAACAGTTTGTTTAGTATGATCGATGGCTGCGCTGATAGGCTGCACCGTGAATTCGTAATGGTGTTCCTTTCGGATACCGCTATGTAAGTAAAATTTAAATTCAATTTCTACCAATTGGTACGCGAATAGCCCAACATCGCCTCTCACCCAGCAACAGTGAAAATGCGGGAGTCTTTCTCGCCGGTTCTGCTCTTTGAAACAACATTAAAATGAACAACAAAATATTTTCAAACAATAATAACATTTTTGATGTGTGGAAATTTAGTTGATATCCTATGAATATTTCTTTCAAATGTTTAATTTTCGTTGTTTGTGGATTTTAAAGGGTGTGGAATGATTGTGTTTTTCCTCGTCGTCTGTTCAGGTTTGTGGGTCATTTTGTTGGTATTTTATTGTTGTTTTTTTATTTTGAATATTTCAATACAGCTTTAGAATGTGCGTTATTTAAATTGATATTACTGAGCGCAGTGGCGGAAAATATTTCAAAAGTTGTCAAAATTTTCTAAACAAACTTTCAAATAAGAAAAACTTTCTTGCTCTGAATATATAATAAAATAAATAAGAATATAGGTAATATAATAAACAATAAATAATAAAAAAAATTAAATCGAACATTGTAAAATATTTAAAACATATGAATCATCAAAACTATTATATAAACTATATATAAAATACACTAGGAAAAAAAAGCCACTGGCGTTTACGTATAGTTTGAATGGAACTGCTCTTCAGGAGGTGTGTGAGATTCGGGATCTGGGTGTATTTATTGATAGTAAGCTCACTTTTAGATCTCATATCGATCACATTGTAAAAAAATCAGCCCAGATGCTTGGATTCTTAAGACGTAACACCAAAACATTTAAATCTAATAGTACTAAAATGACCCTATACAATTCCCTGGTGCGAAGCCATCTTGAATACGCTAGTGTATCGTGGAATCCGTTTTATGCTCGGCACTCTCAACGTGTTGAAAATCTTCAGCGTTCATTTACTAGGTCCTTGGCATTCTCTTCGTCAGGTGTATCTCATAGATGCTCCTATTGGGATCGTTTGGAGTTCTTTAAGATAGATACCTTAAAAGAGAGGAGGACCGCTCGTGACTTGCTGTTCCTTCATAAAATCTTGCACGGCTCTGTGGACTGTCCCACAATCACGGAGAATATTTGCCTCAGTGTTCCCTATCATAATCCGCGACAGCGAGTATCCGGTATATTTCATATCCGAAGTTGTAAGACCAATGTAGGCCTGAGCGCTCCAATGGTGAGAATATGTCGAACTTACAATGACTTTAACAGCCGCGTTGAGGACCTCGACATATTCTCTGATACGGTTGGAGCGTTTAGAAAGAAAATTCAAAAAAGCACTCCAACTTAGTTGTAATCATCGGGGCGGATAGCGTCACTATATTTTACTTGTGTGTAATGCGGTTTAGGTTGTAAAGTTGTGTGTGGTTGTATGTATATTTTGTGTTTTTAAGCTGTATTATTGTATTGTATGTTTTTTTTTTATCTATTGTTATCGTTCGGTCAATGTTGTATACACCTGTAATTGGTGCGCGTGTCAGCCGTAATATCTGTGTAAATATTATCATAAACAATTTTAACACGTGTACTGTTGGTGTATCTTAAATAAATAAAAAAAAAAAAAAAAAACTAATAATAAATCTGTAAGTGTAGGTATTGTATGTATGTATGTTCCTCCATATCTCTTACGAATTAACTGATTTTCATGAAACTTGGTAGATAAACATTCAGACGTACGGGACACAGGATAGGCTACTTTTTTCACGCGGAAGAAGTCGCTGGCGCCAGCTCGTTTTAAAATAAAATCGCTATCCGTTTTGTATGTTTCTCCGCTAACTTCTTCAAAACCATTCAATGGAATTTGATACGGTTTTCATTAATATAAAGAGAGATAAACGAGGAAGGTTTGTGTATATAATTTGGAGAAAAAATGCATCCTTATGGAGCCGGGGCGGGTAGCTTATTCAGAATAAATAACAAGTACGCAGTCTAACTTAAATATCTTTATAAATTAAATAAACTTAAGTTAAAGTGACAGTTTTTGCCTACCTACATATAAATCGGAAATCATACTGTAAAGTATGTTCATAATACTTTATTTATACAGTATATTTATACTGTACTAGCTGGTGCTCGCGACTTCGTCTGCGTGGAATAGTTATTTTGGGAATCATTTGGGTATCTCGAACGGTTTTCGCAGCGCACGCAACGGAAGCCCTCAAAGATGAATAATTTTCCCCGTTTTTTCCACATTTTCGACTGTTTCTTCGCTCCTATTAGTCGCAACGTGATGTTATGTAGCCTAAAGCCTTACTCGATAAATGATCTATCCAATACAAAAAGAATTTTTCAATTCGAACCAGTACTTCCTGAGATTAACGCGTTCAAACAAACAAACTCTTCAGCTTTATAATAAGATAAGGTTTTGTACTAAGTACTAAGACTAAGTATAGATAAGGTTTTGTCCGCGACTTCGTCCCCGTCCAATCGCTACCAAACTTCACAGAATTAGGTACCCGCTGGACTAATCTGAAGGTTGTCTGAAAATTTCATCAAAAGCGGTTTTGGATGGACATACATACAATACATACACAACATTGCCGATATAGATATATAGATTTGTCCGATAAGATATTTGAAATTACGATGATTGCGTTCTCTTAATTCTATTTTTAATCGAAATTTCAAATCCGAAATTTTTAATTACTGTCTTTAACTGGAAGGAAAATCACTAAGGAACTAATTAGTAAACTGGCCCATTATCTGCTCGATACCCCTTTTTAGTCGAACGTGCAGGAGGTACATAGTGAAATTGTTTGAATAGAATTTGTAATTAAAAGAAATTAATAAAGTGAACAAACGGAAGTTGCGTCACTTTACTTTACTAGTCACACGCCCCCCCTCCCGCCTTTGCTCGGGTACAATTTGACTAATGTATAAGAAAAATCTATACGAATAGTTTTTCTTTGCTATTTATTTTGATTAAAATGTATTACATACTGCCAAAAATATTTTTAAACTTATTAATTAACTTATTTAAGTTTTTTCCTAAAGTTGTAATCGGTTATTATTATTATTATTTATTTATATACTCAAGAAAAACCTTAAAATTTGAAATCTGTTTCTGAAATTTCTGCGCGAAGCTATAATTTAAAAATTTGTTGTGCAATATTGTTTGCAGCCTAAATAAGGTTAAGCACATTTTATTAGTTTTTGCCTAAAAATTGGTTCTGAGCTTAAGCTTAGTCCGTGTCTTAAAAAATAGGATCTTCTTACCTTGTCTGCATCTTGTCTGCATGAGCATTTGAAAGAAATCCTTACGAACTTTTCAACAATAGATGATGTTGGAGAAGTTTTCGTTGACTATATAACTTTTTAACAATTTATTGCTATTATAAGTGCCTATGTTCATAGTATTACTTATTTGAAATCAATTTTAGCAACGGCTATAAAGTGGGACGCTCCGTCGCCATATGATCCAGTGTGGCTCGCTAGCCTTCAGCAGTATCCACCAGTGCCACCCCTAAATGAGACTAGATTTTGGTTCTGGAGCTGGGTTTACGAAGAAGATGTGGAATTCAGATTGTTCACAAGGTGAGTAAAAGTTCTTTATTGAACTTTATGACCCGGTTCTTAGTTTTATTGAAAGCACTGTTTTTGGTTCTGAAACATGGTATACCTAATATTTTTAAAATACTTTACAATATTTTGAAAAATCATCATTACTTTGGTATAGAGTATTACGGCTTTGCCAACATCTGGCCCAATGTTTTGATACCTTTTAATCTCCAGTTTTCAGGCTTTCAGTAAAATTACTTAATAGCTAACATGCCAGTAAAAAACAAAAAAGAAAATCAAAAGAATGTTTAACTTTACAAATAAATTAACTTTTCCGAATCGCCCTAGGTCTTGGATCCTAGCCTTGATCCTCCTTGTAAAACCACCCGAGCCACTCTCGTAGGATGACAAATAAAATAAAATGATATACTTACTACTATAATATAGGTAGAGCCTAAATAATTTGAGACAAATATCCTTATATTTAAGTTAATATTTATTAACTTTATTATTAATTTTATTTTAGTTAGGATGACGTTGGCTTAGTAAATACTTACAATATATAATTACTAAATTAGTGCCCACGAGTTCGACTGTGTTGAAAACTAAAAAATATAACACCTGAAAAAAAAAATGAATGAATATGACATCGTTATTACTGTGACGACGGTGGTGCCGCCACTGTGACCACATTTTTTAAATATTTTTAGAAACTTTCGGAAACAGTAGAAAGGTCCTATGTCTTTTCCTGTATCATTTTATAGATGATCGATTGTGTAGTTAAAGCGTGAAAAGGCAACAGACAGACAGACAGAGTTAACATGTGAAAGTTCACATTTGTAATATTAGAATGGATATTATACATATACTTAGTAAGTATTGATAGGATAATTTTCCAAAAATACCAACTCCTTTAGATTTTTTTAATGCGATAATATACAACACCTGATAACGAATTCCACATTGATTGTACCTATTACATAGGATGTTATGATTTTATTACTAACCTATATAGGGTAGGTTTCGTAATAATCCTCTTAGAGTTCGTGGAGCGTTTTGTTGTTTTATTCTTATAAATTTGCATTTCCTCATTCACATTTCAATTCCACCTGTTTATGCAGTCAGTGCTATAAAATATTCAGTAATAAAACTTTGCATTTGAATAACATTTTAATAAAAGATTGATTCTAAAATTTATATCTAGTAATAAATAATAAAGTACATCAAAAATATGATAATTGTGAAAATAAATTAGATTTCTATTTTTTTTTACAGACGCAACCCTTTCGATTATCAGGTTTTGAAAATAAATGACTCCGACTCTTTGTGGGACTCCAACTTTGAGTTTAATAATAAGGTAAAGGTGCTAACACATGGTTGGCTTAACCATGGATTAAGTCCCATGCCAATGTCGATTAAAGAAGGTAAAATAAATGTTTATATCTGATTTTTTTCATATGATATTTAATTACTTGTATATCTGCTTTTCATATGATATTTTTTTATATTATTAATAGTGGCAGGCAGGCTGACGGTCCACTCTAGGGTAGGTGGCTACTGTCACCTAAGGACACAAGCAGCACCATACAAGTATAATAATAATACATAATAATTTTTTTATAGCGCGCTCGAATAAATCTCCCAACTACTTACACTATCTTAGTAGTCGAAAATCATCTATTAATCGGATGAAACCTTAGGACATAGCTAGTTTTTTTTTTATAAACCATTTAAAACTCTCCTAAAGACTGTTCGTATACCTTTTAAACAATGCCACTGTACCTTATACCGGTAATTTCGTTTGTATATCGATCCGGAAAGATCGCTGGAAACAACTAATTGAATTGGTATAAAGCGGGAACTCGGCTAATTGCATTTTCTAACAACCCATTTACATTCATTTAATGAAAACTCTTTACTTGGATAAGAAAGTTAAATGGCTGCATTTTATTGTGTAATGCACTGAAAAGCTGGAAATAAATTCAATAACACATTTTCTTCTAAACTAAGACCAGAGAACTCGCCAAAACACTTTTTGTTTTTGCTTTGTGTTGAATACCCAAATTAAAACTAGATAAAGCACAATTGAATAGTCGCGTGTGCTATTAGCTCGTGAACCAAATAGCAGCATCCACACCGCATGCACAGCGCACACCAAGGCACGCTGGGTCGAGCCAATATGTGCCCGAAGCATCACGAGTCACGTCCACACAAGCTGAGTACCTAACTAAAGTAACCCATTTTAGCTTCGTTAGCAAGTCTACTTCATTGTAAGTAACCACATCTCTTTTGTTTTAGCATATTTAAATGTCAGTGATTTGAATATAATAGTCGTTGATTGGGGCAACGCAGCGAATGTGAATTATATACTTGCCAGTTACAACGTCGCTATGGTCGGACGTCTTCTCACTGATTTCCTCAACTTCTTGATTGAGGAAGGCGTGTCTATGAATGATGTTCATCTTATAGGACACAGCTTGGGTGCACACGTAGTAGGAATAGCTGGAGCTTATGTCAGAGAAGGACCGATTGATACTATTACTGGTAATGTACTATCTATATCTATATCTATATCTATATCTATATCTATATCTATATATCTATATCTATATCTATATCTCTATATCTATATATCTATATATCTATATATCTATATCTATATCTATATCTATATCTATATCTATATCTATATCTATATCTATATCTATATCTATATCTATATCTATATCTATATCTATATCTATATCTATATCTATATCTATATCTATATCTATATCTATATCTATATCTATATCTATATCTATATCTATATCTATATCTATATCTATATCTATATCTATATCTATATCTATATCTATATCTATATCTATATCTATATCTATATCTATATCTATATCTATATCTATATCTATATCTATATCTATATCTATATCTATATCTATATCTATATCTATATCTATATCCATATCTTAGATATGTCCACGTGCACGTCTGCATACATCCACATCTACACCCACACCCATACTCTTAAAACACCTCTCTTCTTTAGTTACTTATTACATATTAGTTACCAGTGAAATGAAATCAGAATTTGCAGAGCTGTATACGATTTTTCATATATTTTTCTACAGAGAACACGAGTAGGTATAATGTGGTACAGTATACTTGTGTTCTCTGTTTCAAAAGTCTCACCAGTAGAACTCATTGCACGTTTTATTTTGTTCTATTATAAAAACAGCTTGGACATTTGAGTTCAATCTGTCATACTGTGCAGTAGAACTAGTTTGATTTTTTTGTCCAAACAGTTTTATTGTAGAACACCTATTACCAAGTTTTAAGTTGAATAATACCACTGTTAAATTTTGTTCCAGGACTGGATCCAGCACTTCCACTATTCACTTTAAGTAATAAAGACGCGCGCTTGGACAAACATGACGCCCGTCACGTAGAAGTGATTCACACCTGTGGCGGCTACCTTGGCTTCTCTGATCCCCTCGGTCACATAGACTTCTATCCCAACGGTGGAACAAGACAACCAGGTTGCGGATGGGATTACAGAGGTAATTTATGAAATTTTGCTAATCCTTTTTTATCAATCAAGATTCATCATTATACAAAGTCTGGCCTTACCTCGACTATTTTCCCAATAAACCTACCTCAAGGGCGGATCCAGCTTTGGCGCCAGGGGGGGGTCACATAGTCGTGGCCAAGTCAATAGTTTTGCATCGAAGTTTTCCAGTTTTCGCTGGGTGCTTTTTAAAACTTCAACGAAAACGAAGATTATTTTTATATACATTCATTCTGTTGTTTGCCCTCGTATTTTATTTTAAAGAGCATTAAAATCAATTTAAAAGAGTTTGCTTTTACCAAATTTGCACTGTGTCATGAAGATACACCTGGTTTCATTGTGTGAATTTATCTAAGATTTTAGGTTAGGTTAGTTAGGTTAGTAAGCTTATGCTCCTCAAACTCCCTCGTCAAAAAAAAAATTAAGTAGGTATAAATCCCGGCACGTAAATTGAACCAAAATGGCGGTCGTCCGCGCAGGTGAAATTATGAACAAGTGTTAGACGAATGCTCCGCGTTTAAAGAGAAAACTGTGACGGTGATATATACCTATACGGTGATTTTTCAAGTTATCGTCGTTCAAAGCGAAAAGTCACATTTGACTTTGATAGTTAATTACTCAGGTTATAATGGTCGTACAGAAAATTAAAGTAGAGTTTTGTAAATTGCAAAACATTCCCTACAAGAAGCTGATTTTGATTAATCCAATATTATAAGAGTTATCGGCCGAGATAGAAAAATGTGTTAATTAAATGAGCCATAAAACGTAAGCGGTGAGTTTTACAAAAAAATGCGTAAGAAATAAAAGATGCGAAATAGTATTCTCTACAATAATGGTCTCTATCACTTTTGCCCTAAAGTGCATAGTTTCCGAGATATCGGCCAGAAACGTTTTTTCAAGATGGCGCCTATGCTGTCACCGGAATCTGTCAGCATTTTGTGATTTTACACTCTGTAAGTGATCCTAAACCTTATAGAAAAAAAAAATTGGATCGGTAGGATAGTGCAAAGTTAAATGTCTATATTCACTGGCCTATTTAATAAGATTTTAGAACATAACCTAAAATTGTTTACAATACAAAGAAATATGTACATACCAGTAATATAGAAGGCTTATAAAGTGTTTGGAAGTGAGATTATTTAACAATAGATGTTAGTTTTATAAAAATATTGTTTTTATGGTGAGGAAATTCATTAACAATTAATTTTATATAGATTTTAAAACATGACCTCAAATTGTTTGTATAGTACATCAATATTTACATACATGTTGTAGGTACAAGACATTTGTACTGGATGAAAACAAATAGGTTAGGTTCCGTAATGTTTATGACTCTGTGGCTCATTGGCTCTGTGGTTGAAGATTAAACTTGAAGTAAACACGTATGTAAAAAGTAGATACAACAAAATTAAATAAATGAAAACAGTTTTAAACAGTGAAAATTTATGTGTTGTACTGAATATGTGTGTTGTAATAATGTTTTTAAGTGATGCTGATGCTGATAGTTGCAACAAACCTGGTATGTACCTACATATTTATTTGTATTGTAAACAATTTTAGGTTATGTTCTAAAATATTATTAAATTAATTGTACTCATTTCCTTTCCATAAAAACTATATTTTTATAAAATTAACATCCATTTCTAACTAATTTAACCTTTAAATACCCTAAAATCTTCCCACACGATTCTAAATAATTCCCAATAACTAGGTTAGATAAATGAAATATGTTATATAATAAAATAAAATAAAAACAATAAATTCACATTATAAAAATCTCAAACATGGGGAAATTGATTATTGTATACGCGGCAACACTGAAATGCGTTTTGGGTTCATATTATTTTATGTTGAAATTTCGAAATTATACGATACTTACTGATGGTATGTGATCCCAGTGTTCTTCTTATTTTTTGTGGTATTATTTTTACACAGTTTCACTACGCACCCCGGCATTTTAGTTTGAATTATGCCCAAAATTTAATAAAACATTCGGCATGTACACATGACAGACAGCTTGCAGTGTGACTGGGTGGTGACTAGCTCCGGTACGCCAAATTTTGCGTATAATTTTTTTCGCGTTTGACAATTACGACTGCTTTGTCTTGTCGAGTGAAGCGAGACCAATTTTTAGTCTATGCTATAGAATTTATAAATAACCCTACTTTATGTTCGATTTTTAAATTTAATCTTCAAAATATGAATCTTAGTATTCTTAGTTTTAAAAATATGAATCCTTCTGGCAGGGTACAATGGATTTCGCAATTAGGTTTATTCCCATCTCGGCACCCTCGATGTGTAAATGTCAATTTGGGTAGCCCGTCTGGAGGCTATTCTTAATTGTTGTTATAACTGGCTAAACCAGGGGAACCCAAAGTGTGCGTCGCGGCGCCTTGGTGCGTCGTAGAAAGTAAAGAGGGCCGCCGTGAGTCGATCCTCTATCATTATCCAAAACCACAAATATTCGCGGGTACCTTTTTTGAGCGCTCACATCAGTAAAGAACATAGGTACCGGATAAGGCTTAGTAGGGCGTAGTACGTAGGTAAATAGGATGTTCGGTGAACCTTAAAGCTTCTAAACAGTAAGAGAAATCGAAAGATAAGAGCACTGTTTACAGAGAATTTATTACTTTCGGTAATCACCTCGACGATCTAAGAGAAAATTGCGTTAAGATTCCCCTTATAAAGTCTCGATAAACATTTTATGTTATCTAACGTTTACTCTATAGAAAGTCGAAATACACGCGAATCGTGCAATGCATTCGTACAAAGATAATCTACTCGTGACCGGTCGTTTCAGTCGTGAGTGTCACGACCCGTACTTAGAGTACAAAATATAATATATATATATACCTACGTATGCAGCGGCAGATATAGAAAAGTACTTATACGACGAATAAAGTATAGTGATGTGAAATGTGAAATCATTCGCAATCGCCAAGGCGTTAAGCAAAATTATTCTTTTTAGCGTTGATTAAGAGTTAAATTTAAATGAACGCTGGTATTTTTGGAGAGTATACATCAATGTCAATAAAAATGGATCTTATGAGCATAGGAGCCAAAATGCAAAAAAAAAATATCTTTGGATCTTATGGGATCCTAAACCTAAACGTTAGAGCCAAGTGGAGGGAGGCTACAATATTATGAAAAAGATTCTTGACTTTTAATACAGAGAATATCTCAAATATTACGAGAGACACATGACAAGCGGTTCATAATAGAACTATTTGAATATATTTTTTATAAGCTACGTTAACATAACGCAGACCTTTTCTTAAAGTTAGGTAAACCATATTGGATTCATAAACCTCATAATATGATATAAGTTAGTACCTCATAATTGATAACCTCATATGGATATAGATTACCTGGATTAAAAGATGTGATATTTTTTATCTTGAATAAATGATAGGTTCCTCTGTTTTTGTAAAAATGAACTACAGCGCGTACGAAGTTGCGGGCACCAGCTAGTCTAAAAATAAGAATCCATCGTCTGGCAAAAGTGTAACAGCAATAAATATGCCAGGTGTGATAATCCCCATATATTTATTTTTGACGTTATATTTTTTAACACGAACGAAGTCGCGGGCACCTGCTAGTTAATAATAAAAGCTTTTATTTTGGTAACGCCACAAACAGAATTTAACTGGTTCACATCACTAACTTGGAGAGTTAACATGCACACTCGTACGCCCGGCATTTTATTTACTCGCAAATCATTCCCCTGATCGTAATTAGGGTCACGAGTTCATAAAACCATAAAAGGAGCAAGCATAGATTAAGTTAAAGACGGTGGCTCAATTCAGAGGTAATTTATTTGAACAAACATCAAAGAACCTGTATTTGTGGTAGCCTCTGGACCGTCAGCCGTGTACCTGTATAGTAGGTATGTCCTTTTCCTGTTTGTATGTTTAAGGGACGATATGTATTTAGGTACCGTACGAAATTATTAATTTATTGAAGCTATACCAAAATGAATTATAATAAAAGAATACACTTAAATACTTCTGCAAGCGAAATTGAAAATTGAATATGGCAAAAATATATAGGTGTATTATTTTGATGAACGCTGCATTATATTAAATAAACAATTTTTAACAAAAAATAAGTATTTCCTCTTATTAATTGTACTCGTATATTTTATAAGAGTTGAAAATCGTTTGAAAAATGATAATTACATTGAAACTACAGAATTCTGTTGACGCTTTCGCACCCCACGTCTTGAGTTTGTGAGACCTTTATTGGCGGTTAACTACAAAGTTCTTCGCTAGATGGCAGCCCTTGTGTCATTTGAAGAAATAAGATAATAAATAATTTTATGCTTACTGAATATTGAATATAGTAACAGCTTCATCAACATGTGCAATGTTATTATAGATTTGCTTTTTATTCCTTACCCAAAATTTTAAAAATCATGTCAGCTATAAATCAAAGCAACCTTTGGTTCTGGGCGGTTAGATTTTACTTTGGCACAGACTTAGATTAATAAATTGGTCTCGCTGCTCTCAACTAGTGATAAAAAGTAACGATGTTTTAAACACACTACAATAAAAAGTTACCGCTTCACGGAGCTATTGATTTTAGATAGCGCGATAGCGCGGTATCTAGTCGAGCGCAGCGAGACCAATTATTAATCTATGTTTATTTTATTTTATATATAAATAAGCTTAAAACCAAAACTTTTAATAATTTGTAGATACCGAATACAATGAATCGTTTTGGTAATAAATGCAAAAAAATCTTCCAAAATATTTAGCTTTCTTATTGTATTGGAAAAATGAAAATATAAGTTGATAAAACAGTAAGACGACGGTTACACGTAGGGTATTTACTGTGATCCATCAGTTCAGTATTTATTTCAGTTCAAACATCCATCAATAACGCTAGACTACACGTTCAATAAATACCACGATTCATTAATTATTTATTGACGGATCACAGTAAATACTGTACGTGTAACCGTCACCTAAGATGTTATTTTTTTAAAAAGAGTTCTCTGTTTTTACGAGTTTATAAGAAACTACTTATTGTTTTTAATTTCTTCTCTTTTTAGAATACAATTTTACTTTAGTTATATATCAATAATTTATATTGTTTTAATGTTAAATGACTTCATTATCACGCAGCACATCATTATGTTTAAGGTTTATGCGCCCACAACCGAGCTCACATGTATTTCTCCGAGTCCATAATATCGGGTGTGCCGTTCACAGCGGTGAGGTGTAAGGATTACGACGAACTATATTACTATGGGTCCTGTAAGGGTACAGGGGAGACACTCATTATGGGCGGCTTCGACATTCATTACGGGTTAGTTACTATCGTATGACACAATCTTTATTTATTAAAATAAAAAATTATAAAAAATCTTCTGTGTTCAGATGTCTTTTCCTCCGCTAACTTCTTTTAAACCACTCAACAGATTTTGACATGGTTTTCACTAATGGAAAGAGAGACAAATTTGGTTTGTGTAGGTATATCAATACCAATAATAAATCTGTAAGTGTATGTATTGTATGTACCTATGTATGTATAACATAACTCCATAACTCTTAAACGAATTAACCGATTTTCATGAAACTTGGTAGATAAACATTTAGACGTACGGGACACAAGATAGGCTACTTTTTTCACGCGGACGAAGTCGCGGGCGCCAGCTAGTAATTATATATAATGGATGACCATGTGCATATTATGTGGCAAATTTTAGCAAATACATAATATATATAAAACTTTACATGCTATAGGTAGAATGACCTAGGCATGATAGTAACACTCTGCGTTTCATCTGATACAGTTTTAGAGTCTGTGGGTTGCAAAGTTCGGCTATAATACGTTAAAACGTTAATTTTAGAGCGCACACGCTAAAAGTTTCGTTACGCAAGTGCGGCTCCATTGTTTGAGTTTACCCCCGTTTCCTGAACACATTAATTGAGTTGAACTGGCAAAAATTATTATACAAATTACGCACAAAGGATATTATTATGTTTGTGTTCAAGAAAAACAACTGACGCATTTAATTATTCAAAGTAAACTCGTTTGTGAAACAGTGACAACATTAACTTGAATCTTTTAGATCAGCGCCCATTGTGTTTTTGCAGGAAAGATGGAATTTACTACCTCAAGACGAACGCCGAGCATCCCTTCGCCCTGGGGGACCCCGCATGAATTACGATAAAATATTAATTCTTACCCAACTTGGCTTATAAATTGAATTCGTAAGTTATTTTTGCGTTATTCAGCCCAAGCAAAAGCATGTAGTGTAGGTACACTCAGGCGTAGTATTAAGCTGTAATTATAAAAATAACTATTTATTGTGTACAGTCAAGTTTAAGAATATGTATTACTAAACCATTAAAATAACATTGTAGGTACTTAGTAAGTAATAAATGAATAGTAATGGAAAATTTTATAATATTATTTTCATCATTATAAATTAATTTAGTTATAAATCTAGTACTTATTTGCATATGCAAATATGCAAATAAGTCCTAGATAGATGCTCTTGCAAATATTTTGTAAGAGACACTTCCCCTACACGACAGGCTTAGCCTAGTGTGGGGTTAAACGATAACTTCTATAAGTATCAATAAATAAAATAAATTTATATCAATATTACCAAAAAAGTTGTCTTAGAACCACCACAGAGAAAATCTACATAATAATATAATTTATATTATTTATATATCATAACAGAGTATAAATGCATAAAACCAAAATATGTTTTAGCTTTTTTGTTGAATTTGTGCAGCAAACATACATTTGCCGACAATTCATAGTCAGACCAGAAATATATTTGTATTCCCTTCGGGGATTGTACGACACGGTCTGAATATTATCTAGGGACCGGGTGATGTAATGTGGAACAAGCCATCCGCAGGGATGTGCATGAGGGATGCACTGTTACGTAGACGCTCCATAAAATAAGGCTTCCTCCTTCCATCTTCGTTTTATTTGCTAAAAATTTAAAATAATATTGCATTGAGTTCACTTCAAGTACACTCTATAGCGTTTCTATAAGCGCTTTAAAATAAATGCACGTGTGCTATATTGTTTCGGTGCGCCAGTAAGGAATGTCATACAATTAAATTATTGTAATAAAATGAGTAAGTACACAGAGTCTACCGTTGAAACATAAATTTTGTTGTGCGCAAATTTGATAAGCATACATTGCTCAGCATACATTGCATTCAAAAAATTAAAATCTCTGTACTTTTTTTTTAAAATTAAAATTTACTTTTTTGCATCTGTGTTCTAAGCCATCACTGTACAGTTATGATCTGCAATACAAACGATGGGGTTGCTTATGTTCCCAAGAAAGATGCATATAAAGGTCGCAACTGTTGCATTCTTTTTTTCTTCTTCAAAGGCCTTAAAAGCGACATAGAACTGGCCTTTGTGGCAAGATCTTAATTGTACTTCCGAGAAACCTATTGCGATGGAGTTGCGATGGAGTAGCGATGGGAAGCTTATCTCGCCCCGTGCTGGACGGCCGTAGCGGGTCGGGGATGTCCCGCGAATAGGCCTATCTACGGCAGCGTTCCCTACGCTGGGTATCCATGAGGTTTTCTCAACGTAAAAAAGTAGGTACTGAGAGTGCACAGTTGGCTAATGCGACAAGGTCGCCAAACACATTTTTAAGTTTTTGTCTGAAACATAAAGCCTTATTGTTAGTGTCAGGCGCGTAATTGCTAAGTAAAATTTCTTGGCGACGCGAGTTTTAAAAAGTGCCTTAAGGGAGGATGGACTCATTTCAGATTTTCTTCTTTTGGCTGTTCAAGGGTAATATAAAAATGTTTTTATTACTTAAACTTTTATTTTGCTTACATTATTTGAGTCGAGCACACGGAGAGATCTTTATTTTACCCGATGCCCTTTCCTGTTGCGTTGTTAAGGCGTGAAAAGGTAACAGGCAGACAGAGTTACTTTCACATTTATAATATATGTAGTTTATATGTTATGGCTAGTTTCATATCTGTGAATAAACGGTTGGACATTTCTGCTCAAATTAAATAATGTATGAGAATATTATTACCACTAACTTAATACTCCTTAGTACTGACGAAACCTCTATTTATCTCTTTTTTATTGTAATGTAATATTTATGTCGAATAAATGAATCTTTTAACATAAATAGGTATGCTCGCAAAAGAGATTGTTTGTACAGATTTTTAATGTATTTGTTTGTGGAGAAAAAAATGTTTCTACTTTATGTAAAAAAAAATGATTATTCCCAAGGATATTCAAAATGCCACGAATCGCCTTAAATGTCGGATGCTTCAATGTTAGGTACCGTCAGGAAGTGTCAAATGGATTGCCGTTTTGATAATAAAAACTTGAATTTTTTATGCAAACATTATAAGGGTAGCAAGTGTATTGCCGGACTAAATAGGTTGAGGGATAATGAAATGGGATAGATAGAGAATTGACTCATCGGAATACAACCGAACACACCTCTTTTTATTGAACTTTAACATTTATTGTAACTGTAGACGGGATGTCCTCTATAGGATTGCGTAACGGGGTGTAACGGGGTTTTACCACTACAAGCTGATTAATACAAAAACATATAAGCGGACATAATATATTTCAATTTATATATATTTTTTGCAAATTATTCATAAAACCTATTTTTTAACTTTGGGTAATCCCCATGGATACCCGGCAGTGATACGGACGTTATGCCGGACTCCTACCGGCTTAAACCTAACGACTTCCCAGCGCGGCCTTAGATGGGCGAGGTCGCGGAGCGGACACGACATCGGTGCCCCGCCACGAACTATATACACACAACTCTTCCTCGTTTATTGCTGCTTTCCATGCTGAAGGCCCAATAAAAATCTGTTGAGGTTTTTTTACAAGATATTAACGGGGAAGCAGAAAGAAACGGAGAGTGAATTTTTTTTTAATATGTATTATATAATATCTATATCTACCTATACTAATAATATAAAGAGGAAAGATTTGTTTGTTTGTTTGAATTGAAAAGGCTCCGAAACTACTGGACCGATTCTTTCACCTATAGAAAGCTACGTTATCAATGAGTAACATAGGCTATATTTTAAAAAGTTACGCGGAAGAAATTGTGTGCAACAGTTAGTAATAGATAAATAGATAGCACCTCGTGACACGAATGCAAAACACAAAGAGGAACACTGAAACAGTTCACGTAGTTATGGCAAACAGTTTCTTATTCTTATGTTCAGTCTCATAATTTTTTACTGTTTTCCAATTACCGAAGGAGGAAAGTCTAAATAACTTTTTCTCTTTGTCTGATTAATTTCCTTGAGAAATATCAAGAGTGTGTTAGATTTCCCAAAGGGGATGTCTAAGTTGTTTGAGTAGGCTACATTTCCACAACGTACTTATTTGAAAATATTTTCCAAAAAGATCTTCTAGGATTTACCATTTGTTTCCTTTCTCAGTTTTTTAAATGAGAATATATTTCTCTATGCTGATTTACAGGACTGAAGACGCGTGTTAGTAGTTTTCTTAATAATTTATTTTTCGTTAATCGCGCTCTCTTTCCATTATTGAAAACTATGATAAAGTAGACTATGAGTTTTTTTACAAATAAAAATACAAATTTTTCTCTTTAAAATATGTATGTAAGCACTTTAAAATTTTCCACCGACCGCTTTAAGGTTCGTTTATCAAGTTTTTTGACACTTTAACTTGAGTGTAAGTAGACCAAACTTAAAGTTCACACATTTAAGTAAGTGTTTAATTTAGCGTTAAGGTGAGACCGGTTCGTACGCCGGGGTTATTGTGGGAAACAAGTGCTTACCTATATATGGTCCATTAAATAAATTGCGCTCCTTTTGAGAGAGTCTTAGAAGGAGTACCTATGTGGCGAGATGTCTTACGGCACCACTGACATTAGTCTGTGTACGGCACGTAAACTTTACTGGAGTGGGCTGGACTACTGTGACGCTTTCTATTTTTACTTGGCATTATTGAATATTAATGAATATTATTGAATGTTAATTGAATATTAACTATATATTAAGAATAGGTATGTATCACTTTTTATTAAAATCAAACATTTTGAAATTTTCGAATGATAAGTACTTTCAGTAGGCTTCGTTCTATCCGTAATAATTAATTGCGAATCTTTTGCGGATATGGGGCTAGTCCTAAATCTAGCCCATTTCCCCAACATGAATTATGATATTGTTTCAATTTTCTACAAAAAGCTTGATTACTTAGGTAAATGAAATTTATTTAAATTATCAATTTCTATCATTTACTACTGCAATAAATAAATAAATATAAATAAATAAATATAAATAAAAATAAAAATAAATAAATATATATATAGCTATTTTTCAAGCAAATAAACAATCCTGCCCAGTTTTATTCCAGTGAATTAAGTTTTCGAATATATCATTATATTGAATTCACAGTTAATAAAAAAATACATCACATAAATAACCGCAGCTTAATTTCAAAATTGCAAAAATAGTCCTCCGTTCCAAAAAAAATATTGATATTGGGATGCATGCTCGACTGCTTACAAGGCGAATGGACATTCTAATCATGGTCGCTTAATTGGTAGCTTAGTGTAGTAATAGCTCAGGTAACATGAAAATTAGTCAAACTAATTAATTAGTTAAATTACACTGAAGCGTTTATAATTATAAGCAACTAGCTGGTGCTCGCGACTTCTTCCGCGTTCAAAATGTTATATAGCCTAAAGCATTCCTCGATAAATGGACTATCCAACACAAAAATAATTTTTCAATTCGAACCAGTGGTTCCTGAGATTAGCGCGTTCAACCAAACAAACAAACTCTTCAGCTTTATATAATAGTTTATTTATAGAGAATATAGATTTGGCCCTAAAACAATGCAGACATTGTCTATGAAGGATCACTTGAATAAAACCTTGTTATAAAATCAGCACATGAATTTATTTAAATATTCATCTCGTAAACGATAAGTCGCCCGTAGGAGTGAGTTTACATTAAAGTTCCAAACGAGAAACAACCGCAGTTTACTGAACGTTTGAACATGTTAAAAGCCACTAACTTTATACGAGTATTACCCTTTCTCTTCAGATAATTACATGTTCTACTCTTAGATTTCACTGCCTGAAGGTTTTGAACCTATATTGTTTAACTTTTAAATAACAAAAGCATCTGAAATGAATGAAACACATTATTTTTCAAAATAAAAAACCTATTAAATGATTATTGGGTTAAAAATTTAAATTTCGCACTCAATGACGACAGGATATTATGATCGGATATTTTCATAATATTTTTTGTAAAGACAGGCTGGCGGTCCACTTGATGGTAAATGGCTAAAGACGCCTTAAACACATGCAACGCCATAGTTGGTAGAAGTTTACACAGCTCAGAACGCGTGCGTACGCAGAACCTTTGCGTACTTACGAAACGTTAAAAAACAAAGCCCGGTGATTTGTTGTTGTAACGCCCACATAAAATTTTGATCAATCACAAAGCTTTTCTCCCAGCGTAGCGTAGCCTGAGCCTGTACGTTTGCTCTTGGCTAGGGCCCCTGTTCACCACTATATTTTTATTATTAGATAAATATATTTTTTTTTACTATTGGATATAATAGCTGAAAATTATTGTATTTCTTATAATTTTTAATGAAAAAATAAAACGGTGTTTATTGCGTGTTATACATCACAGACACCTGGAGGTCGAAACCCTCGCATAAACAGTATGGTTATAAAAGCAAGAACATAAAAAATATATGTCGTAAAATGAGATGGGCGTAAACAAATTATAAAATTGCTTAACTCAATATGAAGTTTCATGTAAATTGGCCTTTTGGTTAAGTAAAAGACTGATTTTATATATAACTAGCGGTCCGCTCTCGGCTTCGCCTGGGATCCGATTTTTCATATATACACGAACCTTCCTTGTTTTTCCCTCTTTCCATTAGTGAAAACCGTATCAAAATTAGTTTGGCGGTTTAGAAGTAGTTAGCGGAGAAACAGACAAACGCTGACAGTTTCGGCGACTTGGTTGCAAAATATTGTTTTTTCTACTTACTTTAATTTAGGGCTTAAATATTATATACCTATATACATAAAATTAAAAAAAAATAACTAATGGTGGAAACTTCATCAAAATCCGTTTCGAGGTTTAGTATTTATTAGCGATTATACAAAAGAGGTTAAGTATATATTCCTACAAAAAGTGGTTATACAGACATACAGACGCGGGAAGATATATACATAGACTCTCTAAACTAAATTGATACCTCTAAGGTTTGTAAGCTTCTGATGATGATTGATACGAGACGATTATCAATCCTTATGTTACCTTGTGGCGTCATAACTGTAGTGTAGATAAAACGTATAAGTTTATAAACCTTCCACTGAATATTATTAATGGGTACCTTATATATTAATATTTTTTTAAAAAGGAAACAACCTCTAACCTCTGAAAAAATGTTAAAATTTAAACGCTATATTATTATATAGTAGGTAGCAAAACCTCACTTCCGATTTAGCCGAACCATCTCATTTTAAATTTAACGAGTTAGGCTATGGTTTCAGTACCGGCGTACCTCCACTTTTGGGTACGCCGAGGTTCTGCCAGGGAGCGTAGCCCTCCTCGCACTCCACGATAGCCGTGGTGGGGCACCGATGTCGTGCCATAACGTCCCTGCGAGCCCACCCATCAACGGCCGCGCTAAAAAGTCGTTGGGTTTTAGCCGGTACGATGGCATAACCTTTACACTGTGGGGTATACAAGAGGATTTGGCTAAAGCTATGGCCTCAGTGGCCGCTCTTGTTGGGCGTGCAGTGTGGAGGGGCGTGCAGCGTGCATGACAAACAAGAGCTTCATTAAAGTGTCCTCAGTGGTTGCCGACCGGGCAGTGCGGGGAACGTTCATTTTTGCGTTCGGCGGAGCGTCAGCGTCGGCGTTCAAATCAGTTTGAAGCGTGACGTTCAAAGATTTAATATCGGAAATTCAAAATAAACCTGAGGTATTGTTGTCTTAATGTTATTAATGAACACGCAACACTGCACACCCCGCAGAACGCAATCTCACTGAGGACGTACCCTTAGGAGTTCTCCAGAATTTTTGAGTTGCTATAGCTTTAAATAAAATATACGACCCTAATTTTCAATATCCATAAAATCGAATATTAAAAAGTTTTCAAGGATGTTTTTGTTACATGAAATATTTGAGAGAATCAAAGTTTCACATGATGGTGGCTACCGTCGTTGCAACCTGGATAGGATAGTGATATGGGTTGAATAAGGAATAGAGTAATGGGATGGGGACGTCCACCTATCCCTCCAAAGGTATCACTACAATCACTACAACTAGCAATACTATTTCACATATCCAAAATTCAATGAATATTATACAGTAGTATTGATTAGGTATTGATGTCTTAAGAAGTATTTATAGTCTGGTGATATTTTGAACGTATGTATAATAGGGATACTATTTAGCATATGTTCCTTTTCCTTTTCATTTAAAATTAAAGAATTAAAGAATTCATTTAGAAAATTGAGGTAAAAATATAATTCATTTGAAATAACGTACTTACTTAATTAAATTATTATATAATATAGGTATATGAAATTGTAATTAAACAAGTCAGATTAAGTAAGTTATTCAAAACTATTTCTTGAAAAACTAATAAACTTTAATAAACTTATTTCTAGTAACTTCTTGAACTAAGTTATATTACCTAAGTTGATAAACAACATTAGTTCACCAACCGTTTCTTCCTTTCCGTTCAGGTTTATAGAAATAAAACCTTAAAAAAAGAATGTGTTTTTCAAGTGTGTTGCTTTTTAAAACAAAATAAGAGAGGCGACTTATTAAGATGAAAGATTAAAGGGATGATTCTAGAACAAATTGGCCAGATAATGAGATAGTTCGGAAGCTGACGCGTTTGGATTAAGAAGTGACATTATAATAGGGGAATCCAAGAGGGGATTTTGGGATTTACTCAAGCTCGTCAGATTAACATAATATGGGGTATACCTTGCACCCTGTTGAGTTCGTCCACCATATCTAAGCCTTCTACTTGTATAGAGCGGCGCGTGTAGGGCACTCGGTCAGATTAGTAAACAAAAATTGACAGTCGGATATACTCGAGTGCGTCAGATTTAATGTATGATGAGTTAGTTAATTACGTGCCGAATAGTGTGCACTTTAATAATCATAAGGTGACGTTAGGTGTGACGTAAGAGAGTGGGAGAGTAACAAATTGTAAAAAAAAATGTCACCTCGATATTCTTTAATGAGTTGGGCAACCTGTCTGGCGACATAGTCACTACCCCCTTAAGGCTATAAGCTATAAGGTATATAATAGCTATAAGGCTATAAGGCTATGTGTATTGTTCTGTTTCTGTAAGTGAAGAAGGGATGCCAGTGACCGTTTCCCTATCGCTTTCTAATCCTACTAATGCATGATAGTAACTATTATTTAATCTGTGCTAATGCGCACTTGCAGGACTTATGGTGTAGCATATGAACTGTCTACCTGTCTTAGCGACCTTTACATAAAAAAAAATCTGTACCCACTAATTCTAAATAATAATTAAATAGCCCATTAAAACTATAATTTTCCTATTCAAAACGCCGATAGTAATGTTTAAACATTAAAAAATATAGAACCAACTGAAGTAGTCTTTATATAGAAATGGAACGTAGTCTAACTTTCTTATATTTTCACTAACATTTTTGCTTCCCATATAGGTCCTTGAATAGGTATTTACTGTACGTACCCATGTATCGTATTCGCCACAAATCAAACCACTCGTTCGTTCGAATATAAAAACCTACAAAATCAGATGTGAGGAAATCAAATTTACGAATGGCAGTGGAAGCGAGCCGACGCTAAATTAAATTTTGCAAATTGAAAATCTAGTTCTGTACTTTCTTAATACCAGTATACAATGAAGTATTCATACAACCTTCGCACAGGGAGAGGTTGTCTATACAATTATCGTAATGTTCTTTAAATCTATGTCTTTAAAATATAAAATAATATAAACCCACCTCTTAAAAATATGAACTGCGGAAAAATAAACTTGCAGCTTGTAGATAGAAACATAAGAAGCGAATTAAAAATAGAAGCAGAAAATGTACGTATTGATTGCTTTGCAAGAAAGGAGTTCATCAGGAGCTGGCAAAATAGAGACAAAAACTGCAACAAAGGAGGAACATCTAGCAAGTATTGTGGCTTCTTAGCAATATCTACACAACGGACTACTTACAGGACAATACGAGGAAATAACGTAAAGTAAGCAAAAATGAGGTGTTTTAAAAACAACCTCCACACTTACATTAACGGGTGAATATTTTGCTTATAAATAACTTTAACAGTAAAGTTCGACTTTCTTCCTTTTTCTTAGGTGCTAAAAGCTAGCTAAAACATCTTTATTCAATCTTTATTGCTCGTATACTTTTGTCAGGCGTTGAATTTTTTTATTTTTGTTTTTAAATGACACTGGTTTGGGAAAGTTCTGAAAGGAAGGTACAATAATGTTCTTTTCTTGAGTATATAGTGAAAGTGTAACTAACAAACAAACAATCAAATTAATTTTACGCATTACTTACTGGCGTTTATGTAGCTCACGTTTAAGTATGACAGAAATTCTGATGGCAGGAGGCTACCGTCGCCTGTGGCTGTGGAGACAAGTACCTAATGCAAGAAGAAATGCATGTACGTTGCCATCCCTGTTAGAAAACAAAGGATAAAGTCTTGGCGATGGGCTCTGGCTTCCCTTACTCATACTTACATCGCACAACAATATATTTCATTGTGTCTTGTAAGTCATATGGTTCTGTCTGGTGATGAATTCCTAGACTACAGTAGCCACCTCCAAATCATCAGATTTTTACAATAAAACAATTCGTTAGTTTCAAGTACTTAAAAAATCTTGATCCTAAAATTGTGTCCCGGCGTAGTGTTTTTGAGCAATTTTTTCCTTTTGAAAATTGGATAATTTAGATGCTCACTCCGGGAAACCATTTATCTATTCTGTACTGTCTGCACTATCTGCTAATTAAAGCGGTAGATCGATATCCTACCGTCAATTTGCATGCCAAAAGCCGGGAATTTTCCCGCAGCGGTCTGCCTAGTCACGAGGCAGCCAGAGGACATCGCACGGGCATTAATTAAAATTGCAATTTATCTCACTTAGCCCGACTTCATGCTACTTGTGCCTTCGAAACCGAGCTCGAAACACTGGTTATGGTTTTGTCTGCCAACACAAACATGTCTCTGTTAACTAAGCGGTCCTTATTGTCAAGTGTAGTGACATTTTATCGTGTCCCAACATTGTTGTTGGAGGGTCGTGTTGATTTATTGTGTTCCTACTTGTATGATTTGTAGTTCTTAGAGGGTGTTCTAAAACTTGAGACTTGTTTGTTTTACGTAATGTCTCTATGTCTATAATCTTGGCTATACATTAAGAACTTCACACAATACGTATTAGCACATGGTATTAGCTTCTAGAGTTGAACCACTGTATGGTTGTTGAAAAAAATAGGAATGAAGATAGATTAGGCCTTCGTTATTGACGGGGTGTTATAGTTTGACGTGTGTGTGTATCTTGTCTGTGCCATCGTAGCTATAATTTATGAAGATCTGTTCAGGCACTTGAAGACTCTCAGCCCATTTCCTAGTTAACGAATAAATTCCTAGTTCTCTTACTTTGGTGGTACTTACATAACATTATAACCTTGACGGCATCAAGTAGTCTGCGGAACACCCAACTCCTCAGCAACTAAGTGTGTAAAACTAGTATATAAGTACTAAGTAACTAAGTATATAAAAGTGTGTTTGAACTCAATAGAAAGTCGAGGAGGTTACTTTATAACTTTAATTATAGCTTGTAATATTGTCTGTACATCAAATGGTCGAATCTAATTTGAAATAGAAGTTTAGACAAGTGCTCGAATATTTTTGCGCATCGTCATCTAAACGAAACTCTTAACGAAACAGGAAGCTCAGAATGCAAATAATACGCCCGGATGTGATAGGTCGGTCATCTTCCCAGACAAAGCCTACCTGCCCACTCCCAACTTTTACTTTTCACTTTGTACTTTACACAAAGCAAGAAGTAGGTCGTACAACAGAGAGGTCTGAGTGAAAATATACGCGCAATGTATACCTACGTAGTTAGATATGGTATATGAATAAATTATATTGCATTTCAGCTGATGTAGCAGCGTGCAAGTCGATACACGGGTTTTGAGGTGATAAATCTTCGCATGCAGCATGTAAATCAAGTTCGCCCAAAATACCATTTTTCAAGCCACATGTTACCATGTCATTTTATTTAGACGAATTCTTTAAATTTGTTTTTTAGTATGTATATATTTTTTATGGTCAACTCGGCGGACAGGAAGACCGTCCACGTGATGGTTGGTGGCTACCGTCACCTATAAGGTATATCTTACTCACTCACACACAAACATACATTTATTTCATGGTGGTCTTCTGTAAGGGAGTTACTGCCACGGGCTGTCCAAATGAATGTGAAATGCAGCGTGCCCTGCCACTACTTTCCAAATCCAGACCATAGTCAATTTGAAAAGTTCATTTTCAAAATTGACCCCACCGGGAATCGTACCCTGAGACCTCTGAGAGAGAGCATTAAGGCAAGCACTCTAATTACTTATCTAACCGGCTCGACATATGACTGATTAATAAAAGGTTTATAGTCGAGAGAATTAGCAACCTGAATTGCCAATGGGTCGGTCAGATCACTCGGTCAGTCAGAAAACGCAGCGTAGGACGCCCTACGTAGTACGGCCAGGTGGACAGACGCCCTGAAAGGCATCGCAGGAAGCAGGGCAGCCTTGGGAGAGGACAATAGCCTACAGTGAGGAGACACACAGACTAGTTAATTAACTATTGTCATCTCGCCAACTCACCATTATGAGGTCTCAGCGGACGTGCGCTCATAATGCGGAAAAGCGCATTCCTTGCAGGTGCCAAGTTTATCGCTGTGTGTATTACTAACGTTCCCAAGCATCTTTAATAAAGTAAGTGCCCCAAACAATTTAAAAACTTAATTTTTTTTCTTAATTTTAGCATGGTAATGTCCGCAACTTTATACGCGCGGCTAAAAGCTATTTTTTAACTTTGGTAATATAAGTACAAATAGACTGAAAAAACGTACAGACACGGCTAATCTATAATACAATTTTAATATATGTAGGTATAGTAAAATAATTTCAATATTACTTACCTAGTATATAGTAAAAACATAAAATATTATGGACCTAAATGTTGACTCGTCATTTTTCTCTATAATTAAAAGTATTTCAAAATTCTCATTTAAAGTTGTCTATACAACTTTAAGCTAAATTATACAATTCGTTAAGCTAAATTATACAGATGGATATGGGTTAATATACTCGTATGAATATAAATATCCCATAGCCATCTGGATGTGTGTGTGTGTGTGTGATTGTTTTCATATTATGCAAAGTTCCTACTAAGTTTCCTACTAAGGCATCCCCACTGGTAGGAATCATTGATCTAAACTATAGATGCGGCGTAGCAAGCAAAAACCCCGAAATCTGTGGTAGTATTAAAATCATACTTACGAACTTACTGAGAGATTGACACGGAATTCCAAATGAATATTTCTTTTGTAAAAAGAAACTAGTTAAAAGTCTTCTGTACTAACGCATCAATGTATACTACACAACGATATTGACTAGCTTACGACTAGCGAGCGACTATGTGCGAATTCGTCCACTTCGGCTCGAGTGGACGAATTTTACTACTACCATTTTTTGTGGGCTACGCCGTGTCTATACTCCCAATTATACTTATATAGTCTTTGGTAGGAATATGTGGATTTTTTTTCCACTTATAGCCTTACCAATACTAAGGTACGCTACTCTTACCATAGTAGGGATAACGGAACGGGCGGATATTAGTGGTTAGTAAAGTAAATACAGTTATATGTTAACGCTACAGCAAAATAGGGAATTTATTTACACAAGTCATTGCATAATAATGGCCACGAAAAGGCCCGGAATACCCAAAACAAACATGTACGCACATTTGGCTTTGAGGGCAGAATTACACTCCGTTTAATACACTACTAATGTTATTAAGAAAGCGAAACAACAACGTCGCACAAAGTTAGGCCAGTGTAAGCGAGGGGCGACTCATAATTAAGTTTTCAATGGAGCTGAAATGTGGTTTAACAGTAAACATCGCTGAACAAACAAAACACCCACGCCACGAGTCTCCAAGGGAAATGCGTTTGCATATACAGATACTTTTCTGGTCAGTTTATTTTTTTCCTGGTCAAGTTCGACTGACAGGCTGACGGTCCACTTGATGATAAGTACCGTCGCCATAATATACATAAGCAACGCCACAGGTGTTGCAAATGCGCTACCTGTCATAGTAGGATCAGGTGGCTCTGGCATCTCTAACACACTCACCGTGAGTGTACGGTGAGTGTGTAGGGGTTCTTCTTGTGTGATTTTAGTTTTATACCTCTCCAAAAGATATATTTATAGTAAACTAGCTGGTGCCCGCGACTTCGTCCGCGTTGAAAAAGCAATATATCGCCTGACATCGTTATTGCTATTACACATAGCCAGGAGTTACTTTCCTTAATTTTAGATGATCCCTCGGTAGCAATACTTTTTTCCGAAAGAAAGGTACGCTATGTCCTTTCTGGTGTCCCTGACAACGTGTATGCCAAATTTCATTGAAATCCATTTAGTAGTTTTTGCGTGAAAGAGTTACAAACATCCATACATCCATCTATACATATACAATATACATACAAACTTTCCATTTATAATATTAGTAATTAGTACAGATTAGTTCGTTTGACATAAGTTCCTTTTATTTTTTGAAAACTGTTAAATTATGCAATTCCACTAGTAACTATATTAATAAGGCAGCATAGTTTAATAATGTGTAATAATAATGCAAAGAAAATATTCATCCCGTCATTACATCATGAATGGATCTTAACAAATTGATTACAAGTGTTTTGATCATCGTATAAACACATTGCAAGTTTCAGAATCCATCGGCTGGGTGGCAATAAAAACACGATGTTATTCGAACGGCGTTTATCCTTTTTCTCGCGTATTACACGGCGTAAAAGGATCGTTGAAGGCACTCGTCTCGTGCGATCACTGAGTTTACGCCCCATTCGCTTCGAACTGTCGGCCTAACAGCGCAATGGAACATGAGGGCCTTACAACATACATGTACTGACTCAATATCGCATAATTCAAGCAGTCTTCAAATCGATACTTAGTTCTTGGAAAAATAGGTTAGATAATATTTATAATACGCTCTTGAAAAGTTATCAATCCAAATGACTTAGACAAATAGTCCATACTTCTTTAGAACATCCGTACTAACATTATAAATGCGAAAGTTTGTATGGATGTATGGATGTTTGTAACTCTTTAACGCAAAAACTACTGAACCGATCACCATGAAATTTTGTATACACATTGTCTGGGACACCAGAAGGGACATGGGATACCTTTCAGCCAGAACGCGGACGAAGTCGCGGGCACCATCTAGTATAAACATATTTCTACGACTGCTAGTAAGTTTATGAAAATGTATGATATTTGCTCCAAAATAAGTGAATGATGGGTACATTAGCTATAAATTGTTCTGGCACACATACATAATCATGTTCTTAATTAACACATATATATAATAGGATTGTTCATTACAAATATAATATATGCTGAAGTAGACAGTCAGTTCAAGATTATGAAAAAAAAATCATCACATTGCTAACAAATTACTGAATGATAATAATTATTTATATAATATAAAAAAATATTCATTTTTATTTTAGCGGTTTTAATTAAAATATTTTTCTTGCATGTATCATTTAGTGCTAAGACTGTAATTGCTTACTGCACATGTTATTTCTAATACAACTTGTTTTTATTATTTTTTATTCTACACTTGTGTTGAATCGAAGCGAAGCGAACGAAGCCGACGAGATGCAGTTAAAAGACATGAAGTAGGTACGCTTTAAAGTTTTTCAAACGGAAATGTTGTTTTCAAGAAATAGTCTGTGTAATCGCTTTTAGTTTGAGACACTTAATAATATTGTAAAATCCATTTGTTTTTGCTTTTTTCTACCTTCTCATATTATGTATTTTTACTGATACAATAGGACTAACCTGGACCTGGTGCAGTCCTGTGGTTCCATCCACCGCTTGATTTAAATTCACAAAACCGTTCTGACTCAGGGGTCACGGTTTCGAACACCGGCAGTATCCGCAGTATGGTCATCCCATAGCACAACCAAGTGCTTACTTCAGAAGCCATACGATTGGTGTTTGTCATGCGATTTAATTATTTAATAACACAAGCAACACAAACAATGAATAAAATCACTGTCTGAAACACAACACTGCTATATTTTTCACGGTAATCTTCTTTAAAAGGATGATTACCGCCGAGTTGCCTGGTTTATGTGCTATAACATAAAAAAACCGCATAAGACCCATATAAGGCTCTTATGTTATAGCCTTTATACTGCACAGTATATTGTACACTTACATCGATAACTTGTACCCACTACAACCCGTTTCTACTCTAGCTGTTTAGAATTTAAAGGGAGGATTGTAACAATAATGTTCCTGCAATGTGCCCATTAGGTTCCGTTGAAGAGCAATGTGGCGAGACAAACGTACAACACCTGAGACATGTACTCCGAACGTTGTTGCAAGGTGCTCGAGGTTATTTGTTTGAATTGTTGCAGTTTAGGCACGCGAAAGAACTGCTTATGTGCATTTTATAAAACTAGTAGAATAATTTGGACATGCTTCATTATTCGAGTCAAATCTTTTTTTTTACGAGGAGTAATCCGCTTACACTTACAGATTCCCTACCGCTGGCTAGGCGGAAGGAATATGTGGGTGTCGCCCAGCACTTGATCGTAGCGGCACTGGGAATACCCACTAAAACTCCCCGGTGCCTCCTTGCCCTGTGAGTGGAATGGACCGGGCTCTGCCGAGGCAACAACTCCGATCCATTCCAGGGCAATTCGAGTCCAATCTGCCATACTAAAAGAAAAGTATTACAGAGTATTGGAACTACTGAACTATTTGAATTTTGTGTTTCACAAGGCAAACTACTTTTTGTCATTGAGTTATTAATTTTAAAAATACCTATATTTTGTTCCTACCTTATAGATTTACATACTTGTTCAAGTTTTATTACAGGTATTTATAATAACAAAAATTTGTTTTTATTGAGATAGTTATTTTTGATCGTTCTTAAATGAAATTCTATTGTAATGAAAGCTTTAAAATTCAATTTAAGTTATTAACGATTTCAACGAATTCTTAATAGCTGTTTTAACATTTGTTAATATTATAGCGGCGTTTAAAAATTGACATTTTGAAGGGTTTCAGATAATTTGGCTTTCGGATTTTTAGAAGCTTTCTTTAAGTAATTAGTGTTTCAATAATAATTTTAATAATTACTTACTGATTTTGAGACTGTAATCGGTTAAATGTTTTATACTCGTACTTTGTGAATTTATTTAAGGTACTGCTGTAATTATTATTTTAAAAGCCGAGGCAATAAATTATGAAGTTATATTGTATTATTTGAATTGAAACAAAAACTAGGCCGAGAACAACTTTTAAATAGGACGCAATCTTCAGACTGAGATTAATTCGTCAAGTTGTTAAGATTTTAAAGCACGATAAATAAACAAGATTGGTTTATTTAAATGTTATTTTGTTACTAGCTGGTGCCCGCGACTTCGTCCGTGTCCTGTACGTCTAAATGTACCAAGTCTATATCTACCAAGTTTCATGAAAATCAGTTAATTTGCTTAAGAGTTTTGGAGGAACATACATACATAATGTTTTTTCTATGTCCTTTCTTGTATCCCTGACAACGTGTATGCAAAATTTCATGATAATCGCAGTTAAGGCGCAAGAGCATAAAAACAAACAAATTCATTTTCGAATAGTTATATTAGTTTAGATATTTAAAGAAAATGGGTTTACAACTTCGATTGCGAGTATCATATTGTATTCAGTATTATCATACAAATATTATATACAATACAAATATTAATATTAAATAATTACAATACAAATAGGCCTTTAATTTAGGATTACAGTTATTTTTAATTTTTTTTTTATTTAAATCAAATAATTCACGCAAAGGACACAGTCGTGCAAACACCAGACATATAAACTTTCAAAGAAGTCCGTAAAATTTATTAAAAACACTGAAGTATGAACGACGAGCTAGTATGGCTTAGCCAAGAGATAAGAAGTCCCCTATCCATGGGAATTCCGACAGACTTACTTATCATAACTTGCTACAACTTTAATTATTTAGTTACTAACTAGTTTTGGCAACTCGTTTGTGCATTTAGGACTTAATTAAAAGTTGGCATTAGCGAATAACCACTATAAGCATTGATATACTAGTATTTATTAAAAGTACTATCTGTAAAATTGTAGTGTAGATAATAATAACACTTCTATCGAATTAGGTCGCCAATTGAGTTCGAATTTTAAATTTTGAAATAAAGTAATTAATTATTTATTTATGAACTGATGACAATCATTACAGGCATGCCTAATGCGATAGCGTAGCATTATCGACCTTATACAATACTGGCTGATGCCCACGACTTCGTCCGCGTTGAAAAAGCAATATATTTGCTAATAAGAAGACATCGTTATTGCTATTACACTTAGCCAGGTGTTAGTTTCCTTAATTTTAGATAATCCCTCGGGAGCAGTATTTTTTTTCTATATGAAAGGTGCCTATGTCCTTTCTGGTGTCCCAAAAAACGTGTATGCAAAATTTCATGGTGATCGGTTCAGTAGTTTTTGCGTGAAAGAGTTACAAACATCCATACAAACTTTAGTAGGAAATAGGATTTATCCAATAATACTATGATAGTGCTATACATCTACTTATAGTACAAAATGTTTAAAGATATAACTCATGGAATTCATTAATGTTTATCATATTTGGGAAACTAGTTAGTAACTAGATAATTTATTATAACCGGGAAAAGCCACACAGAGCAAATAACCATGAGCAAACAAATTATTCGTGAAGAAACATTTAAAAGTAAATTTTTAAAATAATCCCCTTTGTCAATTTCGAAAGTGTAATAATACCATAGCATTTTTACATCTTATAGGTATATCAAACAGAAATGGAAGAGTACAGAGGTACTTATTGATAAATATCTTCGTCTATTGCATAGCCTTTAAGTGTTATCGGAACGTCCACTCGGCAAAGTTTGAATCTTGTAAATATTTGACTTTCCTCTGGCTTCCAAGATAATGGTAGACGTTAAATTACAGTAGCTATCTAATTAATACATCGCTTAGCTATTTGCCTGTGGTTAACTAAAATACTAGCTGGTGCCGCAGTCACCAGCTAGTATTTTAATTTATATTTAGAAAACAAAATAAAACAGAATCTCTTGAAATGTTGACATTTAAAGCTAAATATTGAATTAAATGAGTATTACGATGAAGGGCCGAGTGTCTTCCGACGTGAAGGGTGGATGTAAGAACGCTGCGTCGGGTTGATAAAGGCTTACAGCGTATTAAATACGCCGCATTTATTGGATATTTTCGTGATAATTTACATAAGCCAACAAATAATAAGACCCTCGTCTTATTTGGAATGAGATTGAATGAGATGCTTTGATTGCAATAATAGTAAAGGGACCGGCTCACTCTTAGTATGTTTTTGTAAGGATATATATATATATATGTGGTTGCCAGAAGGTTGCAAAATGAAAGGTTGCCAAAAGTGTTCTTGGATTTATATATATATATAAAGATTGTACAAATCACAATAGCGGTTCTATTATTTTATTAATTATACAATAATTAACAGTATGTTAAATGTAAGGGTAATGAATTTCGCCAAAAACACCATTTACATACTTCTTGTAGGAAATATCTTGTTGCGAGTTCTTGTGAAGAAAATATCTTTGGTTTCCACTTTCCATTATCCTGGCTTGACAAGGAATATTTGCTGGTGGTGATAGAGCATCTCTTACACAACTTGTAGCTCCTAAAGTATTGATCGTAGAGTAAAAATGAATATATATTCAAATTTGTGGAAAATTTTATGTAGAAACTTTTGTTAGAAGTAAACATAATGTTATTCGTACAGATATTCGCATACCGCAAGATATAGGAACAATTTTCAAAACTTCACGAATTATTTCCTCTGATTTTATTAATGTGATAATAAAACAATAAAATCAAGTAAATAATATCGATAGAAAAATCAAGTATATGAAAGAATGGTGGTAAATTTGGTATTATTTTGTTTTTTTTTTTCTCTTTACCTTATTGACTGACTTTCACATCTGTCAAGAGCTGTCACACAGAAAGATATAAACTGTCGTAGATGTCACGATCTGTGATAAAGGTCCTTTTTGTGCCTCTACCATTGTATGGAACATTACAGATCATTTGGACAGCTCTCACTTGTAAGATATTACAGTAGGTATTAGTTTTTGGCGCAATATTTATATAAATAAAATTCAATGTAAAATTCGAATTAAACTTAAAAGGGAATTTTGCTACAGAATCCACTATAGACTCAGCTAAACTCAAACCAATTTTTCTCAAATTATGTTTTTCTACAATTTTCTAATGTTATTTATTCTAGAAACACTAATAAATAAAAATATTGCACTGAATATACAAATATTGCGGGAAATAAAATTTTAAAGAATAGTTGCCGTGTCACTGCAGGCGAAGCTCAACGCTTGTGGACAACACAAAAGAAATGTTTTCTAATACAATGAACTTTTCCATGGAAAATAATAACATAGCGATTCAAGAAGCTAGAGCCATCAATAGAAGCGACCACATAAAATATTTCTAGCCGAGAAAACAATCAATGCTACGGTGTTATTTTATTTTTTCACTATAAATTATTTTTTCACTATGACTATGATTTACTGTGTTATCGATATTTATGATTTTTTTAATTAAGTTAATAGAATAGAAAATATTAATTTCTGTAACCAGTACAATAAAAAAAAACGTTCAAGAGAAATAAAAAGACATAAAATGAGTAATATTGGAAATAATATGAATTAATAATAATCAAAAATGACTTAGTACAAAGAATACTCAAGCAAGATTATAATAATTATTTATAATGAGGGTCTCTCAACGTCGTCCGATCAATCGGATCCACAGGAAAAAAAGTCCGTTTTGTCCGATCAGTTGGATGAAGCAGTCGGACCACGCAGTCTCAGGGAAATTTATGGCTCCACATACCCCCTTTTAAGGCTTTCTAGACTATAAAAACTATAAGATAAAAAACTGACTATCGATAAAAAACTACCAAAACAAAATTTTTTTTAGAGCAAATGGTAGCAAATCAACTTTGGGAAAAATGTTGCTAAATTTCAATCTTAATTCAGATTCAGCGTTCAATCGATTCCTGCATTTCATCTTTAACACGATCAGGTGTGAAAAGACTGAAAACCCACTCTCACATAAGTAAGTTGTCACGAAAGGCCAAAGGAATTTCACAGCTTCACGTGAAAACTCTGAATATTCTTTTTGTCTTGTTACGCTAAGCGTCCGCCGTTACGAAAATTTTGTCGCGTACCTCCAACGATTAACTGGTATACCGCAAGTGGTTTGCGTACCCCACTTTGAGAATCCCTGACTTTTATACAAATTATAACAGAAAACGTAGGTATGACAGAGATACAATCATACAACAATGTATAGTTGATTTTCTTATTAAATAAACATGATATAATATATTATTGGCGCCTGTTGCACAACTCAATTACGTACGGTGATGACATCAATACTCGGATGAATTGAGACTATGTCTAGTTAAATTAACATAGTTTCGCGATTGCTCTCAGCCGAGCTCTCGTCTCAAAGCACAAATGTCATTCATATTGTTCAATCTGAGCTTTAAGTTTACTGCAATAGATCTGTCTGCTGTTTATAGACTCACTAGAATGATGTACTATACTAGGAGGTATAGTATAGCCCATAATATATAGTTAATACTTTTTATTCTTAAAAAAATAGGTTTTCGAGCGATCGTTTAAAACTGTAGCGCCAATGCGGCGTCACAATTACAGCCATAAATATGCCAGATATTTTCTCAGGTGATATAGTTATATACTTATGTTCTTAATTTTACAACGGCGACGAATTTGCTCCCACCACCTAATATATGTACAGTATAGTATATAGTATAGTATATGTGTCAATCTAGAATCATGCGACTTTTGAAATAGTGGAAGAATTTTTCAAATCGGCTCTGTCTCTCTCTCTGTCTCTTACTTTATAATATTAGTTTAGACTACAGTGATTTAATTTTTGTAGTATGAAATATTTTAAAATTATTTTCAGAAAAATTTAATAACGCAATATTTACAATCGAATATCGAAGTATCCATAGTAGACTCTAGCGAAGTCACGTAATGCAATAAACTATTGAAATTATTCCTTAGCACGGATGGCGCTAGGAACTAGTGCTGCGGGTCAAAGAAACGAGTGCTGTTAATATACAGGAAACGCTTCCAGATCCGTGACAAATAACAAGCATTCCCGTATTCGTAGAAGCTAATTTCTAACGTTCGATCCAATCAACACGGTTCGAGAAATCTGACGTAAGAGGTGCCGACGCGAGAAAAACTGTTTTATCTTTTACAAAGGATGCGTTTTGTAGGAATTGAGGACTCTCCTTTGACGTCCTGTGAACGTGTGAACGAATTTAGCCGGCAAGTGAGCACAATCAAGTCTTCTTTTTCCAATGAAGCTTCTGTGATGCGTTCCGGACACGTCACAGGCTTGTGACGTCATCGTCAAAAGCCTTTGTAAAAAACCGCACTACAGTTTATTGGACGATCCGATAAAAGTTTAGAGAGCTATGTTACCGATAAAGAATTTTTATTGAACTGTCGAGTTTTGTTTATAGGAGCACTATTCGATTGAAATAATTTTCTCGTGAGCGCGTTTTGTTAGTTTTAGTTTTCAAATATATAACAAAATAGAGCAATGAAAATATTCCGTACTATCTGTTTCTCACGATGGCTCACACACTCTATTTAGGAACTCACTTTCCAACTCGAGCTGGTTACAAATTCCATACTATGTAAAATTCCATGATTACTCATTAGTTATTGGTCATAGCGATACATAAAAACATGACATTTCTGAGTTATTAATATGAAGTTTTGGATGGAAATTGAAATTAATATCATGTCTAACACACACACACACACACAAATGCCTCCCCATTGTTGCCATTGTTTAGAATTTATATTAATTAGTACATAATTAACTTAGGTAATATAATTGTAATTTTTTTTTACGTCTTACACAATAAAGCCCTGTAACTGGCAATGTAGCATTCAGACTTATGTTCAGACTAAAATAAAATAAAATAAAATAAAATAAAATAAAATAAAAATATAATTAATTTCTAAAATGTGCAGAAATAATTAAATTGCATTGAATGCTTGAATTCTTGTAATTACTGACTAAGTGAAAGCCAAAAATTTTAATCGATTTATAAATATTTGTTAGGAATTATTAAAAATATACCTGTGTATGTATGTATGTCCAAAAATACACGTCTTATTTTGTTAAATCGTATGATACACAGGAAACATATTTATTCCATTTATATTTATAAAGGGACCAGGTAAATATTTTCCCGTGTAATGGGAATGTATATTTTTCTCAATGTACGAAGCAGCTCAAAGTAAGTAAGTATTGAAAAAGGTGGCCGTTTTTATTGAAACAGGCTAACTATATTCAGTCAATGGGATAAGCTGGGCTATTTTAATGACAGCTTTTTATCGGAGATGCTCTGAAATTCCGCTTTTCATCTTAAAAAGAACGTCTCATAATATTATTTTCTTTGTAACGAACTGGATTGAAGGAATAAGGAAGTGAAGCCACAAGAATGTCGAATTGAATTATGCATTCTTTGGGTATTGAAAGACAAAGTCAAGGATTTTTTTAAAATTAGTTATTAATTGTGTTAATTCTTATTAATTCACTTGTAGTATAATTTTCTCTTGGCATATTTGTTAACCTGTTTTCATAGGTACTTACTGAGTTATATGAAATATTATTACATGGAAAATTATTACAAAATTGCAGCAAATTAACACAGTATTTCGAATATATACCTAGTTATTGATAATAATTTTAATTCCCTCCATACAATAAATTGATAATTTCAAAGAGTACATACAATGTTTATTGCCGTATTCTTCATACAACTAAAAATAAGACTATTTAAGTTAAAAACTTACTTGTAAGTTACTTATCTAACCATAATTATGAGAGTAAAAATGAACCAGATTCCATTAGTCGCTAGCTTTCAGTATTAAATTATTGAAAGTCTTGTATTCAGTATCCTGTATAATAAAAAGGTCCAAAGCAAACCATTCAAGTCAGAATAAGGCATTTGAATGCAATTTTATTGCGGGCCTATATTTAAACGTAGGCCTGCAAGCGCAAAGCGGGCTCACATTTAAACGTGACTTCATATTGAGGTAAAATGATTTAGTTTTCCAACTCTTTGCTCAGCACCGTTTGCATGCTTCTATTTTGAGAGTGTTATACATTTTGTTATTTATTAGTATACAATTATATAGTATATACTTTTTTTTGTTAAAGTTATACAAAATGATATGCGTTAGTAATTTAAGAAAAATGATGCTTATAATGGTATACAGAATGTACACCTACTATACAGTATATAGTGTAAGTCAGGAGAACTTACAAGAAAAAAGCAATATTTTCCAACCAAGACCCCGTTGCAGATATAAAAAACGAGTGTGCTTATGACCACACGACTGAAGTGAAACTTCTTTCGCTCCATCTGTATGTATATATATATATGTGTGTACAATATATACATGTATACACATGTATATATTGTAATAAACGTAGAATATTGAATGTATTGAACAAAATATTAATTCATAAAATTGTTCAAAACGAAATAGAATTACGAAAAATAACTTCCGTTCGCCTTGCCCGATCACACTTTTCGTAACGCTTACGTCACGCGTTCGCCAGCTTACTCCCCAAGTCAAGCGTGCGTAAAGAAGTTTCACTTCAAAAATTAAACAAAAAGAAAATTTTTGGCTGATCAGTACTCTGTACCGTATGTAAACGACGAAAGGGGAAAGGTTCGTGTATATAAAAAAAATTGCATAGTAGTTAATATTAAGCTAAATTTACAGCCATAAACGGACTGGTCGTGAATTAATAGCACTTAATTCTCTTAAGCAAGAGAGAATCTAGATCCAGAGAGTTCTGATAATTTTAAAATAGACTTGAAGGAAGAAGAGAGTTTGTAGTAAAGTAGGCACCTAATTACGCTTGTTATAGAGTTAATAAGCGAATGAATTTAAAAATAAACGCAAACGATTTGTGCACAGTAGATGGAGTTCCTTTGTGCGAGGAAGGAAACGAGTCCCGCAATGTTTGTTTCAGACAAACAATGAGTCTGCAATTTGCGGGCGACGAACGGTCGCTTTGTTGATATGAATCAAAACCTTAACAAAATACTTACTTTAATTCTGTTCTCACTAATTTACTGTGGACTCTACTATGTTTGTTAAATGCGAAATTATAAAAATATTACGACTTTATCTAGTAACTAAACGGAATTAGTTACTAGATAGTTTCTGCGAATGTACTGTGAAAATACCGTTAAAAATATTTTCTGCAAATACCATTTAAGGATAACGTCCTGTAGGCATATACTATTTAATTTAGATGAATAACAAAAGCTATAAACTTGTTCATTAAATGGCGCGAGCGAAACGCTCGTAACTTCTAGATGTGTAGGTCATTCGTATATTTAGATTTTCAATTTAGTCAACTCTAGAATTGCGGAGTTTTAGCAGTTAGGAAACTCTATTTTGAAATCTGTATTCATCCAACATATAACAGCGGTTGTTAGTTAGTGTCACGGAACTTGTGTAGTATTAAGTTGAAGTTTATACCATTTCCGACAGCTAGGAAATCCAATTAGCAATATCATCCGGTCTGAGAGTATAACGAGAGCGGAGTGGCAATAAGCTCTAGCACAGTTAACATACTGGAAATTGGTGTAAAATTTACTTAAACTGCTTTTATGCTACTCAAATGAAGAGACGGAACCTGGAGGTCGCGTTTAAATGCACCCAGGGAGTAAAGACAGTTTTAACCTCCGACTCCCGCAAAAACGGGGTATTATAAGTTTGACATGTGTGTCTGTGTATCTGTATGTGGAATCGTAGCTTCCAAGCAGATGTACTGATTTTGCTACGTTTTATTTTTGTTTGAAAGCTGACATGATCGAAAAATAGCTCTTAGTTATAATTTATGAAGATCCATTCATTTGTTTGAAGACCATCATCCCATATCCTAGTTGCCGAAGGGATTTCACTAACTTCCACAAGTTAGATTGATGTGAAGTTTGGTATACTGTTACTTCGGTAGTTTTCCATGGCATGGTAACTTTGATCCGGTGCTGCAACATCGAGTAGTCAAAGGAGGTTAGGTTTTTCTCCATAAATATGAGGTTATGTTAGAAATCGGTGCATACAAAAGTTGTAGATATTTTAATTTACATTCAACTTTTTTCGATAGGAGGATGATAGGAGGTGTAGTTTAGCCTGAAATCGTAGAAATCATTATTCACCCCTCAAAACGACTATTTCCCTACCGTCCACCCTTCTTCCGGGACGTTTACAAAGTTCCATCCATTTTTTTTATTTACATAGGTATACTATTTACAAGGTAGAGGTATAATTTATACTAAATTTTCCGTACTAACCACATATTGCTAAGAATTTTTCTTCAATTCGAGTTTTCAAAATCGAATCGAGTTTGCCCTGGACTGGACTATTAAGGTGTTACAAATGCTACTAGCATACCATCAAGTGGCCTGTTAACCTGACTGTCGACCTTAACATAAAAATATAATAATAACTAGAATTTATGAGGATTTAATAAATAATATATGGTGTAGCCTAGGTGTAGCTAAAACAGAGCAGCGTCTGAAGTTTGAATTAAAATGATCTGTTACAAAAAATAATGGCTTGAACATTAATATGTCACTGAAATGTTTTTGCTTTTATAGAGCAGCATTTTAGGCCCGCTGGCCTATGGGCCTGTAAATGAAGATTTGTGGCTGGCAATAAAATATAGAGGCGTTTCGTTCCGTCCCTGTATACATACATATAAGCTACCATTGATAGGAACGAACAAAACAGCAAATCGCGTCATTACGATGCCGCTTTTCGTGATAATGCATTCAAATTAAGCTTCTTTAAAAGGGACTACACGAAGCATCTTTCCTTTCAAATGCAAGTAATTTTTCAATGCGGAGTCTTGAGTTATTTTTAGTTGGACTTGTTAATATGAATGGAGATAGATAATAAAATATTTGTACATTGAATAGTTGATAATAGTACATTGTTCAATTATAGAGCAAAATCGTTTTTTGCTGCGAGTGCAGACTAAAAAAATTTGCTCTCGTGTTAAACATACAACTTTTCACCTCAACAGCGAGTATGGCGGGCCGAATCTAGTCGGCTATGGCCGGCCGAATCTAGTTGGCTATGGCTGGACATACTATAAAATCAAAAGTTTATTCCTGTGAGTTAAATAGCGTGTTCGAATTTCGAATCACGCTCGCATCAGAAACATTGATCAGAAATCGATTTTTCTGCGAGTTTTTAGTCACCAAATGCACCCTTTTCGTGCTGGAGAGGTGAAAATGTACAGACACGGCTAGTGACTGCAGGTTTCCATATTAATGAAATTTTAATACCAAGTAAGTCAATTAAAGTATTATATGAAACTGTAGATCTCTAGGGACATAAGATATCTTCTAGTTGGGCCGGTGTGGAATTCAATGGCTCCACTTAACTCAATTTATGATTTCAGATCAAAAGGCATAACGGTCAGGTAATAAAATGTACCTACGACCAAAGAGCAAACGAAATGATCCAAAAACTAATTATCCTATCTAAACGTTTCCAAATTTATTTAGGTTTCGTCGTTTTGTAATTCAGATGACCTTTTAACCGCTACGAATACATGCTCATTTTTTTTATTGCTTCAATAAATGTGGAAAATACCGAGACTTTCTATATCAAGGAAAAAACATAGTAGAAGGGTCCTGAATTAATTAGTGTTTCTTTGGTACTGATATTTACTGTTAAGATAACAGTGATGGTTAAGTAGGACTCGGTTTAGACTTTAACTGAGTAGTAGGTTTTTTCGAACTTAGCTTCCAATGCATAAAAAAATAAAATATAAGCATACTGCGTAGAAAAAATATTGAATCAATTCTGTTATAGAAATAAATTGAAATAATAATATATTATCCTATCATTACAAAGCATAGTTGACATTCTGAAAGCTCTTTGTGAATTTGCATTGGCAGCGTAAGCCTCACAAGCGGCACCAATATACTTGATTATACTCGATGCTTCTATAAAGGTATGCTTTGACGAAGCAATTCGAAAATGCTCCAACAAATCTACGAATATACATGTTTCAATTAAATCGAAATATGTATATGTACGATGTAGGGAAGTGTGTATGCGAGTAATATTAGTAGACACTATTTGTGGCGATTTTTTGGGTATTGATTTTATGCCACATGAGAGGTGGAAATTCAGCATTTTTTGTGAGACAGCAGCATTCAGCATTTCATGTTGGACGTATTCAATACAAGGTGGAATAAGTTGGACTCATGACTTGTATTATTGATTAGCAGCCGGTGCTTAGTTTCTTTTTCACTCTGCGATGGTGATATGCCACAGAGAATAAATTCTTCGCTTCCTCTTAATCTATAATCTATAAGATTTCTGTACCAGGAAGCGCCCGTCAGATTTTAGATTGGAAACTTTGCAAATTTCAGTGTTTGAGTTGTTTACTCCAAAGTTGAATGTCATACATTTAGATACATATAGCCTTATATCATAGCAATATATTTTCCAGTGTGGATTGACTAGCTTCTCAGTAACCGGTACATATTTCTAAAAAGAATACTCAGTTGGTTTTTTTTAATAAAAATATGACTGTCTTGTGAATAAAAAATAGTGATAAAGGTATTTTATTAAATTATTTTAATCAGGGGCATTGAATAATTCCTGCGAGGTGCAGACTTAATTCGCCCGTAATATTTTTATTTCTATGAAGAGAGCGTGTAAATTATTTTTATTTCTGAAAGGGCCTTTAGGACACAATTTGGCTGGCGAGCCTCCAGATAGAGGCACGTGATTGTGGTAGATTCGGGAGGAACATAACAAAAGTTTGTGGTGTTGCAAGTAAAAAGTAGTTATATTTAAATTAAGGGTGTTTTATTTTAAACATAAAAAATATTGGCTTGTGATAGTTATACATTAATATATCTTTATATATAAAAATCCTTTCGAGTATGTATGTCCTGCGACCTCGCTCATCTAAGTACGGCCACGCTATGAAATTGTTGGGTTTTAGCCGGTAGGAGTCTGGTATAACCCAGCAGCGTCTTCGTATAAAGTCGAAAAAGTAGTCGATCGTAACTGGTTACGAAGCTCTGGTTAGGTACGCGGTCGAAACCCTATTTCTACCGGGTATCCATGAGGATTTCCCAACGTTAAAAAAAAGGCCTATGCCCAGCAGTTGAGTGAGTATTCTACGGCTGAGATGATGAATGTGAGCAATAATTTTTTTTAATAATAACTTAATTTGCCGTTTGCCTAAAGGTTTTAAACTTTTAATTGTGGTTCGTGTGGCACAACGCGCATTCGCTACGTTCTATTATACCTTCGCTACGAGTGTATGAATAATGAAAAGTGAAATTTATTATCTCGTGCCTCCTTGTTAAAATTTTCCTCAAACATACCGCCCTTCCATTTATTACATAGAGTTTTGATGAAAGAGGCTCATGACAGCGCCATTCACGAAATAGGTGGGATTGAAAAGGCTGCATATTAAAACGGATTTTTAAATCCATTGTCCTGTTGTTATGTCCTTACTTTAGATGGTTACACAGTAAAAACTTTTAAGAATTGAAGAATTTTATTTACCTTTTCAACCAATCAATAGCCTTTGAAAACTGTTAGTATTTTTAGTTGTATTTATCTTTTTCTTTAATTTATATGCAAAAATTAGATGGTAGTCTCATGGTTATTTTAAACAAGTGGCTTAACACGATGCTTATCAACAAGGTGTAAATAAAGCATAAATAGGTAACATAATATAATTTCAAATTGAGATGAAATAGTAAAAGTTATATCATCCAATATTCAATACCTGCGCGAAGTCCAAGTGCAAAACTCTTTGTACCGCATAAGCTGACGCTTAACGAAGGAAATACGATTGTTTTATCAGAAATCTCGACGGCTTGCCAGAAATCCAAGCTTTCATTTGACTGGCAGGAAAATTCTACAATTTCTAACTGCGCTGAAAGTGTTGTCATGGACAGAAAGTTATTAAATTCAATTGATATATTGAATGTAACAATTAAAGTAGGTACTGGTTTCTATTAATAAATAATCAGAACAGCCTGTAGCAAGTGTGCATTGTATATAGTTGCAATTTGTAAGCATTGATGCACTTATATAAGTAAGCACATATAAGAAGGAGACAAGCGGGTGCGTTGAGTTTCAAATGCAATAGAAATAGAAGTATTGCACTATTGTCAAAGAAAAAAAATCGATCGATTTTAATTTTTTATTTTTTACATCAATTAACTTATTTTCACTTTTACAATTTTTCCATAAAAATAAAAAAAATTACAGGAATAATATTATAGGAATTCTTAAACAATGTATACTTAAAGACGCGCAGTTACAATTCAAAGTTTGTATATTTTACCTCAGTTTACTGTCTGTCTAATAAAGATTGTTAGTTGGTTGAAATTAATTATCTGACACAAGGTCTGCTGAGCGACACAATAAAAGTAAGAGAGCATCGGAGCTTCGGAGCCACTCACGGCACGCGCTCCAACTAAATCAATTTATGGTCCGCAATTACTAACGTTGTTACACGCTTTGACAGCTCCCTGATGGCAAATCGCAGTGCCCTCAACCCCACAGATACGTAGCTACGTGTTCCCTTGTTACTACTTAAGTTAATTTGCTCAAAGTTCATGCATTTACTTATTTCGCATGGCAAGGTAATGTCCTTCTGTAGTGTTTTTTTTTTATATTTGAAATCATAACTAATGTTATTACTAATTTTAACTAATCATTACTACTAGTAGTTTAAATGAGCAATAACTCTTAAATTTCGAGCAGAAAATTAAAATTTAGATAAAAAATTTAAATATTTTTCTATATTCGGTACAGCTTTATATTAAAAAAAAAGTGGGTCTCTACTGTTTTATGATTATAGAAATAAAAAGGCTGAGGTTCCAAAAAGGCAAGATTTAATCTCATAATTAGGTATCATATAAAAGTAGGTAAGTATAGTAATTTCAAGTTAAAACTTCGGATAAAAAAGAGTAATGAAAACTACTCAACCAATCATCATTAAATTTTGCATGACCACATGCTGTCAGAAATACATGAAAGAATATAGGGTATATTTTATACAAAAAAAAAACTGTCTCTGAGGTCATCTAAAATATATGAAAAAATGTGCCGACAAAAGAGTTTCGGCATCCCTTACTCACTCACCGAAACTCAACAGCACACATGCTATTATTTCACGGTAGTCTTATCTATGGGGTTGGTTACTGTCGCCAGACGGGCTATCCGAATGACTGCAAAATGCTATAATTAAATTATCTTATAGACAATTATAGTCTTATAAAACCAGAGTACTATTAGCAATGACATAGTTGTACTATGGTATCATTTCATCTAATTTACACACAAAATGAGAACATAGTTGCACCCTTCTTAGTGAGTGCTTGGATAGAAATTAAAAGTTTTAATGAATATGCACTCGGAGTTAAGTAAAATACAATGTTCCTTTATATTTACGAGTACATTTGGAAGTTGTTTCACGAGAGTCACCCGGTTGAATGAAGACAGTTCGTGTGTTGGTGTGACGAGTCCGTGATGAGTGAGTATCATCTAACTTTGTCTATAAACATGGGGCACGGACTGTCGTTTCGGTGACACTGCGCTCTAACAAATTAGTACGGTTGTAACTCGGTTGTAAACGCAAACTCCTCCTTAAATATATTCGCTTTTATCTGTTCAATCACGTCCTCTCTTATAACAAGCATAACATCTATGTTGTACATGCGACTTCATTCGCGTTTGAAAACTATACTAATGTAAATGGATTAAGTTTATAAAGCTTCTAGAAGGCTTTTGGAGTATCTTTACTGGTCAAGCTCTATTGGCGAACATGCCTGACACAAAAGCACAGGTCTGGTATTAAGTAGCTTATATCAATCAATAAATATTTGAGACCTAATGCTGGATAAAATTGAAAAAAAAAAAAAAAATTGAAGCAGTTTCTAGCTACAATTGGGTAATGTCAACCTGTTTCCAAGTCTTCGGATTTGTGAAAACTTAATTAATTACTTAATGTTTACTTTATTTAATTTAAAGAGGAATTATTACAATTATTGTAGCAATTATTACAATTTACGTGTCCAAGTGACAGGAAGCTTCAAACGACATAATCTCGTATCGTATGTATGTTTGTCATTCATAAAGGCGAATATTTAATGAATCTGTTCATTACGTTCGCAGTGCTTAAGGGTCCTCCCGGCATCTGACCTAACTTTGATGTTTGAGAGCGTCAGCTTTGGGAAGCCTTGGCCTCATTAATATCGCGCTGACACGTTAACCCGTTTATACAATGTAACATGAACATTACAAATATACTGAACACAGTTTTAATCGAGTTAGAAGTGTTATACGAGCATGTTGTCTGATGCCGATGAGTTTCAGTTACATGATTGATACAGCTTGCGTAGGTACATACTGTTGCTTATTATCGATTAATTTTTGGAATGTTTAAAATTAACATAAATTTTCATAATGTAATGGAGATTTTTTCTTATCCTCATTTTTGTTTTTTGTTTTTAAAGAATCAAAAAAGTTTTGAAAAGTTTTGAAGTTTTTTTTTTCGAAAGTGAAGTATTTTTGTTATTTTTTTTAACGCTGAAATTTTGCAGTAAAATATAGTTTTTATATCAGAATAATCCGTTTTACTGTCAGATACACAAAAGCTACTATGATTACAAAAATCATTAACGTAAAGCTGTGTTTTAATACGATAATCTATAAATTCATTGTTGACTATTTAATTATGCTGATATTCGTAGTAAGTAGGTTTCGCAATACATAACGTTATAATAAAAAGATATTTAAACTTGCTAAGTTATCTAACCTATTTTCACATTTTAAGGGGATGTATTTTCAAGCTTTTTGTTTTAGCTTTCATCTTAAAAGCCAAGAATAACATGCTATATTTCAAGTTTGTAGATTTTATGAAACCTCGGGAGGTTTGCTACGAGACGTTTGGGGGAAAATCGTTTCTAATATCAAGAGGTTAGTACCTACATACATATGATTCGTTTGATATAATGTTACAATACAAATAATAGAGTACCTACGCTGTTTGTGGCCGTACTTAAATTTCTATTTCGTTTGATTATGTATTGAAACCAATAAGAGAAAATTATTTGTCGTTGTTAGTCCTTTTCTATCATCGAAATAATTTATCAGTATTGAAGTTCGCTGTTTTTATGCGAACGTCATGAAAATGTATATTTATTCGATTTACTTAGAAAGGAAATTAAAAGGAACTAAAGGTTAAAAGGAAATTAGTGTTTCCTTTTACGTTAAGGTTGACAGACAGGCTGACGGTCCACTTGATGGTAAGTGGCAACCGTCGTCTGTAACACAAGCAACGGAAAAGTGTGTTGCCGATCATAGTAGGATTAAGAATAAGGGATAGGAAATGTGGTAGAAAAGCATTCTATGTTTGCTTATAATATACCTAAGATTCAAGGTCTCAAACAAAATCACTACGAAAAACTGTCCAGTTGATTTTTTTATACATGATAATAATAATAATAATAATAATAATAATTTATTTGTTGATCATATGTATGTACATAGTAAGTAGGTATTTTCATTAATTATTCGATCTATATGACCTACCATTGCTGGCATACAAAAACTTTACTTAAATCTAATTTTAAATGTACAAGTATTACCTATTGAGTTTAAGTATTAAGTATATTTAATGTCAATTTCAAATGTTATGTATATAATTTCTAGTACTAAATTTTGTCATTAAAGTAGTCATGAATGCTGTAGTAAACTCCCTCGACCAATATTGTCTTCAGTTTGTTTTTAAAGTCTCCAATTTCTGCGTTTCTTAACTGTATTGATAAGTTATTATATATTTTGGACGCCATACCCAGTATCCCCTTTCTTAGGAGAGGGGTAAAAATTTCTTAGGTTTCTTAGGAAAGGATAAAAATAAAAATCAATAAATCAATATCAGTTGATTTTTTTATATATGATAAAAATAAAAATCAATAGATCAAATAAAAATTTGATAATGTAAATGTTGCTTGACTGATTTGAACCTTAACACTTAGTAATAATGGTTAAATCCGTAACACGGGCTTTTTGCAACTAATTTTAAATATCACCCCAAGCTGTGAGTGCGGTGATATTCTACTATGCCACTTAGTGAAGCAACCCAGAATCTTGTGTATTAATTATCTAAGTAGCTACCTAAGTCTATTACTACTTTAGAATAAAACTTTAATAAAAGAAAAACACGATTTTTATTTCAATAGCTACTAGTAGAAACAACAAAAAAATTCAAATAATAAAGTTAAATTTTTTACTTAATTTGAAAAAACGACAGATTAAAATAATCTAGTCACTATGTTGACTTGGCGTCTTAAACGTTTAAATTATTTTTAAAATAAATTGTAGATCAGTGTAGTACCCAGTTTCTTTTAAGTCTAAGAGACAAGGGTGACTCTTCTCAAGGGGTTCGTTAAATATTTATTCGCTTCATTTACCCTTCGTTTAACATCTTGTTAGAGATATCTATTTTCGCTCAATCAAATAAACAGACGACGCAATTTCTTTTTGATACATCTACATTGGTATTAATATTACTTAATTAGCTACTGCTAAACGATGAAAAACTGCCAGTGATGATATATGGCGCTAAAATGTGGTCTCTCGTAAGAAAGGTCAACGTCACACAACGAGCTATGGAGAGGGCTATGATTGTGGTTACACTGCGAGATCAAATCAGGTTTTAGGAGATCCATAGACGTATTAAATTATCGAGATAAGCCAGCGGATCAGTTAGTTGAAGTGACAGTGGACAGGACACATAGTACGGAGAGGCGACGGCAGCCTGAGCCGGAAGCTTCAAAATGCTCCCTCGAGTGTACAATGCAGTGCAACTAATAAAGAGAACTGAATAAGACTTGCAGAGGCCGCGTCTGCAGCTTGTCAACATTCCATAACATCACTTCGTCAGGAGTGTCGACTTAGGAGGAGGGACTGGCCAATCAATTGGCGGCCAATCCGTCTGCCGGCAGTGACTATTTGTTCCGGCTGCATAGGCAGACCCTTTCATATAAAAAAATATTAATTACAATGATAAGTTTCAATCAACTTGAAATCAAATTAAATAAAAATATCATTCAAGATACCTTTTATTGAATAAAATCGCAAGATATTAGCAATAATCATGCAAATTTTACTATTTTATTTTTATAGGTGCGCAGACCAGGATATTGCAGACGTTTCTAATTTCCGTAGACTCATCCCTCCGCGTCTCTGCCTCCACACCTCTGACTTATTATGTACTTTACCGTAAACATTTTTCTCACCTTTCTTGAAGACCGAGCTATAAAAAGTACAAGCTCGTGTAAAACAGATTTAGTTTCTAAATGGAATTTTCTTCGCATTTTCCTGTTTCATTTTTCTTGGAATATTATGATAATAAGACTAATACACGATCGCGTGTGCTTATGCGTTGATAAATAGATATATTTTGCTTGAAAAATAAATTATACTGTATCTATGTTACACACAAATATTATCTGTCTAATATTTGTTTTTGTCTTCATTAATTACCCCAGCAACAGTCGGGAATTCAACTCTCGAAGTTGTTGACGTGTACATCTACTTAGGACAAACAGTCCAATTATTTAGACCCAACTTCAAGAAGGAAGCCAATCGCTGAATCCAGCTCGGATGGGCAGCGTTCGGGAAGCTCCGAGACATCCTCTTCAAAAAAAAATCCTCAGTGCCTCATTGATGACATATGTCGCTGAAACGTGGTGTCTAATAATATGGGGCTTGGTAAGAGAGCTCAACCTCGCTTAACGTACTATGGGCTATTCTTGGGGTTACACTGCGAGATCAAATCAGGAATGTGGAGGTCCGTAGACGAACGAAAGTTACCAATATAACTTGGTGGAGAGCCGACGGCTGCTGAGGCCGGAATGTCCTCGAGTAGAGGCCACAGACCGGCAAGCGCAGCGTAGGATGGACAGGCGTAAGGTGGACAGACAATTTGGTAAGGGTCGCGGGTCGACGGTGGATCCAGGAACTTCTGACCGGTCCTTTTGGAAAATTATGGGGGAGGCCTATGTGCAGCACTGGGCGTCCTACGGCTGAGAATGTAAAAATGTTTACAACGAATGCTATAAATAAATTACAAAGAAACATATAATATAAATAAAGTGTGAACTTTAGTGTTGATAAAAAAATAAGTAAAAAATTAATAATCCAAAAGTTACAGGTAGTCTAATTAGAAACTGTCTCACATTCAACTTACTTTCAGGGCAGGAACAATGGTACACTATTGATCACCATTGATTCCCATATCTTGACAACTAACTCTTCCGTAGGATGTAATTTTATGTGATGTTCTAAAATACTCGACATGTTAGCGGGTAGTAACGTCTCAAAATAACGTCTTTTGATACTGAAGAGGGATTTCTTAGGATTTTTCCTTTAATTCTTTGATGGCATTTTTTATTACGAATATTACGTGGACGGTCTCATCTTTTCTGTCACAAACATACAACGTTTCATTGTACTTCTAAAAGCCCCGGTACAATACCAAAGCAAAATGTAGATTTTGTTACAAATTCATGCGTATGTACTTTGTGTAAAGCTATCAAAGCAAAAGAGTTTTTATCACCCCACTCTATTTAAATATTACAAACATCCTACTAATATTATAAATGCGAAACATTATGAGGACGGATGGATGTTTGTTACTCTTTGGATTGGGATGAAATTTGGCACCAGATATTTTATTACCTAGATTAACATATGAGATTACTTTTAATCCTGGAAAAAGTTAGGTTCCCGAAAAAAGTTAGGAGTGATCGTCCAAAAATATAAAAAAAATTGTCGCCGTGGCTACACCACCTTTGTCACAGCCATAAAGATGTTAGATATTTTTTCACATGTTATATTTTTCATTTTTCAACGCGGTCGAAGTCACCGGCACCAGCTTGTTGAGACAATGAATATTTATTATATAAATTTCATCGAAAACCTTTGAGCCGTTTTTGCGTAAAACAGTGACAAGCATCCAATACATCCATAGTACTCACATACTATATATTATTATATCAAATGTTACAGTATAATATAACGTGGATATTGGAACATTATCCATCCATCTGTATAACTTCATAAATAATAGAAAATCCATACCGTAGATACGGATAAGTGTGAAAATAAATTAATGTAAATCGAATCAATTTTAAACATTTCTTCCCGCTAGCGAATCAAAGTTTCTTGTCATCTATAAGAATTGCTTCCGAGGCGCGTGCTCTCTGAAAACTCTGAAAATGGCTGTCTAGTTTGTTCAAACCAAGTTGAAACTTTAACTTATGAGTTGACTATTTTTCGTCGTTCAACTTGTGGGTTATATTGAGCCGCTTTCCTAGAAAATCTTGCTGGCTAGCCAGAACATGACTAAAGTACAATCGGTAACGCATTCAACTGTTACCCAAATTTTTCTCGTATTTCAAACTACTTAGGGTCTGAATTTGAACTCGGACCGGCGTACAGTGTGCATTTTGCTATGCATCATTAGGCGCCGTATCTGGCTAGCGCGCATATTTCACTTCCGCTTTACTGACTCACCACCTAACACCCTGACAGGAGTTTTGCCTTTCTTTATTCTCAAGAGATTGCATGTTTTACTAAACTAGAAATGTATTAGTATTAAAGATTCGAATAGAAATCTTCCTTCACTCATCTGTTTACCAGACGAATAGTATATTTTATCAAGTGTTACTTATTCAATCTATGAGATGAGACATTATGTTTTTAATTATATATGAACAGATTTTCGCAGGCAAATATATAACATATAATTGAAGTTACAATCGCAATTTATTTTCTCATAGATAATTGACAATTGATAAAATATACATTTTGTCTGGTAAACAGATGGGTGAAGAACATTCTCTTCGGATCTTAGACCAGTAATAATTCGATCCAATCACGACTAAATTCACGAATTAAACGTATTAAGCACAGCATTAACAATTTAATAAATGCGTGGTCAAATCACCCTAATTGGAGATTAGAGTTCGTCGTGGATTTTCCGCGACATGCTCCACAATGTTAACTGTCTCCAGTCGGCGTTTATCGCGACCCATCGTAAATTCAATTATGAACCTTCGTCGCTCACGATATTACGGCTGACCCCCCCCCCCCCGCACCACATAGCCCCCCTCGTGCGGTCGAGTACGTCCCTCACTCTTCAAGCTACTGACACTAAGCACTTATTTATCCAACCGTCAGACCTTTTAGCTTAGCAAAACATTATTATTCAACTTAATAAGCCATATTAAACTTCATATTTAGCCATATTAAAAACTTTTGTGTCTTATTCTCAACTACTTTAATATTCTTTAAGGGAAAGTTAAGAGTCTTCTATTTTTTTTTATATTATAAATTAGAAATTGGGTTGGGTGGTTTAGAAGATGTTAGCGAAGGAACATAGGCGAACATTGATAAGATTAAGAGTACCTAAACTGTTGCTGAAATAAGATTAAAGTTAGGTTAATTTCCTACTGTAATGAATTATCGGGATTAACAGAATTCTATGTGATAATCCTGGACAAGGTAAATTCCGTGCCAAGTTTCAACTAAATACCTTCGAAAGTTTACGCATCCAAACATCTTTACAAACTTCTACATTAATGTGCTAAATTCTTTAAGAAGGATTAAATCTCTTAATTTTATTTTAATATTTTAAGAAGAGAACCACCTACATATCCTCTAAATATATTATATACCTATGCATTTAGTGATCACACTACACTAAATTGATTTCTACGTCGAAGATATAGAGTTGAAAATAGATACATAATAGAATCTAAAATCTAAATTGCATCCAATCTGTTCTAACTGCGATTACACCTTCCGATTTCCTAAATTGGCTTCCTACAAATTGAATAGTGTAATAACCGCTTTACTAAAGTTAGTAAGAAAAGCTTTACTAAAACCATTAAGTAAAAAAGTAAAAAAGTACCATTAAGTATTAAAGTAGTTTAAGTTAGTAAAAACCATGTTCATTTGACTACTAGTTTGAGGAAGTGTTTTCGATAAATTAAAGTAGCCTCTTGGATGAAAGTGAAACACAGTGTTTTATAAATCTGGGCGTAGGCTAAAATGGTCGAAAACTTTTGTAATCAGATATTTTTTCGGGATTGGACGAAAATCATTTATGACACTTATGCATCATTGAAGGATACCAGTATTGGGTTATGGGAAGCATTGAAAGACGGAATTCGTATTTAATGATATTATTTAATTAGTCACTTTCAGTATAACAGGAAGGTGTGTTCGTAAGGGGCGCAGTTAGAACAGAACTGAACACTGAAGCTCAAAGTCAAACGTATTAGACTCTTGTAAGAAACAAAAAAAGGTTATCGTAAATCACTCATATGAATGTTTATATGTGTGAAGGAGAAAGACTCTCAATCTATTTGTTAGAGTGAGACAGATTTATTTTGTTTATTCCAACAACCAGAATACTCCTTAACAAACTTCCTTAACTCCTTCCTCGGTGTCCGAAACAAACCGAAACATTTGAGCTGTTAGTTCACTACGATCTTCTGTAAGCGTATTGAAATCGTAATATTTACTTTATTACCAACACATATTTAATTTATTATCTACTTATTTTGTCACTGTCTTCTTATATGTTAAGAATTAAATTTAATTATTTCACAACGAAGGAAAACTTAAGATCCAATTACATCGTTCACTGCGTCTCACCTAAACCTGACCTGCATCACGACAAATTATTAACTGAACAAATTCAATTAAAATTTTCATTTGCGAAAACAGACGCCGCGAATATTTAGCTCGAAAACTGGATTAGTGAATAATAAATATAAACAAATGTAAGGGTCTTAACTACGTTTAAGGGCTTAGTGCGAGTTGTCTCGGCAGGCCGCGCCGGTTCAAATTTAAATGTGACCTTTTGCCGTTGTTTAGGGAACATTGTTAATTTGTACCACCGCATAAGTTTGGGAACATTGTTACTTGACATTGTAATTAACAATTATAAACAACACAAATTGTACGGCTTCACGTTTTACTAATGAAATGTACATGTAGTTGTAGGTACGTAATTTACATTGTTTGTTACAATAATATGAGTTAGTATCTATTATAAATACTAATGAAAATATCGTGGGAGTACAATAATAAATTATGCTATGTTTCCATTAGTAATCACACATTTATAGTCCAAGCGGCGACCGTAAAAAGGGTGGTGATCCAGAATAAGTACAAAAATGGACTTTATAACTTTTTGGATATTAGACAAATAAGGAACCAACGGTCTGGCGAAATGTAACTTGACCATTTTTTTGACCAACAAAAGATTTTTTAATTGTGGTCTGGCAGAACTTCAAGTATTAATGTGCCAGATCAATTCTATTCAAAGGAGAGATAAAAACAAAAATTTTGACGTTTTTATATTCTATTGATCAAAATTCCTTCTAATACTAAAACATTGTCCTTATGTCTTATAGATCAATTTTACAAAAAATTTGGAAAAAAAATATTAAAATAATAATAACAAAATTGGTCCAGTTACAGGTCGCCAGACCGTTGGTTCCTTATTTGTCTCTAATATCCAAAAAGTTATAAAGTCCATTTTTGTACTTATTCTGGATCACCCTTTTTTACGGTCGCCGCTTGGACTAATATAATATGTCTTGATATTTAATTGATCTAGCATTTTTCTCCACAATACAACACCAATTAATCTCAACCCAGTGGTCGAACCGTATCCACACTCTGTACCAAATCCTAAGAACATAATATTATTATGAATGCTGTGAAATAACACGCATCGTGGCGTATTTGAGTTCGTTGCTCACAACTTTTAACATGGTAATAACAAAACGTTTATTGAGTGGAATTCCTTGCAGGAGCGTCGGCTTGCGAGGAGGAAGTTTAATAAGATGTTTCCTGTTCGTCACAGTGGAAAGGGATCCCGAGAGCGAGGGAATTTTCATGAGCCTAACCTTGTAACATATTACTGGGGTGAAGTCAAAAAGCGCGAAATATCACATTTCGTTCATTTCATTTAGAAAAATCACTTGTTATTTTTCTAACGATGTATTCAATTGTGGAAAACCTTTTTTTTACATTTGGCAGTTCAGACAGAGTGAAACCTTATTTCGCTAAGGGCCTCTTTCACTGACTACAAGTAAAGTGTTGATTAGTTACTTTTAAAAATAATTTTATGTTTTATTGAATTATGTACTCGGTTTACTCGGCATCCTTCGATAGGTGATTTTTTTTTCAGGTATTTAGCTCCATCATCCCCGGTGACCAGTGACTTTAAATGACGGTTAGCCTACTTGACAGATGGTGAAAGAGGCCCTAAATAAAACTTGTTTATCTAAACTGTTACTTAGCAGTGGCATAATAATATTAAGTCTTAGCCTATTTATATAAAACCTACAATTTATCTTATAAATGATATTATACTTTACAAACTTACCTTACCCACATTATTTCCATGATCTAAATATCTTGAAAGAAGATATCATAATACATATTTCAAATGGTATGTTCGTTCATTGTTGTTCATTGTATTTATTAACATGAATGGATTACGCACACAATTGAAAATGGGTCTCTACAAGTATTTTCGCTAATGTTATGGGATTATACTATGGAAATTCTAATTCCTACCTACTCAAATATATTCAGAATTATTCATTCGGGCCAATTCGTGGAGCTCCCGGAACCGGTCGGAGATTTATGTCCCCACAACTTTACCTAAGTAACGTACGGTCATGACGGCGTTCCACGCGAATAAATCAAATCATTTCATCTCCAACTCTAACGTAGATTACTATCGAGGACACAAAACTTTACACGCTAACTAACGCCAGTCTCGTAAAAGATGGGTAAAAACCAATCGATTCTGGACATCAATTGTATTAAGGTCAAGATATTACTTATTGCTGTACAAGACGATGAAATGTCAGTAATGAAGTATACTTATAATTGACGATACGTTTGGTCTAGTGGTTAGTAACCCTACCTGTTCACGAAACGGTCGCGGGTTTGAATCCCGCTAGGGGCAAATGTTTATGTTTTAACATTTTATATTTGTACCTGAGTCGTGGATGTTTTGTATTTGTAATATGTACGTATTTCCAAAAAAAGTAAAAAAAAAATTATTTATTTATAATAGAAGTAGGCATTTTGTTTGGTGTTATTGATACGTCATAGCAATCTGTTCAGGATGCGATAGAGTTTGTAGAGCTAACAAAGGCCAGCAGCACCAGCAGCTGCGGTGTCTCGAGTAGACTTACCTTATAGAAGACCACTGTGTTTCGATGAGTGACTAAAAGACACGTCGGCAGTGCATTGGGAGCACCTGTAGCGTTGCTTGTGGTATAGGCAATGGTAGCCATATACTTCCACAAAGAGGACCGTCAGCCTGTCTTCCGACCTTAACATAAAGAAAATAAAGTAAAATCAAGACGCCTTATTAGGCGGCATGTTCGTTCGAGGAAAAATGTAAATCGACACACAATAAGAAATATCACAAGTCCAATAAGAAAAATATCACAAGTCCCAATAAAAATACTTATTGGTATTGCTCGAAACGTGGTACTACGAAATAAGACATAAATTGGTAATTTGCCTTGTTTTTGCTCTTGTTTATCAGTATCTATTACGACGCTGAATTTACATAGTTTTATCAAGAACAAATAAATATATATTTTTTCACATCTGAACTTGAATTTTGTATGGGAATGTGAGTTGTTCTACTTGTACTTTATTCTATTGACTATGGCCATGGCAATTGATTACATATCCATGAGACGATCCTGACATGCTTGCTGAAGAATAAATAGAGTAAAAATTAATGCTTTACGTTTGATTTTTTGTAAATGAAAAAACTTATTCTTAATGCAAACTAAGTAGGACATGGCTGGTACATTACACAACGAAATAATAAAGCTAATGAAGATTGGTAGCCAGGTAAAGGCCCCACTCCCAAGTCGTAATTTCTGGTAAAAAACTTAATTAAAATGAATCTTTACGGGGCAATGTTTTTTGGAAAAATAACCTATACAGGTGTAGGTAAGCTTTGTAAGAAGGTTAAAAATGTTTAGATGAGGAACTGAGTTTGGGTTAAAGAGTTATGGATTAGATCCCAGTTAGTGCTGATTGGTATTATTTGAAATTTATTAAACGCAAGCTGATGACTTTCTATATTTAGCTTTATTTACTTAGCTTCTAATTTAGCTTTCTATATAAGTGAAAGAAATTTTGAAATGAGTCCTGTAGTTTTTGAGTTTATCATTACAAACAAAAATAAAAAAATACAATTTTTTTCTGTTAATGATATTGTTATTAGTAAAGGTCTTTCTTTTCAAATCGTGTTGAGAGTACAGAAATAACCAACAGAGAAGAACAGAAAAGTCAAGCAGGTTCATGAAAATTTCGAGTGATGAAAATGGATGCTCAAATTTATATTAGAAAAGGTATGGCGGAAGCAGAATAGAAAGGATTGGCGAAGTTTATGTGAAAAGCTATAAAGCGATGTGCTTATTCATGACCGTATTTACGTTTATTGCTTGATGTATATACTACGAGTAGGTATATTGGAAACTACTACAAGCACATTAGCGTAATAGCTGTAATACTAGTAGAAAATAGTAGGAGTTATAGTTCTGAGCAAGGGTTAAGTCTAACAATCGTTAGTCTAATCTAAACAACAAACAATATAAACCAAATAAACCCATCTTTAGTTCTCCGGGTGTTTTTGTTAGTCCTGTGTTGTAAGGTTCATCAATCAGTTGTCACTTCACACTGTGTTAAATTAAATTTTAATTAACTGCTACAGTGTTTGTATTTTTGTATGGTTGAATACTATTTATATTTGTTACGAACGATCCGCCCCTGGCCTTAGGTTTTGTATTACTAGTAGGATCAGATTTCTCGCCGTCTCGCCTAGTTTCTGATTCATGCTATTGTCGCTTTTAATAATGATCAGTGAAAATAACTTTTCCAAACAAATACTTGATCTCTTTATATTGTAAGAAATTTGTAAAACTTAGCTTGAAACTCAAACCAACTCACGTATACTACACAAAGACGTAGACAGTACAAATACTTACGTTCAGTCTGCTTCGTTAAAAGAGAACAGCTTTCGTTAAACAAAAGACATGATTGTTGTTTTACGTTCGGACCCTGGAGTGTTTTTAAAACAAGCTAATGTTGTGTGTACTGTTCTTAAAGGTGCGTCAACACTGCGGGCGAAACGATATAAAGGCTGTTACGAATGATCTTTTTGTGATCTTTTGATCAAAAAACCATATCTCTCTCATTTATGTATCTTTTTTATTCAATAAATATGGTAGGTAGAATTTTTATACATTTTTTATCTAATCAAGATTTTATTTAGGTAGAAAAAAAAAACAATATTTTGCAACTCTCAGCTAACTACTACTAAATCACCCACTAATGGAAAGGGGGATAAACGAGGAAGGTTCGTATGTATAAAAAAATGCATCCCGGGTAAAGCCGGGAGCGGGTCGCTAGTGTGTGTATTTAATTTAATAATTTTTACTTATCCTGAAATTTTTTTATTCTTTTTTATTATCCTTGAATTTAAAAAAAATATAAATATTAAAAAAAAACCGAACTGTAGCTCACACAGCTAGTTATGAATATGAAGCAATTTGTAAATTGTGCTTGACTGTAATTATCTTTTTAAATTAAAAATTTAATAAAAAGTAACTTAAATTTCAATTTATTTTACCATTAATTTTATCTTACAACTGTTAACTACTTTAATTGGCGTGGAAATAATATTTGTAACTCCATTCACACAGTTTTGTAATAAACTTTATCGAAACCCAAATAAATTGACTTACTCAATTGAAAATGGAAATTGTTCCCCAACTTTTTTTACGTGATAGACAATTACGTTACTGATTCAATTTTGTTTCCGTTTTTATATCAGAATTTTATAACTGAACCAAATTTTACGTATTATTTAACATAGTCTTTATTTCACACGACCAAATATTTTACCTAATTATTGTATTTCAATATTATTAATTTAATTTAATTTTAATTTTATTTATTGTTTGTTTTTTTAATTTATCAAAAATATTATAAAATATTTCATTATATTAAGGCGCGATTTCACCATACTCTGTTAGTATTTGACATCGCTCATGTTAAATACATTTAACAGACTTTTAAAGTATACGAGAGACGGCGCTAAATGACTTAACAGCGATGTTAAATACTAACAGTGTTGCGGCTTCACGCCACATGTTTGCGGCTGACTTGTCGTAGGCGCTTCTAAGAATCGCGGCGTCGAGCGAGACAGCTGTATTACGCATTGCATTCACTAAACAGCCATGGCGGCAACACATCATTGTATAAATTTCTATAAAATTAAACGATCAAAATATTCGTTTGGGTTTTTATTATAAAGGCTCCGTTATGTTAAATACATAAATTGGTGGCCCATGAGGGGAACTACTACAAAATTTACGAAAATCATCAAAAATCCACGAAAATATACGAAAATACGAAAACATCAAGATCGAGTCACGACTTCAACACATGGCGCGTATGCTGTAAAAGGTTGAAGACTGGATCCCTGGACATACTGGAGCAGAGTAAACCTTGTCTGGACCTCGTCGGTGACCGGAAGGTGGTGCATCGTCAGCACAGGCCCGCTCGGCGTGATAGTTTCGCAGATAAGTGCTCATCCTTTGTCCTTCCTACCTACCCCAACTATTTCTAGTCAAAATTGAAACAATTTTCTAGTAAATCTCGTTAATATTTCAGATAAATTTGTTTAATAATCCCTCCATTTACGTACAATAAACATACAATTACGAAATCATCGTATATCAAATACTTAATAATTATTTCTACGCACCTACAAATTTCATATAAAAAATAAAAAATAAAATAAAATCTACCTGTTTAGCAAAAAGTAATATAAGAAATACTTGTAAATTCTTTGGTGGCCCATGTTTTGAACAATAATTTCATATTTAATTAAAACTTATTACGAAATACCTACATACCGATTAAAATTTTATTTCTGTTTAACTAAAATTGTCGTATATTTTGTGCAACATAGTTGCACACCTAATAACGGTAAATCTCGATAAATTCATTGTTACAACGATTTGATTACTATTTCGTTGTATTCAAGCGCTCTGCCGATTATTCCAGGTTTTGTCGACGAGGCGGCCGCTGTATCTAGCGCGCACGGTTACAAGTTAGCGGTGGCGATATCAGCTGTACCCGGCTTTCCCTGAGCGGCGGAGCCAACGATTACTGAGGAGCGTGAGACAATTTAAATTATAATTTATATTTTCATTAATATTTGCTTAATAAAGATGTCTACTGATAAAACCGAGTTAGATCGAAACACGAGGCGCGGGCGGGGGTTTCATCCCTTCGTGGTTGAAGTTCCTCGGTCACGCACGAAGCGTTACACTTCCACCTTCCTTGTCCGAACTGCTAAGGAGTGGAACTCACTGCCTGCGTCTGTGTTTCCCCAAAATTACAATCTCGGGGTCTTCAAACGTAGGGTAAATGGGCATCTACTAGGTAAGCGTGGTCCACCTTCGGCCGCATCTGCACCTAACATCAAGTGAGATCGCGGCCAAGCGCTGCCTTGACTTATATAAAAAAAAAAAAAAAAGATCGATTAATTAATATGCGAAGTTCGATTAAAGGTCAAATTACTAAATTTAAAAATTACATAAATGTGATGAATGAAACAAAAATTTCACAAATTGAATTAGCAGAATTAAATCTAAAATTAAGCAAGTTTGAAGGTTTATCAGCTAAGTTTGATGCCTTGCAGAATGAGATTGAGTTTTTAAATTCGGAATGTTTGTCCGCGGAGATTGATGAGCGTGAAACTTTTGAGTATAAGATCATAGTCAACATAGCCCTTGCGAAAACTTTGATCGACAAACATACCGTTATTGAAATCGAACGGCGCCAATCTGTGGCAGTCGAAGCACAATACGTTCACGATCATCATGAATTGGGATTTAGATTACCGCAAATACTGATATCCAAATTTGATGGTACATATTTCCGCTGGCTTGACTTTCGTGATACATTTGAAAGCTTGATCCACAACAACGATCGTATAAAACCAATACACAAATACCATTATCTTGTTTCGTATTTGGAAGGAAATTGAATATTGTCGAACCTCGAAGTCTCTTCAGCTAATTACGAGAAGGCCTGGCGGCTTCTAGGAGAGCGTTACAATAACAAAAGGTTGTCGATCAATCAACATTTAAATTCTCTCTTTAATGTTCAAGCGCACACTCGAGAGACTGAGAGTTCCCTGCGTTTCTTGGTTGATCACGTGACGAAAAACTTACGTGCGCTGGCGAGCTTAGGTCAGCCTACGGACAAGTGGGACATATTGATAATTTTTATGTTGACATCTAAATTAGACAGCCGCACTCTTTTAAAATGGGAAGAGTTTCGTAATACGCTCGATGACGTCCCAACTCTGAATCAATTTAATAAATTTTTAATTGATCGCGCTGATGTACTAGAATCGCTAAATAGAAACAAGTTCGAAAATAATTCTTCTAAATTTGTTCCGTCAACATCACGATCAGCTCCTCCAGCAACTGCTAATAATAATAAATATGAACGGACTTCCCATGTAAAGTCATTTGTTAGCACCAATCACAATTCAAAGGCATTTGCTAGCAACAATAAAAGCAAACCTTTGACCTTTGTTTGTATAATATGTAGTGACAATCATAGGATATTTGAATGTCCTAATTTTAAGGCTAAAGACATTAAAGAAAGGTTGGCTGATGTGTCAAAATATAAATTATGCGCCAACTGTCTTAGACAAGGACACCCAGTTAGCGAGTGTCGTAGGGGTTCTTGCCGTGAATGAAATAAACGACATAATAGTTTACTGCATCAACCTATACCTGTCAAAATCGATTCGGTTACAGTTAATTCAACTATGTCATCGCTTAGTAGTTCTAACGTAAATAAAAATCAAGTGCTCTTGTCCACAGCGCTAATTGAAATTTCAAACCCTATTTATAATCGTAAAGAAAAGGTACGCGCATTGTTAGATTGTGGCAGTGAGTCATCATTTATAACGAAATCCTTAAAAGATAGGTTATCTTTGAAATCTAATCCAATTGACTGTCTAAAGGTCATAGGAATAGGCAATAATTGCGCAAATAATGTAATAGAAAGATGTAATGTTCAATTAAACTCAATTAATAACGAGTTTAAAGTTATTTTGTCGTGTCTCGTGCTAGAAGAGATAACAAGTAACATACCTAAATGTCAAATTAACGTCGAAAGTCTCAAAATACCGAAGCATTTTAAATTAGCTGACCCCCAATTCAATGAGCCGGCACCGGTAGAAGTGTTGATTGGGGCAGATATATTCTGGGATATCCTTGGCAGTGAACAGCACTCCCTGGGTCCTAAGAATCCTAAATTGCGTAATTCTAAATTTGGTTGGATAATTTCTGGTCCTGTAAATACAGCAATTGCAGACACTAATATTCACTAATAAAGGCGGTTTTGAGCCCAAATGAACAAGAAGCGAAGCACTTCTTGGCTCAAACAATTCGCTTAAACTCAGTAAGGTTGAAATCTTTTCTTATTAGCACCTAATCTTATGAATGATTTTATTCTTGTATAGTTAAATCAAAATTTTGTTTACAAAATCTACAGCAACTTAAAATAATACAAGTTAACTTATTTTAAGTTGAACTTATTTAACTTAAATAATTTAAATTAATCAATGTGTGCTAGCTAATATTCACAAAAAATGACATTTAGTATTTAAACATTTAAACAGTTAGTGACTTAACTAAGTACCTACGCGTTCGTAAAACACTGAGGAGATTCGTATCTCCTCAGTGTTGCTACTGCAAAAGAGTTAGCACAATTTTTAAGGCTAAATGGCGAACCTCTGTCTGATTTTGCAAGTCAGGAAGGCATTAAGTTATTTTCACTCCATCGCACGCTCCTCACTTCGGCGGCACCTGGGAAGCTGGTGTCAAAGCCACTAATTATCTAAATATCAAATTAAAACGCGTCATAGGGAACAGTCACGTGACGTTTGAATAAATTTTAACTTTATTTGCGCAAGTGGAGGCGATAACTAACAGTCTCCTCTTGTGCCCCATGTCATCCTCTCCTGACGACCTCCTTTCCCTCTTTCCAGAGCACATGCTTATCGGAAGAGCTTTCACGTCGCTGCCGATACCTGCACTGGAGAACTCAGAAAATTCTTCACAACGCTACGCACACATCGAGAAAATTCGTCAGCATTTCGAAATTACAACAGAGAACCAAATGAACAACCAGCAGAGTCAAACTGAACATCGGTGATTTGGTTCTCCTTCAAGAAGACAACACACCCCCTCTGTGCTAGCGGCTCGGACGAGTGGCGCGCCTGTTCCTGGGACCTGACGGAGTCGTCAAGGGTTCAGACGAAACTACAACTAAGGGCTGCGTTTGAAGACCTCTCGTTCGTCTATGTCCACTACCCACAGCTGATGACCTTCAGTGTTGAAAGACAGTCTTTCAACGAGGCGGGAATATGTTGCGGCTTCACGCCACATGTTTGCGGCTGACTTGTCGTAGGCGCTTCTAAGAATCGCGGCGTCGAGCGAGACAGCTGTATTACGCATTGCATTCACTAAACAGCCATGGCGGCAACACATCATTGTAAATTTCTATAAAATTAAACGATCAAAATATTCGTTTGGGTTTCTATTATAAAGGCTCCGTTATGTTAAATACAAACAGAATATGGTGAAATCGCGCCTTAAGGTATTAAGTGATAATATTATTGTTAATGTACATGTTCCATGTACATAGCTATTTTTATAAATTTTGTAGTAAAAAAAGAAGTCCGTTATTGGCAATATGATTTAAACATACATTATGTATTTATTATTTGTTTATTATTCTTGTATTGAGTGCTGTGTGACTGTGTTTCAATAAAATAAATGTGCTATCCTATTCCTACAATCTTCAAGCAATCCTAAAAACTCAGACAAAAGCTAGTATAGAGATATCATTTTTATATTATCTGTATATAGAGAACTATATTTAAATATTAATTATAATTCCATAATTATAACTTTGTTTTATAAAAATGAAACAGCATTAAATCGAAACTTTGTGCGTGCCAAGAAATATTCGTATTTTCACAAAGGGAAAAAAATGACTTTGTAAGGATTACATTTGCATTTTCCATTTTCGGCCTTCCGTAAAATGACAATCTCCATAGTGAAGTCAAAGGGTAAACGATAGTTTACGAAATTTAATTTAGATCCCGAACATCGATAGAAAGAAATGTTTACCTCAAATTTATACTGCTTACTTGCAAAATTATGATAACCATTTTTTATCATCAATTCTGAAGTGAATAGGTATTGTATGTATGTTCCTCCATAACTCTTAAACGAATTAACTGATTTTCATGAATCTTGGTAGATAAACATTTAGACGCATGGGATGCTAGTATAAGATAATCTTTTGCTTTGTCTTCCTCAAGCAGACGAAGCATATCAGGAAGCAGCACAACGTCCTGACATTTATGTTTCATTAATACGAAAGTGGTAGATTCAAAAAATTTTTTTTTATTTGTGCTACAACAAAATCGAATTTTTTTTTATAAAACAATGTTCGGACAGATAAGCTCGTTAATTATTATATTCTGCTCTATTCACGAATTGGATAGTGATGTGGACACAATTGCAAAACTTGCTGCAAACGTTAAATTTCAATACGGATAATAATATTCTTTTGAACATTTAATTTATTATGTTAAATCCGTTCGGACTTGTAAAGTTACTAAATGTGGTCGAAAGTTAATTAAATAAACAAAGCATTAACACGACTGTAGCAAGGTCGATAACTAGACATGTCTATCGATAAGCGTAAACCAATCGACGACCGCCTCTATGGACATTGACAGTCCTTGAAATGGCAAAGACGCGTGAAATCCCATAGCTCTTAGAGGCGCTCTGTTAAGAATTCCCATGGGATGAATCGCTCTGTTACAACTGCAAATATTACGCTTGTCGAATACGAACTAAAACCATTTTTCATTCGCTGCGACAAACCGACAACCGACATGGATGTATCGATAATGTATTTACTTTTATTATTAAACCTCAAGAGACTTCACACTACTGTAAAATGCTAGCGTAAATTCTGTGAATGTAACTGTGTGAATTACAAGTGTAAATTAATGTTACATTTTATTTTAGTAGTGGAAGAGCAAACTGAGTTTCGTAGTCATAAATAGGGTACTCCCTTAAAGAATAACACCGTGAAATAATAGCTTGTGAGCGCGCTATTATGTTTTGATGAGTGAGTATGGGATGTCAAACCCCATTCCTCTTTCCCCATATCCTTCATCTTATATTACTAAGGTCGCAACTCACTAAGATCTTGCGGTTAATGTTGGCAGACAGGTTGACCTGTATGCCTCCTGTATATTTGATAGTAGGGGACTATCGTCGCTTTAACACAAGCAACATCACAGATGCTGCGTTGTCGACTACAGTAGGATTAAGTATAAGGTTTGGCATCCCTTATTCTCTCAATGAAACACAAATGCCATTATTTCACGGTTGTCTTCTTTAAGGGGTTGGTTACTGCCGCCAGACGGGCTACCCAAATAATTGGGAAACGCAGTATACCCTGTCACTGCTATTTTTATTAAAATTACATACATATAAGCCTAGTATATGCTTATATTCTAGTCAAAAATATAATTGAAATTTAATTCTCCGCTCTTTTGGATAATGCGGGAATAGCCTTGAATTTATTACTGTCGACATACCTACTGGTAAAGATGAGTTGAGGATATTGAAAAGCGGTGTAATTTCCGCTCAGAAAATATGAAATAGGTGAGTTTATTTTGTATTCCTCCGCAGTATGTACAGCAAAAAAATGGAATAACCGACATAACTGAATACTATTATATATTATAAGATATGGATAATATGTATTATCCATATCTTAATACTAGCGAGCCGCTCCCTGCTTCGCATGGATGCTATTTTTCTGAAATTTATATACAGAAGCTTTTTTCGTTTAACGCTTTTTCATTAGTGAAAACCGTATTAAAATTCGTTGGGTGGTTTAGAAGAAGTTAGCGAAGAACACCGGAGCGGAATTAGCGGAGAACAAATAGGGGAAAACTACTTTATCTTGGTGGTGCAAACGAATCGTCCGCGTTGAAAACTAAAAGATATAAAGATAAATAAAAAAAAAAGAGATTAAGATGTAAAAGATGTAACAAAATATGTAAAGGAATGTTTAGCCTATGACCATTCTAACCATTCTATTGTGGTAATTTATTTTTTAATTCTGATGAGTAGTTTCGAATATTACCATCTACATACAAACTTAAGGTTAAGTTAGTATTATAGATATACCTCCCCCCCCAACGGATTCTCGCCTTGTCATGGCGGGGGGGCTCAGTACCCTACGCAGCCAATGTAGGGGGAGCTAAGAGGAATCTACCGTGGGAGGGTACTCTCGATACTCTTCTGTGTAACAGAGAAGACAGTGGATGCGACGCAGGCTTCGGCCTGGCGGCGACGGGTTCAGTATCACTGCCGGACAACGGCATCAGCTACCGTCGGCGAACCCGTAATCTCATTCTGAGTGAGACAACGCAATGAAAGCGCAAAGACAATGACGCGAAGAGAGTCCTACATAACCAACCGTCCCTCCAGACGGTGTGTGTATGCGTAACGTATTTCCAAGCGTCAAAAAAAAAACTTTAATATAACTTGCTGAAAAACATTAAAAATAAGAATAATGATAAAAATATGAAAAATTATAAAGGACGGAATAGATGCTATTACTCAACGGTAGCTGGGCTACCGTTGCCATGCGACTACATGTAGTATGGGAACCTCTTTCCATCCTAACACGATAAAAAAGGGTCAAATTGGGGAATGAGCTTTGACATCCATCACTCTCGTACCGAAATTCAACAACAAATATTGTTTAAGTTATTTCACGGTGACCTTCTGTGAGAAGGTGTCTACTGCAGCCGAGTTCATTCCTGTGAAATTCAAGGTGAGGTGGATTTGTCGTAATTAAATTATACTAGTTGATGACCATTCCATTAAAACCAAATCCATTAAAACGTTTTTACGTGATTGAGTAAAAAAGATAGAACTCATCGCATTAATAATATTAAAAAGATTTGCACATTTATAGAACAATATTAAGTGTTTTTAAGTTCTAGGACATTATTTAGTGAGATAACGAACGTTTCCTTAAATGTGAGTAAAATAAATGAATCTCTGACGTCAGCAACCAAAGCACAGACAAGGAAGAGTCAATCTGTTTGTGACAGACCATTTATCAAGTTGTCACGATCGTTAACCATTGTTCAATACGCAGTGACACAATTAGGACACTTTGAAGTCATATTTCATTGTAAAGTGCGATAACTCATTATTTTCCTAAAATAGACATCAACAATATAATTTGGATGGTTAGGGAGAGAGATCGTTCGTCATTGAAGTTCCTCGAAGCAGTATTATGTTTGTTCCACTTTGTTTTGCTCTAAATGTAATGCCTATTCGTTTATTTCAGCTCTTTACCGCTGTGGTCACGTGGTTCGACTGTATAGTTCGATCGATCGCACTATGTGAACTTTTTTGTCCAGTTGGTTCGATTAATCGAACCACCAGGAATTGCAATAACATATGGTTCGACCAATCGAACTACAGAGACTTTTTCTTCCTCTTGGTCCGCCTATAGTGTCGCACTACGAGGACTACACGGTTTTAAGGGCGCTTGGTGCGATCGGACAAACAGACCGCTAGTAAATAAATGTAAAACACTAAAGTCTATTTAAACTCTCTTTAAAGTCTATTCAAGTCCTAAAGAATGAAACCCTGTAATTGGAAATGTAGGTAGTAATACTGTATCTAATTGTATGTTGTTTTGTTTTGCTATAGGGTTTATGTTGAGAATAAAATAAATAAATAAGGATTTTTCCATCATTCCTTTAAAACGCTATTTATTATACTACAATCAATAAAATTAAGAAAATACCGCGTGTTATATACTGTACTGGGTTATGAGCATAATATTATATTCGACTGACCCAGCAGACTTCACGGAAATCGACGTAAATAAGTTGGATATTTTTAAATAATAATTTAACAATGTCGTTCTAAACGTCTGTTCGTCCGCTTTTTCTTCGAAACAAGTAAAGGCTTCGGACCCTTTTGACCCGTTGGACCCACTTTCAAGTGCCCGTCTGGGTCAGAACCTAGAGAGTATATAATAATGTTCCTTGGTCAGAACAAAATTTTATTACAACCAAAAAAAGATCCGTGTTCCGTGAAAATACATTAATTCTTCTGGCGACATTTTAGGTCACAATCAATATAAAATACATGTATTAATTAATATGTAAAAAAAATTATCAGACGAATAATCGTAATATCTAAGTATGTATCAGTTGATATTTAGTTATTATTTTCTAACAAGGATTTGATAACCTTTTGTATGGAGGTTGTTAGTCGAACTGAGAAAACTTAAGAGTCCTCATGGTGCGATTCATCGAACCAGGTAAACGGTAGTTATGGTTCGACTTTGATGGTCGCACCACATGATCCGTGAACAAGGTAGTGCGCGTGGTTCGATTCTAAAATCGAACCAACTGGAAAAAAAAGTTCACATAGTCCGATCGATCGAACTACGCAGTCGAACCACGTGGCCACAGCGCTCTTTACAAGGTCGCATGTCGGTATAGAACTGGACTAAATCTGTTGGAACGGAACAGACATCAAATATTTCAAGTGTAAATAATACTTTATGCGAAACTGTTACATTTTCTTTTGCATTTCGAGAGAACACGCGACATTCATTTAACCTCCCGACGCAAAAACGGTGTTGGTTCTCGACAAGTTACATCAGATACTGCGTGTTTGAGCTCAATAGAAAGTAAGGTGTTACTTAGTTTAAAATTTTAATAATAACTTATTAATAAAATAAAGTATACCTCCTCTTAGAAGATTTTTCGGTATATGGCCGCCTGACGAGAAACGATCATTACCTGATATTTATAACTGAGGTGCAGCTACAATAAATTCTTTTATTTTATTTTATTTATATTAGGGAAACATTTCCTTACGAAATTATTAGTGAGAACATTATTAGGGAAATATGTTTCTACATTGATTAAAAATCAACTTACTACTTAGCTGCTATCACTTGCTTGTGCCTTTGTGTGGAAAGGAGAAATAAAACTTAGCCTTCAGTTCAGCATAAATATCTATTATGCATGCATTGAAATTTTCTAGAGACAACGATGTTGAAGGAACTGTGTTTTAGTAGATAGATATTTTATTGAAAATTGTTTCATATAAGTTTTTGCATATTTATAAACCTATAAAAAATGGGTGCAACACATTGTAAAAGTTTGTATTGATAAAGATGTAGGAATCAAAATAATGTCTGACAGCGACGGAGATAATTGGGTTGAAATAAATAATTAATTTATGTATAGTAAAATGTCTAAAGTTTTAAACTGGGCAGAGTTTTGTGACATACGCACATATATATTATGAAATATATTAGATATAATTATGTAGAGATACAGACATAATTTACCTGTGCTTTAGCAAATAAAGTATTCCATGTAGAACCGAGCAACGCGTGCATCACAGTACGTGAATCAGAAGTGGATTCGACAAAATTCTTCAAGAAAATTCAAAAACGAGATCAGAATATCAATTGCTTTCTGCCCAATTTTCTTGCAAATTGCTAGGGAACGTTGTACCTACTGCGAAATATCTAATATTTGCATACACAGCTATCGGAATAACGAAAAAAGCAAAGCGAAAGTGAACCCTGTAACAGGTGTCATTGATTTTAGGCCGTTTAAACAATATATTTGCTTTCCACCCAATTACCGTCCGTACGGAAGTTTTATTGGAAAAAGTTTATTTCCTAAATAGTTTTGTGTAGTTTTATAAAACATTATATTTATGTTATATTATTGTTATTAATAAAAAAAATTGAGTTGTAACTCATTTTTTTTTGAGAAAATACAAATCAATCAAGTACCTGTCGCTGTTGCTGGACGATTTGGATGAAACGTACTTAGCACAACGTTATTTCTATTCTTCTACATTCTTTTAAACAATATGTGTATAGGTTTCCGAATTAGATTTTTATTTTTATTTTACCTTATACCTACAATTTTCTTTATTTTATTTTGTGTGATCCTTGAGTTGTAAATTCCTATTTTATTTGGATATTTACTTTTAATTATGACGTACCTAATTAATTTTTACAAACAAATTAACTTCATTGTAACGTACGAGGACTAACAGCGGGTTCCTATAATCTACCATTCGTCACTGTTTACAAGTAACTACTCGTTTTCATTTTCCGACAACGGATTGTAACAAAGCGTTCCATAAGTTTTCTACAAGTAGATGAATATAGGAACGCGTCACCCTTACGACTCGTGGCTATAAGTACCGTTTGTAGGCAAAAACGATTCGTTGTTGGGATATAGGAACCGGCCCTAAGAAGTGACTGCAATGCCGTAACTCACTGTTTGATTTGCACTGCAAATGTCTGTATGATATTGCATTCCAATTGCATATAACTTCACTCGATATACGCCTATTAGAGGCACTGTATCAATATCAAAGGAGCATGTAGCATTTCCTCAAGAAACACTAACTCAGGCTATCTGACCTCAGGTGGATGAAAACTTACACCTACAGGCGCTTTTATGCGTCAAATGTATGTTATGCACATCAAAGGGTTTAGTATTGGATGTCGAAATAGCTACATGATTATGTATAGTAGCTAGCTATAGTATGATGGCATAAAATCGTCACCTGCCTCTGACCTCTTTTTACCGCCTCTCGATTCACGTTGAGGAAACTCATTCAAAGTTAATTAGTATTTACTGTCAATATTTACTTGCTAAGTATTTTGTTCCGCTAGTCTCGCCTGACCGAGCATTTAAGAAGCAAACAACTCATTTTCTGTTACAAGGGAATTAATCATTCATTGAGTAAATGTTTTGTATAAGTTAAGGCTTAATTAGATTAATTATATTATTTTATAAAGTTACTATAATATAACTGTATTCTGTTTTTGTAAATTATTCTAATATTATATATTAGTTAATTAGATATTCAACCCATAAAATCAATATTCAACCCATAATAAATATCACCTCGAAAGTTATTTCTGTTTTTGAAGAATGTTGATTTTGCGTGCTATTTTACTAGGGGGAAATTTTCAAAGGATAGTACTCTTCAAATTATATAGGGGGTTATCAAGTATCTAAGTATCTAAATTCAAAGAGGTAGAATTTTTTTTCTACGCCTTCTACAGGTTTGAACCTTGTAGAATTTAAGAAAATTATACATATAACGCCTCCATCTTCTGCGATGATTCATCGTGTTCATTTTATATACCAAACAATGTTTCAGTAAAGTTTTAAGTAACCAAGACACATTTCAGCGTTCATAAATTTTGTTTTGTAACTTTTAAAGTACAATAAAAATAAAGAACTTGAATTGTAGACAGTTAAAAATTTAATGGTATTGTTTAGAATTAACATACCTGAAGTTTTACTGAAGAAATTGAAATATATTGAAGTAAATTTAAAGCAAAATATGAATAGTTTAACAAGTCTGGGTGGCTTACATTTTATATATCAGGTATGCAAGGCTTTAATAGCTAATGAATGAAATTATACACTAATGAAATAATTCTTATAATTCATAGAATTCTCGAAAATAATTCTTAGAAGATATTATAAAAATAACAACAATAGAAATAACAGGAATAAAATAGCTGCCATTCACAACTAAAAATATTGATTGAAGTACATATTCGAAAGGATTAAAACCTCTCGTACTAAGGTTAACCCTATTAACGACGACCACAAGTGTCCACTCTAAGCCGCTCGCTATAACCTGCAATATCAAAGTCCTTCACAATGTTATGTCGCCCTTAAATCTCGGAAAGCACGTCCAAGCTCCAAGAAAATATCTTACCGAGAAAATGTATTGCCATTTTGTTTCTCATATAACTCATATAACATTTTATGACTTCATACTTTAGGTAGGTACAACTGTATGTATGTACGTTGCGGTTGAAATATGCGCTGCGAGTTTGCAAACTGATTTTCTTTGCACTTCGCAAGCGAGTATCATAGCCTGCAATATACTAGACGACTACGTGACTTTTATAATGGATTAGACCGCCTCCCTCCTATAGTTCTAGTAACATTGTCAAGAAAAACGGTTGTCAATAGGAAACGAGTAAGTAATATTGTTTGAAATTATAGTTCTTACTTTATTTCTTTTTTTATTAAAGACGTTAACACAGTTAATAGTAAGATTGGTAGCCGGCTAATAAGGCTATACATTTTACTTATAATACTTATAATTATAATACTTATAATAGTATATAATAGGAATCAATTGTATTCCTCGCGGTCGCGAAGTGGATTCCTTTACTGAAATAACTAAACAGTGATTTATTAAAATATTTATACCATTAATTATTTCTTAGATCTTTTAAAAAGCGCTTGCTTCAAATGTTTTATCATTAACCTTTAAAAACGAGCAATATATCATGATTCGACAAGAAAATTTTGATGTTATGAAAACCTCTTGACGCAGCGGTTTATGAAATGTCCGAAAATAGTCATATTTCATTTTTAAACACGTGGACTGACATTTATTAAAAATGTCAGTAAAAGTTAATATTACGTTATTTTTGTTGACGTGAGTACATACTTCTTCTAGCTCAGTGAAGGAAACACAAATTGTCGAAAAATTATTAATACATGTAGGTACTTGTTTAGCGAGTGTTTATCTCACTTTAGATTCAGACATTTAAATATTTTTTTATTATTATTTAAAAATATTAATATTTGCTGTCTATTCGATTTTTCCAATATAAAATCGTGAGAACCGACCTTAACATGAAAAAAATCTAAATTAAAAAAATATCCTTATTTTCATTAAGGGACTGTGTTTTAATCGTAAGAAATTAATTTGGGATCCATTGATATTGTAAACATTGAAGAAACAAGGGTATAATTGTCCCGGGATGTAATGAGGCAAATTCCGTCGTTTAAACAAATTTTCTATTTAGGCAATTTAGGGCTGGTATCTTGTATTTGGGAAGTAAATAAGAAATTGTTTACGAATTTCAATTACATTTAAGTACTTAGTACAAAATGCTTAGGACTTTTAGGGAAAAATTAATGACATTACAGCATAATTTTCAGTAACACAGTTAGAACACAGCATAGTTTATATAACACACCATAATTTGTGGTTCAACTTCTAATACATGACAGATTTCCATAATTATTTCCATAATATTTTCAATGAGAATTTTGGTTATATTAGATTTTAATTAAAGTATTCGAGTATATATAATTATATCCTAATAATCACCACTTCTGCTTTATTATAAAAAAAATATATAAAAATATTAATGACGCATTTATTTGAATTTATTCAAGACCTATATAAAAAATACCCCTAAATAATTTGATTTGTATATGAGGAGATACCTCGATTATCTCATCTATAAGCTAACTACATAATATTCATATAGTTATATTGTCACTTACCTGTATCAAAAGGCATTCGGTTAATGGGGTCGTATATCGCTGCGGCGGCAACGTTATAAATGTTACGAGACCGTATAATATAAAACAAGTAACGAGAAATTATCTGTTCAGAGCGCAATTTATGTCGTAGCAATTAAAAGGCGCTGGATCTTAGTAAATTACTTGGTATTGCGTAATTGTATTCGTCTCTAAATAAGGAGAACGATATTACCTCGTAAACTTATAAAGCTTTTGATCTATTTTTATTTACTTGTTTACTCGAAACAGTAACCGTTGAATCATTGGGAAATTTTACTACAAAATTTACTACATTTACTACATAATTTTGGGAGATCGTACATTGGCTTCCCGCGAGACGGACGGCGTACCTCCACTTAGGGTACGCCGAGGTTCTGATAGGGAGCGTAACCCTCCCCGCGACCCCGCCCATCACCGGCGCGCTAGAAATCGTTGGGTTTTACCCGGTACGAATCCAGCATAACCTCGCAATGTCCTCTACACTGCCGGATATCCAAGAGGATTACCTAACGTTAAAAAAAGGCCGCACATTGGTTACTATCGCTTAAGCAAAAGTAGGTAGCTCTCATTCGGTTGCTGAAGCACAAACACTTGTCGTGTCGTACACGATAGAACTGTTGCATAAGCGAATAATCTGTCGTTAGAGCGATCAAATGGCATATGCACACAAGTATAAAATCATTTGAATGTTAGTTTAACATTAAAAAATTTACAGTAAAATTGGTTTCATATTCAGTAATTACAATTCTACGAGAAATGTGATGTCAGACTGTGTGTCGAGTTTAAAATTAAAAAAATCCACAGTAAAATTTGTTTCATATTCATTAATTATATTTCAACGAGAAATGTGAAGTTCAGTTATAACGGTCAAGGAATAAAGTTTCTGTTGATGACCGGACTGTTTGCTACGTGAAATATATCAACCATTTACGAGATTCTGAAATGTATTTTCCTTCCATATGCATGTGCTATAACCGCAACTAACACACAAGGTAAATACACGAGCATTTATCGAGTAAATAAAGGAGCATCTTGATAAAGCTACCTCACTGTGTAACTAGTTGCTATTTATGTAAAAATACGTGTTAACTATATTATCTATATCAATAGTAAGCCGATGTCCACTTCTAGCTGTTTCTTCTTTAACTTTTTTTTTAACTACACAATTGATTTCTTTCAGAACGAATCAAAACGAAAAAGTTTTGTAGTGGCTTTGGCAATCATTTGGGCAGTGGCAGTATGGCCGGTGGCTCCTTATAGAAGACCATCATGAAATAACAGCACGTGTGCTGTCATATTTCGGTGAGTAAGTAAGGGAGACCAGAGGCCCTAGCTAAGAGCAAACGTACAGTTATAAATGCTACGCTCAGGCTACGCTACGCTTGGGAAAGAGCTTTGTGATTGGTCAAATTTTATATGGGCGTTACAGCAACCAATCACTGGCCTTTATTTTTTAACGTTTCGTAAGTACGCAAAGGAGCGTTTGCATTGGTATGCTCTTGGCTAGGGCCCCTGAGCCCATTTATCTATCCCTTCTCAATACCTTATGACTAATTGTACTGTAGTGAGCTAGCCTGCCTTAAGACTTTTAATTAAAAAAGTATATAGAATTTAATAAGTTATATTAAATCCGGTTTTTACTGTTACCAGACTGTTACAGTTGTAACATTTCTTATTATTAATTAATAAGCTATTTATTTATAAAATAAATTGATTTGAATTCTTTACGATTAAATTTTGCTTATTGTCGTGTCGCTTCGTGTCGATTTCCAGTTAAATATCAAGTAATCGGAATATTATATGAAATAAGTTTAACTTTTCGCGATTTATCAAAGAAGATGAATTTCGGTAAAATCTGTTGTCAATAGTTGTAAACGACACAACTCGAATGTGTCACGCGGCCATAAGTCACAATAGTAGGGGACGTGGATCGGCCACTTTAGCTTCTAAAGCCGTAAGATTTATGGTCGCAACGTGAAGGTATACTCAATAAATCTAGACATTATTTCATATTTTACGAGCTTATCGAGTGTATCAACCCATTTGCAAGTCAACGGTATTCTCTATAAATGATATGACAACCAGTTTTTTAATTTTTGATCACATGTATAGATTTTTTATCCTCAAAGAAATTTCCAAGGTTCTGTCACCTGAAAAAGTCCGAAGAGTATGCCGATAACGATAACGAGACGACACGTTTGGTTGCGGGTTCGAATCCCGCTAGGGGCAAATGTTTATGTGTTTAACATTTTACCTTTGTACCTGAGTCATGGATGTTTTGTAATTATAATAATATGTATTTATAAAAAAAGTATTGTATGTACTTAGGTACAGTAATAGGTAGTCACTTACTATCAAGTGGACCGTCAAGCCTATGTTCCAACATTAATATAAAAAAAATACAAATATATATGAAATATAAAAGTAAAATAGGTAGTAGGTAGGATATATGAATGAACGATATTTAGTTGCGCCTCTCTAATACGACCGCACAAGTGTTGTTATTTAATGGAACAATCTAAGATCAGCCAGGCGTGGCTAGTTTAATGGCTGTGAGTAACACCTGTGACCTGGTTAGAACATATTACTTGCTTGATAATAATTAATACCTAGAACTATGATTATATTTCGGCACTGGTACACCCACGGTACACCTCTACCCACGGTATATTGTTAACGGAAATTATTGATTCAGCTTTCAAATCTCTAAGTTAATGTTAGTTATGATTAATGATTTTATGATTGAATAGCTGTGCCCACCCACAGCAGTAATTTAATAAATACTATTAAAATTAAATAAAAATAAAAATTAAATAAAAATTAAATTACAATTCAATTAAATTTAAATTAAAATTAAATTAAAATTAAGTTAAAATTAATATAAAAGAAACAATCAGTGCTCGTCAAACAATTCAAAATAAATTTTCCAAGAAACTTTTTCAATTATTATTATAAATTTATATTTTATCAAGCATTCAAAAAAAAAAAGCCAAGATGATGACGATCCTGAGAAGAAACCCCGAAAGAATACCATACTTTTTGTCATCTTTAAAATAATTATTAGTTATAGCAATTACAATTATTACAACTAACTAACTATATACACAAATTCTAAGAATATACAATATAGAATAAGCTTAGGATAGTTTAAATGCTATATAAATTGTATATAAGAATTAGTTTAAATAGGCTTGTTAAATAATCAGCTATTTTATATAACTTTTTTGAAAAGCAAACTCTTTTCAAAAAAGTTATTAAAAATAGCTGATTTAATTATGTTTTTAAATTTATTTATAAATACGCAAAGCTCTAATTATCTCAGAAAACTATGTACATTGACCCTTCAACGAATTACCTACTTATCTTGTGGAGTCTCTTATTTTATTACATAGCCTACATTATTTTATTTTCTAAGTGTATGTCAAAGAACACGTAGATTATTTTCAAAGCAACATCGACTCGAATGCGCTCTAACATTGCCTTATTTTCGATTTCGTATGATACTTGTAGGGGCACAAAAGATATTGCAATTTGATCGCGTTTGTCCTTTACGTATCGGTGTTACCCTGTGAGTCTCGCTTGCACTAGTAATTGGATTGTGAATATAAATATACCCAACGTTCAAGTAGATAGGTATGTCTGGCAACGGATCCTTTATTGTGTTGTATCTATTTCAGTGTAGTAAAAGCACAATAACCCCGCATTCGTTTGGGGTTAACCGAAAGCAATTCAAGTTGTTTGTGCGAAGGTGTAACGATATATATGTATGTTGACAGTCCAATATTTTTCAACGCCATGGTATAAGATGCAAAAATATTTTATATAAGCGGTACTCTATCGGAAAGGCCTATATTAAACTGTGGGTGGCGTCGTTCGGTGCTTTGAATAATTAGTAAGAATCACGAACCAAAAAAACTCTCCGTAAGATTGCGTCAGCTTCAATCTCATCAAGGAACGTAAAAAATGTAGGGAAACCCTTAACTGTGCGGGATTATCGGTAGTACGGGCGAAATCGCGGCGAGCCCCGCACTACTCTCCCATTAGATGGGCAATTTGTTTGGCTACTGCGGGGTAAGCCTTTAATCTGGCGTCGCACTCTGCTCAGCGTGACACGGCCGGGTTCCGCCGTACTATTTTTGAAATGAACGGCATAAAGTTAGATTGCTTCATGTACAAATCAATGGAAACAATGTTAGATTTTTGTTTTAGTGAAGATAGACGATTTTATTTGTTTGAAGAGTAATTGAAAGATAAAATAAAAATAAGATGCCCAAATGATTGCGATATGCAACATGCCCTTTTTTTAACGTTGGTAAATCCTCTTGGATACCCGGCAGTGAAGGGGACATTGCGGGGTTATGCCGGATTTCTACCGGGTAAAACCCAACGACTTTCTCCGAAGTCGTGTAATAACGTCTCCACGACCCCGCCCATCAACGGCCGCGATATGCAACATGCCTGCCTCTACTGTCAATGCAAATTGACATAGGTACGTATTAATTTATTAGTGGAAGTATACCTCGCATTCATAAACTATGCTGGTGGAAGAATCTACCCCCGTACAGAAGGTTACATTCCATTTCCTTATCTTCTCCTTATTCCTTATACTGTCAAGGTCAAAAGATCAGTTGCATCGCCCTTGATGCTACTTATGTATAAATATATTGATAACTTTTGATAGATCTTGATGTATAACGATCTTGATCTTGATCATTTATACTTATGTATAAATGTCTTGAGGTCTACTTGATGGTGGGTCTGAAACGTAGCGACCTTCACATAAAAACTAAACGTTTTTTGCTTTCATTCGCAAAAAAAGAGCACGTTCAAACATCGAAACAACTGTTACATAATCCACTTGGTTGAGTGTATAAGTAAATAAACTCCACGCTGTGGGATCAGACAGGTGTCGGCAGTGACAAATGGAAACTATTCTTCGCAAATGTACAGCATCTATAACAACCTCTCCTTCCGCGTAACAGCCCAATTTTTTTATTTTCTCCTTTTTTTATTCGCACTCAACGCGCGCATTTAACTTAATGCTTCCTTGAGTGCGGTCCATGAGTAACTTTACCCGTTATATATATTTTTTATAACCACACTTCTTCAGTTTTTATTTTACTCCCTCAAAGAAAATATACCTTGTATTCTAAGCGATGTTGAGAAGTTCGTGTTCGTGCGTGAGGGATGAGGGTTCATTGTTATTTATTTCTGAGTCAAGGTAAACTGCGAAAGATAAACTTCAATTAACATATATGAAGTTGCCTCCGAAATCCGCGTTATACGAGCGCGAATAATGGTGGAATATTAAGTGATATATTTAAGTTAAAAAATAATTCAAATTAAGGCCATACCTACTTATGAATTTTGAGAGTCTACAGCCTATATTATACTATATAAATAAGTTTTCCAAACTTCCTTCAATATAATATCCCGGAGTTTAAGTTACTTGATATAATATCACCCGGTGGCATCCAGATAGCTTAAATAAATTAGTTTTAGCGGTGTGTGGTTAGACTATGTATACAAATTATATATATTATAATATAAAGTTTCTTGTGAGGAGATATGTGTTCCATCTACTACCAATCTACCGAGATGTGGCAAGACTTCATTAAAAAAAATCTCCGATACTTAAGCTCTTCTTACATTTAATTTTTCTGAGGCACTTTAGACCAATATACTTACGTCATGTCAAATCCACGAAGTTCAGATTAAAGATTTCAAATAAATATAAATATAAATATATAAATATTCACACATTCCACACAGCACAATCTAGTTCCAAAGTAAGCAACTTAATGCTTGTATTATGGATACCAGACGGTTGATATACTACATACATTACTTTTTTTTTGTAAATACATACATATTATAAACACAAAACATCCATGACTCGGGTAACAGCTAGGGTTACTAGCCACTAGACCAAACGTGTCGTCAATAAGCTTTAGCCGTCTTTGCTTTATATTTCACTATTCCACATTACTTAGTACTGTAATGTTGATGGTGTTGAGTTCTTTCACTAATAGAGTTCTAAACTGTTGTAATCAAAGTTTGGGGGGTTGTAGTTACGTGTGAGCAGGTGCGTGCATTTCACCCCCTCGCCCCCTCTTACCCCTCAGCCGCGCCGTAGGGCAGTCTCTCTCGGTTCATTGCACGATGAAATTGCTTCGGTACCAAAGCAAACTAACCGTATTTCACACCGAACAGTTGAAAAACGTTTACTTTTTTGAATATCCGATACGGACTCGCAATACAAACAGCACGCATCCAATGTCCAGTCACGTGCACAAATATGCGTATACACTTATACACGCGCGAATATAAACAAGGCAACGTTTCCATTGTGTACACAGCGAAATTGTTTTGTGTTCCGGTTTATTTGAATTTCATTGGATATGACATATTTCTATACAATTTAGCCAAAACGGTCGGTGTTTAAAATAAAAAAAAAAAAATAAAAAAAAAAAACCAAGAAAAATATTCGTGTACGTTTTCCCTATTTATTTCAGATTTAGATATTAATTTATTCTCAATTCAAGGGTTTTTTTAGGAAAACGTTTGTTAAGGTAATGAATTTTTCATCCATGTTAATTATGTATACGTTAAGGTAAAGTATGGTCTTGTATAATAATGTATTTTTTTAAAAATACGCTGATTTTTCTACAAAAATTGGTAATTATACAAGCGACCCGCACCCGATTTTCCATTGAAATTTTTTCAATGGAAAATCGGTTAAAGATACAGAAGACGAATGTTCCAAAGTTAGGTACGTCAGCAGTCATACTTTTTTGGAGTTTACTCCTTAATATTAAGAATCGATTTGCATATAGATATGTATGAAAAATTTTATAGGAGTAAAATCAAAATTGTTACACGAATGTTTTGCGTTATATTTTACGTTCTATTTTTTTTTAATATTTTAGAATATCTGAAGTTATTGCGCCATCTACACAATATTATTTAAAAAAGAACAATGTTCGAATTGTTAATTTTGTTATTTCAATTTTATAATCGTTCGTAAGGAGTAAACTCCATGTCGTGTATCGGAGCTGACACACACATTTTTTTTTTCTCATAAAAATAGGATATTGGAGACGAGAGTGTTCTTGTTTTCTTGATATGTCGACAGGCATTATTATGTCATTATAATATATAAGTGTCGACACACCTTATATATTCTATACTTACTAAGTACCTACATAATGCCTATCAGTCTCCTTAGTTTGGTTGTCAGAACAAATAACCAAACTACTGATACGATGAATTTTAAGCTAGGCCAAGCGACTTTTCAAAGTTATGTTTAAATCTTCTAAGATAAAGTTTCTATATAACTTTAAAGTTAACGTGCACCTCCCGCATTCTCAACCTCAAAATTGCTGCTAACAACTTTAACTTGTTTCTTTTAAAAAAAAAAAATACAAACAAAAACAACTGGGCCGATTTTAAAAATTCGTTCACCTATAAAAAGCCATAATATCAGCGAGTAACATAGGCTATATTTTATAAAGTTACGCTTACTAAGCCGCGTGCAACAGCTAGTATTGTATAAATTACAATACATATTAAAGTAAATTGAGTTCTTCTGAAAGAGAATGAGTTTTATGAGTACAATTTATCTGCTCCGTGTTTAATAATCAAGTTACGAAACACACTTGTATATTTCTTTAGTTAATTGCTAAGATCGCATTGGAGAGGCTTAAAACTGCGAAGACGGACTCAAACTCTAAACTCCAATTAGCAAATGTAAAACTTTTGCCTTGTCGCGGGGTCAATTAAGAAATGTCGCGTCTGAAAAGAGAGTAATTTAACTTCTTGTCTTATACCTACAACTGTTTATTTAATGGGAACTTACAATTTTAAATGTAACGACTTTTAATACCGTTTCTTTAAACTATGCGTAGTTTGGTCCAACTTAAGATATGATAGTTTTTATTTTGAAACCAGGCGAAGCCAGGAGCGTGTAGTTCAGAATAAAATCACCGCGATTATTCGAATTCAATGTATCTCATTGACGTTTTCTATTGTTTATTATTTTAATGCAATAATAACATAATCCGTTTATTGTCAATTGCTATTATTAAAAAATATATCAAATGAATTTTATATAAATATTAAAAATGTAAGCTAAACTATTTTAGCTTCTAAGTTGAAAGTTTTCGATAAGTAGAGTAACAGTGAGAGATTGAGTGGTTCTAAGGAAGTTTTTATGGGAATACTCGTAAAATGAATCTCACATTGGTATTCTTGTCATTTGTATTTTGTTACTGATCTATATATACTTTGTTTGTTTAAACGCGCTAATCTCAGGAACTACTAGTCCGAATTGAAAAATTCTTTTTGTGTTGGATAGATCATTTATCGAGGAAGGCTTTAGGCTATATAACATCACGTTGGGACTAATAGGAGCGAAGAAACAGTCGAAAATGTGGAAAAAACGGGGAAAATTGCTTCCGTTGCGTGCGCTGCGAAAACCGTTCGAGATACCCAAAATAACTACATATTCCACGCGGACGAAGTCGCGAGCACCAGCTAGTTTAAAAATAAAATAATGAAGAATTTCATTTTAATATTTGTGTATAAATGCCTAATAAAGTAAAGCATTGAAATGTTTGGCCAATTTTGGCTAAACGGCCGTTATTGAGTTAAGATGTATTCCGCTACCTATTCAAATTCTGGCAGGCTATTACAGCGCAGTGAAGCAGAAGGAAGGCCAATCTAAATGAGGTTCGGCCGACGTAGGCTTCTATGACGCTTTGATCACTATAATCACAGTTTTGGGGAGTAAATCGTTGTAATGTTGAGTTGCGGCTTTTGCAAATAGGATAATGACTGTAATTTTAGTTTGTAACGGTTTTGTTTAAACTGTAATTTGTATACGCTGTTACAATTACACTGTTACATTGTTTACTGCTGTATATTGAAAAAAATATCTACAGACTATTACTACAAAAACGGGATATGAAAAATTAGTCTCGATGGATGGATTCGGAACAAGAAGATAATAATATAGAAAATCTTGTAAATATTTGGTTAATAAATCAATACTGAATTCTCTGGTAGCGTCGCCTGCGTCAATTACCTACTCATGTCTTAATTTCCCCAAGATTCTAGTTAGCTCCACGCTAAATTTCATCAAAATAGGTTAATAATTCAGTTGTGAACGCGTACCAAATACATAGTTGTTAAAATGAAATGTAATAGACAGATATTATCCTACGAGAACTAATAACGAGATAAAGGGTATCGCATGTTTTAAATCATATTATTCGCAACATAGTCTATCAGCGAACACATTCAATCCACTCCTGTATTCAGCTCGCGTCTGATCACGACTATTATGTGAAGTATTGAATCAAATTTAAATACAACTGAATTTCTTATATTTACCGTTGACTAATCGTCACATTAAATTAAATTGTCATCCTCGTTAAAGTTAAATTCGTTAAGTTAAGCAATCCGTTTAAAGTTGGTACACATATTTTTATCTTTAATCACTAACTTTTCAGGTGAGTACAACTGGTTTATTAATATTATAATAAGTAAATTAAGAAATAATGCCATAAATAAAAATAAATAGCTAAATTTGTCGCTAATAAAACTCGAAAACGGCGAGACCTTAATTCGTCTAATTTTATTTTTCAAATATTCTTTGAAGAAAGAATAGACCATTTTGGAACACCCTTTTTATAAATTATAAAATACCAAATTAATTTCTTCTATCTTTTTTTCTTTCTATTATGCAATAAAAAATTATTTTATACAATATATATATCGATTCGATATACTTACTTAAAATTGTATTACTCTACGACATCTCTTATATTATTATATCTCAGCAGTAAGATGTCCACTACTAGACATAGGCTTTCTTCATAATTATTGCTATGAAGCATGACAATTTTAATAAAAGAAACTTTAATATTCTCCTATTAAAATTGACTCAATATGCTAAGTATTTGTACGATTTTATTTCATACAATATTTTTTGTACCCATGTAACCAAATAGAAAGAAAAATGTGTTCTTTCTGCTTTGATTCAACAGTTATTAACATCCGAGTTTCAACGTTCGCGTTCTGTGGTGACCTAGAGCCGTCAGGCATTCGTCATGTGAACAAAGAACGGGTATACCATTCAAGTGAAACATGTCTCCTAAATATTCACATTTGAAAACTACTGCAATATGTAAAAACTAACGTGAAATAGCACCGGTGCTATTGTGTTGTAAATTTATTAGGAAATATTATTTCAATGTAGACAAATCAAAAGATTTCTATACAAAGTTACGGATTTTAGTGAACATTTTAATTCATCTTTCATTTATTTATATTTATTTGATGCGAAGCGTAAAGGACTTATGTAAGAAGATTAAGATAAAAAAATGATAGCGACTTATAGATTCGTTCTTCTTGAAAATATTTGTGTAAATATTACATATTCGATAGGCTCAATTTTTAGAGGAGAAAACAGAGGAATACGAAACCTCGATTTAGTCAAAAATTTTGTAGGTATAATCGGTCTGAGCTGCAGTTGTCCCTATCGCACAATATAACTTGTTGTTCGAACGCAGCGCGATGGCAATAGTTTCTTCAAATACCCATTTTTCAAATTCTGCTGTACCCGAGTCCCATGTAAACTTAATTTTAGATGATATCTTAGGAATAGTACTTTTTTTCTGGATAAAAAGTACCCCATGTCCTTTCGGTATCCTTGGCAACGTGTATGCAAAATTTATTGATGATCGGTTAAAGCGTGTAAACCCCCTTCTATAAATTTCCTTGTATGTATTTACAATTTCATTGATTTAAAAAATGTTCAATCAAATTAACCTGAATTCATGTAATGGATACAATCGGAAGGAAATATTTAAAAAAATATCGCGAAAGAAAATTAACTTCGCATTGATCCCAAATACTGCTTACAATTCAATTCTATGTTAAAACAGGTTTTCAATGCTCAATTCAATAAAAACCAGTTACTCTTTCGAATGTTTTGTGATTCACGTTCCATTAGGATTTATTTTGCTACAGTTCATGTTTGATGTTGTATAAATGTATACCGAATGCGATAGCTCAGGTATTTGTCCAAGGGAGAACGGGACAGTCAATTAAACAACCTTAATGGGATATGTGTTAGTTTTTATTTCTAGTTCTACTCACAGTTCATACTAAACCGCGGAAACGCAACGATAGCGTGTTTTAATTTACCTTCAGTGGCGCCATCTGTTAACCGAGTCGCTAATTACATCAAGTGGCGCCATCTGTTGGTTAGAAATTTATACATACCGCCCACCAAGGGCAAAGTTGGCCTTTGGCCTTATTTAAAACATAAAAATTATCTTAATTTAACAAAATAGTGGTTAGGAAGTACAATAAAAGGGTATAATTATTCGGCTATAGGTGAAATACATAATTTTGATGTGGGTCTTTTAAGAGAGCCCGATTTTGTTTTTAGAGTGACTACTCTGACTATATTGTCTACGCCGGGGTGAATGGCAATCACTCTGCCGTAGAGCCAATGACATGGAGGCATGTTGTCCTCTTTTATGACGACCACGTCGCCGAAACGATTGGAACATGTGTTGAGTGTGCTGCCATCTTCTTAATGAACCTACGTTTACGGTTTCAAGATTTTGGTCAGGCACTGTCAAGATAGCTTCTCCGTGAAGAGTGTTCTTGTGAGCATCAGCCACAATAAGTCGTGCTGGACGACACTGCTTGGGTATTAAAAGCTTATTGTAATCGTCAGCGCAATGACAGAGTAAAGTAGTCGTTTGAAGACTTGGTTTATATGTACCGTTGACTACACCAGATAAAATCCATCCCAAGCTTGTGGCTTGCGCCACGGGTGTGCCAAGCGGTCCTCTTTTTATACCATCTAAAATGATTTGCGCATGTACTTCTGCGCCCAAAAGAATATCAATCCTGTTAGGGATATGATACTTAGGATCGGCTAGTTTTAAGGAATGTAGTTCATTCCATTGCAAAGCCTCTACCCTTTTGCTGGGTAGAAAGGATGTGATAGATTTGTTTATCACGTATGCCTTGACGGTTATCCTAAAATTGGGGTCATGGAGAGACTTTAGTTTAAGATTAACTATGGCCTTGGACACGATGGTTGCACCGCCACCCAAGCCTGATATTCGTCCCGCCACTGGCACCTTTTTCAGCCCCAGGTATTGTGCCGTTGATTCAGTGATGAACGAAGAATGTGAGCCCTGGTCGATCAGTGCTCGCAGCATAAGACTTCTCTACTTCGAGAAGCTGCCTTGACCAATGCGGTTGGAAGTAATACTTGCTGATACATTACTTTATCTGCTGCTAAACACGATACCAATGGCGTTGAACTCGCTGAAGTAACGTTTGATGAAGAGGCAACACTCTCATTTGCGTTTTTGTTCCCCATACTTACAGTGATGTTTTTGCTCTTGAAATGTAAGAGCGAATTATGTGCCCGTTTGCACACGCGACATCTAACTTTACTGCGGCAATCTTTGACCGAGTGATTGCCACCCAAACAATTAAAACATAACTTATTTTCTAAAACAAATTTGCGGCGGCTGTCTATCGTCGCTTTATGAAATAGAGTACAGTGATTAATCTTATGATTATCTTTGCAAAATACGCAACATGTGTTTGCAATTGAAATGTATTTATTTTAGAAGTAATATTTGAATTCTGAAATGATTTGTTACTTGACTGTGTTTTTAAATCAAGGCGGTTAAGAGCAGAAAATCTTTCTTTAAGAAAACTTTCAAATAATTGATAAGTGGGCAATTCATCGGAAGTAGTTTTCGCAGCGACATGGAATTCCCACTGTCGCCGTGTCTCTAAGTCTAATTTTAATTGGACGATGTGAATCACAATAACGTCCCAGGTAGCAGTCCTCACACCTAAACCTTCCAATGATGCAAGGCATTCATTGGTGGTATCGACAAGATCTTTTAAATCATTGGCAGATTCCACGGTCAGGTTTTTCTGACTCATGAATCGTTTTAAGACATTATGACATATCCATTTTTTGTCATTGTATCGTTCATTTATGGTTTCCCAACATCGTTTGAAGTTACCTTCTTCTATAGGTACGTGTCTAATTAACTGTTCGGGTTCCCCCTTTAAGTATGACTTTAAGTAGTGTAACTTTTGAACGTCTTCAAATGTTTCATTACCCATGACCATAGACTTAAACAGAGATTTCAATGACGTCCATTCCTGATAGTTACCAGAAAAGTAAGGAATTTTTATTTGTGGGTAGTTTGCATTTCCTTTGTTCGAGGAGTGAGAAATCGGTTCAACCGTTTGAGCTACCCTTGCAGTTTGAAACTGGTTGTTTAAAGTTTTAAGTTCACATTTGTAATCCAAATATAATTCTTCTGTTTTGTCATAAATGTCGTTAGTGACATAAGCTGAGGCATTTATGTCAGCAAGTGGGTGATTTCTAATCAACTCTTGGTGTCCGGATAGGAATTTTAGCCAAAGTTGTTCTATTATTTCAATTCTGCCATCAATGTATTCTTTTGTTATGCGATCTTTAGGCGATTTTTTAAAGTTATTTTTTGCCTTGATCATTCTATCATACAAATTTTGTTGAAAATTTAAAAGGTTATCCATATTGTAAATTTATTTAAGTTATAATAAAAGAAAATTTATTCGAAAATTTACTGTTTTTAAAATGAATTCTAACAGAAATCGGGCATAGGTTCCCCGTACCTTCGTTTTTTCGTAAATTATTCTAAGTCCTAAAATTATCATGCAAATATTTACAAGTTTAAATTTACCACAAATTTTACTAAGTCCCAAGTTATTGAAAATCTTCAAAGTTTCTTTCTTCTAATAAATAAGGTTCAAATTACTTACAGTTTTCCGGACTGGTTTTACACACTTCACACACTAATTTCACTAACACCTTTACACTTGACGAAGTGACGATACGCACTGAGAGATAGCCTGACTCCCCTCAGACCTCAGGATCTGCACTGCGCCGTCCAAGTGATGCCTCATCAGCGATGCGCTTTGGACCTCGTTCCGCGCCTCCACTGATGCTGTTGATGATGGGCAGGTTCCGCCCACCATGACCCGACCAGCGTCTTCCACTGAAGACACGGTCTGAAGCTGACCGATGAAGCACGTATCTTCGGTCGGCTCCTGTTGCTTGCGTTTGCGACAGCAATCCACTGCCCGCAAGTGTAGTTAACAAAAAGCGGCGGTTGGTTTAACTTCCGGCTCCGAAGAACCATGTAGAAATGTATACCGAATGCGATAGCTCAGGTATTTGTCCAAGGGAGAACGGGACAGTCAATTAAACAACCTTAATGGGATATGTGTTAGTTTTTATTTCTAGTTCTACTCACAGTTCATACTAAACCGCGGAAACGCAACGATAGCGTGTTTTAATTTACCTTCAGTGGCGCCATCTGTTAACCGAGTCGCTAATTACATCAAGTGGCGCCATCTGTTGGTTAGGAATTTATACAGATGTTGTATTTGGTAAATGAAACAGTCTAAACTTAATTTTTGATGTAAAAACTTATTCTTCAACAACTTCTAATAATCTGACGAGCCAGTTGAATGGATGGGTAGGCTTGCCTTGACGCTCTGTTTCAGGTTTCCTGGGTTCGATTTCCGGCAGGGTCAACTTTGGAAATTAACTTTTCAAATCTGTCTCTGGTATGGAGCTGAAAGTTGTGGCTGGGCACACTGCGTTTCGCAGTCATTTGGGCGCCTCCCTCCACTTGAATACACAGCTTGCTTCAGACATGGATCCGCGGATAGCCACCTACCATCAAGCACCTACTGTCACCTTGTCTGCCGACCTTAACATAAAAAACCGAAGTAATTAAATTTTACCAAAACAAGGTAAATTCTGAACATAGTATGGTTAGAGCGTACAACTGTTTGCAGTCTCTAATGATCTCGAGAAATACGAAACATCAAAAATGGGCAGAAACTTATAACAAACCGCCACGAAACAAGTACGCGGACACAAGGCGAGCCATTACTCTTGAGTACAAAGGAGATGGCGGCAACTTGTGTTAGAGCACCTATTTGTAAGTGTTCCTCTTAATAAGCTTGAAAAATTTTACTTCATAAGTTGTCATAAAATCGTTATTATAAGTACCCAACTACGGCCGGGTTCCCACTACGCCGGACCGGCAGGTTTGCCGGGCCGGTAAAACTGCCGGAAGGGCTAGTGGCTGTACAATTTATATGAAGCTATTCACACTATCCCGAGTCCGGCATTTTTACCGAGCGTTTTGTCACTACGAAGTGCCGGTAGAACCACCGGACCGGAGTAATGTGAACGAGTTTGTGCCGGCATCTGACCCCCGCCCGCCCCGCCCGTGCTCCCCTCGTGTCATTCGGCTCGCATTTTTTGGTCTAAATTTAACTGAGGTGAGTACTTAACTGTCGGATTTTCTTGTGGGATCCGGTGTAATGTGAACACTCTGTCCGGTGTCCGGTTTCCGGCAGATCTGCCGGTCCGGCGTAGTGGGAACCCGGCCTAACGCTTGACGTCACACAAATGTAACTAACACTGTCGACCAGCCCCCGGATTGCACGGATGCAATTTTTTCTGCAAATTATGTATACTTAATACAAAACCTTCCTCGTTACTGTAGTACTGATTTTTATTCAGTTGAGAATGAGAGCCAGTTTCAACATTGAATTGAATTGTAAACAGTTATTTAGGGATGAATGCGAGTATAAATTTCTTTCTCTTTATTTTCTTTAGGTTCTATCCATGACGTGAATTCAGGTTAATGTAAAAGTCAGATTAACGCAAGGCTTTTATGTCTATGAAAATTGTAAATAATATAAAAAAAAAGATCAACAGCTCATTAATTGCTAAGTAATCCTGTATTTAAATTAACAAACTATGTAGTATAGCCATAGTATGTAGTCTACATAGTTACACGATATATATACATACGTCTATCTATTATATAGTAGGTATCTATACTACAAGTTAGTACACTAACACATTAAGTTAAGAATATACATATAATATAATTTAGTAATTTTAGAATTATGCTAATTAAAATTGCTTATTCTTAAAATTATGTAGTTTCCCAGGTAAACCCTTTAAAAAGTATGTGATACCATTACATATATTAAGGCGTTAAGAGTCAAGCTAGGGGAACCATGCAGTCGCATTTTGTATGAAAACGACATTAATTATATCATAGTTGCTTAAAAATAAAAGTAAATATCATCCCTAAGAGCATACGTATAAAGTTACTAGTGTTATATTGAATAAACGTCTAGCTATTTAGTTGGTTGGAGAGACGAGCCTTATCACGCATGCGACCGCGTGGCCTTTGCATAAAACATAAGCCCTTCATTCAAGGGGATCGCGTGCACCCCACGGGCTTAACACTGCTGTATTTTTACTTCGTGTTTCGCTGCATTTCAAACAGTACCTATAGTTGCGAGTTTACTCCATGAAAATTAAAGGTGTAGCCCAGTTCCTCGGCACAGAAACTCGGCAAAAAAATACACAGTTACCTACATACGTTTCTCCGACTTGTTTGTAATTACAGCCGGCGAACGTTCAAAGCTATGTACACGAAAACGCTGTCATTTCAAGCGAATGTGAAAGCTGAAAATATTTTGTGAGCTTTTTAAAGGATTCCTCTTTATTCAATTGTGGTGTTTTTATAATAAACTAGCTGCTGCCCGCGACTTCGCCCGCGTAACTTTGTAAATTATATTACTAAAACCTACCACGAGAACCTCTCTATCCATTGGTGAAAACAGCATGAAAATCGGTGCAGTAGTTTTTGATTTTATCGCAAACAGACAGACAGACAGACGCGGCGGAGGACTTTGTTTTATAATATGTAAGCATATTAGGTTTTTCACAGACAACTAATTGATTATGAGATAAATATAAAGTAGGGTAATTGCGCCGGTTAGCGACCAGTTAGCTGGGATGCCCACTTCAGATGAGTAAAAGAAAATGTTATATATACACAACAAAGTATGTGTTAGTGTAAATCGGTCCCAAGTATAGTCTAATTTAGATGTAAAACATAAAATATATCACTTTTATCTATAAATTATTATAAAATGCTGAAACAGTGAAAATATAGCCAAAACATTGGTTAACGACCACTTTCATCAGTTTACGACCATCAGTGAGCTGGTTTGCGACCACTACTTTAATATTTAAAATATGCCAATAAAACTATTATAATTGATTTAAAAAATATTTTTAATTTTGCCTTTTAGTAAAAAATAACTATAGAAACAATAATTGTTAACAAAAATAATACGGTAATCATTTGGTGTAGTGTTTCTTCTCATTTTTATTTATTAGAATAATCATATTTATCTCTTCCCACTAAGCCGATCTTGAATTGTAGTTCGAGGAATCTGATACAGTCTACAAGTTTCTCTTATTCCCTTCCCTTCCTTTCGAATGTCATTGAGAGCTTTTTTCAGGGTTTCTTCGGTGTACTGGACAGTCTTTTTCTTATTTTTTGTGTTCGATTTTTTTGAGAGCTCCATCTAAAAGAAAAGAAGTTTTAAATATTGAGTGTCTACTTTTTATGACTAATTCTAATGATGTAAACGGAAAAATAATCATCTTTAGTATTCGTCAGATTACAACCGGCCGATTCAATAACTAACCAAATTCAAAAAATCACAGGTGGTCGCATACTCAAAAAGTTTACATACTTATTTCTGTTTACGGCCCTTGTTTCTCTCATACTAAATTATGGTGGCCGCAAACTAATGTCTTTATTTCAATTATGTGGGTTGATGACCACATATCTAGCATCCAATGTTTGTAGGTAAATTAAAAAAAGTTATTCAAAGAAACTGGTGGTCGCTTTCCAAAGAATAGCACCTTTGCACTTTTACATCGCTACACCCTAAATTGTAACAGTCATGTATGAACCATTAGGATTATACTAAGAAAAACAAAATAACGCTGTATTCGTCGGATTGCGACCATGTGGTCGCATTCTAACGCTTTTGATAAATATGCGATTCGGTTACCGACCACTAGATTTTATTTTTATATTTACTGTAAAAATAGCAAAATACAACTAAATAATTACGAACACTTAACGACTGCACTAATTAAACGTCTAACTTGTGTGTACAACATAAAATAAGTAATAAAACTTACCATTAAGCGCTGCGCGCCGCGTTATTTTTTTTGTCAAATCACAGCATAAACACTCACCACTGTGTCATCACGCGCACTGAGCAATTTTTTTTCCTCGCTGGGTTAAACCATTTGTTTGAAACTGGGTGAATTCTTATTTAATAATTATTTAAAAAACGCAAAAGATTTATATTTTATTTAAGTTGACTCCAGAAATGCTAATATCTTGATTTAAAGAAACTTAGTCCGCCAAATGGTCGCCTACTGAAGGTGGTCGCGAAACCGACGCAATGACTATACTTTGTAAAATATAAAGTAGCTACTTAGGATTATTTATCTCATAACCGAATAGTTGTTTTGACCAATTAGTTAGTTAGACCAACCAATTAGTCGACTATAACCAATTAGTAGCCACGACTGGAACTAGAAAAAAAATATACAAACATCTTTTTATAATTTTACTAGGCTTCGCACGGCTGATTTTTCTTCTTCAAATTATATACGTAATTTTAAAAGAAGTTTTTAAAAGAAAGAAAGAAGACCGTTTTCAAAAGAAGTTAGCGGGGAAACAGACAGAGGCGGACAATGACTTTATTTTATAACTAGCTGTTGCACGCGACTTCGTCCGCGTAACTTTATAAAATATAGCGTATGTTACTCGCTGATAATATAGTTTCCCAATAGTAAAAGAATTTTTCAAATCGGTCCAGTAGTTTCGGAGACTATTCAATTCAAACAAAGAAACAAACAATCAAATCTTTCCTCTTTATAATATTAGTATAGATAATAATTATTACGAGTATGTATGTATAAGCGGCCCTCCACCTGTTTCGCACGCTTACAATTTTTTTCAGCCAATTATATATATAAACCTTCTTCGTTGATCGCTCTATCTATTACTGAAACTGAAAACCATATCAAAATCAGCTTAGGTTAGTTTAGAAGACGTGGCGAGGCACCGAAGCCTTGTCACAACGCCCCGCCTATCAACGATACGATACGAATCCGGCTAACCCAGTAGTGACCCCTGCACTGTCGGGTAGCTGAGAGGATTTCCCAACGTTAAAAAAAGGTTAGTTTAGAAGAAATTAGCGGAGAAACAGACAGATGCTGATAGCGAATTAGTAATATGTAAAGATAGACTAGATAAAGACATGAATAGATTTACATAATATAATATAGATATTGTTGAACTAGCATATAAAATGTTATTTATTCAAAGTTGGCTGATATGAGTTTAGGTATACCTGTATTAGCTTAAGTTGTTGTTACGTATAAACATAGATATCTACATACAACTTAGATACGGAAACAAACTATGAAAAGTTTGCTAAGTTGTATATTGTTCAGTTCCCACAATGCATGTGTAATATTTAATTGAAGAATTTACTATAAGTTAAAACAGAGCTTGATTTAAAACTTTATGTTGTTAATTTGCAATATAGGTAATATTGTGTGAGAAACATATTGCTTTGAAACATCCTATTAGTAGGTAATGTAAATGCCGAAGTTTCTGAGTATTATTATAAAGCCATATGTATGGATGGACAACTTTTTTATTCATGCAAAAACAGCTAAACGGATTTGGATGAAATTTGGCACACAGATAGTTTATTACATGGATATACATATCTTATAGAAAGAAAAAAAATTTGTTAGGTAAATTTATTACCTACATCTTTTATCAAACCGGTCGCAATTAAGAAATATTCTACATTGTTATGGCAAGCATTGTTTTCTTAAGCGTCACAGACAATAAACTTCATTGAGGTTCGCTCATTAATATAATGTGGATGATTTTTTGCAGCACTCGTAGCCAGAGAGATAGGTCAATCCACTGTTTATTAGAAACAAATACATAACTAAATAAATTCACACATTTCACACAGCACCATCTAGTTCCAAAGTAAGCAACTTAATGCTTGTATTATGGATACCAGACAACGAAATAGTATATCTCTGCGAGCAATACCAGACAGTTGATATATTACATATATTACTTTTTTTTGTAAATACATACATATTATAAATACAAAACATCCACGACTCAGGTACAAAGGTAAATTGTAACACATAAACATTTTGCCCATAGCGGGATCCGAACTCGCGGCCGTTTGGTTAACAGCTAGGGTTACTAGCCACTAGACCAAACGTGTCGTCGTACATTTAAATACATGTTTTATGGAATTTTGTTATGTGAACAAGTACGCTTTTACTAATAACTTTATTGGTATGGAAATAGCTCGAATCCGTCAGACGTATGGACCTTCAGCCTATGCATAAGAAAAGTGACGACAACACATAAATTTATATTCTACTCAAAAAATGTGGGCTGTTTGTATTTTTGTTTGTAATGAATAAACTACTGAAACAATTAAAAAAAAGTCAGCTATAGAAAGCTACAAGATACTCGCTTATACTCGTTAGTCGGCTACATAGGCTATCTATAGTAATATTATAAAGAAGAAAGATTTGATTGTTGTTTGTTTGTTCGTTTGTTTGTTTGTATTAAATAGGCTCCAAAACTACTGGAACGATTTGAAAAATTTTTTCATTGTTTAATAGCTATATTATCAGCGAGTAACATAGGCTATATTTTATAAAATTATGCGGACGAAGTCGCGTGCAACAGCTAGTATTTTATAAAATTACGCGGACGATGTCGTGTGCAACAGTCAGAAAAAAAAATAACGGTTTTGAATATGTATTAATATATTACGAGTAGTAGCAGAAGTTATTGAGGTTAAAGGGAATGAATATTTGCTATGCCCGCATGTAGTTTAAATTGCATTTCCTTTGAGTTCTGGGACACAAAAGACGTTCGTTGACGGTAGGATTCGTGGAACTTCATCCGGTCCAAGACCTCATACGCGCCTTTTTCAGCGAACATACCTAACTCTCGGTTAGGAGCAAGCGAATATGAAAAAGCCTTCGAATAAACGACCAAGTCGACTCAGTATTAAGGTTTAGTAAATGTTTGAATTACAATGCTTTTGGTTACCGTAAGCCGAAGTAAAAATAACAAAAACATTCATCGAGTTTTCGTTCTTGCAATTCTCGTTTTTCCTACAATTTTTTTTTATTTGTTGTAAAAAAATAAATCTAAGAAATAAAATGTGTGTAAGTATAATAATAATTGCCATTTATTTCCGAACTGTTAATTTTTTTTTTTTTTACAAATGCTTTAGAATATGTCCCTCATTTAGGTGTGCCTTTTGGCTTAGGCCTCCTTCAACTGCCTCCATTGATCTCTTCCTAGTGTCACTCTTGGCCAATATATGACCCCAAGGTACTATGTCTGTGCCCCAAGGTCCTGTCTTCTAACTCCGTCTCTTGGATACCATACCGTGACTTGCGTGCTCAATTTATTTATACAGCCGCCCAGCCCATTTCTAATGGTCAATACGAGTGAGAACAAAATATTGAATTTACTTAAAATCTAGACCTCGTACACCTGGGGTGTACCTATTATTACTTGTGTGATCATAATGTATCTAAAAAATAGAAAAAAAAAGTACAAATAAGTCGTTCTGGAAATTACCCTCAACATCCACCCAAACTACCAAAATTTGCATTCTCTACAATATTACAATATAATATACGTACAAAATAAACATATAGAAATACACACGAATAATAAGACAATTGTTTGCGCCGCTCAAGAAAATAATATCGTGTCTGATCTTGTTGCTAGGTTTCCGACATAAAATCGGAAAAGATCGATCTCATGGCGTTGCTACGTAATTTTCCGAAAGAGATTGGTATTGTATAATTAAACAATTTCGGCAGCGCTCTTACTAATTGGATTATAGCAATGAAATACACATATAAATTATGTTTCGTAATATATTATCCTTATATAGTGTAATTTGAAGAGGCTTTCCGCGTCTGTCTGTACGGCCGCTAATTCCTCCTAAACCACGCAACAGATTTTGCCTTCCTCCACTTGGCTCCCATGTCCAGGATCCCATAGGATCCTAGGATATTTTTTTTTTATTTCAATCCCATTGTCATTCGATAGGATTTTATTATTGATGTGGTATTCACCATAAGTTAGATAATTTTTCATGGGATTTTCATATATAATAAATCTTAATCAACATCCAAATCGCCGAAAAAATAATTTTATTGTATTTACATACATGGTTTACGTAAGCTAAATTTTAAGCCATACATAAAAATGATATATTAGAGAATCCTAAGTTCTCTTAAAATGCTAAATAAAACTTCGCGATGGCATATCTGTTTTAATTGACCATTTTTTCATTAAAACTTTAATCTTTACATATTATAAAACCGCTAACTACTTCTAAACCTCCCAATGGATTTTAATTCGGGTTTTCAATTCTGGAAAGAGTGATAAACTTCGAACGTTTCTGTACATAATATAAAAAAATTGCATCTGGATAGCACAAGCCCTGAGCGGAACGCTAGTGTTCTGTTAAAAATAAAAAGCTTCATACATGCGGCAATATAACGCGGTGTTTATTTTACAAAGTGTAGACCTTCGATTACGCTACCTGGCACAGGGCCATTGCTAACTTTGTCATAAGTTTCGCAAAGAAATTAGCGCAATGCAGAGGCCACGTACTTCCAACGCTAATACTCGTTTCCGATTGGAGAAAATAAAAAGTACTTAAGATCGGAAATATCGTTGGAGAGAAGTTTGTGAGAAACCTCAAAGGCTAGAAGCGGAAGTTAAAAGAAAGGCAGCGGCGAACATTTCTAATGGGAAGTATAAACTGGGCCCCGATTGGAATGATAAAGCCCCGTTCCACTATTTTCTTTCAAGCAGCGACCTTTGCTCGTTTTACATAACTTTCTTATATTTTATTAGCCCGTTTCATAGAGTTATCTAAATTGCAACTTTATAACTTTAAAGTTATTTTAATGGTATAACTTAAATGTGTGATAAACACCAGACACCAATATTATGGATTGGCTGGTGTTTATATCTGGCTGGATATAGAGTTATGCAGATTGATTCTAGAGTTCTATACATCAATAGCACACTTGCTGTAGAGTAGCAGTGATTATCTAAATGGAATATTTAATGCCATCAGGCGAGTTTCCCGATATATGAATGCGAGAAACAGTCTTTCTTATATTTTAAACACGTTTAATTTATAATTCAAAAATAATTACTTACTGTGGCTTCCATAAGCTTTGTACCTAATAGAAACTACACACATAAAAATGTTTAAAGGGATAACTGACATTCTTTTATGATGAAACAAAGCTGTTATTACTTACACTTTATAGCATGGCCGGCATTTTCATTAGGGTTAACATAAAGCTTCGTTATGTAAACAGTAAAAACTTTAAGATATTTGTTTTTATAGAGTAAATGTGTGCTTTATAAAAGTTCTTCGAATAATACGTACCTGTTTAATGGGTATATGTATATTAATTACTAATTCGTGCCCGCGACTACGTTCGCATTGAAAAAAAAAAAAAGTAATAAATAACACTAGGATAAGTTACGGCACTGTCTTTCGGAATACCTTGTTAATTAAAAAATGATACTTATCTGAATTACATAAGTAATGATCACAGTGTCAAGCAGTAGATTTACACACTTTGTCGCTTTAACTAATATATCAATAAATCAAGTGATTTAGTCTATAGTCTGAAGTAAGTCTATAGATGCCCAATGTCGCGTTAACTCGTACCGTTGAAGCAAGGCTTAATTGTATAGGTAATGGATTCAGCAGTACCTGACTACAAGTTATATATGTATTATATAGTGCTTGTCGTATTTCAATGGAACCTACACAACTTCTACTCAACTCAAGAGGCCACTGTATTGAATAGCATGTAGCTGAACTTCTCTTTTAACATTAAAAGGAAAAATATTACACTGCTCAAAAATCACGTGACTTGTTTGGAAATACTATTTTTTTTATATATTTTTTAAATAGCATTTTACGTATTCTTCAATTAAACGGAGATATTTTCTATATTTAATTTCGGCTTTGCTGCTTGTGAATGCTTCCTTAACCTTGTGACTAGCTTTTTTAATTTGTCACTTTTCCAGTTTTGCTGCTTGGCCTGCTTGTAAATGCTGCCTCGACCTTATCTATTTGTCACTTACACTTATATTATTATTATTTATTTAAAACTTCTAATAAATTAAACCCTGTCTTGATAATAATGCTTGCCAAAAACCAATTAATTAGTGGTCATTACTCATATCCTGTAGTTGTAGGTATCAGGGGAAATTGACGCCAGGGGCCCTAATCAAGAGTAAACGTAGTCATAAAAGCTACGCTTAGGCTACGCTACGCTGGCTACGCTACGCCAGGCTACGCTGGCGCTTGGAGAAGAGAAAGCTTTGTGATTGGTCAAAATTTTATGTGGGCGTTACAACCAATCACCGAGCTTTATTTCTTTCGTTTTGTAAGTACGAAAAAGGAGCGTTTGCATTGTTTTGTTCTTGACTAGGGCCCTAGGTTTACATTTACGAAATAATACACCAGTTGAGTTCTCTTCATCTATTTCGGTGTAACAAACATTATTAATTATATTAAATCACCTATTACAATTAGTGTTTCGTTTTACATCATGTCAGTTACATTTAATTATTTACAACTACTAAATTCTAAATTTAAAAACTATCTAATTATGTGAAATGTGTTATATTAGATTATTATACAATACGTTTTTATTCGTGACTAATTGCTCATTTTCTTTGCGTTATAGTTATAAATAATACTACAATCAAAATACTTAATAAATACAAATGAATAATAAATTAATCTCTGAGTGTGTTTTGGTTATTATTAGTTCAGATACCTTTTTAAGCGGGCCAGCTATTTGCCTTAATATTTCTTTTATAAAAAAAATATATGTATAATCTTTACCTGAATGACAGCAAAAATAACGATAATTTAACTGAATAGATTAAAAACTAAAATGGAATTCTTCACGAGAACTTCTTGTTAAATTATTCATTTTAATGTTAGATTTTCTACGAAAAATATAATTGAACAAGTACCGAGTTTCGGAATCTTCTATAAATAGAAAATCTATACAAGGTTTAAGTAGAACCACTCCCTATACTGAGCCGATAGAGGAAATCTTATTCCCGTCGAAGTTTGGCAATTACTCGAAATCTAACTCACACAAACAAGATCTTGTAACGTTCATTCCTATAAGTATAATAATACTTATACGTCTTCTCGTACATTTACATTGGTTTATGTAAAGTACAAGATAACACAATACTCGTGACCAAGTATAAGTAGCAACTTTAACACTGTCAGAGTGTTTTTTACTGTCAGATAATCTTGAAATAATATTTTAAAAATTAAACTAAAATATAAATAATATTATTTAGTAAGCAATCCAACATTTTAGTGCAGTTGGTTTTCTCTAGCGAATTGTGCTCGAACAATTTTTTTTATCTTTTTAAATAAAAGTCGTCAGACAGGCTGATGGCTGTCCACTTGATGGCAGGTGGCTACCTTCAACTTACACAAGAACAATGTAATATAATGGGGCGCAAAAGCGCTGCCGCTTAGTAGGATGAAGGTTGAGGGATTATAGGATAGGTGCGATAGGGAAATGGACTTTGGCCTTCCTTGCTCACTCATCGAAATATAACAGCAAACATGTTGCTGAAAAACAATTCTTGTCACGTAACTGGTTACGTAGCGTTGGTTTCGTAGGCGGCCGAATCGACTATTTCACGGTGGTCATCTATAAGAACGTGACTTAATCCTACTAAGGTCGGCAGCATACCTGCAGCATCTATGTCGTTGCTTGATTGTAGGCGATAATAATCAGAACTTCGCAAAAAATAATCTATAAATTAGTTGGTAGACATTTACATTTTGCCTTTTGAGTAAGTTTATGAGAAAAATCATTATAAAAATTTCACAGCAGAATAACCCATACAACTCAACAATAAATCTGTTCACTACGTTTCGCTACAGATTTTAAAATGAGTTATCAATAAATGTTTTACACTTGAAATCTGTAATAATTTTTCCTATTAATATTGGTTTACATAAAATATCTCGCTGGCGACTCTATTTAACAGGACCTTTGAATAAAATATAGCTATAATTTATTTCTACCTCATAGTGACGCGATGATGGATTGTAATATTCTCAATATTTCATATCTATGTGACGTATTCTGAAATTGAGTTTGATTTATCAATGTAATATCTCAATGCTTTTGTATTAAAATAATTTTATTAAACATTTAATGAGATAATAATTATTATAATGATACCTACCACTTATTAATATATCTGTAAAAAAATTATGTAACTAGATTACCTGTGTGTGCATTCGTGTAATTGATACCTAGTAACAATAAGTAGATTTAAATCTAAGATCTTAGTACATATACAAAACATCTATTTGTATTACACGATATTTATAATGTAGCCTTCTCCAATCTTGACTGTTTGAATCGTAACTATTAAAATTTAATATACATCGCTCGGTAGTAATAATATATTGTTATTATTATTATTTTAATTTCCAATATCAGAACTAATTGCATAAGAAAATTTGTGTCGCCTATTATTATTATTATTATTTTCTTATTACGGTTATTAGATATGACAAATTATTTGCATTGAACATTTGATTATTTTTTAATTATTATTTTTAGTTTGAAATATAATCACGTGCTTTGGAATTTTTAGAACAATATCAATCTGAAAATATGATGAATTTATGGAAATTACTAAAAAAATGCATTTGGATGAAATATTTCTATTTATACAATAATTTCTAGTTATTTACAAGCTTACGGGTAGGCCTTTCTAATTTTCTTACAATAAATGACATTGATTTTTGTGATATTACCGAAAAAAAAGAATCAACAGATTCCATAGTGCGGTCTCTAATGATTAAAGCACGTATTTATATTTATGGGGTTTTGCCCCACGAACTAACCCCAACTAAGGTCTGTCTCCATTAGCAAATAGTTAATTTTTAAGATTAGACAACAAATGTTAACATAAATGCAATAATTTTTATAAACACTTACTTAAGAACAAGTACTTACTATTTTCTATTTCATTATCTATCTATTTACAATACATTTTAATCCATTTTTTTAAAACAAAATTACATCAATTATATTTTAATCTACGTTAAATTTAATATATTTAAATATAAACTTTAATAAAAAAATTAAATATATATAGAATAAATTATATAAACAATAAACAAATTGCTTACATAAAAACTATTCAGATATCGCAAGATAGCTATATATTATTTACCTATTTTGCTTTATTAAAATTTACTGGAATAACTTGGCAATATTAAATTATGTACTGAGAGTTGTGTTGTTAACCAACAAGTAATTAATCCTCTCATAACAACAAATCATTAATATATTAAAGTATAAAATTATTTTGGATATACGTGATTAATTAATTAATAATATGTTATGCGTATTACTAAACGAGTCTGTTGATTGCCAATTATATTTACAGCTAATTGACATTTTGATTATTATATTTACATCGATAATTTTGGTTTAATTTGAAAATGTGGAATTTTTAATTCAAATTATTTGCTTCATATTTCATTACGAAATTTATTATTTCATTCATATTAAATGAATAAAATTTAAATTAATAAATTAAGTATCTCCAATGAAATTACGTACTAATCCGTATTAATATTATAAATGCGAAAGTTTGTATGGATGTATGGATGTATGTATGGATGTTTGTAACTCTTTCACGCAAAAAGTACTGAACCGATCACCTTGAAATTTTGCATACACGTTGTCTGGAACATCAGAAAGGACATAGGGTAACTTTCATCCAGAACGCGGACGAAGTCGCGGGCACCAGCTAGTCATATATAATAAGAATAGACAACAATAGATATACATACTTGTAGATATAAGATTTTCCAAAATTTGGCCAATTTTACTCCCATCAATCTTTTACATCTCCAAAACCGCTAAACCGATTTTAATTCGGTTTTCACTTTTGGAAAAAGGGATAATCGAGGAAGGTTGGTCTCTATATATGGTCATGGACACAATTTTTATTAACAGAAGAATAACCAAGTTTTTTTTTTAAATTAAAATAAAAGGGTTTTCAAAGTTAAAAAGGATGCAGAACTTCAGAAAAAAAAAAATTTCCTCAAGAGACAGCTAAATCTCAAATGAAGCGTAGGTATATTCTAATATTTTTATTTTAATATTACCCATGCAAACAAAAAAAACCTGCGAATAATGTTATATCCTCGGCACGTATCTACAGAATTTCATTTCAAATATTTCATTAGACAATCGTAATTGCGAAAACATTTGTTGTCTTGGAAAAAGGAAATGTTCAAACAGTTAAAGGTTTTCGCGCATTTTTTTTAATTATTTTTCCTGTAATTTCGACAAATCATAAAACTCGACGGAAGTAGGTATAATATAAATAAAGTATAGGTAGGTACACAAGAAAAGTAGGCTACTGGATAAGTGAAATGTATTCTATACTAATGTTATAAAGAGGAAATATTTCATTGTATGTTTGTTTGTTTGTTTGCATTGAATAGGCTCCGTAACTACTGGACCGATTTGAAAAATTCTTTCACTGTTGGGAATCTATATTATCAGCGAGTAACATAGGCTATATTATATAAAGTTACGCGGGCGAAGCCGCGTGCAATAGCTAGTGTAATACTGTAGTATATAAGTGTACATTTTATTAAACTAAACGTAATATACATACTTTCTTTTAATATTTTAATTTAAATTTCTCGCAATTCCTTTCATATATATTGTACTTTACCTTTTCTTAGTATTTTTATTATAAGATTTTGGCAGTCTCTGTCCTAAGAATAGTACAGACTGCATTATCAAGCCAGAGTCATTTACGACAGATATTGTTTGCCTCACAAGTTGGGTTAAACGAACGCATTGCGGCTTGTGAACCGATCCGATCATATTCAGGAATACTGAAACGGATTATGACGGGCAATGAGCAATACTCAATCAGCTTTCAAAATAGATATAATCTTGACTAACGCAGGTACAGTCAGTCTATCTAGTTAATAATGTTTGAATTTGAATAGGTGCACTTTAATGGTGTTTATGAAAGGATCGTGTGAAGCCAAGTCAATGTGAGAGCATTGCTTAATAACTATTAAGTAATACGCGATGCGCTTTTCAATGCCATTGGATGCTTGATGTAAGCTGAACAATTTCAGCCATTGTTCATTCTGAAATTATATATTAATTAACTAGATGATCCAGCTAACTTTGTAGCGCCTCAGAATAAAAACCCGTTCCATACAACATGTCATACATATTCAATTCTATTCACATTTTTTTTGTGAATATTTCAGATTTTTTAATAGTTATTCTGCTATTCGGGACGGAGAAGAATTAAACAAATCGAAGACCGATCGGTTAAATATCGGTCCGGTTACAAATATTATAAAGAGGTAAGGGAAGCTGGCTACAACACATCAGTGAAAATCGCATTTAGATCTTAGTTAAAACTTTATTTAATTTTAAATAAGATCTCGTTTGTAATATGTATTTACCTCTTACATATTACAAACAAGCATACAATAGTGAAAACCGTATCAAAATCCATTGCGTGATTGAGAAGGAATTAGACATACAGACGCAGGAAGCAACTTCAATTTATACTAAAATATAGATATTATATTATAAACCATGAAAAAACATAACAAAATTATGATATTAGCTTATATAAAAAAATAATTTATTCTATAAAATGTACTTGTCTACAGATTAAATTTCACCACAAATATTTCCTCTTCACTTAACCTGCGCATTTGTTGAAGATGCAATTAAAAATTTAATGCGATGACACATTTTACTACAGACATAACTGCTGAAGTATTATTGTTTCAGAGACCTGAACAAACTGGGACATTACTCGCGTATATGTGACAATGAATTTACTGACTGTACAAGCGAACGCTCAGTAAAGTGTGTTTGGAGGTGAGTTTGCAGGAAAACGAGCAACTGGCTGACGGCCAAAATAATACTATAGACAGAAGGACGAGTATAATAACAGTAACGGTGCTCGAGCCGCCTCTTCCATTACTCGTCCTTCTAATTTATCATAGATTCGGTAGTCTGAACTAATAGGCTTATACCGCTTATATTAACGACGGACAAATAAAAAATGGCAATTTTTTTTATCTAAGTATTATTTGGCGTATGGTCAGAAAAATGGAATGCAAAGAACGTTATTACTAAGACTTGTCTTTTTTAGTCAACAGTGCAAATCAAATATCGTTATTTATTTCTTCAATGGAATGTTGAAAATTAAGACTGCATTTATATATATATTTTTTTGTTATTTTTCAATTATATTTCATTTTTCGTGGCTGTGTTTTTACATTATATTTTGCATCTACTTAAGTACATCTATTTATCGTTCAAATGTGCTTTGTTTTTTAAACAAACAATACGAGTATTTTTAATGACACGACGCTAAGCGATCCATCTTAGTTACTATTGACATTTTCCTACGACTTTTGATTTAGAACTTTATACAATTTTATTATAAGTATGTAAAATTTAGATTGATTGTAATGCTAGACTTATAAACAATGAAAAATTAAAGAATGGCACGGTAAAACTAAATAATATGACTGCAGTTTATTTTCATAGAAAAAATATGTTTTGCTTGCAAAAGTATGGTCAGAATGTAGTAACTTTTCAGCGAAAATTTATAGCTTACCATCAGATATAATAAGAACTATATAGACGGCAGAGTGAAGCCGGTAAAACTGCGCTTTCGCCGTGTAATAAAATAAACTAAAAAATTAAGGGTATGGCTTGGATCACAAATTCTCGATACAATAAACCAGCTTACGCACACATGTTTATAAAACTGGCTTCACTATGTTGTTCGCAAAATACTGTCTATAGTCCTTATTTGGTCTGAGAGCTTACTATAATAATTTTAGTTATCCATACATGCAGTTAAATTTTCGCTTTGAATTTACCTATATTTGATAAAGAGATACCGACTGTAATAATAGAATCTCCTACAATTTCCCTATATTTTCTTCAATTTTATATTATAAATTATTTAACTTAATAGGGGAAAATCTTTCATTAAGATCAATCTAAATCTTAGATCAATTAATCCACTTCATACAACTAATAAAACGCAATATTTAGTTATTACTATAATATATACACGCAATATCCACCAAGTTACACTGCTCGCTCTCTATATTTTACAGACTTTAAACAACATTTATATCGCAAAATGTCCTTCTGAATTCACACTAGAAAACCACTTTCGGAGTCATGAGCTCTAAAGTTTCAGTAAACACGAAATTTGCAGATAAATTAAAATATACTTGATTGCGTTATTACTGAAGAGGCTTGAGACAGAAGCGGCGGGCGCCGGGGTCGGAGGACCCAAGCGATTGTTCGCGCGTACCACTTGTGACCTCCACTTCAGTGTGTACAGCGGCTGTTGTCGTGACAGAGCCACCAATCTAAACAACAAAACATTACCATTACATACTTATAATATAGGTAATAAGTGATAGGTATCCTATAAATATTATAAATGCGAAAGCTTGTTAGCATATTTTGCATGGATGTATATATATGTATGTTTGTTACTCTTTTACGTAAAAACTACTGAACAGATTTGGATGAAAGTTGGCACGCAGATAGTTTATTACCTGGATTAACATAATAAGATACTGAATTAAAAAAAAAATTAAGTTTCCCGAGGGATGGTAAAAAATATTGTTGTTCTAATTCATAGACCTAGTTCTCATCATATTGAGAATTAGCAAGATATTTATTTCTTGTATTGGAAATAACGAATTCCCTTGACAATCTGTACCAGTAAGTGGTTCATCAATAAAAGAATGTTTTTACACGTCATTATTCAGGCTCAACATATGTTTGTATGTCAATTCGAAAACATACCACGTAGCTTTGGTACGGGCGGCATCAAATATGCACAAAGAAAAACACCTTTGTACCTTTCGAGTAGTATATAAAAGCGTGTATGTGTAGCTACTACGTATTTCGCACGTTGCTTGTGTATTAAGGGGCACCATTCATAAATAATTTAGCAAACGGAGAGACCCGAAAAGCATTTTCCTGTCTTTTGGAAATTGTTTAGAGTTCGACTCCTTAAGAGATTCCCTTTTATCGAAAGTTTCCCTTTGAACAAAAAAAAAAAAAAAAGAAATCTCGCAGAGTTTTTCGGACAACCAGTTAAATGCATAAATTAAAAAGCAACGTTTCACATTCACGGACACGACTAAAAACAAAGCGGCATGAAAAACAAAACCGAGAGTTATGAAATCAAAAAGCTGTGGAATAAAGAAAAAAAAAATCGCGAGCGCCGCCGCCGCGGGGCGCGATTTGAAAATACAGCCAGGTAAAACCAGTTACCTTACAAAACATTTCTTTTTGAACTTGTTAATTTTTCGGTCACATTTTGTATAAATAAAATTCCTTTTCCCTGTGCAAGTTTTGTGAAAATATTCTAAGCCACATCTACAATACAATTTCGAACATCCTTTATTGCAAAGAACCAAATTAGAGTCACGTAAAATACTTAGGGCCTCTTTCACCATATGTCAAGTAGGATAACCGTCATTTAAAATCACCGATCACCGGGGATGAAGGTGCTGATATACCTTTGTTTGTACGGTAAAAGTCCTAAACATTAAAAAGAAAATAATAAAAACTATTTGCTTATCTAAGAATGCTCTAAACTGAGTGCATAATTTTAATAAAACATAAACTTATTTCTAAAAGTAACTAATCAACACTTTACTTGTACTTGGTGAAAGAGGCTCGAGTCTTATTTTGAGTCACTTTAAGATAATGCAGATTCTGTAAATAATTGAAATGAAATCAAAAGTTTTAAGAGACGGGCATCAGCTAGATGGAAATATGTACACTGTAATAAAAACATTTTACCTTATGACCACAGTGTTGAGCCGCCACGGCAGTGTGTATGTATGGTTTTTATGCCTCGCACAGAACGTATACAAAAGTTCGCCAGCTGCTCCTGCAAGGCCTGCATCGCCGTGGGCACCTGCACCCGACCACTCGTGCAATGTAATGTTCCACGAACCACATGATTTATCCTGACACAAAATAAACATTTTTGCAATTATCGAATATTCTACAGCGATACCTTATCTCGATTTTAGAAATGAAAATAGAAGTAACATTTCAAAAATGTATTTTTATTTTTCAAAAAACTTTTATGACTTAAAATTGTAATTTAAATTTCTAATGAATGGTATGCATGAATGAATGAAGATAATGAAGAATGGATTCATTGTTTAATATGGACAATATAATAAATGTATACCTGCTCAGAAGAGATATCAATGTAGAGTTGCCTCTCAACGTTGGAATCCAACACCCACGTGCACTGCTGATAGAAGAATTCATTTAAACTGCCCGTCACAGACACGTTCCGCGACGATATTTCACCTACGCAACGAGAAACAGAGAAATAAAAATGTGAACCCAAACGAGGGGTAATAAGAAATTTAAAAGCAACTGCGAAAGAGATACGTGAGCAATAATGAAATGAAAAGCCAGACACGGCGACTCGCCGCAATAGTAACCCCGTAATTGGAACTTTACGATCTTGTTGGAGGTTTTTTTTCCGATTCAGTGTCACCCCGGGCTGTGTGAAACTGGGTCGTGCCACGTAATTTTCTCGGACACGCCCCACGTTACGCCACCGAGGAGAACAATATCCGACGAGGTTTTTTCCAAACGACAGAGACGCGAGTCGCATGTCAATTTCAACTGTTTGTTTTTCGCTCCACGCGATCGGGGTCTATGAGGTTCATTCGAAATAAATTGGAGGCTTATGGGTGGAGTTTCGTGAAAATTGTCCACAACTAACTAGACACAAGTATGACTGAACGGCCAGTTCGTGAAATTACAGTGAAGTATGAAACAGGATTACAGTCATAGGTTAACATTTATAATTCTTCTGAGTAATGGAAAACAGGGTGAAGCTCGACGTCTTATTGGGAATCAATATTGTGCATACAGAATCAACCTTTTATATCACCATCTTTATTATTATAAAAAGTGTTTTTCTCTTTTCAACAATAAAGAGAAAAGCTATCACAAGACACAATTTTCAAAAAGAAAATAGACCTTATGTTCAATAACCGCGGCTGGCAAAGGTTCACGACAGTTCAAGGGATCAATGATCCAGTTAGAAATCCAGGTTGTTAGATTTTACGTATTCACGTGGGTGACATTATATACATATTTTATAGGTACCATTTAGAAAATGAATTCAATTTATTTACCTGAATGCGTCGTAAAGGTCCGCTGTCCACACAGGGCGTCATCGTTAAAGCTATAAGCGGCCGCATAATCAAATCCACGGCTTGCATATGTATAGTGAGCCACAGAGTAATCCAGTCGAAGACTCGTCCAACTGCGCACCACAACTGGTAACCACGCTGCCTAAAACAATATTTTCGCTTTGAACACAATTGCAAGATAATCAACTTAGCTGTAGTACGTCCACCACTGAACATAGGCCTCCACCATAATTTTCTAAAAGACCGGTTAGAAGCAGCTTGGATCCATCGTTGACCTGCGCCTTCCGGTCCGTACGTGGCCTCCACTCGTCGCCGTGGGCTCTCCCTACTATGTGTCCTGACCATTGCCACTTCAATTTACTAATCCGGCGGGTTATGTCGGTAACTTTCGTTCGTCCATAGCTCCTTGAGCGACGTTGAGCTTTTTTACGAGACCCATAGTTAGAGACCAGATTCCATTCAATAAGGATGCAAATTATGTTAATTTTCTTCGAAAACAAAAACATCCGGCAGTGCTACGCAGTGTACGTGCAATGGATGTTGAGGAATTTGCCCTGCAACTGTGTACGCAATACGCATACATTGTCGGATGTTGAGTAATTGAATTTTCGGAGACGAGAATACACGGTCTGTCGCCCGGAGCCAACTCGGGGCAGCGGTGTCCAGGCGCTAATAACTGAGGCGGACGGATGACATGCTACCGACTAGCCCGTGTTTTATGAGCACTGGGACTCGGCCGGCCGCTACGCCACCCGTTTAATATTCCCGAGGATTCATTTTGCAACAGTGCGTGCCTGTAACAATTTGGCACGGACGCCGTCAACCCGTACGACCGGATTAATGCGACTTCAATAATTAAATTAACGTACGAGGAGATTTAACTTTCCGTTTTATATTCATGTTAATCTGACATGAGGATGGGTTTAGTTAACATTTTTATTCGTATGATATGAAGCAGCATACATACTGACGGTTCATTTGATGGTAGGTGAACACAGTCGCGTAGGAAAATTAGCAACACAAGGGCGATAATTTCGATAATCTAACACTCATGGGATTGTAAATACGTATGGACTGTCGAATTTAAAAATTTTGACAAAAGAAACTACCTACTAAATTTTGTCAAAAAATACTGAGCAATTTAATTCGTAACGAAAACCAATGTGTCTTCAATCGGCAAGTAGGCTGTTGACTCAATGTTAGCTAAAACTGTTGCTACAATGGTAGCTAAATTACAATTCAACTACTATGTCATTTGGTCCTACTACTACTACTGAGGCACTATCTTTTTTGTAAATATTAATAATTTAAATTAAACAAATACTAATACGGAGCCAAACATACTTACTGGTTTTTATTGATGACGTTCCCTTAGCAATTTTCTTTATTACATTTAGTAAACTAAAGCAATAAGGCTAAGTTGGCAATCAGTCTACCGTAAAACTTTCAAAGTTTGTGCCCGAGAGAATTAGTGCACAGTAGTGAAATAAATGAACGGAAAGATAACAATGTAGCACATGTCAAAGTTTTAGTAAAGTTTAAAAGGATTGTACACACATTATGGTGGGGCGAGGGATAAATAAACGGGATAAATATAAGCAAAATGGCGAATTTCCTTTACATAGTCAAATCCCTTTTGGTTCGGCGGTTGTTCCACGCTACTGCTGTTCATACTTAATATTAACCCTTTTACTTAATTATTCGGATCGCGCCACAGTTGTGGGTGCTGGGTTGTTGGCTACAGAAGGGTTAATTCGTCCTGAGGCCATGTTTGCGTAAAGGCCCTAGCTAACACGACTAATTTATTTACAGTTCCCAGGAATTCCATATTAAAGAACTTCGACCAACGATAACTATGTAGTACTCACTAGATTGATTCTATTAGACCATCACTATGTTTCAATCAACTGTGGCTCGGGAACCACACCTAACTCATATTCACTTGTGAAAAGCGGAGAGCATTTTGCTTCATTTCGCATTGAAGACGATTAATCAATGAACTTCTGAGTGAGAGCGTTTTCAAATTATCCGATACGATAACGGTGTCGGGCGCCGATACGATATCGGGGCAAGTGAATCGGGGTGGCACAATGTTCGGTCCGATATCGGATATCGGAGCGGACAGCAATATGTTGCCATTCAGAATCAGGCCCTGGTTGGACTTAGTATCAACTCTGGACTTGGTTGTTGTGATTTGCTACTCTTATCTATAATGGCTTCTACGTATTTCTTTGAAAAACGCGGATAACGATCACCTGATAAATAAATGCCAGTTAATCAGCAGCACAGTCACCGGACGCCTTTTACAGTAGAGACCTTTAAATTACAGCCTTTCATCTTTATAATAATTAACGTCAATTCTACCAACGTTGGAGCATTTCACGGGAATGCTTGTGAATTTTTAACAATGTTGAATTTTCCAACTCAGCATTTTGAGCTATCCTGCGACGTAAACATATTTTTTAAAGTGAACTAAAGAAACCTTCATTAAAATATAATAGGGATGATTTTCTTAAGAGAACGTTTAAAATTTAGTCGCAAAAAGCAAAGAAAATGAGACTACTTGTGTTCCAATGTTTTGTAATAAAAATTAAATAGAACATAATTATTTAACATGAGCTTCATAATGACAAACCATTAAAAAGGTTTGATGTTGATATGAAACTATATTATTGGTCAGAGGTGTATACCATATTGATCGTTGTTATCTTATCTAGTAAGTTTACTTTCATATGCAGTTGTTTGCTTAGTACTTATATACAGACACTATACAGAGCTGTCAGTTTCGATTACATTACATGACATTACAATACAGTGTCACGAGTACAATGGTTTTTTCCATCACAAAAATGCTTAACGCACCTAAAGAAGTTTTCACTTCAAAAATTGTTTAAACTTTGACCGATAAATTACATACATTGACTGACGAATGATTTTATAGTTATGAATACTTAATATTAAAAGGCTCGTTCGTTTTTCAAATTTATTTTAAAGCTATAAATCACTTTTATAGCCTCAACTTTAAGTTAATTAAGACCAATTTCAGAGCGTGAGGAAAAAATAAATAAATGCAGAGTTCCCAATTTTCATGTTTTGGATTTTAAACTACGCTCAACATCTTTAGTACTGTTTTATTTTATTCTTTTGTCTGATGCTGCAATTTTATTTTTAAATAATCCTTCGAGAACATTACTCCTTTTCTCGATCAAAGTTATCCAATGTCCACAGAGTTCTTGACAACTTATTTGAAAAACTTCACGATGATCGCTTAAGTACGAGTTAAGGCCTGAAAAGGTAACAAATAGACGGACAGAGCAACTTTCAAATGTATAATATTAAAGTATGGATAAGTATAGAATTTGGCGCAATAGATACAGTGAATACTTATATGGCGTATTAAATATTTTTAGATTTTTTAAAATATGATTTTACCTGGAAGTCACCACAAAGACACGAGAGGTGTGTCCCGTCGCCAGCAATAAGCGCTATGTGATCGTGATAATGGAGCGGTGTATTGGCGCGGCATTCGCAGCCCGCGTCCCCACACGCCGTCCGACATCCAGACGCGCCCTGTGTTCCTGTTGGCTCCGCGCTCCACATACGATCTAATCGTTGTATCTGTTAAATAATAATTTATCCCATACTAGCTGGTGCCCGCGACTTCGTCCGCGTTCTGCATGTCATTCAACATTGTGGTCCAGAACTGGTGGACCCCTTACTGGTGTCCCAGACAACGTGTACGCAAAATTTCATGGTGATCGGTTCAGTACTTTTTGCTTGAAAGAGTTACAAACATCCATACATCCATCCATCCATACATCCATACAAACTTTCGCATTTATAATATTAGTATACAGATTTTTCCTTATAAGGTTTATGATACAAGGGATATAATCAACCACAGATAGTTCTTTTACTAAAGAGTTAGTGTGTTCACACACCAATAAGAAAAAGTTTAAGAAAGAAATAAGAAAAGTGTATTAATATCATGTAATCATGTAATGTAAGTAGATTCCGCTAAATTTTTCTATTATAATAAAAGTGTTTTGAATAGGATCACGGATTTGGTATACCTAGTTTTTCTTTTTCGCCATGAAAATACCCCATTGATTTCCATATCTATTCTGTACAAGCTAATCTGTTTACAATGTTCAACGTAAGCTGTCGTGATATTGTATGCCTTTTTGGGATCAGTGGCGATCAAAATTTTTTACAAAATATTACGAAGAACTTGTAAGAATTTCAACTTTTTGTTAGTTATAAAAATATTAAGCAATCACTGACCTCAATAGTTACGCTTTGATTGGCGGCCGGTAAGAAGCGATGAGTACACAGTAGTCTATCTTCAATGTTCCAGAAAATATGATGATGCGAAGGAGCCGATACGCCTCCGTGCGGTGGCGAAGCAAGTCCGTAGTGAATGGCAGCACATGTTGCCTCAGGAGACACTGTGCCTTCATGTTGTTCTAGGGAACGAGATACTTAGGACTTAATTTTGTATTTGTACCATAACTTTATAGCCTCAAATTAGTGTTGTGTCTGATCAGAAATGCAACTTTATATAATACTAGCTGGTGCTCGCGACTTTGTCCGCGTGGAATAGTTATTTTGGGAATCATTTGGGTATCTCGAACGGTTTTCGCAGCGCACGCAACGGAAGCCCTCAAAGATGAATAATTTTCCCCGTTTTTTCCACATTTTCGTCTGTTTCTTCGCTCCTATTAGTCGCAACGTGATGTTATATAGCCTAAAGCCTTCCTCGATAAATGATCTATCCAACACAAAAAGAATTTTTCAATTCGAACCAGTAGTTCCTGAGATTAGCGCGTTCAAACAAACAAACAAACTCTTCAGCTTTATAATATTAGTATAGATAATTATAGTATAATCTATTTTAATTGTTGCTGAAAATATTTTACCTTTCACTTTTGGCGAGGTATTTTAATTGGTTAATTAAAATTATAAATGTAGTATCAAATTAATATTGCAATTACTCATTAAAATATTAATAATACAATTAATATCCCTAATAAGTATATATTTATTATAAGTACATTATATTTATAATAAGTACATAAGAAATTTTAATTAATAATCACTTATGAAATTAACAACAATATAGTGTTATTTAACGAATGAATTTTATGGCCCATTTATGAAATTGTAAGGCTAAACAAAAAAGTCCTTCTGTAAAACAGTGGCCTGTTGAGGTGTGCATACACAATCTGCATAATATGTTTGCCAGGACTATTGCAAATAGTGACATCTGATAATTTGGATTAATTTTAATAATTTTCATATTTTAATTTCATTGAAATCTATAGCAACAAACAGTGGTTAACTTACGATCATGAAAAGCGAAAGCACCATCCACAAACTCCTCTTCATCGACGCTCTGAGTTGTGGCTCTTCGAACTAGTATTGTTAAATTAGCACCTTTAGAAGACACTGCTTGACGAATTAAAAACTTTCCAGAGGGATCCCTGGCTTCTCTAACAGATGGGCCGCAAACTCGGAGCAGAGCTCGATCACCGCGCTCAGATCTCTCCCCTCTACCACCGAACTCATGGAGTCCTTCTAATATTTCTATGTGAGATCTACAGCTTTGTAACCTAGTAACAATACAAAGGCGAGCTCTTTGTCACAATTCAATAAAATATTTAAGAAGATTGTCTACAGATTACTTATAATATTTAAATATTGATGGTTTTAGATTCATTAAAATAAAAATAATGCTTTCTCAAAAATATTTACCTTAAATTGTAATTAAATAGGGACACTTGTACCACATCTGTGGGTGAGCCCATCAAGTGTATAGCGCATTGCGCCCGCCAGCCTGTTGCTCGGGTGTCAAAGTGGCCTGACCGTGCACCTCCTGCACCGAAACCACGCACTCTGGCGCCACATCCTATGCGACCACCAGTGTTTCCGTTTGATATCTCATTTGATACCGCATTGCTTTCTATTTCACTTATCCTATCCACTGCAATATAAATTAAATTTTGTTCTTATTGAAGAAATTTTCTTACTTTTTTATCAATATTAGGTGGAACGCAATGGCGGAGGAAGTCTTCAGTGAAACCAATCCGCAGTGAGATAATATCGTAATGGTATCTTTCCACACTTGACGTACATATTTAATTTAAATTTAAATATTATATACATTAAATGCTAAGCTCATGTCATTTCACTTACTATGATGTGAATGATGCGTCAATGCTGCTAAGGGTACAGACGCCACAAGAACAGTTGGCGGAGGACCACTGCTCTCAACTCCCTCGAAGAATTCCAATTTTGCTATAAATCCGTTGTAATCATATGGCGGAACTAACGGTCCGGAGCTGCGTAAAATATTGATTGTGAATTCAAATTGATATGATTTAAAGGTTTAAGTGCTATTTTAAATTATGACTTCAACTTACTTGAATTCTAGCAATAAATTTGGACCGGGCTGTTCGAGTATCGCTGTTCTTTCTGAACAAAGCGAAGCCAGTAGAGGAGCAGATGGCGAGTTACCAGCTCTCAAAGTGAGATAATCTGTGGCGCAGTGACTGCAAAAGCACAAGAGATTTTAGACGATAACACTAAAACATGGTAAGTTCTTACGTGGCATTTGGGTTCAAGCTAAGTGGATAGTGGCAACGAGCAATAGGCCTGCAGATTACGTATCGAAGATAACTGAAATGGAGCTGGCACAGTTCCAAAGAGAACGGCGTGAAAGAGGAAAGTTTATGCTTGGCAACGGACGAATCGAAACTAACAATGATCATAATAAGATTTTCACGTTGGTGTATATTTCCGAGTAGATGTCTAGAATACTAAAACAAGGTATTTTTAAACTCATATTAAAACAAGAAACCAGTTAAAATATAGTAGAACCAAGAAATTCAACGAACCGTATAAAACAGTCGGTTGTAAAATAAAACTTTTACAATCAGGTTAAGCACTCATAACATTCTAAGCAATGACGTAACTTCTTTACTTATATAATAATCGACTGGTTTCGAAAACATTATTTTTAACGTCAAGGTCAGACAGGTTGACGGTCCACTTAATGGTAGGTGGCTACCGTCGCCTATAACACAAGCAACGTGTTACAAGTGCGCTGCAGACTAGTAAGTAGGATTAAGGATGATAGGATAGGGTAATGGTCTCTGGGATGCCTTACTTACTCACCTAAAGACAACACAGCGCATGTGTTGTGGTTACTGGCGCTAAACGGGCTGCCTAAATGATTGCGAAACGCAGTGTACCCTGACACTACTAAACATTAAACCATATTCCATAATAATCCTAAGATTCAATGGAACATAAATATTAATGCTATAATATTTCTGTTCCAGATGGTATAAATGCTGAGGAATTGCGTTTGTTATAACATTATGCAATGCATTAAAAGCAGCGTATACTTCTGTGTAAGTTTTAAGAAATATGTTTCAAGGAACATTTAACAGATCATAGAACACGAAAACGTTTTCTTTGAACAGTTTAAAGTGGGTTGTGTTTGCACTAAATCTCAGAGCTAGACCCGAGTAGCGTTCGTGCGAACTTTCTGTTTGTATGTTGGGAAACATATTGCAGCACGATAGCGCTTTTATTTCTCTCCCTGCCTGCTTCTTAGAGCAGAAATGTACTTTATAGTGATCATAGCTCTAGTTTTGTTTAAAAAGATCATAGCATTTATTTTTCAAATAACATATTAATGTACATTCCTTCCGAACCAATAACCACTCATCATTAAGGACCCATGCAATACCCCAGCCCGCAATGTGGTAGAAAATTTGTGGCTAAAGACATCCTGTCCAGCGGCTCAAGTAATAAAAATAATTTTACATCTATAGAGCGCGGTGCGATGCCAACAACCGGAAGTAGGCATTAAGCGTGACAGTTCCTTTGAGGAATTTCAAAAGTACAATCGGTAGAATACACAAAGATAGATTAAAAACTTTACTTATAATCAAGAGTTTTAATTAGCTTTTGTGTATATGGTAAACATCAACTATTCGATTATGATTTTTCGTTATTAGAATGTATGCAAAACCTTCATATAAATAACGTAGGAAAAACAAGATATCCATTGTTTAAAGAGGACTAGACCTGTAGTTCAATATATTCAAATAACTTCTCTATACAAACAATATCTATGCAATAACAATGAGTAAACAGCAAGAGCTCTAACTGATGAAACTATTCGTGTCTCAAACAATGCCTTGTTGAAGTAGATATGTTACAGCGTCTTAACTTGATACAAGTTGGCGCTGGTAGCTAGTAGGGTGAGGTATGTAGTTGGATTACAGGCGAGGAGCACATTAAGCGTCTGGATATCGCAATCAACTCTAAGTCGTGTGCCTACGCCACGCATGCTAATCAAGTTTAAGTTTTCCACGACGCTCCTAATTTGCCGCAATTTTGTCCCCAAACACATGCCGAGATGATTTATATGCTTCGGAAAGCAAGGACAAAACTAGTTTATTATTTTAAAGCGTTCACCATACGTAGTTTGAATATGACTGTGAAATTTAATAATTAACCGGGGAATGGAGATGACATAAGCTGTAAAATCCGGTGCTTGGTACACAGGGCTTTGGAAATTAAAGTGAACACAAATCTGCCTTTTCGGACCGTGAATGACGTAAATTTACAGGGTTGGACGGATGACAGTACTGGCCCACAAGGGTGGAAGGGAGATATGACATCCTTTATTTACTGAAACGATTGTTCGCCTGCCTTTCAAAACCCGACTGAGTGGTTTTCATACGGGAGCTTGATAAAAATACTTCCGGTTGCCCAACAGAATAGATCTTCAGAGACGTCATAACGCCTCTAATTTATTATTACAATGTAATGGGCTCTAACATATCTCAAAACGTGAGCTGCTCTATTAAAAATTCAACTATCGAACAACGCACGGTGTGTGCTTTACTGTGTCATTAGTTATACTGAAAAATTGTTTTTAATTTAATTTTTTATCGTAGCCATTGTGAAACACTCTTTTTAATTAGAATATCGTATAAGCCAGTCTATAAAGCCATCTGACATAACTTCGTTAATTATTAAAATCCATAGTGATATTAAAAATACCGCATTAATTCTCTTTACCATGTTCAAGGAAGCTTGAACCATTGAGAATAATACTAATACAGGCCTTTTTTTTAAATTCACTTTCTAAGGGGAAAATATAGGTGTTAGACATAGCAAAAAGTAAACGTACATTATCTATACAGAATTAGGTATGTCAATTGATTCAACGGAGTTACGGAAGAGTGATTCGTCCGACCTCGTAACTTTGCCTACAGCGGACGCGGAGGACGCCAAGAGGTTTAGTCGGTAGGTCTACCCCACCACCATCTCGGGGCGGAAGTCCGACATAACCCACCGGTCTGTCCCCACGCGAGTAGGTATCCATGATGGATTCTTCTTGTATAAAAAGGTATGACAATTGATTAAATTTGGTACGAAACAAGCTTGTACCCTGGAGAAGAACACCGGCCATTACTAAAGTCACTTTTTATGGGGAAGTTATAGGTTTTATACGTATCTAAAAGTGAACATACATTTTGTAGATACAATTACATGTACGTACATTAAGGCCGAAAAAACACGTGATTTTTATTTCTTCAGAATTTCAACCTAGTGAAATAAATCCATTTATTCCTGGGTTACCTGGGTTCCTACTTTAGTAGGGATAGGTAATCGGAGCCTGCGCATTTCTTTGTCCCTTTCCCTTTAACCTATCTAGGTTTGAATTTGGAACTCCTCTGATGTTTCTTGTATTTACAGGTGTTAGAGACCAGCGGATCGTCAGTCTGCCTACCGGCTACTTTATTCAACAAAAAACAAAAAAAAAAAAAAAAACATTACGAGAATACAAACAATACTTACTTCCTAGGAAGTATTATAGATGTGAAAATGATCTTGACCCTCGTGTGAACAGAGTTGGTGGCGAAGAGATATCTACAGCGTCTGTGTGGTGGATATATTCCAGGGTACCCAGGGCTGGCCAGCACGCACGCGCCGTGTCCCCTGCATGACACGTCTTGGTACATCCAGTCGCAGTCTGTTGTCAACATATTTTTCAATTAATTTTTTCGTGTGTATACTTAGGTGTCTGTGTCTGACATTGAAAAATGTCTGGACACAATGAAAAATGAAAGTTATTTGTCATGTTTGTCGTCGGTGTAATCATAAAATGATTGGAATCAATGTAAAGTGAAACAAACCTACAAGACCGTTATAATGAGCGTAGACGTACTCGCCAACCTTCTATAAATCTTTTATTTCACAAGAATTTTAACAATACTCAAAGAAAGAATTTATTTCGTGTTATTTATTTCAAACAACGCGAAACAAATTTCTTTAATCTATTAAAGACCTATTCCACGTGAATTCAGTTCAAAAATATTATGAAAATTGAAAAAGCTTAGAACCACAATAAAAGGCGATGTGTGTTTGTATGTTTCAGACAATCTTCAGATTAGTCCAGATTGTGAAGTTTGGTAGCGATCGGACGCGGACGAAGTCGCGGGCAAATACTAGTTATTCATAAAATTAAGATACATACATAAGTACTGAGCGAAAATGGAACCTAACATTGGATAGGTAATATTATATTTATACCCATACCACAGTATACATATTATTTCGACCAAATGGTGCATATTAAGTGATATTAATATTTATAAGATGGCGTTTTACGAGGATCTATATATTCACTTAAATAAATAATTAACATGAACTAATTCACAAAGACTTAATAATGAATTATATAAACACTAGCTGATGCCCGTGACTGGACATAGGATTCCTTATACACAACCAAAGCCTAAAATAGTATAGCTTGCATTTATTTTTTTCTTGCACTTTTATGACACCGGTAAAGTCTCCCGGTACCTACAAAGGAAAATAAAGGAACTACAGAAGTGATTCTGCACACGAGACTAACGAGACCTGATAAAATCTTTGCATACGAGTATATCACTGTGATCGCCTCATACCTTAATCTCTTGTGTAATAATAATAAAAAAATGTGTAGGTACAATTATTTACCTGGACCCTAAATTTAGCTTTAATATTTTAAGCAGCTTTCCTAAAACTGCTTAAAATTAAGGAAATTAGAATAGAGGATAGATAGCATAGGAATGACAGGCGGGAATCCCACCCGCAATGGTATAGCTATGAGTGACGAATGAAAGAAAGAAACAGGATTAAGAATAAAAGTGCGAGAAGAAAGAAAGTGAGAACTGGTATGAAAGAGTATCTGCAAAAATAGGCTAGGGCAGTGCTGAAGGGATTCTAGAAAAAAAAAACCTTGTGTTATGGGCATAATATACAAGAGCCGAATAAATTACTGAACTTAAAATAAGAAAAAAAAACACGCATCTATATTGAGTAAGATATGGAAAATGGTATAGGCAGGTTCGCCTCCATTTTCGGCATACGAATGCAAATTTAACGAGGGGAACTCTCGTAGGTAACCGTACGTATATAATATTATTATGGTGATGAAACGATCGATCAGAATAATATCTATTACGTTTAAACCACTTTAAACTGTACATTGTAGGTAAATGTAACACGCAATATTGTTGACACTAATTCGTGCATTTAATAAATTCGGGTAACTTTGATTTAACTTGATAGATAGAAATCGTTTACCCATAAAAATTGAACCCCGGGTTAAATTTTTATAGTTATATTAGTTTTATACCTATAGTGCTAGTCATAGATGAATGATTGGTTTCGCTGCGCTCGACTATATACCGCCGTTATACTTGTAAAATGCGGCAAAAAATACTACGCCGAATTCGGCGTACCTGAGACAGTCACACTGCAAACTGTCTGTGATGTGTACAAACGACGCCACTCTTAACTGCACACAATTTTTTTCTGTCATATCGACAGAATATCGACTCACACTTGATGTTGACAATTATGAACCCTAGCCAGTGGCTGAGTAACATAACTTAATTTCGTCGGATAATTATCAAATCGGGCAAAATCGGGTAGAGTCGTTCGTCATTTAAACATCTTATTTCTTACTATGATATACAATGATATTAATAATTTGTTAGGCTCAACTCACACAAGCAGAGTCGAAGCGAAGCGACGCGTTATGTTTTTTAACTTCATATTTCTCGTAGTGATCACGGATAAAAAAAAACACCCGTTTTTTTAGTTTATTTTTATTTTTTAGTTAATACGCAACTTAACTTTATTTTGCCTCTGTTTTGCCCGTAACGTTTCAAGTAGGTAACCATTTTTCCGATGTCCATACACACGCATAGCGCATACACACATCTCATACCTACTTAAAAATCTAATTGAAAATGAAAATGACTTATTATACTCGTATGGACATGCGAGACGCATTTAACTTTTTGCGGGACGCAATTTTACTATTACAATGCGGTAACAATTATTTGTTATTGTTATTTTATTTACATTTGTCATTTTGTGCTATTAGTTTAAATTGCTAGGTCAGCACATATAAACTCAAACACAAAACTTACACATTACTTTAGTTTCGTAAAACATTCGTATCATATGAAAATCGTCATCATTGAGCGGAGCGAAGCGTAGCTCGGTTCTCGGTAATAAAGTTTACATTTACAAAAAAAAATATTTTTAGCTACTTTTAAATAATCAGCAGCAGGCCTGACTAGGCCTTTATTTATAACTAGGTGTCCGCGACTTAAAATAAGAATGTAAGACCTACGCCTGCTTACACAGATAATTGATTGGTCTCGTTGCGCTCGACTAGATAAGAGCGCTATACAAAAGCAATAGCTCCTAAAATGTGGCAACTTTTTATTGTAGTGTGTGTAAAAAATAGTTACTTTTTATCACTTTTTACCTAGTTTTATTATATTTTTACGCAGTTTCACTACGCAAACTGGTCTTTTATTATGCATAAAATTTTATAAAACATTCGGCATACGTGCGGAATGACAGACAGTTTGCAGTGTGACTGGCTCGGGTACGCCGAATTCGGCGTACTATTTTATGCCGCATTTTACAAGTACGACGGCGGTACCTAGTCGAGCGCAGCGAGACCAATCAATTATCTTTGGTGCTAGTTTATATTATTTAAATTCAATTAAGTATATAAGAAGCACTTATTTGATGATAAAAATTTTAAACTAAGTATTTGTTGATTTAATAGAGCTTGTTATAGTTCCAATATGGAATATGAAATCAAACATCAAAAATATCTCATTTCACGAAACTTTCCTCTCGAGAAAATCAAGTATAGGTAGAAGTTTGCTGACAAACACCAGAACATTTTAAGAGAAAAATGCAATAAAAAACTGGAGAGTTCGATCGTTGAACAAACAAGGGAATAATATTTTATTATTATGTTTTTTTTTTATAAGGGCTATATTATATAATAAAACAGGAAAGAAGATAGTTGGAGTCAGTTTGAATATTATTTCGTTCTGAAAACTATTGAATTTTGTATGAAAAATGACTCGATTACTCTACTATGCAATTTTATTATCTATCAGATAGTCTTTGTCGCAATTAAATAACATATGAGGGTATATACCCTTAGTTAGACCATATCTATAGTAATACATACATATTCTATACAATTCTATTCTTATAATAAAGACGACAGGCAGGAAACAGTCTTCTTGATTGTAGATGGGGCTACAGTCTCCTATAAATACCTACAAACAATAGCAGGGGGGCTGTCAGTGCGTGTTTCCGACCCAGATAAGATTAAGGGTAACAGATAGGCGAATGGGTTGTGATGCACCAAAGACGGTGTTCTACTTTATGACTGCCGAAAGCATTACTAATAAAAACTAAATAATTTTTTTTATAATAAATAGTCATCTGTTTGATAGTCAAAAAACATAAAATCCTCTTTTCCTAGTTAAATAATAACTGGGAAATATATAACATAGAAACGCTATTAATTTTTATATTATAAAAAACAAACTGGCGACCCGCTCCCAGCTTCGCCTGGGATCAATTTTTATAGGTATAAAAAAAAATCTTCCCTGTATCCGTGAAAACTGAATTAATATTGATCTACCCATTCTTCAGATTTTAAATTGTACTCAAACCAACTTAACATTTTTATATACTTAGGTATATAATAAAAGACTAGCGACCCGCTTCCAGCTTCGTGCGGGGTTCAAATTTTATATAAGTGTACAAACCTTCCCCGCTTATCCGTCTTTTAATATTATTATGTAAAAACCGAATTAAAATCGGTCTATCCATTCTTGAGTAATTTGAAGCGTACATGAATAAAATATAAAATTTCAGAAAGCGTGAATGAACGGTAGTAACATAAAGTCTATCTATACTGCAACATAATATGTCACAATTTAATCCTCCCTCGTTAAATATGTCCCCTTACATGTGGCCGCTGCTTTCACGGGTAAACTTGCGAGCATAACACATTAATTAACGCGTAGTAATTATCCACGCTAAATCTCAAGCGAGGTGGATTGTCACCGCCTTTAGAGTGAAGCATAATTTATGTTGGTACAAGTAACAAATTGCCACATCACCTGTCTGAGGTATTCGCGAACCGCCTCTCGGGTGGAACCCCACGCCTTGACTGTTGCTAAGAGACGTGAAGCTGAAGAATGCCAGGAACTGTGATCGCACCGTCTTCTCAGTTATCCTGAATGACAAAGGAAACATTGTTTAATTATTTAGAATTGTTCAATTATTCGAAATCCACAGCTTACAGAGAATTTACAGCTTACAGTTTCAATTTACAGACAAAAAAAAACATTACTAATAGCCAATTAAGAATTTTACATTTGTATACTTAATGGTAATAATAATTGAAAGAAAAGAATAAGAAAAGAATACAAATATACAAAGTATAAAATCCGTTGCGTAGCTTAAGATCTAAGCGTACATAAAAAGAAGACAGACGGCGGGAGGTGACTTTATTTTATTTTACCTAAGTAGACTATGCAAAGATATAGTATATTATTATTTTTTTGTATATTATTATTATTTATGTGACTTATTTAAAGAATAAAAAAGAAGTTTTTTCAAAGGAATAAAAAACAATTCCCTGCGGTGTATTGTAGTCAAAGCGGGTTAAATTGCGCGCACTCTCCGGACTCAGACATCCAACAGTACGTAAAATCACTCAGAGCGATGCGATGCACAGTGTCTGCAGCCGGTAGTCGGCTGACATAAGCATTTGCATCGGTCGCCGTCGACACAATTCCGAAACGTGCATTACCGGTTCCGCTGCGCCGACCTTTTGTCCCGTATATTACCGGAACTCGCGTTTCCGAACTCAACTGCAAATGGAGATAAATCCTAAAACACGCCGTGTACCGAACGTTCGATGATAATGCACGCTACAAGCGATCGTCCGCAACAATTAGGCTGGAGCAGAACGTTATTAATTATTGCTCATTTTACTGTCACCGGTGTTTAGTGCAATACGATTTAGATCGATAACGTTAACGCTTTTACTGTTGACCGTTAATGTTAATAACAGTAGAGGTAACTACTGCTCTATGCTAAAACACGTTAAAAACTGCAATAGTTATGTGCACTATTCCGATAGTATATCAATCTACGCTCATTTTAATCATTTTGCTGCTTATTGTACTGTCACAGCTATTCAATGAACGCGATACGATTAAGATTTATGACGTTAATGCTATTTACTGTTAACCGTTAACGTTAATAACAGTTGGATGCTATGGCTCGATGCTAAAATACATTAATTCTAAGTTACTTGTGTTTAGTATTCGAAATTTCGAATAGTAGGTATATCAATCTGGTTTATTCCCATCTCGGCACCCTCGACGTGCTGAGTAAAATTTAGCTTAAAAGTACAGTTTTCTAAATGTTTCAAAATAAATGTTCAATCTAGGGTATTATATAAAATTAGATACGTAAATGTTATTAAATTTTAGTTCAAAGGACCTACAGGTGTGTCAATGAAGCAATTGAAAACCAAATTAGCGATTACTTTTTAATTATGAGAAAAACGCTTTGATATCAAAGAGGAATTGAATTTTGATGTTACTAAGTTTTCTTTGAACTATCCGTTGATTGAAGTATTATTTTTTCAATTATTTTTTTAAAAATTGCAACAATTATTCTTTTCAACGTTCGAGTGAATAGGCATCTTCTGGGAAAGCTCACTCCATCATTTAATTTCGTCTTGAACATCTAATATATATATTCTATAGGAACATTGTCCGTCTTCTGTCTGTTACTCTGCTAACTTTTTTTAATTGCCAAACGTATTTTGAATGGAAAGATCAATCACTAATGGAAAGAGTGATAATCGAGGAAGATTTATACCCTGAATAAATATCGCTAGGTTTAAACAATTTGAAAAAATAAAAATAAAATATTCCAATTCAGGTCGTTTGCGAATCCGATCCGAGTGAGCAATCTCATACATACTAAGCGTTTGAAGGTATCCCCTTAAGACGCGACACACTTCTTCAAAATATCTTCGAAACACTTCTAAAGTCCGGTCGAAGCGTACGAAAAATAATAGCAACCTTAATTCTTAAATTTCATTGTTCTTTTTATTACACTGTGAATATTAACTGAACTGAACCAAAATTTAGTAAACTATGTTAGTTTATTTTTTTATTATTATTTGGATCATTTAATGAAAACTTCCTGTTAGTTAGACATAAGACACTGAAAGCTAATTACGAGTTTCAACTCCTAGTAACTTACTTAACAGGTTGGCTCACAGGTCACTTGTGAAATAGGTTATGATATTGATACTTACCTAAATTCTAAGGTAGAGGCTCCGTGATCAGCAAACAAAACAACCGGTGGTGAATATCTTTCGTTCGCGCCGCACAACCTCGTCTGTGTCACTCCGTCTACGCCTTGCACAGCTCCTCCTAGTTGAAGCCAGCCGCCTACACAGCTGGACAAAAAAAAATTAACTGAAAAACTTGTTTTTTATATATCATTTTTACAAAAAAGTATTAATTTAAAAAAAAAACTTTTTCTCAAGTCACAAATCGCCAGACTAATATCGGTTTATGATTTAATATACAAAAAATAGAGAAATCCAAATGTGATGTGAGGTTATAAGTTTTTCATTGATTGGAAAGAGCTATAAATAAGGAATGTTTGTGTACATAATTTGCAGAAATGTATTGCATTCGTGTGAAGCCGGAGGCGGGTCGCTAGTAATAAAAGTGTACCTAATCATTTTATTTTTGTTTATAATGAGAAAAGTTTCTATTTGAAAAGAATTGTAAAAATAAATTGAAATAGTATATTGAGAAAAGTATTCTATTTGTAAAACAAATTAACATTATTAGAATTCATGTGGTAAAAGTAAACGCTGTCATATAACTAGCTGTACACAATAGTAATTAGAAATGGCACACTGGACACGTCTAAAGATGGCCACATCAAATATTCAATTTGTCGGGACATTGATCACGAGTATGTGTTTGACAGTCTCGGACCCTTCACGCCCTACTTTTTACCTTCACATCCGGTCCCGTTGCCAAAATTATATCCTCCGTCCCAAACATAAAATAGCCGTTGCTTAGGGCGGACTTCAACCTCATTTTCATAATATTCCTACTGTACACACACTATCAGAAGACCTCTCTACCTTTTGGTCATGGATATTTTGATCAGCTGTTTAGTTATTAGTCTTCAACATAAACGTAAGGACAATAAAATTTTAATGCTGCTTTGTAAACACTGGGCCATCTCAATTTACTTAGGGCCTGTTTTACCATCTCTGAGTAATGTTTCAAGTAGGCTCACCGCCATTTAAAGTCACCGGTAAGAAAGCTACGAGTTTCACCTGCTCGCAGAGATATACTATTTCGTTGGTTTCACCATCTTCGAGTAGCATTACTCAAGAATTACGTTCAATGAAATTGACACAAGATACTCTTTCTTGTTATTTGTTGTAGGTACACTTATAAAAAAATCTTTTATTAGAATTATTTCTTATCAATAGTTTCAAATAGAAATTTACCTCGATCCATTAAATCTTCCTACAGACACAAGTCTGTAAAGTTGTATTTCGACGCGTTGTCCGGCGTCAGGTTGCAAAAAATACGAGCACGTTCCGGGACCCTCGAGCGACGGTGACTTTATCTGCCCAAAGGTTTTGCCTGACTTGATCTTGAGTATGCGAGAATCGATGGTAATGTTGCACACTGTTAGAAGATAAAATTTATTCATAAAAATCGAGCGTTAGCTAACTAACGTAAGAACTTGGAAAAATAATAAGGCTTGGAAAAAAGGCAAATAATAAAAATAGTATCAGTACAGTATCTCACTGTTAGACCTTGACGCATATATGTTGTTAGCTTCTATAATTTTTCTGGCTGTTATAGCAAGTGGTTAAAATTTGAATCAAAATCATATGAAATCGAAAATTACTTAAAGATCAGTAAAGCAGGCCTGATAGGAAATCGAACCTGCAACTAATCAAATCGTATCGGCAACTGAGCGTTTCACTCACTGCTGCTGCTAGGCCAAATTATTTATCGTCCATTAAAAAACTAATGATAAAATTATTAATACGAGTCCCTATAGAAAAACTGAGGTTTAAACAGGTAAAATGATTCTATAAAAATAACTATAGGGACCCAGCAAGCAGTAGGACTAAGCAAACCTGAAACTCGATCATGTCCCTCGAGAGGATAAAAACAAAGCTCTCATATTGTTAAGGGTTAATAAAGGTTATTCGAGAACCAGAAAAAAAATGTTTGTCCTCTAAATACCCCACAGATTTCGGAGTGGTATTAATTTTTTTTGTTCACATAATATTTCATTACCACCTTTTCTAATTCAAATATTAAAAGAAGCTTTTTCAGGAGACATATTCAGGATGAAACGTCTAAGAAAAAGCCTACCCCCAAGGTTAGAACCTCTTTAATAAACTTTATCAAATTTGACAAGGTTCTTTAAATGTGATTTTTTTTTCACAAAACTGTTATACAATTGATTGTGTTTATCAGTTTTATTTATTTATGTTATTTTTTATTTTATTTTATTTAGGAAAATTATTATTTAAAGTAGGTAAGTTTGTATAAAAAATCTAACAATGATCAAAATTAACTCTAACAAAAGAAAAACAATGATTCGTTAAACTCTAACAAGATTTACTTACTGCTGGAACAATACTGTTCGAGGCCGCATTGAGCACATCGAGTCGGTGCAACATCACCGCATGGGCAGGCACCGTCTCGTACACAGCAGGCGCAGTCCTCCCCTGCTCCGCCGGGACACGCACATCCGTTTGAGGATTGCGTCCATAAGTCCACTTGACCTAGAGAAAAAAATAGCATTTAATACCTATCTATATCTCATAATTGTTATACTATCGCGCTTCGCACTACTATTCGCACTTGCTTGTGTTATAGGCAACGGTAGCCACATACCATCAAGTGGACCTTAAAATAAAAAATATGTGCTGATGCGCGACTGTCACGTACGGTGTCTGCAAATATGAACGAAGCTTTAAATTTCCACGCGCTATACTCAGTATTTATTTGGTATTTGCTAGTTGGTTGCGAATAACCGAAGACAATATGCGACATAAGACATTCGTGGCACTTATTCAACTCGCAAAAAAATTAAGCATAAGCCAGTAATTAAAATATTTTAGAATAACTTTATAGACATTCCAATTTAAGAGTACATTATACTCGTAGCTAGAATGTTTTCATGGAAAAAATATTTTTAGCTTTTAGTCGGTGATTATAAGAATGCAGCCCGCAAAAACGTCACAAATTTTGAACATTTTAAAAATTAATTTCACATTTTTGTTTCCGTGCAAACCTTCATATTATATTTATCTCAGAAATGTGATGTTTTCTATGTATTGCTACGACAAATAACTAATCATGGAATTGGTAAGGTTCTCGAGTTGGTAAGTGTTCTCTTATTAAGTACTCACTGCTGCCGTCCACAAAGATCGGTGTCCACGCTATTTGCGCGGTTGCAGCAGCACACGACGTGGCGAGCAGAAGGACCGCTAACGCCAGCCGCATGGTGCGCGCGGGCACTCAGCGCGCCTCACGCACCGCCCTACCGCGCCGCCTTCTCATTCCCTCCGCGCGCCCACCAATTCACCAACCCCCAAAAACAAATCGCCATCATGAATCGCACTCACACCGATTCGCATGATTGAACGGGGAAACTCTAAAGTCTTTTTTATCGTTACGAAGCTAGTTTATTGCGGTTTTATTACAGCACTTCTCATTTTCTTTTTTCCGTTTGATTGCGTTCCGGATTTCGGCCATCGTGTTGTCTGTAACAAAACAGTATCAATATTACTGTGCAATATTCGCTAAAGGTTTCAAATAAATGTAATAAGGACTGATCTCAGTTCGGTTTTACGACTGTGCCCCCATTTATTGTGTATCGTGTAGGATGTTAACCTTTTAGAAAGTTCACTCAACATCCCTAATTCGTATTAGACGTTACATTCGAATTCCTTGTGGTATTTCAACGGTTTTTTTTATCACATAATTAATTAAATAACTATCCGTACCTACGCACTATTTTCTACTTGACCATGGTTGAAAAGTAAAAATATAAACTCGAAAACGATTACCTTAATATTCAGTCATCCCAGACTTCTTAAATTCGTATTTCTCGGAAACATGTATTAGTCACTAAAATTGTCCAATGACACAATACATATACTCATAAATAATACTAAATATCATCGTTCGTTGCTGGACGTACGATAAGCCATAACTTTAGTAGGACTGGTAGCAGCCTGGATCCATCGTAATACTTAATAGGTATGTATGTAAAGATTTATTTTATTTAAAACTTCTTTCGTCATTTATGATCAAGGATATCATTTATATCCTGCAGTCCTGTGGGAAGTTCGCGTATGGTGAATCTTGTTCTGCCTTGAGCTGTTTATATTAAATAAACAAATTACGAATCTGTCTAAAAACTAATCTGTTGAATATCGAGAAAAACAAATATACCACAGCATTACATTTCCTAAAAAATTAAAAACATTTTCAACACACCAAGTTTGGACTCTTCCTGGAAATGGCTGAATGAAAATACATAATAAATGTAAAATGTAACGTAGTCAAAGGAATTCAGAAAAATATTCAAGACCACGGGCACTACCCGCTGAGAAATAAAAAAATACTTTTAAGATCCCATGGGAGCCAAAATACAAAAAAAATATCCTAGGATCCCATGGGATCCTAGACGTGGGAGCCAAGTGGAGGGAGGCCTATTTTTAGTTATTTTATAAGAGTAAATATTTTCGAATTCAATTTATATATCATATTAGATGCACTCATAGAACCATTAGTACAGGGGTATAGCCTAGCCGAAAAACTGAATAACTTAAAAAATCTTAAATATTCACAAAAATAATCATTTTGCATACATTTCGTATGGAACTGGTTTTTATTCTGAGGCGGTACGAAGTACGCCGGGTCAGCTAGTAAACAAATAAAAATAAAACTCACATATCTTACAAAAGTGACATTTAATCAATATTAGCCGCCATGTTGCTTCTTTGTAAGAATTACAGTTCACAATACAATTTTGTCACTTCATATTTTTACCGGCACTGGCACACACTTCAAGAGCAGCAATAATAATAACAACCTCTGTGAGGGTCGATGGGTCGAGCTCTCACACAGTCCGTGTCCACGTACTGACACTCAGGGCACGATTGACATGGGTAAGGACAACACAGACCACGCGAGCCGCACATCGAATTCTTCTTTTCAAAGTGGTAGCAACAATTACCCTGTTTAAAACAATTTATGGTCATTTGCTTGTTATATTTTTACTTCTAAAGGCGATATATTCTATCTACGATTGATTGACGACACGTTTGGTCTAGTGGCTAGTAACCTTAGTTGTTAACCAAGCGGTCACGGGTTCGAATCCCGCTAGGGGCAAATGTTTATGTGTTAATATTTTACCTTTGTACTTGAGTCATGGATGGTTTGTATTTATAATATGTATATGTATTTACAAAAAAAAAAGTAATATCAACTGTCTGGTATCCATAATACAAGCATTAAGTTGCTTACTTTGGAACTAGATGGTGCTGTGTGGAATGTGTGAATATATTTATTTATTTATTTATTTATTTATTTACGATCTACAAGATTAAAAGTGTTTTTCAGTTGTCGGTCAATTCGTTCAAAGCCGTTGGCCTGATCTAGTTAATATTAAGATTTTCCATATATATTTTTTTAAGTTCTACAGACAGGTTGATGGCCCACTTGATTGTAGGTGGCTATCGTCGTCTGTAACAAAAGCAACGCCACAGGTGTTGCAATTGAGCTGTCGACATAAGTATGATTAAGAATAAGGGAAAGGGAATTGGGCTCTGGCATCCCTTACTCACTCACCCAAAACCTAACAGCACACGTGCTGTTATTTCACCAGACGAGCTGCCCAAATGACTGAGAAACTCAGTGCGCATAGCCATTACTAATTTTTCTTAATATTAAATGACATTACTAATGGCTGAAGGGAGCCAAGGGAGTTGGGAAATCCTCTTGGATACCCGGCAGTGAAGGGGACACTGCGGGGTTATGCCGGTGGCTGAAGGCCCTAGTATCCTCTAAACAAAACCATTTTAGATGTCATTGCTACAAACACTGAACAAAAATTAGTTTTTATCAATAAGTAATAAAAAAATGTCGAAATCTTGTGAAGGTAAAATGCATTATTTTACACCCCAAGAGTTAATTTACGTTAAAAATACACATTACAAACAAAATGGAAACTTAAATTGTCCTTAAAAAATCTTCCCCAGATAAGAGTAACCTTCCCATTAGCATAAGGAGATAAGTTTCTCGACTCAGGAGCTCGTAAATTAATTAAGTTTCCAGGTAAAAAAGTAGCAAAATCGTAAGACGGAATTCCTATCCAAAAACTTTTCGCATTTCGAGTATTGCTACGCTTTTTGTTAATTACTAAGCTCAAAGAAAAGTTTAAAAGTTTAAATTCCATCCATATTTATTTCACAAGAGACTCCAGAGAGAGAAATTAATTTAGCAGCGTAAAATGTTTTAAATATTACCAACAATGGAATGAAGTTATAAAAAGCATTGGCGGTTTTGTTATTATAGTAGGCAACAGCTTCGTTACTTTCTTCTTAAAACATATAACTTATTTTCTGATTTTTTTATGTTAAGGTCGACAGACAGGCTGACGGTCCACTTGATGGTAGGTGGCTGCTGTCGCCTATAACGATCTGAAAGTCTGACCTTTTGAAATTAACCCTGGATGTGTTGCTATAATTGGCTTAAACTTTTGATAACATTGGCTTTTAAATTTTAATTCTCTGACCTCATTTTTATTTTTATTTTTTTATTATTCTTATTTAATTTTTTTCTCATTATTTTTAGAAACCATAAAATGACACTATTTATCATATAATTTATTTATATTATGTATCGTGGTGTGCTCAGCTACGATTAGCTTGGACACTGGACCTTTTGATTTGTTATTGCTGAATCTATAAATAAATAAATGAATAAACAGCTAAAGCCTCGCAAGTGTATACAGAACAGTCGAAGTGTACGTACATATAGGTGATGTCGTGAAAAATTACAGGTGACAGAGTTGCTACTCAGATCTACTATTGAAAATGTGTATGTAACACACCACGTTAAGTATGAGTGTGAAAATTCACACCGTAGTAAGCTGTGAACTTTTGAAAAAAAAAACAAGGGTTTTCTGTGTGCCGATATTGCAAGGAAAATGTATTTTTCGCGTGTGCTTTATTACGAAAGCGCTTATCCCCGGGATTATGACCCAATCACACAAAACCATATCTTCTATCTTGAAGCCCCAGTCGCAAATAAATCCTACTCTGAACCCTGTTCAAAGAATAAACGTTGCGGTCTGAGAGGCGAGGCGGCCGATGTCAAAAAGGTACAAAACAATCTGCATACCCTTAAATAATTAGTACCTAATATTATAATCTTTGTAATTTAAGGAATCCGGATCCAGGACAAATTAATTAAAATTCTACGTCAACCATAAGCGCTTTTGGTGATTACAATCTGATCTTAATAGAACAAATTAATATTGGTGTTTTTTACAGTTTTCCTAACATATTTGCAACTGGCTAGTGCCCGCAACTTCGTGCGCGCTGTAGTTCCTTTTTTAAAAAATCCCACAGGAAGCTCACGTTTTTTCAGGATATAAAGTATCCTATATGCTAATTCGGGTATAATCAGTGAAAACCGCATTCAGATCGATTAATCCGTTTCTGAGATCAGCGTGCACAAATGCACAAAAAAAACAGACAAACATGCAACATTTATTAAAACTATTTTTAACACAGTGTACATTTTTTTAATATTTAATGAACATACACGGCTCGTTTAAGATTCTATGTTTATTATAATTATGTGTAAAGATAATTTAGACGCATTATATAAATGAACTCTGAAATACTTCATCTTTTTGTGAATAGAAATTTTGAATATGTATATATGCGTCTATCTATGGTTTGGAATTCATTTCAATAACCCTGATCCCAACTTTTTAATGAAATTGAATTTCTCTTCTGTGAGATGGAGAGCATTTATTCGGCTTTTTGCTTTGGCTTCTGAAAGTAGGTACATTGCGTGGGAATCCATTCAGGTGGCGATCTTTCATATTTCCATTTTTTATTAACATCGAATGGATTGGAGGAAATAAATAGAGAAATCGTTTCATTTTAAAAACAAATAATGTAAAAGGAAATCAGTGTGTTTGTGTGACAATATTTCTTTAAGAAAAATGTTGCATTAGTACAGCACAAAGTAAAACTATTCAAACTTTTGAAGAGTGGGAAAAATGTGAACAATTCTAATGAACACCGAATTAAAGATATTGTTCATTGTTTCCTTAATTATATTATGTGCCCCACGTACCTTCTACTCGCTATTCATTTATGTTTGACTGACCTATTTCCAGCGTCATTTTGTTTAGTCTCCTAGAACTTAGAAAAACGTCAGTGAATTAGTTACTTAGTATTGTTTTGTTTGATAAAATAGTTTATTTTTTTATTTTTAATAAATCGTCACTAGACTATTAGTAAGAATGGTTTGATTGAGATACATTATGTCCATTGTGTTAAAGAATGTATATAAAAAAATATTTTTTCGTAAAATTAGTCTGCTTTTACATTATTGATTGCAAAAGATTTTATTATTGAAGCACCACTAGCACATTGCAAATTACAACAAAAATACAGGAAGGCTTTTAACAGCTTTCATTTATTTGTGGAAATATGCTTTTATTAGGTTAAAATTTTAAATATATTTTTTTAAATAGGTAAACATGTTTAAATACACGAGAAAAAATGTAACGTTTCAATTTATCATATATCGAGGTAAAAGTTGTTGTGTAATTTTGAAATTTATCAACTTAATACCTGTTCATCTTGAGAATGATATTTGGAGACTTCTTCTGTTGGGTCACGGCAGTATGTGGAACAAACGAAAGGCGTTTTACGAGGCCTAACGCCTACAGCCACCTCACAGGCACGTTTCATAAGCAATGTTGGTTGATTGCGCTGAAACAAGAGAGAATTCATTCAACTCATAAACCACTAAAAATATAATGAATACATTGGGTAATAAACAATTTTAATTAAAAGAAGCGTTACTTCTTTTAGACTCTTAAGATATTTAATAATAATGAGTTTCCTCACATAAGAATACCACGAAGGAAACTTTGTAAAGTGTTAGGAGTATATGATGGCTCCGATAACAACCTTCAAAATGGTCTTATTCACACTACACTGCTTAATCGTCCAATATATCCTCGAGTGAAACTTCTATTGGGTGTTTCTTCAAATATCTACATCCCAAAACCGGCTCTTCTTTGCATGGTACTTTCACTGGATCACACACTTTAACCGGAGCTGTGCACACATCGCACTCAATAGACACATCCTGTGGACATCGCTTTAGGAAATTTGTAGTGCCCATCTGCTTCGAGTGCTCCTGATCTTGCATTCCGTTACGCTTGAATGCAGAAACCGGTAGCTGGCTGACCTGCAATCGACCACATAATTCCTGTTTAACTTGGCTATGTACATTATATGAATTATTTTTTTATATCTAAAAGCCAAAATCTTATTGGATCTATTGACAAGACATAACCAAATTTGCCGTCGGTCTCGGCAAATTTGGTTCGGCAAAACAAGTCTCGGTTCTTGTTAAAGGAGATATTTTCAACTTCATTAAGGTGCTGGTTTCATTTTTATATTTTTTTAAAGTTCAAACAGTGATATCTTATATATCTTATATTATTCTAAAGTCTAAAATAAATGTTTACGCACCCGTCATCGCTTCTTAGCAACAACGGCCAACTTCTTGTTTGGTTTAGCAGCGATGAAAATCGGGTAGTCGCTCCACATAGCGTTATGCCAACTCTTACGGATGTATGAAATGCCACCACTCTCAGCATACTTTTGGTCCTGAATCCCGTTTCTCTTTAATGCAGACGATGGCAGAGGATCTACCTGTCGGGCACATATGCTTTCCCATAAACCTTTATAACGTTCTACTAAACGTCTTCTTAACACTTTTTCTCTTTCTTCTTTTTAATGGGCAAATTTTCATGTGTAATTTTTGAGAACAATTTCCGCATAGGCTCGACAGCAGTGTGTACTAAGCATGATCCATCTCTATTTTCGCACGCACAAATATATCTGATGGCACCTTTGTATCCATGCAACTGGTCCTGCATTCCATTACGTCGATAAGCGGACATGGGTAGGCTACCATGTCGCGTAGGAACATACCGTTCCTGAAACCAACAATGGATTAAAAATAAAAACGCCGTTGGTTTCAGGAGACGGTCGCCATTAAAACAACGCAATATTAGGTACAAGACGGAAGGCAAATTTGAGTAATCTTGTGCAAATTATCATAGCAGAGAAAATAATTGAAATATGAGTTTCTTAATTGATCAATGAACCTCCATTCTGCATTTACTTGAAATGAAGCTTTTACTTTTTTACTATAATAGGAGACGATGCAATCAAATCTTTCTTGCTTGCTGCAAATATTTTCATACAAACTTTATTGGACTAAAATCATTATAAATATGCGTTACTTTGCACCTTAGTTGTTGTTTCGAAACCCTTAACAAACCTTAACAACGCCTGATAATACAAGTATTTAATACAAGAGCGATACCGATTTGGTACAAAATGTCGATACACAAAACCGATATAATATGATTCGGTACGTATGTCGGTAATATGTATGTGTTATACGCATAAAGGTATTTTATAAGATTTGCCGTCAAAAATGTTCTCCAGTTTATATGGTCCGATCGCAGTGTGCTTTGTTACTATTAAACTATTGAATTTTTAAATAATTGTGCCATGTTCTATGCGAAATAATGCCATTTATACAAAATAATGTTTTTTTTTTATTAAAGCGAAAATGAGGCTTATGATGGAACGAGCTCACCCAGAAAGTGCCTATTCACTCGAACTTTGCAAAGATTTGGCTCTGCATCTTACCTCTGAGATAACTTGAAAGTAGTAGGTAGCATAGTTGTAATATTGTCCAATAAAGTTTATATTAAATGGGAGATAAGAGTTGTAACAATTAATAAAAAGTTTAACTTACAATGCGTCCGTCCTCATATCGATAACAGGGTATAACATATTTGGTCTTAACAGGCTTGCAAGGAGGTTGACAGCATTTGGTACAGCTCGGTGTTTCAAGACAAGGTGGTGGAGCTTTAGATCTGCTACATTGTTTTTCTTCGTGAAAATCTCTTTTTTTCGGTGGTGCTTCGCAACAATAAACAACTTGACCTCTTGGACATCTTGGCAAACATGGCAAACATAATGGTGGTTCTTCGAAACATCTTTCCCTCTGACAAGCGACCAAAACGGGCGTCACCTCGTTCTCTCCACAATCCATTGCGTAACAGCATTCCATGTTTTTGATATTTAAAAAATATACTGTTTTTCTTGATATTTTTTTTATAAATCACTTAATAACACTTTTAAATTTAGCAAAAAAAATTTTATACTATAATTGAATTTTCTATTTGTCACTAAAATTTTGAAATATTTTATTGATTACTGATTTCTTTTTAAATTCGTTTTATCTGACAGTTAAACTTAATGTTTTCCACCAAAAAGTTATAGGTATCCAAAACGTCGTTTTAAAAGGATATCTGGAAACGATCCAATGGTTAGCTTCAAATGTATATAAAGTATCGTCACTTGCTGTACATCTTGTAGCTAGACTGCGAACAAAATTCTAAAGCAAAAGCTTTCCCAAGCATTTGCAAACATTTGCCGGCGCCGCCTCCTTGTCGGCGACGACTCGAAAATGCAATTTTCCCAATGCAAATCGAACGTCCCAGACAGATTTAATGCCTTTTACTTGCCGATTCCGCTCATCATTTCCGTAAAAAAATGGAAGTGGCTTTTGTAAACAGTTATATTCATCGATTACTTTGTAAATGAATGAAATATTTGCGATATCGTTCGATTGAATATCACAGTATAATTGTTTAATATAGTTAATGGATTCTTAATTGATATATATGGCAAAAACGTCTGCAGTTTTATCATAAGCTTATCATATCATAAATTATATCGTAAGGTGGATAGACCACGTAATAAGGGTCGCGGGTCGACGGAGGATCCAGCTGCTTCTGACCGGTCCTATTGGTAAGTTACAGGGGAGGACTGTGTCCATGAGTGAATTTCCTGCGGCTGAGATGACGATTATAAATTAAATAACAATCTCATTTATCTGTATTTATATAGGAAAGTCGTAATAATTACACATTTTATAACTAGAGCACGTCAGGACCGATTTTTATTATCTTTGATTTGTTAATTTTGTCTCCGCCCCGAATAACAGCGAATAACTATTAGAACATCGGAAATTTTCATCCAAAAAAAAAATTATAATTAAATAAAAAAAAAACGAGTGTGCTTATGACCACACGACTGAAGTGAAACTTCTTTCGCTCCATCTGTATGTATATATATATATATGTGTGTACAATATATACATGTATACACATATACATATATTAATTTTCTACAAATATTTAAATTTATTTCATGTTTTCATTGGTAAATTAATATTTTTGCATAGATCTTCTATTTTTATTCATCATTTTCATTATTGGATACATCAGTAATTACTGTGGTTGATTGTAAAACCGAGACAATAGGCTTATGGTATGAGAAATAAGATACATAAATTTTCGAATTAAAACGGAACGTATTTGGCTATGAGAGGAAGAGAGAAAGAAAATGTGCGCGCGCACTGCTGTCTCTTGCTTATATCCCCCACATAACTTCCGTTCGCCTTGCCCGATCACACTTTTCGTAACGCTTACGTCACGCGTTCGCCAGCTTACTCCCCAAGTCAAGCGTGCGTAAAGAAGTTTCACTTCAAAAATTTCATACATTTTGTATCGAACGGGTTTTTATTCTGAGGCATTACGAAGTTCGTCGGGTCAAGTAGTATAGTAATAAAAACGAGATTGTTTTTCGCACATTTCGTACGAAATAAAATTGTGTGAGATGACTACTAAACCGTTTTTGGTTACAATATTAATAAATACAGTAATAATTTTAATATTATTTTTAATATTAATACAACACTAAAAAATAGTTCATAAAATGAATATAAAGCACGGAGAGAAAACGTACACTGTACCTGCTACCAGTATAGGTAGTACGTTACATCACAAAGGATTAATCTCTTACCTACGAACGAAATAAAGATAAGAGACGTAACAATTGCTTCTAATAATACAACCAGGAGAAAGGCGATTATTTCCAATCGACTTAATCCTTTCACTGTACAACGGTGTATTCGATACACGTGTACGTTTCCACTTTAGCGAGGTACTTGAATACACTATTAGAGATATTTACTTTCGTTAGATTGTATCTGTAGCTTTAGCTGGTACGAATCCAGTGTCACCTATACCTCTTCGCGTGGGTATTGCCTGGGTGTCTCCGGGCAATCCCTATCTTTGGCAATAGCCTAGCCAGTAATGGCTAGGCTGCCCTGGGGGTGGATCGGTGTTAGGTGCCTCGGCAGAGATCGGTTCACCCCGCTCACAGGGCAAGGAGGCATCGGGGAGATTTAGTGGGTATTCCCAGTGCCGCTAACATCAGGTGCTGGGCGACCCCCACATATTCCCCCCCCCCCCACATATTCCCTACCGCTGGCTAGGCGGTAGGGAATCTGTAAGCGGATTTCTCCTCGTAAAAAAAAAACCTACACCTACTCGCAGTGCCGAGTATCCAAATGTATTTCCCAACGATAAAAAAAGGGGCCTACAAAGTCCTGTAGTTGTATTGTTTCTAGAAAATCACAACACAACGGTATATCTAACGAGCGCTCCCTGGAATGTCTTCAACGGAATCCTCCACAGAGATCTTAGAATTCCATTCGCAGAGAGATGCTTCTGACAACGTCTTAAAAATATAAGAAAACATCTTGGAACATTTTAATGAGGAAGCGAAAAATTGCTCATATGATTTATCACCACCGCAACATGAAAAAGAAGCTACCACAAGACATTCTAACACCCGTTGCTCATTAGTAATATATGGATATGCCATCCAGACATACCCAATACATGTCGCTACGTAAAAAGTGTTGAAAGCTAATACCCCTTTAGAAGCAGATTGCATAAAATGAAGGCAAAAAAATTATTTTAAACTTTATCCTAACATGACCGTCAGCGCACTTCATATCTAAAAGTCTAGTATTTCTTTCATTTTTAGCCACCCTACCATCAAGTTGACCAACTACTTGTCTAAATTAGTAGAAAGTATATGAACAGACGAAGATATGGCGAAGATAATCCCGACTAAAATATGGATAACACAAAGGAATCCAAACACAAACAAAGGTATAAATTTATTACTGCATGAATTTTTAATAAACGTACTAACACGAACTGGGAAAAGGTATGTTTTTCATGTGAAAAATATAAGAATGTCTATCGATATTATTTACATAAAGGAAGGTTCATTTTAACGAGTAATGTTGGGAACGAATAGGAAAGTGTGCATGGATGTTTATGTTTATATGATCACACTTTTGTCAATGCAGGAGTTCATTCGAGTGATTTATAGCCTATTTCACAAAGAGGGTTTATGGGAACCTATTTGTCGAGACGTAATAAATATATCTTTCTGTATTTGATATAGGAGTGTCTATTGAACTCTTGGATTTGTGATCAGACATTATGGCAAACTTGATTTAAGGTTTTCACGAAACTTTTTTGTCTGATTAGAAAATCCGATTTTTCCTAAAATCACCACCATCTAAAATTGAAAAAAGAAAAAAATACTTGAACGACGAAAACTTATTGAACGAGATTATAATAGGTTTAAGTATTTCGAAAAATGAAAATTGCTGTTTCCAGTCCAGAGCGTTTGAGAGAAGAAAACAATAATGGACATCCATAATTTACCCTCGTGCCATTATAATGTAGGTAAAAGCTCATAATGGCTACAAAAACATTGTAATAAAAGACGAAGGTCGGTAAACGAATACCAATGTAACGGTCTAATTTATTGAGAAAACACAAAGAGAGATATTCAATACGGTTGGAGGCGAGGAAACTATTGGAGTTTACGATACGACATGAAATAGATAAAATGCTAAAATGTGACGAACGCGAAAAGCGATACGGTATTATAACGAGCAACGGTATCTGTCAATAGGTGAGATTTTGTGTTCTCCCATTTATGGTTCGTAACAAAGAGGAAAGATGGAGGGACATCGAGTAATAACCTCAGTAACCTTACACTTTATGTACCACACCACAAAGAAGATATAACGAACTATTCAAAAGGAAATGACACCTCGGATTTTATGAAAGCCGCGTTTCCTCGTGGAATCACTGTGCATTATACGAAGAAAGCTTTTGTTATGAAATGTCTTATATTTTTTTTTTAAATTTGCATTTCGAAGAAATTATGTTTTTTGTTAATGTACTTAGATATTCAACGAGACCATCGGATGAGTTATTAGTGTACTTGACTTTACGTTTACGCTGCACGGCACGAGCGAGTGAAGTTAGTCATATGTAGGTAGGTATTTGGGAGAATTATAGTGGTCTCAACTTACTATAATGGTAGAATTGGTTGACTTTGGTTTAGATTTAGAAAGTCGTAGCGGGGAACGCTGCGTGTCGCAGTCATTTAAACAGTAATTTTCTGGAGGCAGTAACTATCCCCTTATGCCTCGGTCACACACAGCGAATATTCGCTGTATGTGACAGGCTATTCGCTGCGAATAGATTCATTCGCCGCGAGTTGAATTCGCCACGAGAATTCGCTGTGTGTGACAGGGTACTCGCTACGAATCGCCATTTCATATTTCAATTTGCGCACCAACAGACTGTCAAAATTCGCGTGTATAAGCTCGCTGTGTGAAAGGCAGGCAGCGAATTGTCGCTGCGACTACTATTCGCAGCGAATGCATTCGCGGCGAGTATTCGCTGTGTGTGACCTAAGCTTTAAAGAAGACCACTGTGAAATAATAGCACCTGTGCTGTTGTGTTTCGACGAGTGAGAAGGGACGCCAGAGTCGATCTTAAGGCGTCAGTCTATCGGTGCAAAACTACGAATCAGAGTCGAAAAAAACCGTGCGCGTGGGGAGCACCTCCGCTGACATCCTGCGTTATAATACTCGTAATTTATCAATAGAATCTTGCTCTACTTATTGCTTTTAATATTTTACTAGAATTTTTTAATTTTATGTTATTGAAAATACCCAATTTTCAACATTTCTAAATATATTATACATGCATTGTTATGCTATAATAGTTAATCCAATAAATAGATACAGTCGGCGCGCTAGCTCCAAGAAATTTTAGAAATGTTAGAATGTTAGAAATGTTAGAAATTTTAGAAGTTTTAGAAATTTTAGAAGTTTTAGAAATTTTAGAAGTTTTAGAAATTTTAGAAGTTTTAGAAATTTTAGAAATTTTAGAAAGGGACTTAGAAAGAGAAATTTTTTAATTTCATGTTATTGAAAATACCCAATTTTCAACATCTCTAAATATATTATACATGCATTGTTATGCTATAATAGTTAATCCAATAAATAGATACATTCGGCGCGCTAGCTCCAAGAAATTTTAGAAATGTTAGAAATTTTAGAATGTTAGAAATGTAGAAATTTTAGAAGTTTTAGAAATTTTAGAAAGAGACTTAGAAAGAGAATTTTTTAATTTCATGTTATTGAAAATACCCAATTTTTCTAAATATATTATACATGCATTGTTATGCTATAATAGTTAATCCAATAAATAGATACAGTCGGCGCGCTAGCTCCAAGAAATTTTAGAAATGTTAGAAATTTTAGAATGTTAGAAATGTTAGAAATGTTAGAAATTTTAGAAATGTTAGAAATTTTAGAATGTTAGAAATGTTAGAAATTTTAGAATTTTAGAAATGTAGAAATTTTAGAAGTTTTAGAAATTTTAGAAAGAGAAATTTTTTAATTTCATGTTATTGAAAATACCCAATTTTCAACATTTCTAAATATATTATACATGCATTTGTTATGCTATAATAGTTAATCCAATAAATAGATACAGTCGGCGCGCTAGCTCCAAGAAATTTTAGAAATGTTAGAAATTTTAGAATGTTAGAAATGTAGAAATTTTAGAAGTTTTAGAAATTTTAGAAAGAGACTTAGAAAGAGAAATTTTTTAATTTCATGTTATTGAAAATACCCAATTTTTCTAAATATATTATACATGCATTGTTATGCCATAATAGTTAATCCAATAAATAGATACAGTCGGCGCGCTAGCTCCAAGAAATTTTAGAAATGTTAGAAATTTTAGAATGTTAGAAATGTTAGAAATTTTAGAAATGTTAGAAATTTTAGAATGTTAGAAATGTTAGAAATTTTAGAATTTTAGAAACGTAGAAATTTTAGAAGTTTAAGAAATTTTAGAAAGAGAAATTTTTTAATTTCATGTTATTGAAAATACCCAATTTTCAACATTTCTAAATATATTATACATGCATTTGTTATACTATAATAGTTAATCCAATAAATAGATACAGTCGGCGCGCTAGCTCCAAGAAATTTTAGAAATTTTAGAAATTTTAGAATGTTAGAAATGTAGAAATTTTAGAAGTTTTATAAATTTTAGATATTTTAGAAATTTTAGATATTTTAGAAATTTTAGAAACAGACTTGTTTTTTAGAATTAGTTTTAGTTAATTTAGAATATAGAAAAGTTGCTAGCAGATTATCGATATTATTATTGTGAATAAGGTTGTGTTCATTTTTATTATTAGAAATTGAGATGATATTACATGATTGAAGACTTTTTTTGAGCGGAACCCTGTGCCAGGAGCCTTCACTCTTCCATAAAAGCTAGTAATAATATATATACCTAATTTTTTTTATAATTATTATAACATATAATATAATATAATATAATATAATATAATATAATACAGTATAACATATACGAATATAATGCTTATGATATTTGACTTGCATTTCCTTTTTTTAGACAAGCATATCTTTTTCCATTATGACCCAATAATAATATATAATAATATAACAAAAACTAACTAACTACCAAAAAGTTCGAAAATAATGTTGAAAATAAATAAAGTAAAGCAACTTTCGATATGCTAACAGAAGCGCAAAATCTCTGAGAGTGAGCGAGACAAAGATATTTGTTCGATCGCAAAAAACATGTAAAAATTTAACACGGAACACACGTCTGAACGCAACGACCGCTCACCGGTCACTGAGGAGTTTGATTGCCGGTATTTTCTTATCAATAAAATAATTACTTTTCTTAATTTTTATACAGAAACCATAGCTTTTTATTGTACCTAAACACTTGTCCTTTATGATAATAAATGTTAATTTCTAATTGTTGTTACGTAACTATGTTAAAAATGAAAAAAAAAATTAGTGAAAAATTTGATAAAAGACAATATTTAACGTTCTTACTTAAGAACATGAATTAGTTTTGCAAAAAAATAATCAGATAAATTTAAGGACGACCACATAAGAAAACTTCATATCTGAATAGATTTTCTAATTTATCATTAGTTGTTATGTCATTGGTCCGTGAACATAGCTCAACATACTGTAGGGCTTGGCAGAGCTGTGTTTAACTCCATTTTTACCTAATATATACCCTATAAACAAACGCTTAAAAAATACTTAACTATTAAACATATTATAAATTTTTCTTGGTTATAAAAATATTTCTAAGTTTTTCCTAAATTAGTTTGAAAACAATGTTATAAGCAGCGCCAAAAATTCGATGAGAGTCAATTTTTAACGGTCCGCAGCCTTAACGTATAAATCTTAAAAAATAGTGAAATTACTCTTATGCAAACTGAACATTTTTATATATGAAAAGATTATTATTCATTATTTTTTCAAATACACAGTCACAATGTTTTTAATAATGCTAACATTATAAATGAATACGAAATTATAAAGACAAATTAAGTACGAAAACCCAAATAAACATTAAGGATTTTCAAAACAAAAATACCTGTGTATTTAAATTAAAGAAGGAAAATAAAAATTACCTCGCTTCTACATGAACGAACTCGCGTGGTTATAATTTAGCTTTAATAAAGCCTTAATTGGAACGTTCATTATTTTAGAAGTTGTCCCCATAATGAAGTAATTACGAATCATATTTGTTAATTAACATAAACATTATGTTTACAGTCCGGGAGATTTATGTAATATATTTATCTATTTCTAGATCTATTCTATTCTTATTTTGGTGTGAGACTTTTACTGTTTTTTTATCGCATACCAAAGTAATGAAGTATTTTCCCGGGAGGGTTTACCGTAACTTTGATGTGGGGTTTGCCTACATCAAAAAGAGGTTTCACGCCGTTTTCTTCATGGTCATCGGCACCGCTGCGACCCCCTACTTGTAAAGGTCCATAGGGGACAAGAACCATTTTTCATTTGGTAGGGCAATCATTGTTTTTCCTCCAGAACTCATACTATACACTATATGTATGTATGTACTATATGTATGTAACTGTATGTACTATTGCATTTATATACAAACTGTATAGTTATTTGTAAAAATAAACCCTTAATGTAGGTTAATGAGCCACAATGTTGGTATTCCTTGATTAAAAAATTAAAAAAGTTATAAAAATTAAAAAACCTTATGCCTTAAAATTAATTACCTGTTAAATCTGTTAGTAGTAGACAAGTGGCAAGAATGGCAGTGACCAATTCTTTAAACTTATCAAATTATTAGTGTACTTACACCTAGTGACAGTATCTACTCGAACCTACCACCAGAACTGTTTCAAATATCAAAATATTTTAAACAGATACATTATAAAAATCATATACTTTATATAATAATTAGATTGTTACGAAAATGAACCAAACTCAATGTGATATTCTGTAGAGATGTTTTTTGTACAAATAAATAAAGATTATTATTGTTATTATTATATTGAAAATTGACCACAACAACATATTGATAAAGCATTTTGTTTCTACTGATTTAATGTTTTTTTTTTTCATTTATCTTTATTACCTAAAATTAATTTGTTTGTTATGCACAGAGGTTGTTTCTTGGAAAATTATTAGAAAACTTAATTAACTATTTTTCCATTTAATTATACCTATGTATTATGAATAAATTAATTTAAATTATTCTACTTTTCAAAATATGTATCCAAATTGAAAATAAATAAATTAATCTGCGTAAGATACGACGAAACAAAATGTCACTTTATCATTAATTTTAAATTTTTGCTGTTAATATTATATATATAAATAAAATTCGGGTAGGTACTTAGACAATGAAAATCTTATTATTATGAAATGACCACATCATCACAAGAACCTACTACTAACTTCTTCTTCTTCTTAGGTTTAAATGGCAATGCGGCTCATTTTAAAATGGCCATTATCTGCCAGTGTCAAGTTAATTCGTAATTCGTAATAATTCGTAGTAGCAATTCGTAATACCCTTTTTTATTTTAAAAAAAAAAAAATTGAAATTAAAGTCAAAAATAGCAAACCCGATACTAGGCAGTCAAGTCAAGTCCTACTACTAACTTGTATTTTTACCAAGATTTTGTATTTACAAACTTTTTTTTTTTTTATAAGAGATGGGTTAGCTCTTGACCAACAACCAGCCATGTGGCAAGTATGAGGCCTAAGATGGAGCGAGCTCACCCAGAAGATGCCTATTTTAATTATAATTTTTATTATAACTTTTACAAAGAACCAAATGCTTTCTAAGTGCAAACATTATACAAATACATTTAGGTGCGAGAGTAGGTACGGTAAACAAAAGAGGAAATACAATTCACTTTTACGTGCTAGCTGACCCTTTAATGTCGAAAAAGAGAGAAGTTCAAACCGGAAGATTTATGTTTTCTGTAGAAAAAAGGGGGCTTTTTCCGAGGTAAATGAAAACTTTTTCTGTGCCGTTGTTTTTTCACTAATTGCAATTTCGCTCTTTAGTGCACGAGATAAAATATTATTTCGCCCGGTATCCAGCCAGTACGTAAAAGCAGTCTGAAAACAGTGTATTTACTATGAGTTTATGCAAACTAACTATATGTACTTATACTCGAACTGTTCATTTCATATTTGTGAAGCATCTCAGTTTAACGTTAAATTTAGAGGAACATGATAATATTAATTGTTAGCTTTTGTGAATTTACTTACATGATGAGGGTAGATACGGAACGAGAGGCCAACGTGTATTGACATGTTCGTTATTTCGAGCCGTCAGTCTATGATAAGTCGTCGTAGAGACGAGTCGTGATCGGAAGTAAATTATTATAATAAATAAGAATAACTGAGTGTGGAGTGCGAGGCTAATGAATAATTACTATTATTATTAATGGTGCGGTGGAATAGTGAGAATAAATATATAATTGAAATGTGTCCACCTAATATTGAGTTTTATTCAAGGCAACCCTTCTGAACTCTAATATAATTTAGTTTAAAACTATATTTTATTCTAAAAATTTACTCGTTACATGCTTGTTTCTTTTTTGGTTTGTTTTAGAACAACTTTTTATGTAATCCTACGAACACTTCCAGGTTTTATTTGTAGGTTATATTTGATTTTTCCATTACAATTTATTGTAACTGTTATCTCTTTGGAATTGAAATTTAATAGGTTTATTAATTTTATTATTATCAAATTAAGAAATAGCTGGGACAGAAAGTTTTTGAATACAAACCACAGCAAGTGCAGTAGCATAACACTCCGTATTTGCGTCGGGGTGTCGCGGCTTAAAAATGCATAAGTAAAGGAAAAATAGGGATAGGAAGCTAGCATCCCCTTGTCCCATACCAAGACACAACACCTCTGATGTTATCCGTACTAATATTATAAATGCGAAAGTTTGTATGGATGTATATATGGATGTTTGTAACTCTTTCACGTAAAAACTACTGAACCGATCACCATGAAATTTTGCATACACGTTGTCTGGGACACCATTCATCCAGACATAGGGTACCATTCATCCAGAAAGCGGACGAAGTCGCGTGCACCAGCTAGTAATAATATACCTATACCTATGACGCCAAGTTTGGTCTAGTGGCTAATAACCCTAGCTGTTAACCTAGCGGTCGCGGGTTCGAATCCCGCTAGGGGTAAATGTTTATGTGTTAACATTTACCTTTGTACCTGAGTCATGGATGTTTTGTATTTATAATAATATGTATGTATTTACAAAAAAAAAGTATTGTATGTAGTATATCAACTGTCTGGTATCCATAATACAAGCATTAAGTTGCTTACTTTGGAACTAGATGGTGCTGTGTGGAATGTGTGAATATATTTCACAGTCTGTAATAAGGTAATATTACTACCCAGTAGTCTATAACGTGTGCTCGCTGCGACCGCAAAAGTTTAAACGATGTTTTATTATTTATATGAAACAAACAAGGCTTCCGAACATTACTGTTGTTCGTTGACATTCTCTAGCATTTATATGGCGTGACAAAGACTTCCCACAAGTTCTAGGAGCACGCGACAACTCTTAGAAGTTTGTCGACATAAATCGCACTAACTTTACAAACTTTCATGAAGGAACTACCGCTGTATGACTAATTATGACCGCTGGAGCAGAATTTCCACTATCATGACTTCTAGGAGATTATTTTGATTCCATTTTAATGTTGCTTGAATTTTTGCTTATGAAATTCAAAACAACTCGAAGATTAACAACTGCTTTTGTTACATATAACAAAGAGACACAAAATACCTATTCATGGATTACTAGCTGGTGCCCGCGACTTCGTCCGCGTTCTGGATGAAAGGTACCCTATGTCCTTTCTGGTGTCGTACGTGTATGCCGTACGTGTAGACAACGTGTATGCAAAATTTCATGGTGTTCGGTTCGTACATCTATCCATATGTCCATACAAACTTTCGCATTTATAATATTAGTACGGAAGTACGGATAATACTGACACATGAATTTTATTGATTTTTTCATATAGTCTTCATCACATTGATACCATCGAGGTTTATTAATAATTTATAATAAATAAGCATCATAAGTAGATAAAATGGAGAAACAATTATAGGATTTCGGTTGTGATTGAATAACAAATATGGCCGTACCGCAGCCTAAAAGGAAAATCTACCAGCGTGTATACGACTGTATAATGTACACACATTAGGTATTAATGGATTCAATTATTCACTTTATGAAGCAATTACTGGCTTTGGTCGTGTAAAATTTCATATGAAATTATTCATAAACTCAATTTGTTTTATGTAGTAGATATACCTAATAATAATCCTATCTATTATTAGTAAAAAATTCTAAGTCTCGCAAGCGCTGTTCTTCCACTGCAAAAAGTTGCGAGTTTTCATATAAAACCAAGTCTCAGTTTTTTTTAGTTAGTGTCTTAATATCTGAAAAGATACAGAGGTTTCGGTTACGTTACATTACATGACATTACATGACAGTGTCGCGAGTTCAATGGTTTTATCCCATCTCAAAAATGCCCAATGGCGCCTAAAGTTTCACTTCAAAAATTACTTCAATACAAAATGAAAACAATAAAAATTCAGAATTCATTTTTGTCAGTAACAGTTAAAATTTTAGAAAATCACGACTCACTAACGAAATGACAGTTTGCGGGATACACTGAAAAATTTAGCGAGCAAGCCACAGGCAAATACTAATAAATGAAATATGAGACAGTTATACGATTGAAAATTGTATCCAATTCAATTTCTAGGAACAATAGGAGTTATTTGTGCAAAACACAAAGCAATATTCTTTTTTGCATTTTACTCGAATATTTTATAACTTTTAAACAGCACTTATTCATAAAATTTATTAGTAAGTATAATAATAATAATATTAATTTTTATTTATCAATTAACAAATCCATAAACATGTGCATTGCAAGTCCCATTTTGAAGGTTGAGTATTAGCGTCTAAACCAGGCCGAGCCTTTATCTTAGACGCTAGTTACTTCCAGTGACAATATTTCCACTTAAGACAACAATTTACTTACAGAAATTTTACACACATTTTAGACATTTGAGGGTAATTTCAAAATAAAAATAAAACTTTAAAATTCATACAATTTATTTTAAATCATCTTGAAATGCAAAAGAATTTTTGTTACAATGTTTGAATATATTTTATTCAATCACTGATTTTATGAAACTTCCGCATAGATTGATTTTGTTTTGAATAAATATATTCCTTGAAATCTTAGTCCGGACATATTATAAACAATAATAGTTCCACTTCTTAGGAAGATTAGTAGTAATAGGTTCAAAAATAGGTGACTAAATATACACATATTGAATACACATATTGAAAATATAACGTTTTCAATTTGCTGTATATATGGAGAATAACAGAAGACATAGAAACCCATTTAATTCCGAAATAGGGTACCCTCGCCTAATCTGGGCATTATGTTGTCTTCTTCCGTTTTACACACTCGACACTTACCTAAAATGGGTCATTATTGATCTTCCTATGCAAACACCGCTACGCTTAATTTTAATTAATTCAAAAATATTCACTCATTAAGTCCTTATACTCAGTAATTTTAATTAAAAAAATAAAACGGGAATTTAATTAGGGACTTTTAATTACGCTTTGAACTGTTTCTTATAACATTTTAAGGGAAAATAATATTTAGTATTGGTTCTTTAGTTACTTCTCAAAACAAGGCATCTCAAGTGGAAGTACCTACCTCATAAGCTTCGTAATTTTATCTGTATTTGTAAGTGTATATTTGCATATTTGCAAAAAATAATGTTTTTGGTAGTGATGTAGTAAATACGATAAAAAAATATTAATTTTATCTACTAATCCTTCGATATTACAATTACTTTAATGCTAAAGTTTGTAGAGATAGTTAAGGATCGTTATGCAAAAACTAATTAAACGATTTTGATGAAACATTACAGTACATAAAAATACTGTTTATATGTAAACTCGACAAATAAAGTGCTTTATCACCCTAAGATTGAACATTCTTTGTATGTTGTAGAATGATAAGGTCTGTTTTCCTTTGAAAATTCAAAGTGTCAATTTCTATTGCTATCTTTATTAGCGATGACAAATTATGTCAATCAGTAATCAATACCTATTTCAAATCTAAGCGTAGCGAATTTTGAAATGAATGGAATTTGTTCGAAACTGATAAAGCACTTTTCTTGTCTGATTTACATCGCAATAACACGTAGCTATAATTTATGAAGATATAAGGACGAAGTCGCAAGAAAAAGCTAGTTGGAAACATATTTTAAAAAACTTTGAAATCGTTATAATAAAGAATGCATTATAGTCTGGAAATGGTAGCCATTGAAATAGTGGAAAATGGAAGATTCAAAAAGCGTTTCCCCTTCTAATTATATTCCATTATTTCCACTGAGGACAATAAATTCCAAATGGAAAAAAGTGATTTTGTAATTTTCTCTTTTGTTACGACTATAACAACGTTCGGTTACATTTTTAACAATTGTTACAACAATTTAAACTATGTTTTCTATGTAGTATAACCACTTTTTTTTTAACTCTCTTTATTTTCAATCTGTTCTGGAAAACATTCAGCAAATGTTTGGGCAAAGTAAGCTGGTTATGAAGGGCATTAGTCCATTAACATATGCCCAAATTCTATTTCACTACCCTATAGATCTCCATGGGTTTTTCTCTTGAGACGAGTGAATTTGGTGTCACTCTGCAGTAGTTGCATCGCCAACAAGCTCGGGTGGTTCTTTATTCTTCTTTTGTAACTATTCATAATGTGTTTAAAAAACACATCATGAATAACCACTTATAGTATAACTTATAGTACGGCTTATATAGTATAACATAATATCTCGAAATGAAGTCGAAGGAATCTTCAGTATTGCGTAACCGAACCGGGGAGCTCACAGATCTTGGCAATTTTTCAAGGTGAACGTTAGACCACTTGGCGAACGGATGAGTGCACTCAACAACGCTATCCGCATTTAAGTGGTCATGCAGTTTCCCAACATTTATTCATCCTTTTAGTTTTTATGGGAAAATCTAAAGGTGTGATCTCGATGTTCATTCAGAAACTGTCTCAGAAACTGTCTTTAAATTTTTCAAAATTGGATTCATTGCTGCCAATTCTAAATGAACTTCCTTGTTAGGTGATTTCAAAGAATACACCTATTCATGGTTATGGTTCATATAATATTTTCATTTAAATTTACTACGAGTATTTAAATTGTGATCGAGTCAATAAAATAGCAATTAAATTCAGCAAAAGAAATTTTTAATTAACTATGGAAATAGTTATTGAAAATTATAGAGAATATTATGTAATCATCTACGCTACTGCTAAAAGTGAAAAAGTTTGTTTACTTGATTATCTTGATTTTTACGTTCTCACTGGTTTAAACTGACAATTAAACCAGTGAGCATTGAGTATCACCCGATCGATATAGAATACAATTATGTAGTCTCAATACGCAACATAGGTTCTCCAGTTCACCAAGGCAAAGGTAACCGGAGAGCACATCTGATTTGAAATGCGGTGAATGAAACAAATTTTAAATTGGCGAGTTCGTCCCATACATATTCAGCCGGTGGAAGAGACGCAGTGCGGAAAACTTTTGGCACTCTCGCTTGCATAGAAAAAAATGAAAGTGCCTCGAGAGTCGCGCTCTGGATAATGCAGCAACATAACACGTGCTATCTTACTCCGACCTACATCTGCGACATCTTAATATGCCGCATTTAATTTGCTTAAAAAGAACCCCTTTCACTGGTTTACTTTCTGCGGATATAGTTCAAGGGAACCTAAGCCTTGTGTCGCACGTTTTAGAGGTTATTGCGCAGCTTCGTTTTAGTCGCTCGAGACCATTAATGTTTCTATCTCATGGGTAAAATGTGTACAAATGAGATAAAATAGATGATGAATAAAACAATGACAAAATACTTATATTTTGATATAGCTGTAAATGTAAAATTTAGAATGCAATTAACAAATCTCAATTTTTAATGAAGAGAAAAGTTGCGGCTTGGAATTTGGTTCAGAAAAGAATAATTATGTAATGTTTAACATTATGCCGAAATAATTCATTTCTATCTCAATGAAAATATTCAGAAGCAATTAAATTACAGAATCTTCTGCCTGAGGCCTGCATGGCCTATGTAATATTCTGATGTATATATTCTTTGTTAATGTTGAGTTTTACTAAAATGCCTTTAGTAATTTTTTCGTGAAAAAGTAACAAACATCCTTGTTCATTAAATTTGTTACCAGAGATACGCCCAAAGCTTTATAATCACAAAATTAAAAGGGAAAATTAAATTGGCGTCTAAAATACAGACTTATTCATATAAGTCTGTATTTTAGATGTCGACAACAAAACAGTATTTTATGACTTTGAAATAGAAAAAAAAAATTTTTACAATATTTTAATTCAGCTCATAACTTTCGTTATTACTTTCATTGTGAGTAATTTAAGCTTAAATTACACGGCATAAACCAAAGCAAGTCAAATTACAGTTGGTATGTTTGTAAGTACACCACAGGCGCATGAATGAAAGTGAAAACACGAAAAACTTATGAATTTTATATAATTCCACAATTATAAATTTACTTAAATAAAGGGCCTCTTTCACAAACTACAAGTAAAGTGTTGATTAGTTACTTGTAAAAATAATTTTATGTTTTATTAAATTTTACACTTGGTTTATCACATCCTTCGATAGGCGATTTTTTAAATATTTTTACTATTTACCATTTACCGTACAAACAAAGGTAAATCAGCTAAATTATTCCCGGTGACAGGTGACTTTAAATGACGGTTACTTGACAGATAGTGAAAGAGGCCCTAAGTAATCTCAACAGTGAACTATAAATGTACTTAGGCGTGTCTTCATCGCTATCGTCATAGTTACACCTAAGCATCTTCTATATTTTCTTTAAAAATGTCCTGTCTATATCCGCACCAAGACCAAGCTAGCGGATGTGTGTGTGTGGTTTAGCCATAAAGGTAAAATACTTGTTGGAATTTATACTCAGGGTTTAGCACATAAAGTATTATTTTCACGTACTGTAAAATCCTGTCTGTTCACAGTAAGCTTACCGGTGAGTTAATTATGATACTTTTAACAATAGCGCATGTAAAAGGTAATGCAAATATATTTAGGTACTTAGAAAACATTTCGTTGGGATACGATATTGTCTCTTGATGTCGTAATCTTTCAATCTTATAAAACAAATTCCCCCGCCGCGTCTGTCTGTCTGTACGTCTGTATTTATGTTCACGATGGTCTCGAAAACTACTGAACGGACTACTGAGCGGTTTTCTCTAATGAAAAGAGAGTTAAACTATGAATGTTTTTATATGCATAATTTGCAGAAAAAATCGCACTCATGCGAAACCTGAAGCTGGTCGCTAGTAACTTGATAAATTGATATTAATTGATAATCACTGTATAGCTATGACTAAGCTATTTGAAAATTAATACTTGATGAAATAAAGGTAAAACAAAAATAAAAAAAATCATATTAAAAAAAACAGCTGGATAGACACCTAATTAAAATATTTCACGATTTGTTCTGTTTTTTGATTTTTTATAGCTATCGAACGCAAAGGGCAAGTGGCACTCGAAAACATCTTAATGCCTGTTATAAAACTGCGCATCTGCCTAAAACCAACCAGTTAATCTTCCGCAAACAGATCTGTGTCAAGGAAATTTTAGTCAAGGATTTAAAATATTTATAATAAGTTTTTAAATGTATTTTTAAAAAGCTCGATAGTTGAGTAGTTAAATTAGTTGGTTAAAATTTAATTGTTGTTATTTTTTAAAGTATTTAAAGTAATCTTTGTACCGGTTTTATACTTTAACTTTACTCCAGTACCTACTTATGTTGTCTAATAAACATATATCGTAAGGGCTGAATGAAAGTTTCGGAAAATAGCCACTTTAAGTAACAATTACAATTTTTGATGTGATTTAAACTTGCTTCCATAGTGGGAATCAATTCAGAAAACTGATACCATAATCGGGGGATACAGTTTGATGCTGTAGCTATACGTATTATCTACATGCAAAATTTAATTACACCACTCGATAACTAAAATGATCAATTTTTTTGTATATGATATATTTATTTATTTATTTATTTATTTTTATTTTTATTCTGATATATATGGTATATATATCAGAATTCGTTACATTTTATATACAATATGCTCAAAGAAAATATTAGTCGTAACGTAAAATATTAGTCATACGTATGCCAAGGTGCTATTCGGTCGAGGGTACACTTTTAATGGAGAAAAGATAATATTTATCGTAATACAATGTACTTTTATGAGAAAAACAATTCCACTAAAAATTCAAGTGCTCACTAAATTGTAAGCAAGAAAGTTTTTTAAAGTTTTGTATTTAACAAAACTTCATTCTTTTACAATGATATGTTTACAATGATCAATGAAAACTGTAATAAAATAAAATTCGAGAGCCAAACCAAGCTTACCTCATTATGGCGCAGAACATAAACACTGATTCCTACTTAATCTCAAACAAACACAATTTATTTATTAACACTGTTAACACACAATACCCAAAAATTGTATTTACCAATAGTAAATAAATATACTTTTTATTTTCACAATACACTTACGTAAGTCCGCACGCGGTACGTACCGCGTGTCTGGGCGAGCTTTCAGCACACGCGAGCGGGCTTTTCCCAGACGAAATCGGACGCAACTGTGCCGAGCCAACCTGGCTGGCTCATACCGCGCATGCCTCTCTCCCAATAAGCCTAAGCTCACATAGACACTTCAAGAGCTTGTACGTGTATTCAAACTCATTTTTAGCCAGGCAACAACTGTATCGGTCAGGTACTTGACTCACTACCTAATTGATATATCAATATTCAAAACGGTCAACATCTTCACAGCATACTTTCTATGTCTAAAATATGAAATATTATACAACTTTACCGTGTGCACTTAGCTTAAGCATAGTTCTACTTGTTAATTATTCATGAACAGTGGGAGCCCATTGTTGGCTCAGCTAATAATCATCTCTTGCTTTATTGCCCTATTTCTAAGAAACATATTTAAGTAAGTCTAAAAAACGTGATTAATACTTCGATTAATCGTGATTAATACTTTCTATTAATACTTCGAAATTTCACGAGGTCGGGAATCTTGATTAAGTACTTATACAAGGGTAATCACAGTAATCAAAGGCGCGTAGAAACCAAATGGGATGTATGTATGCTATGAGAAGCCGTGATTTAGAATATATTTCATATTAAAATATATTTCATCGTAAGTTTCATATCGTTTTAGTCTTCGAAGTAAATTTGTAAGAAGTTTCCTAAAAGTTCGTATTTTCAAATAGTACAGTACTACCTTTATTCTTTTACTATTTTCTTCGCTGGGTTTCCAACTATTTCCGTGTGAAATGTTAATGAAATCGGTTCAGTACCTACTTAGTTTAGCTGCGAAAAGGTAACAGACATACAGCCGTACTAATGTTATCATATTAGTACCTATAGATAGTATCAAATCGACACCGTTAAAAGTACTGTTTGTTACAAAGTTGTAAGGCTTACGTTATTCTGCTACATTAACTCAATAAATTCGTATAGTCTAGTTATGGCTTAATATTATATGGAGACTTCAGTTATAGAAACGTTCCCTAAAGAGAAGTTTCTCACTACAACAACGAGGTAAATTTACACTAATGATACGATCTACGAATAAATAATGATACGATACAATCTGGTTTTTTTAAAAAAAAAAAAACTTTGAAGTTTACAAAAATAATAAAACCGTGGATACGATTGAATCTATCTAATATTAAAACAAAGGTACCGTTCAAAATTGTTCATTACAAATGCGAAAGTTTGTGAGAATGGATGTAGGTATAGATGTTTGTTACTCTTTGACATAAAACTACTAAACGGATGTGTGCCAAATTTCATTTTGGCACACATATAGCTTCTTACCTGGATTAACATATAGGATACTGTTTATCCTAAAATATTGATAGGTTTCCCGGGTAGCACCACCGACGTCACATCGTTACAGATGTCAGGCGTTATATTAGTCATATATGTATTTTCTTTTTCAACGCGTACGAAGTCGTGGGCACCGGCTAGTTAAATAATAAATAGATGCACTGCTTCTGGAAATTGTATATTATCTAAGATGAACAGATTTTAAGCTTGCAAAAAGTATGTTAAAAAAATCTAAAGCACTCTTCTCTTATAAAGAATACTTCAGTTAGTGGCTTTAGCTAATAATTATTAATTACGGACACGAGGTTCAGGTAAAATTGCGGTAAGTCTTGAGATATAATCTACATTTAGGGATCCAACGACTATCTAGATTTAAATAATAATTTCTTTTAAAGGGCATATCCCATCACCTTTCAACCTCAGAGGAGGTTATTCTTACCTATACGCACTCGCGTACTCATATGCGAGGTATGTAGGTATACTAACCTAAGTCGTACGTCTAAATATAACTTATTATTCTAAATTTAGTACATCTCTCATTGTCCACCTACAATAGCATTTATAAAAGAAATTCTTGTAGGGCCGCAAAGTTTTTTATTGTACAGACGTTCGTCTAACATTCTCTTCTTTTCTTTTTCATACAAAAGGCACAGCACAGCCATACATAGGTATATACTCAGAAAGTTTCTACTATTACATAGCCTCTTTCTGCGACATCGTGTCACCTAAATATTTAATTTTGTAATCTAATACCTAAAATATCCTTTAGCACTTCCTATTGCACGATTTATTAATCCGTTTTTATGTGTTTTTACACTCAAATACGTAAATCTACTAGAGCGTAGATCTTACTTTCATTGTGAGAATGTAATACGTGTCTTGAATTAAGTGTATGCCAACAACTAACACGTTCAATAAAGAACTTGGTGTCACGAAGCAACCAAATGTCCAAGTAAACACTGAACCCACATATCTTTTCATACTTTACAGCAGTCGGACCTTTTTTGTTTACGGAAATTGACTTCGAGACGCGGAATGCTCCGCATACCAAACGATATTGGGTGTGACTTGACCACTATTACAAAGAAATGATTTATAGTGTTTCTGACAATTTAAGGAACTGGGTAATATACCTTTTCTTTTATTATGCATACAAAGCTTCCTTTTCATTGTTGACTATTTCTTCACACGCAAGTCGAGTCCTTGAGCAAATGAAAAACTTGATTCTAACGAAGAAGGTTTTGACGACTTCAATATAGAAAAAATTACTTAGAAAGTAGCAATTTAAATACAGCAGTTATATTTTAATTAGACACTTTAATGGAAAGCTAATATTCTTAAACGTAGCCAGTTTGAGTGCATCATTGAGTTCATTTGGCGTTGCCTCAATTTCCCAGAACAGTGGGTTAGTATAATAAATGAGAGGGCGGGTTCGTGGCGGCAACATAAGTGATGCTGAAAATAGCGACAATCAATAGTTAGCAGCGAGCGTCTGTGCTACTTCAAAGTGACCTATTATATTACAATTTTCGATTCACTGAAGTATCATACACATTTTCCGATTAACAAGTCATCGGAGACCAATTATTATACAAATTATGCAAAATTATTATATAATATATAACTGTATAATATATCTATTACACAAAAATAAAATTATGTAATCAACAAATAAATTGTGTTGAAAATAAAATACCTATATGTAATAACAGCCTGTGTAATTAATATTTTTTTTAATTAAAAACCATAGAGGGTAGGAATCATAAGCTGTCCACGTTTTGGTATTTATCTTATAAAATATTTAGTTTTGCCCGCGACTTCGTCCGCACCCGATCGCTACCAAACTTCACAGGATCACTCGCTGGACTAATCTGAAGATTGTCTCAAAATTTCATAAAAAAGCGGTTCAGTGGTTTTGGAGTCCATATGGATCATACACACACACACACACCGTCTTTTATATATTAAGAAAGATTTCAGTACAATTTTATATGTTGGTATTTGGTTGACATAATTAATTTTCGACACTTTTACATAAAAAAAATTGGCGAATGAACAAAATATAACAAAACATTTTTATACATTGTAAGTAATTTTACAACCTCAGTGTCTGAAATAGTTTATTTCCAACAATACTTGATTTTTATTTATTTAAACTATTAACAAGATTGAACTGATGTTGCGAGAAAGACATACGTCAATGGCCGTTGCAAAAACCACCGAGCTGGGGCGCACTGGCGGCCTAATTAATGGCGGCCAATGTCGGCCGACCCCCTCTGGGAAGATTAAGCCGCACATAAAACCTTTTCTCTGCCCGTGACACACGCTCCGCGGGCGCTCATTGATCCTTACATGTCAATCAAGACAGGAATTATTTACCCATGAATGACTTTTGTCTATTGGATAAACATTGCTGCTAATTAACAATACTGACAAAGCTGCGCTTATGTTTACGGATAGACAATTTATATTATAATACAATGAGATAATACATAGGATTACCTTTGTTATCCTTACTAATATTATAAATGTGAATGTGAGTTTGTTTGTTACGCTTTCACGAAAAAACTACTGAACCGATCACCATGAAATTTTGCATACACGTTGTCTGGGACACCAGACGCCATCCAGTACGCGGACGAAGTCGCGGACACCAGCTAGTATAAATATATCTTTGTTAACAAAATCGAACTACATGTCTTATTATTTCATCATGATTATATATAATGGATAAACCTTCTAGTTTATTAAGATAACCTTACCCATTTATAACATTATATTTATAGATTTAGGTACTTACTTATTTCTTCCCTTAATATTTTTATTTGGATTTGGCATTTTGGCCTCCATGTTCTTTTCGTCATCGGACTACTACGCATGGGGAGGGTATTCACCCTTAATGACACCATTCACGGGCACTCCATTGGCAGCGCTCCACTCCATCACTTCAAATTCTCATTCAATCCAAATCCAAAAAAAACTACGTGAATTTTGTATGATAAGAATTTGGACTTTACTTTGTCGTCTTTACTTTGCGCTTTGCGTCTTCTTTTATTATGCGCACAACGAGGGACTCGAATGTTCGCTGAAATTTACAACTTGGGACTCTACAAGAATAGACTATTCACGGGCAAGCGAACTCCATCTTCGACCTTATATTCACTTATCATCAGTCAGGTGACATTGAGGTCAATCGTTATCCCGTATAGAAATTAAAAAAAAAGGTTTAATTATTTATAGGTAGGTATTGGTTAGTTTTATGGAGTAGTGGTAATTTTAAGGCTAATAAAATTATTTGATATTTTTTACTAATAGTTAGGTACCTTTATATGCCTTGTGGTTCCGCTCAAACTACGAATCAGTCCTTTTTCCTCCCGTGGGTGTCGTAAAAAAGCGACTAAAGAAAGGTAACAGAGAAGTGGGCAGTAGCGTTGCTGTTACAAACTCATTCTAAAAAGGATTCTAGGATTTTTGGTTTTAGGATTCATTTTTTTAATAGAAATAGTACTAGTATTTCTTCTAATTCTATTTACTCAACAGATATTTCAATATTATTTATTTGTTTTGTAATAAATAAGTATATATTAATCTTGGATAGGTAGAACCATTTCTTTTATGTTGAGGAATAATTTCCGTTTTCACATAATTCAAATTAAAATTATTTTAATTTACACAAATTAATATGTAGCTCATAGTTTTGATTAAAAAAATGTTTTGAAAAAACAATATGTCGTTTTGGAATATATTTGAATTAATATTTACTTAACCAACACTTGTTAAAAAGTATTAGTAAGAACAAACTGAATCAATAAAATAATGTGCACAAATAGTTTTATTAAACTTGTCTTATACCGGATAAAATGCATATGTTTCCTTACCTCAGCACAGTCGTTACTACATAGCAACATTCAAGAAATGCAGCTGTCCCGAGAAATGTGCGTTTCAAAAGTTCCTTACAGACTTACAAAATCCACTACAATATTTATTTTGTTCGTTTATTATTTTCATGTTACAAACGCATCGCATCATCAGCTTGCGTCTCTACATTAAGTATTTGTTATAGACCTCTTCTAAGACTTACCACATCACACGGTTATCAAGTCGCTTCCTGCGTAGCCTTTCAAGTCGTCTGTTCATCTGGCCGCAGGGCAACCCACGCTAATACTTGACTTCCATTCGCGAATCCGTCTACCCCATCGGTTATGCGCTCAACGACAGTAAAGCGATTCGTCGTCACGTGATTTGCTTTTTGTCAACGACAGATGTGTCCGACCCATTGCCACTCTCTCTTGTTAATTCTCTTGACTCTATGTGTTTGAAAGTAGTACTGTGGCAGGGCACACTGCGTTTCGCAGTCACTTGGGCACCCCGTCAGGCGGTAGTAACCGCCTTACAAAATACCACCATGAAAGACTAAGGGATGCTAGAGCCCATTACCCCATCCCTTCCTCATAACTTATCCTTAATCCTTCTATGGTCGGCAGTTTTTGGTCAACTGTACCAAAAAAACATGTAGACAACCTTGATTCTTCGGCGAATTTCAGAATCTCTTATTCTATCCACCAAAGTACCAAAGAATATTTTTTTTGTTTAAATAATTTCATCATATTAATAAATTCTGGTCGTCGCATTATTTTTTTAACGTTGGGAAATCCCCTTGGATAGGCTTTCATAAAATTGGCATTAAGTGAATAAGGTTCTTAGCCTTTAGGCAACAACACTTACGCTCACGACTTTAGCATAAATTCTTATAATATCGCCAAATGTTCAGTGCATTTGCAACTGAATTTAATATTTGTTGTACGTGAAGTTGCACAGCGAACACAGACGGGTAGATACTTACTCGTATATGTTATATGCTTTATACCACAGCGAACCATATGTCGAGATATATTATAGCTACTAAATACATTGTTAAACTCCAGAACTGTTTGCTTCGTGCTATAATTTCAATACAGTGAATCCGAATTTGTTATTGGCCAATCAATAATAATTAATGAAACATAATATTTTACGGAGGAGGGGAGTGTTTTATTGATTTTACAGTGGCGTCAAGTACTTGACCTAACAAGAGTAAACACCTTTAAATGTATTTACTAACGAAATCAAAATCTCTCTCTATGCATAATAAAAGCATTATTTATTGCTTTTATTACATATATTTAATCGAATAATTGTGTATTATCTATACATAATATAAAAGTCCGTTTGTCGCTAAATTCTTCTAAACTAACAGATTTTGTTACGGTTTTCACTAACAACATCGTAACAACGAGCGATATACAAAGAAAATTTGTGTAATTAAAAAAAATCATCCGTGCGTAGCCGGGGCGGGTCGCTAGTTTTTAATTTGTCTTGATGTAGTTTTTGTTACATAACATAGTACAGGATTCAATTTAATTTTAAACTTTTTGGTTTTAAAACTTCACTGTGAATTCAATTTCTTCTTACAATTTGACGAATTCTTTGAATTGAAATACCTAAGACAATTTCAAAGTGAAGTTTTAAAACCAAAATAAGTTAAAACATGAAACGAACAAATACTGTCTTAATAGTTCACAGTCCTAATAGTTACAATTGAAGTAAATGTCATTTACTTCTATTTACGAATATCTCGATATTGGAATTTGTAAAGATAATATTTTATTATTACATTTTTATCTTTAATATTTTATCTTTACGTACGATACACACGTATGCATACGAAAAAAATATTAAAATTGTCATATAAGCATATAAGTAGAAGCGCTTTACCTTAATGATGTCGAATTAGCCAACTAAAGAAGTTTAGAAGTAATTTAGAGGGCATGCGAACCATACGCCAATAATTGGGTGCTGTTAGCTTAACGATGGGGCCAACCGTGCAAAAAGTTACCCTACTTATCGAGTGTTCGCGTTATACCCATTAGTTTAAAAACATACTTTACACGTAGCTATTACTGAAACGTATTTCAGTATATATAAACATTTTAGATAAAAAAATTACTTACACATAACTTTATATTATACTAGCGACCCGCTCGCGGCTTCGCCCGGATGGATTTTTTTTATATATTATGTAAACTCGACAAATAAAGTGCTTTATCACTTTTTAAGATTTTTTTTAAGATTAAACATTCTTTGTATGTTGTAGAATGATAAGGTCTGTTTTCCTTTGGAAATTCAAAGTGACAATTTCTATTGCTATCTGTATTAGCGATGACAAATTATGTCAAACAGTAATCAATACCTATTTTAAATCTAAGCCTTAGCGAATTTTGAAATGAATAGAATTTGTAATCGAAACTGATAAAGCGCTTTTTTTGTCTGCTTTACACAAATCTTTCTCGTTTATCCTTCTTTCTATAATATTAGTGAAATATGAAATAAAATATATTGCTTGGTTTAAAAGTAGTTAGCGGAGAAACAGACACGATGGATTTATAATAAAATTATCTAGTTAATAAATATTTAGTGAAAGAATGGTTATAGGTACTGTGAGTCAAGATTTTTAACGTGCCATTTACAATCGTAAGAATTAAAAAGTTTCTGCGAGAGATTTTCTTCTATTGACGTCCCGGGAAATTGTATATTTATATGTATCCGTAGTCTACGTGTAAAATACGCAAGAATACCACAGTGTTTGTATCCTACATATGGAGGATTCCTGTGTAATAAATTCTGCTTTATCTTCCGACCCATAACCATTACTGTCTCGTCGAGTTCAAGGTTAACAAATACATTCAGTTCGCGGTTTTGTTTATCTGTTAGACCTTGTTTGCAACAAACAAAGCAATTACCTAAGTGTTTTAACAAAATAATAGGGGTTTAAATATGAAATTTCAGTTTTATTGCACTGGCCACTTTGGATTAAAACAAAACCTGCATGGCGCTAGATTTCAGATTGAAACTTTTTTCAAACGAAAATAAACTAAAGTCTGTTAAAGGAGGTTGCCACACTTCCAATAAGAGTATGGCTTTATGCATTACAAGAAATCTTAATTAATAAAATGAATTTCTAGTTCCCATGTAACAAAACACATCTAAGTAGTCTAAGTGCTCTAATAGATTCTTTAACCTTTTTCTTGAAGAGTTTATAAAAGTTATTATTAATGAAGTAAATACAAGAGTTTGTTTTTTTAATAATTTTCAAATAATTCTATTTATAATGTATCCCTTGTATTTTTGATATAATATTTGCTTTACTCTTTCTGATATTCTCTTTTGCATGAATGATTTCATTTCATAATAATTTGGCTGTTATTGTGATTTTGTATCTCTGAGGGAAATACAAATTTACTGAATAAACTTATACACTTGACCTGCTTTAGGTAATTTAGAAAATAAAATATCCTTCTCTTTAGAAATGTTTCCTTGTATTTTATTATTAGAATTGCTGTGCCCGCAACTTCGGACGCGCTGTAGTTTTTTTAAATTCTTATAAGAATCTAAAAATTTTCTAGGATAAAAAGTATAGGTACTATAATTGAAACTATAATATTAGTAATAATGTCATTTAAACTATAATTTAATACTGTAATTTAAACTTCGAAAATTTCCTCCAAATCTGTTAAAGCGTTTTTGAAATTGTACAGGCACGGTCCGTACTTTAATAGATATATATAGATATAGATATAGGTATAGATATAGATATAGATATAGATATAGATATAGATATAGATATAGATATAGATATAGATATAGATATAGATATAGATATAGATATAGATATAGATATAGATATAGATATAGATATAGATATAGATATAGATATAGATATAGATATAGATATAGATATAGATATAGATATAGATATAGATATAGATATAGATATAGATATAGATATAGATATAGATATAGATATAGATATAGATATAGATATAGATATGGATATAGATATGGATATGGATATGGATATGGATATAGATATAGATATAGATATAGATATAGATATAGATATAGATATAGATATAGATATAGATATAGATATAGATATAGATATGGATATGGATATGGATATGGATATGGATATGGATATGGATATAGATATAGATATAGATATAGATATAGATATAGATATAGATATAGATATAGATATAGATATAGATATAGATATAGATATAGATATAGATATAGATATAGATATAGATATAGATATAGATATAGATATAGATATAGATATAGATATAGATATAGATATAGATATAGATATAGATATAGATATAGATATAGATATAGATATAGATATAGATATAGATATAGATATAGATATAGATATAGATATAGATATAGATATAGACATAATGGGCTTTAAGTGTTGGATAATCCAAACTTCACGATATATATTCTTGAATTGTTTATCGTTGAAATCCCCTTACTGAAGCGCAGTAAAGCAGCTGCAGTTTAAATTAAGAGTTTACAAGTTTTATTATCAGTTAGCCGTTGTTGCTATGAATAATAAGGAGTTTGCCAGTCAGCAGGAAGTTTGGCTCCCTTGTGCCTAACGGATTACATAACCGGATGAAACATGAAGCTGCTCTATTTTATTATTCACAATCACAGTTAACAATTTTGTAAAGATTGTAGACTCAAAATCCTGCATTTAAACTTTTTCAGGTATATTTAAAAGCACATGTTCTCCAGGGAGAATTTAATAAAAATAAGTTTATATTTATTAAATCATCATCATCTCAGCCGCAGGACGTCCATTGCTGGACATCGTCCTCCCCTATAACTTTCCATTAGGACCAGTCGACCCTTGGCCCTTATCAGGTTGTCTGTTCACCTTGTGAGTGGATCCAGCGCTGCGTTTGCCGTTCCGCTTCCGCCAGCCTGACTCTGACCATAGGCCACCAGACGCTGTCGAAGGCCCCCTCTAGGTCTAATGACACTAATGTTACTATTTTCTTTTAATCAAGCTTTTTGTAAATCCGCGACATTAAATCATAGGGGGCGCCCTCGGTGCTCTTCTGGAGCACAAAGCCATACTGGTGGTCGCTTATACTGGCGGAGGCCTTTCGTCCCCTCTCTGATTTTATTTCATTTACAAGAGGTTTTTTTGTTAAAATCAACTTGTATAACGGTATCAATGAAAATGAAACATGATCGTCGGTGCACCTTATTTTAATCATATTCAAGAAACTTTATCGGTTGGTACAGCGATAAAACTCCATTATTATATATTTATGAGGCCCATTTGAACCACATGACGCTACCGTTTGACTAGATAATAGGTCTTTAATTGGACCAGAAGTGAATAGAGGGCCGTAAATTTTTATTCATTAACCATTACGGTCGGTTCTGAAACGAGGACAAAATATTAAATTTTGAATCTCTACTGATTCCAATTAAAGCTATGGCTGAAATGCACTGCTCAATAAAATTAAATTTTTATGCCCACACTTTTTACAAATACCTTTTTTAACAAGGAGGAAACCCTTCTATACGTACTGGGTTATGTGTGATTTTGACTCACTAAGAAATTGTCCCCAGCTGTTCCTATTCGTGGACCATCCTTGTTACCCGCGGTTCCTGTAGCACCATTATTCCCGAATACCTCCCAAAGAGCTTTAAGTAAGCCAAGCGTCGGAACTCCTTTTAGTCGCCTCATACTATAGGAATCAACATTTCAGCCGTAGAAAGTCCACTGCTGGACTTTGGCCTAGTCCAGCAGTGACCGTAAAACTCCAGTGAAACTAACAGGCTGGTTGCTGCGGAGATCCATGGCCCTTGTAAGGTCATCAGGCCATCTTTTGGGTGGAAGTCTTACACTGCGCTTGCCGGTCCGTGGTTTCCATTCGGCAGCCTTTCGGTCTGCCGAATCTAAATGCTGACTGCATTTAGATCCACAATGAACAGTGATATAAATTTATTTTCTCAATTCGAACCATCGGCATTCATTTGTTCATGTAAATATAACTAAGAGATAAAAAGGCGGATGTGCAATATTTCAACGAAAGAACCATTAACATGACATTTTAACAGTTACCAGAGACCGCCCCTGAATTACCGAAAACTGTACCACTCTTTGCTTTATCGTTAATAACGTGAAGTGCTTAAGGCTATGGCCGACGCAAAATTTCAAATTTTCAATGACGATTATTCAATAGTTATACATGTATTTGCTTCAAAAAAAAATATATATTGTAGGTCAAACTTTCATCTTGTCATTTTAACAATATCAAAATAATTAGGCAATTAGATATTTAAAAAAAAATTTTTTTTGTAAGCAAGGTGTGTTCAGTTTTCAATCGACCTTTCTGGGGCAATTATCACGCGATTCAATCCATTCTTTTTTTATTAAATAGGTATCAATGATTTCAAGTCAATTTAACAATATCAGATTTTTAAGTATAAAGGGACTACAATAAAATTCAAATATCATGATTTTATCGAGCACATTGTGCGCGATGGGGCGTGCCAGTCAGTCTGCGCTCTGCAGTAGCGCCGGTCGGACGTGGACTCTGTGTTTATTTGTTTCATGCTAGTTTCGTGCAATAAACATAGTTAAAAAGAACTATTAAAGAGAGAAGGGGACTTAGTTTACATTTGTCTATATTGTGAGAATCAAGTATTCGTAATTTAAATATGTTAAAACGTTATTAATATAGTAAACATGTTTTGATAAGTTTCACTACCATAGATCTTAATAAAATTGTGTTGGTTAGATAAGACCTATCATATTATTATTGTGCATACTATGATAGTAAACAAAATGATTATAATATGACATTTCTAATCTAATGTTTCTAATATAACATTTTATTATAATTTTATAGTTACGTCACACATCAAACTATTATTTTGCCCGATGTTAGATTCCTAATTTTCAGTTCAAACGAAACATGAATGTTCCCTTACCCTAACCCGGCGTGCTACGGTTCGTTAGATAGGCCTTGACGAGACATATCCAACAGTACTGTACCCTCACATTACCCTTACCTTACCTTACCTTACCCTAACCCCACATGTGACGGTTCGTTAGATAGGCCTTGACGAGACATATCCAACAGTACTGTACCCTCACATTACCCTTACCTTACCTTACCTTACCCTAACCCCACATGTGACGGTTCGTTAGATAGGCCTTGACGAGACATATCCAACAGTACTGTACCCTCACATTACCCTTACCTTACCTTACCTTACCCTAACCCCACATGTGACGGTTCGTTAGATAGGCCTTGACGAGACATATCCAACAGTACTGTACCCTCACATTACCCTTACCTTACCTTACCTTACCCTAACCCCACATGTGACGGTTCGTTAGATAGGCCTTGACGAGACATATCCAACAGTACTGTACCCTCACATTACCCTTACCTTACCTTACCTTACCCTCTCCCCACATGTGACGGTTCGTTAGATAGGCCTTGACGAGACATATCCAACAGTACTGTACCCTCACATTACCCTTACCTTACCTTACCTTACCCTAACCCCACATGTGACGGTTCGTTAGATAGGCCTTGACGAGACATATCCAACAGTACTGTACCCTCACATTACCCTTACCTTACCTTACCTTACCCTAACCCCACATGTGACGGTTCGTTAGATAGGCCTTGACGAGACATATCCAACAGTACTGCACCCTCACATTACCCTTACCTTACCTTACCTTACCCTAACCCCACATGTGACGGTTCGTTAGATAGGCCTTGACGAGACATATCCAACAGTACTGTACCCTCACATTACCCTTACCTTACCTTACCTTACCCTAACCCCACATGTGACGGTTCGTTAGATAGGCCTTGACGAGACATATCCAACAGTACTGTACCCTCACATTACCCTTACCTTACCTTACCTTACCCTCTCCCCACATGTGACGGTTCGTTAGATAGGCCTTGACGAGACATATCCAACAGTACTGTACCCTCACATTACCCTTACCTTACCTTACCTTACCCTAACCCCACATGTGACGGTTCGTTAGATAGGCCTTGACGAGACATATCCAACAGTACTGCACCCTCACATTACCCTTACCTTACCTTACCTTACCCTAACCCCACATGTGACGGTTCGTTAGATAGGCCTTGACGAGACATATCCAACAGTACTGTACCCTCACATTACCCTTACCTTACCTTACCTTACCCTAACCCCACATGTGACGGTTCGTTAGATAGGCCTTGACGAGACATATCCAACAGTACTGCACCCTCACATTACCCTTACCTTACCTTACCTTACCCTAACCCCACATGTGACGGTTCGTTAGATAGGCCTTGACGAGACATATCCAACAGTACTGTACCCTCACATTACCCTTACCTTACCTTACCCTAACATACATGTCCTTGCTAACTAATGTCCTTGTAGCCAACATACCAAAAATACACAACATACCATACCATCCGCATATCCATCTTTCCGAAGTCATGGTTTCATATAGAAATGTGAAATCAAATATTTATATTTTTTTCAATTTAAATACAAAAGATACTTATTATATTTATATATATAAAATTTTATTTTATTATATATAAAAGATATTATATTTATATTTATAATATATTTATATTTATATTTATATATTTATAATAAAAATATATATTTACAAGTTATATATATTTACAAAAATTGTATATAATATTAAGCTTCGGAGTCCCAAGTATGCTGGCTGCATAATTGAATTTACAACCGGAATAAAAGAAAATAGTCTCACTACTTCGGTTGATTTGTTCGACCGAAGTACTAGGAAAAAAAGTCTCACTAGTTCGGTCAACCGAACTGTCAACCGAACTACTGGGAATGCACCCAAATTTTAAATGTGAGTATGTATACTACACACATGACTTTTTTACTGAGGGTATTATAATAAATATACCTAATATTAGAAATATTAGGTATTTCTAATATTAGGTATATTCACATTCCTTAGGAAAAATTAGGTGATATATATATATATATAACCCAACCTATATATATATATAGGTTAGGTGATTATATATATATATTAGGTGATTTTTTGATATATATATATATAAACTAAATTAACTTTTCATAACATATATTTATTTATGGAACATTATAGCATAAATTTTCACTCGAGTGACTATTGTGGTTTATTTTTTAGTATACTTTTATTCTACACAATTCTTTATCACATTATTTATTTCATTATATATTCGCAGTGAAAGTGAATATATACACATAATTACTCAGCTGGACGCCAAATTTCAACTTCATAAAAATATAAAAACTTTGGCCGCATCTATTTGTTATACTCAATATAAGTCTATGGTAAGGACGCTTGCGGAGCGCGGGGCGAAATAGCTGTAATTCCCGCCTGTAGGCGTGGCCAGCCAGCCCGAAAACGATTTTATTTTTGCATATGCCATAGGCTTAATGCACATACAACGGTAAAACCACTGTTGAAATATTATTTGCTCGATGGCCTTTTGTTCTTATAAATTGAACGTCAGTTAAATTATTTAACCAGCTTCATACTCGTGGAGATTGATTTTCATTTAGATTCAACTTCTATTAATGTTAATGTTAACATAATATTAGTGTTCAAAATTCTATGAGGAAATCTCATTCTAAAAAGACCGGAGAGAAGCAGCCTGGTTCCAAAGTAGACTCGCGGCCCTTATCAGTTCGTCTATAAACCTTGTGGAGGAAATCGCATTATATTTTTAAATATCGTTGAAATCTTAAATCTGGTAGACGATCTCATTAAGATCCTCTTTTGTATACTTAATTTTCTGTCTATTAGTGAAAATTGTATCAAAATCTGTTGTCGATTGATAATATTGATTGATTGATAAGAAAACACAGTTGTTGTTACATTAATATTAGAGATATTCCAATTACGGCTGCTACACACGAGGAAATTAGATTTCCACTCATTACCTACTTAGTACATCGAATTAACTGAATTTCATTGATTAGATCATAAAATTGGCATACCAAATTTTAACGTAATTTGATCGCCAGATCGATTAGCATTGAATTTGGATACATACAAGACAATTAAATAAAACAGATTGATAGATAATACGAAACAAAGCATTATTAGCTTCGCATTTGTTTAATAGACAGAGTAGTCTCATTATATTGAATCACATTGTTTCAATCAGGCGAGTAATCGCATCGAAATTCGTTTAGCTCTACTTCCTGGATCCGTACACATACATACCTCTTTAAAAATATTACTATGTAGATATACTTAGTTGATATTCGTTACTTTATATAGGGGCGCGATAAATACTCTTACTATAGATGGACCGTGTTAGAGTAACTCACAAAGCTGGATTATGCTGGATACAACTTAAGGCAAATGTCGGTTAGGACTACAAAGTTTGTAGAGTGAATATTTACTAGTACTTTAGAATTAAGTATGGCATTTAAGTCCTTCGATACCGTTTCAATACTGCTTGCCGACTACGATTTACACTTTGATAGCTTTGGGATTAATGACAAGCCGATACAGGTACGAGTATTAACTGAGTACAAAAAATTCGCTACACTTCGCAAACTTTAGAAGAGAGTGAAATTTTTCATAAATTTTAGTATTTTAGCATTTTTAGTTTCTAGCATTTGCTATCAAGCTTTTTCTTTCATTTAGGTATATTCAAAGCTACAACATACAATTCGAACTTAAAACGCAGTTCGCTGAATATTTTTCATTAATGTCGTTATACCGAAAATAAATCAAAATGCAAAAATTATTTTATCTTTTAAAACTACTCAAGGCAGAAATATTTCCGTCAAGTATCAGTAGTTAGGTTGTCTACCATAAATAAAACTACATATGCTTGCACACATCAGTCTGTTAATTTTAGCCCCAGAATAGATAATAACTTTGATATTTAGAGTCTTTCATTATGATGACTTCTTTCATAAATAATATAGTAACTCCTACGGATGAACATGATCAAGAGCGCGTTATAATTCCACTACATTTAATTAAAAAATCAAAACAAAAATTTGATATAAAAATTAACATATATTTTTTTCTTTAAAATGTATACAGTATAATTCCACCTTTTATCTGTAACAACCAAAAATGTCTACACCAAAGCGTAGCAGAATTTTCGCTACAGAAAGCAATTACGTTCCAGATAAAACTCAGCACTATCATTAAACTTTTTACCGCTTGGACCGCTAAAAAGTCGCATATATCCTCGACGCTGGCCGTTGATAAATTCGAGATTGATCGTATCTGCGCAGGCAATTAAGATAAGGGAACATTGTGCTGTCACAGTAGCTCACAGTATACGTTTAGCGGACACACACGTCCGATTTATGCACGCCGTTTAGGATTACGGAGTACGAAGACCACATTCGCTTTGTTATTCTGTCCAAGTATTTAATTGTTCCATTATATTTAACTAACTACTCGGTTACCAGCAATTCACATATTTTATAGTCTTTTTAGACAATTATTCTTCAAAATAAAAAATTGACTAATGACTATACTAATACTATAATAGATGTACAGAAAATTAAAGTAGAATTTTGTAAACTGCAAGACATTCCCTACAAGGAGCTTACATCGGATTTTGATGAAAATTTTTTTTTCAAACTGAAAATGTTGACCGAAAAAAAGGTAAAAAATTGCAAATTTATGGATATTTGGATAACTTGCAATAACTTTGGAAATAATGCAGATACGAAAAATCTTTTCTATAGCTTTTCAACCTCAATATATTATCCTGAAAAAACTCTGAAAGTTTCAAGGTGCTGCGATTTATTTTTCTTAGTATCCGGAATGTTTGAAATTATCGTTTTTGTTGAAAATCAAAATAACGGGCAATTTTTAATTTTTTATCCCTTAACAAATTATTGCTAAAAAAACTCAAAAGTTTGCCTTTAAGTCGCGGGTACCAGCTAGTATTTAAATAAACCATATTATATGATTCGGTCTTTAATTTTATAAGAAATTTACTCCTTGCAAAACAAAAATAAAGTAAGTACTGTTTAAAATTCGAAAAAAGCCACGGGTTGATTATTACTAAATTATACATAGATAATATTAGTGGCAACCGCCTTCTATTATGCGTCGTTCCCGTGACGTCTGGATATAAAAGGGAAGTCGGCAGGATGTGATGAATGAGCCGACTTTCTTATGGTAATATTAGTATGATAAATAACACATTCCTTCAGAAATGCCGTGAATTTTCGTGCTTCATTTGTTCTCAGTCGTGTTATATTTTTTCACCATAAACGTCATTAAAATATTACAAAAAATGAAATATGGTTATACTTTTTGTACCTTATACTAACTCTTGTTTTAACCAAAGTGGTTCAACTTGGTAGTATGTATAAATCTTGGAAGCATGTCCTTTCGAAAATTATTAAATAATTAATATTTAAAGGAAAAATTCGTATTAAGTACTTGTATATTTGGTTCAAGGCCTGTGCAAGGAATTATTTCACCAACAGCTGGATATACTTAACGATTTTTTTATGGAATCCAGTTACTGGTTCCTCCTGTCCTCTAAGTAATACTTAAATGACTACGAAGATCCTATAAGGTATCTTATAGGAACGACTGAGATGAACACAGTTTAAAATATATATTTTTTTATTTAAAAAATTATTATTAATTATTTTTCGAAAATTATTAATTACTTATCTCCAAAATAATGGATTTTCTAAATTGTACGGTTCTCTTCTGAATTTTGAACTACTCTGAACCTATATTTTAATATTTACTGAATTAATATTTAATTCACATAGTAATCATAATAGAATTTTCGTCCCCAATTAAGTAGGTATGCTATGCCGATTTCTTCTTTAAACATGCAACTTGCAACTAATATCATATCCTGGGCTTGCTATCATGTTAGCTCCGATACATCATTTTCTTCTCTCAAATATATGCCTGTTGCTACAAAATTGAATTCTTGCGTGTTTATAAAGGTGAATAGGTTCTTGTTAACAAAGTTAATAACTGCAATTATTGTGGAGAAAACAGTGTAGTGCATGGGAGCGTGTTTATGCATTCACCGCAAGCCGCCAGCGTTAAAGGCAAACACCTAAAAAACTAATTAAATTAGACCGAGCCTCTACTAACTACCTTTCCTTATTAAAACATATATTTTTCTCTTTACGAATTCGCATTGTAAGCAATTACACTGTTCTTTCAAATTTACATTTAAACTCAGATTGATATTTCTTGTTTGCCGTCTATCATATTGTAATATTACAAAAAGCCTTCTGTCAAAATAAAAGCGCATACAATATAAGTGAATCCCAATATTATAATACGAAAGTGAGACTGTTGGCTTGTTTGTTTGTAAATAACATTTGTGCTGAATTGTACTTCTAATATTTTGCGAATGTAATGTTTTGCGAATATAATATTATGCTCATAACCCAATGAAACTTTGCATACACGTTTTCAGGGATACAGAAAAGGACATGAGTACCCAGAAAAAAGTGCTGTTCTCGAGGGAACAAATGAAAATTAATATATAAACACAACGCCTGCAATTAAGGAAGGAACTGGAACCGTTAGATGAGTGGTTAGGATTTTAGTGCAGCCAGCTCTAAAGCGGACAGAAATTTGATTTTATAAGATATGTCCTTACTAATATTATAAATGTGAATGTGAGTTTGTTTGTTACGCTTTCACGCAAAAACTACTGAACCGATCACCATGAAATTTTGCATACATGTTGAAAGAACATAGGGTACCTTTCATCCAGAACGCGAAAGAAGTCGCGGACACCAGCTAGTAAGAATAATAATAAGTTCTTGTAGTCTTGTATTTTTTCAAATGTTTTCAAGGACGTCAGACGTCGACACGTAATCATTTAGGTCTCGCGAGCGCAAAGTTTCCATAAACCGAACTGTGCAGTGCTCTCCACTCTAATCATCGGGTCCCAAGTCGGTGAAAACAACAACTCGCAACGACCTCACTTCATTCGTGCCTTCACAAGTTGTGGAATAACTTAGAAATTCAATTTGCAGTCGGTGAGCGGTGCAGCAGCGGCCTGTTGTGATGCTTGAAACACCAATTTGAACATTGTTGACAGCGTTATTACATCAAATGAATTTTATTACTACATTTGTACGCTGCTGAAATTCGCATTCCCTGTTTGAATAGAAACATATTTGAC